>BSBM01000063.1:11922500-13122500 GCA_027924585.1 Larix kaempferi | reverse complement strand
TGATAGGATTCTACATGATGATGACTACAAATAGATCGCATCATGGGTGTCAGCACGCCTAGAGGATGTAGTCATCTTGATGGGAGATAAGGAAGAACAGACACAAGCAGAGGTCAGAGAAAATATCAATAAACTGACTAGTCTGGTCTTACAAATGGAGCAAGTCCATCATGAATTGACTAAGGAACTGGACCATAATGGCTACTTGGGGGAGTCAAGTGACCCGATGCGCAGGTCACCTGCCTATACAACTCGGACGTGCATAGTCAATATTGCACCCATGTCCATTTTGTTCCCAACTGATGAGATGGTAGAAAATGTGAGGTTGGTCGCACAATTGGAGTTTAATCTAGCAATGCTACCTGCGGAGGGACTGCATGAGTTGCACACTTAGATAGCCATAGAAATACATGAACGAGACGTCGTATCGCATATTCAGCATCACCAACTTGAGGAGAACTACAAGAAGTTACAAGAAGAATGTGACTAGAAGGAAAGGGACTTCAACGCACACAAGAGAAGCAGCATTGGGTACAAGGAGTAGTATCATCTTTCTGCGTGAGGCTATCCGAAATTGCCGAGGAACCAGAGACTGAGGAAGTTATTCTACAGATCAGCGTTGCCGTAGATAGCTTGCAAGAAAGAATGAAGGGCTTGGAAATTTCCCACAAGGAGAAGATTATAGAGATGGAAGCGGCCCATCAGGAAAACATGGTTGAGCTGGCAGCTCGATGGCCAATTGATATAGCGCAACAGGTGGAAGAAGAAAGAGAAAAGGCATTGAGGACCTCTATGCAGAGCATTTGCGTAGCAGTAGCGCAATGCCAAAACTTGCTAGATGATGTTTCGAACATCTGGGGCATATTGCAGGAGGAACTAGAGTTGCGACAGATCCACAATGAAATACAACAAAAGCAGCAAGAAGTGGATTCCACAGATGCTTCTATGAAGGACTTTCTGGTCCGACAGAAGAGGCACACCTTTGAACAAACTAGGGTACTTAGAAAAGAGCTCGAGGCTCTAAGAGCAAAAGAAGCTAAAACCTCTTCGAGGTTACAGCCGTTACAAGAAGAGGTACTCACCTTAACATATGAGATTGAAATAAAGTTGCAAGAACTTCAAGAAACAAAGGCTAAAGTTAAGGAGCAAATTCTGGAACCTACCTCAGATGAGATGCTAAACATGGTAAGAGGACATGAGTAGGAAATAAAGGAAGTAGTTTCAAAGTTGAGTGCAACTATTCAAGACTTTATTGCACAATCAGGAATCTCAAAGGAGTCACAGATGGAGCAACTGGATTGAAGTGGCTCGGGACAAGCCACAAGTCAGTGTTAGGGGATTGTTGGGCATGGACCAAGTAGGAACAATTTTGATAAAGACAAAATTTTGGGAGCTGTGTAGTTTTTGGTCTGCGAAGTCAGAAGGCACAGTTTTGTGAAGTGCGCAGCTCAAAATGCATATTCAATTTTGGCGCAACAATGCTGGTGCATAGGGCCAGCGCAATAGCTATTTTTGGTAAAAGAGTATAGAGGAAGGTCGAGCTAAGGAGGCGACCTATTTTGGGTAAGGAGCACAACGGAAAAAGAGGAAAGCAACATGTACAAGGGAGTGGTGGCAAGTCGTTAAGGAGCTAGGCCACTAACTCGATGATGACAGGTAGGCTAAAGGGACGAAAAGTGACAGGCCACGATGTAGTGTAACCATTTTTGTGATGACCGTGGTTGTCAGAAGGCCGTTAGAGCTGTAAGTGGCCCAGTCACGCGGCCAAAGCAAGTGGAGTAACCTGGCGACGACGACAGGCAGGGTGGTGGGTATCCGCACCAGTTTCGGGAACCTTAGGGTTTTTTCCTATGCATTGTAAAGACATGACCTATGGGCATGATCTATAAATAGGCACCATTTTGTAAGGGAAAGGTTTATTCTCTCATTGAATAATCTTCATTGTTAAATATTCTATGTATGAATATTTGTTGAACATCAAAGTCTGTTGAGAGAAGATTGTAAAGGCTCTACAAGTTGTGTGTGCAGAGGCTTATTAAGAGAGAAGAGAGTCTGTAGATGTGTACACAGACTCGAACTATTGTACCCTTGCTGAAATAATATAACAATAGTTCCTGTGGACGTAGCTCCCATCTTGGGGGTGAACCACGTTAAACCCTGTGTTGCGCGATTGTTTATATGTATGCACTTGTCTATTTTCTTCCAATGAATGCTTGAACTCCTGCTTATCAGTTTATGTGTTTACTTTTATATGTATTTGCCATAGGATGAAGATGGGAATAATATGTTAAGTGTCGCATATGTGGATGAATGCTAGAGGCACAAGTAATTCTAAGTCTGTGAATGTATGAATTGGTTGGGAAATCACTTAATAGAGAAGGTCTATACAGTGTGCAACACTGGGGGTGCGCAGTATATTGTGTTTATCATATCGCATGCATCATAAGATAGATAGTATGAAGTAACAGTGGATGCATAATATTTGTTAAGTATAGTTAATTGAAGTAGTTAAGTATCGAGGAGAAAGCGTAGCTATCAGTGGCGCTGCCCTAGTATTGAATAAGACCCGAACTGCGTAGTCCTTGGATGCGCAGGTTGCACAACACCCTAACTCTTAGAAGTGTCAGCCTGCAGCACAGGCACTACAGTGGACTATTGACCAGATCTGTTTAAAGCACTCATCACCTGGTTGTGGAAACCTAATTCTACAGCCCCCCATAACTTTGCCTCAGGTGAGACCTCAATCTGCTTGCAGATTGTTGCCGAAAGGGCTAGTGAAAAGGGGTTTTGTTGGTTCTTCGAACCGCTAAGAAACAGGGTCTACATTGGAAACCTCTAGAACAGTTATTCAAGCTAGCAAGACAGCTTCATGCTATTTTTTCTACTTTCTAGTGGATAAGGTAAAGCTAGATGACTTGGAAACTCTATACACTTTGCCAATTCTACTTCCACCTCGTTATTCTCTCCAAAATTCATCATTACATTCGATTTAAATCACTCATGAGCTTCCATACCATATTTATCTAATTCGTGAGCCTTTAGACTATTTTTGGAAAGTGCTTTTGACACCTAGGGTTTTTTTTTCCTTTAGTAAGCCTTATCTTTTTGTGCTTTACAAATTGCCTTCAAGGAATTCGATTTTCTCTCTTGAGGATGTATTATATATTGTAAAAATATTGATGAATAATACACAGTGATTTTTTCTCAAGATATCTTCTCTATTCTTCTTCTCTCATTCTCAGAAATATTCCAAGTGAAGTTGTCAAATTGAATCTAGATCTAGACAATCTAAAATATCACAAGAAAGTTATATGTCATTCTTTCAAAAGACCTTAGAGAGAAAATCATATATGTTTGAGTAAAAAGGAGGAGAGAAATGAGGAGACCCAGGAGTCACATAGTTCCATAGGTGGTGAAGCAAAAGAAGCATTACATGAAGAGGATTGAAAGTCACTCCCAAGTGACTCTAAAAAAGATGAAAAAACATCACATGAGCATCAAGAAGATTCCACTGAAACTACTGAATATCATTCCGAGACACCTTCTACTTTGGACATGGATCAAAGAGAATCTATTGATGTATGCTTGAACTACGAAGGATTACCTACTGATGGGTTCTCACACCTCTATGTTGGTGACAAAGAGATCACTTCTGAAGGTGTTGCTACAAGCCAAAGTTCGATTGACCATTGAGATGAATACCTTGTAGCAGTTGAATAAGAACCAATATCAACGTCCCCATCACAACTTGAGCATGTGCATAAGAGGAGGTTCTCTCTAATGAACCATCCTTCACTAAAGGGTATTTCAAGATGAGTGAAAGGAATATCCATGAGGCCCTTAGCATACTCCATGAAACTCAAGCATTAGTGTCAAAATTTTGTTGGAGATAATTTCATTGGAGGAGCCATCCTTCCTTGAAGCCATGGAGAATATTCAAAGAGCAATGTGCAACATCAAAGGTAATTTCATTTATTTTCTTTTTGATAGAAACAATTTCGTTGAGCTTAATGAATGGTTACATAAGTCATACTTGAAGAACAATGAGGATATTCGTAAGCTCAAAATTCAAAATGAGCAACTTCTTGAGAGGTTGCAAGATACTTGTTCTTACTCCTATGTTTCAAATTGTCATATGGTATATTTCTTGGAGGATTCTCATGACATGGTGGATAATGAGAAACATGGAAATTTGCATGTGCTTGATGTGTTTAAATATGATATTGATGATATCCAATCACTTGTTGTGGTGGAAGAGGAACTTGAGTTTCCTCTTGATGATGGTTATGCACTTTTTGAAGAAGTGCATGATTCCTCTACCTTGGAACCAGCCTATGAGTAAATTTTCACACTTTTGAGGGAGGTGCATGTTCCTACTCCTATGGAGCCTTCACATGATGAAACTTCTACACTTTCTGATCATTTGGGAGAGTTGGTTCATTGTCCTACATCCTACACTTCCATATTTTGAAACATTCATCATAATGAAGTAAGGGTGAAAAGGTTCTTTCTGATGGTGCTACATGAGGAGTATGAAACTCCTATCTCTCCTTTTGATGATGACATGAATAGAGCACCTTCTTCTTTACATTTGTAGCAGCATCCTATCTACATGTTTGCACCTATGATGTTCACTTGAGTCACTTGAAGACTCATGATTTTCCTTGTTCCTTGCTTAGTTCATTTGAGTTTGGAGGAACTTAATCCAATACTTGGGTGAAGAGATATATGATTGAAGCAAATTCTTATTGGAATAAATATCTTTTTTTAATCCTTTATGATACACATATTCTTGGGTGTATTGATGAGACTTCTTTGAGCCACTTGAAGTCTACCTGTATTCTTCGCTCCTTACTTGGTTCAGATTTTGGTTGAGGTTCTTCATTCACTTATTGGATAAAAGAACACATGGATGATTATTTTGATGCATATTACATTCCTTTGGATTAGAATTATAGGACATGGGATCCTCACCTATGTAATTGGAGTAGATTTGATATCATACTTTATCCTTGTGTGTATGGGGCACATGATGATCTACTTACTTGGATGTACAAGCACTTTCATAATTCTTTGATGAGGTACCTTCTTGATGTAGATTTGTATGATGTTGTTATGTACTTTGACGATCTATATATTGTACTCATGATGTTTTTAAGGATGCATTACAAGCAATGGGATCTTGGTGTAGCTTGGTTTTAGCTCACATGGATCAGCAGTTCGATTGTTGGTTTGAGAGTGAAAACCAACCTTCAGTTGTTTGAGTTCATATTTGAATAGGAGTGTTCCATTTTCCTATGTGGGAGGCCTTTTGAGAGATGGATTCAGTTTTCACATGCTTGGTGTTCATGGAATTTCATAGTAGAAATTTCACACCATGCATGTATCATGATCATTTGGGACCCTAGGATCACTTTTGCTCTTATTGGTTTCAATTTTGGGGGGTAGAAAGCAATATGGGAGATTGAGCCACCACTTGAGAAGGTTATTGTAATTAGATTAGTGTAGCATCAAGCATTGTGGTTCCTCTCAAAACATTTCTTGGAATCTTGGAAACTCAAAGTTTGGAAACACAGTGGAAATTTCAAAGAATTATACAGTGAGCAAAAGGGTTGAAGTTCAGAAAAGGTTTACAAAATATGAAAGAGGTAAATATTAATTGTGCAATTTTTTTTTTATGGATTTAATTAATGTTTTGGTGTTTAGTGGTGTTGTCACATGAGATATCAATTTAAAAAAGAAAACCACATTTCTTTACTTTTGCAAACACACAATTGCGGTACATGTGTGCCACTACTCAATTTTTTTGAAGGAATTTTTTGGAAGCATTTAGTTTTGGAAGGAAAACAGGTTCTTCAACATATATGTTTGAAATTTCTTGAGGAAAAGCAAATATTGGTAGGGGAGGATTTGTTGTGTCCCCAAATTTTTCATTGGGTCACAATGGCCTAAGCCACTTGTCCATGTTCATGATAGTTTGTCAAATTGGTGCTAAGGGTCAAATAATTGCCAAGCATGATGTCCAAGTTAGTATCAATGTAAAATTAGAGCCAAATGGACAAGCTAGGTCACATGAAGAGAAAATTAGCAATTCAAAGTTTGTAATGTCCCCATCCAAATAAACTATCATGGAGGAAAATTTCCACTAACTTACTAGTTTCCTAGGTTGGGGGTGGAAGCATCATAATTTGGAATAAGGGAGCTACAAGACCCAAAATGATCTTAGAATTAAAAACTCACATTAAATGGGTCAAATAAATAATAATAAAAAATAAAATAAGGTGGAATTGGATCATGAGGGAACATAAGAGGTTGTGGGACCCACATGTGGAAAGATTCCCCACTACACTTGGCATCATCCTCACACAAATTCAAGTTCAAGGTGGAGAGTAACACACTTGGGGTAGATGAAGGGTAATTATTCATGTCAAATATCAAGGAGATTAAAATTGGAGTGGAAGAGTAACTCCCAATAATCAAGAAGAAGCATAATAGACAAATTGTGACACTTGTGACAAGATTCCATTGCATGTATGATAACAATGATGAAGGAATATATGACAAATGCAGACCTGATGACATACCCATGACACATATGACATATAACAGATAAAAATAGCCACTAAGAGGGTGCATAGAGGGAGTTATGGTTAGCCAACATTCTCAATTCGCATTGGGGAAATATGAATGCAAGGAAGAAGTAGACAAGTGTCTCATGAGAGAATCCATCACTAATTCAAGTTGAGTGAAGTATCTTGGAGTGAATTCGATATATTGAGTTCACTTGATGTTAATAAAATAGGGGGATGCAGAAGGAGATAATTTTTTGGTCATTTCGCATTTGCACCCTTGGAGAGGTTAGCTTGTCCTTGCACGATGGATGTTCATCCTCCCTGCCTTACAACCAATTTTGAAGGTGAAAGACCCCTGTCGAAGTTGGTTGGACGAGAGGCCATTTAGACCTCTAAACAGATATTAATGGATATGTTTTGATGCAGGTTCAATCCCCTTTTCAATTCAATTTCACATTCTACCTTCTTTCTTCACCATCTCTCTCTCAATATTCTCTCAATGTCCATGTTCAAGTGTACTAGCGTAGTCATAGTTGAGTAGATTTTCTGGAGAATGATATTTTGAATCCATGGTTATTTTATATGATGTATATAAATTTAATGAGCTTCATATTGGATCCATATCTAGAAATACCATACCTTTCATGTAATACGTCCAATCAAAATCAATATTTGAGCTAGTTTCCTCTCTCTTTTCACATGGCATTTTTGGAATGATTTTGTCTTTGTTTGAAATCAGAATTTTTCTTAGTTTTTTATTATATTTATAGATACATATGGATTAATATACATGACCAAAATATTATGTTCAGAACCTTTTATTTTTTCTTAAATATTGTGCAATAAAGTTTACGTCCATTGTTAACAATTCTCTCACAATTCCTATGTCTCACAACCTGTTGTTTTATGGGATTTATATAAGACGCTAAAACCTTATTTAATGCTTCATTTTGGTTTCTATTTAGGTCCTCTATCAGATCTAATTCTTAGTTCATAAAATATGGAAGTTCGTACAGTGTTGGGAAGCCCAAAATTCGCTAGACTAGTGGGGTTTTTAACCATCAAATTCACCTAGTATTTTTCCCCTACCTTCCTCCTTGAGAAATGAAATCCCTGAATGTTTAAAATGAATGTCTAAGTGTATAATAGATGCATTAGGATGTATTAAGACCTCTCAATCCTCTCCATACATAATTCAAAAGGATTTGGGTTCTTTTGGAACAATTTGGGTTCACTAGTCCATGATTTGAAAAATGGGCCAAAATTGAGTAATTTTTCAAATTAGGGATATTAAAAAAATGCATATTCCATTCAACCCTCAATGAATCCAAAAGGGAAATATTGCACCGACCCATAGACCACTTTTGGAATACCTTATTTACTAAAATAATTCCTTTGCAATCTTTTATTCAAGTATGCATGATTTTTCTTTTCCTCGTACCTTTATGATAACAACAGTGAATTTTCATGTATATTAAACCATTTCCTATTTTATCACAAACATCCCTATGTCCCAACTCCCATTTAACTATGGCACATTCCTTTTTTATAACCCAACCAAATCGTATTTATCTTCACCTCTTCACCTGTATCACATGTCATTTTTTGTTGGATAAGGTATTTCATAATGATATATTTAATATTAATATTGATAAGTCACTTAATGTTGAATCCCACAAAATCAATTTTCCCAAGGAGGCATATGGTAAAGAAGGGCCTTCATTAGTTTCATAGTAAATGTATGGTTGAAGGTATCCTAATTGTCATTTAGATTTAGATTTAGATTTTACTGACACTGCACATATAGTAAACATCATTGGTTGATATTTCCATCTAATGCTACAAGGGAAAAATGGATCCCATAAATAATATGTAGTGATGTGTTTGGGCCTATACCTGTTTCATTTATAGGAGCATATTTTTACTATATCTCATTTATAAATTATTTATCTAGTTCTCCTTCTCTTGGTTTATATTCATTCTTAGGAGTACCTTTAACTTCTCTATCACATCATGATATTAATAATATTCCTTATTGATGTATTTTTTATTTTGTATCCTTTTACTCCATTCTTATAACCAATGAAGATACATTTCTATTCTTTATTTTCTATATTTATCCTTGTCTCTTTTGAAACATGCACATAAGCATCAGAAGCAAAAACTTGACTATGTACAAGAGATGGTGTCTTACTAGTCCATGCTTCATTCAGAATCTTGTCAACTAGTGTTGATGTAGGTGGCCAGTTGATAGATAACATGCAATATCTATTGCCTCCAGCTAGAGCTTATGTTCCATGTATACATCACTAAGAATACTTCTTTCATTTTCCATCAATGCCATGTTTATCCTATCTACTATTAAATATACAACATTAGGAGGCATTCTCAAAACCAATCTTGTGTAGTCAATATTGATCCTCCTGTATAGAGGTGAGCACTTTGTTTTCCTTCCATGTAAAGGTTATTCCTCCCATATAGAGGTAATTGATCAAATTAATGATGTTGTAAAGTCTTGTTGGACAAGGCTCCGAACTTGTGTGTATCAAGTGATGATTATCATGTGAACCTTCTGTATAAAGGTATCTATGAGATGGATCTCTCGTATAGAGGTGGACCTTCCATATAAATTTCATGCTTTACTTGTTAAAAGCATTTAATGTTGTGTGATATATTATTAACCATGATCACCAGATTGTTATTAAGTCTCCAATAGAAATTGATCATCTCTAAAGTTAATTAATTTAGCATATGATCATTTGGTCTGGAATAATATAATAGGATCAAAACATCTGATAATTCTTCTTAGTATAATGTAATGTGATGGATAATTAAAGTTAGCACATATTGACCATGCAGTAAGAGATAAAGAAATAAAATATAAAGCATAGATATCAAGAGAATTCGAAATTCCCCATGCAAACACTTCAGCTAATTAAAGAGAACTCGAATTATTAAAGATTCAGTTAAGTATCAATGCTTCAGTTAAAACATCAATTAAAGATATGTCTCAGTTAACTAAAAAACTCACAGTGGTCACTTCAAGTAAATCAATCAACATGATTTCAGTTAACTAAGTGTTAAATAAAAGGGACTAGTTAACTAAAGTATCTTCACTTTAGTTAAACTAAAAGATGACACTTCAGTTAAAGAGAGTTAACTAATTGACAACAAAGAAGATCTAGTTAACTAAGTGTTATTGCATGATGACACTTATGTTAAGCTAAAATATGACATGTGAGTTGTGACACTTGCATGTTGACACTTAAGTTAGCCACCTAACTAAGTGGGAAAGCTTTCAGTTAAGAGGCGAGTTCATCCTAAGTGATAGCTCAGTGAGATGAAGCATTGCATGAGAAGTGGGGCGTACCACTCCATGCAAGATTAATACATCCAGTTTGAGGGCGCATTTATCCTGAAGTTAGAAGTTAAAAATAGAAGAGAATAATGTATAAATATGTTATATAGGATTGTTGAACCCAATTTGAAGCGAATTCTCTTCTCCATTGAAGGAAAGATGCTTCTTTTATGAAGGGTATTGTCTGTGCGTGTTATTGTTGTGTTGGGAACACATCTGATTGATCTCTCGTCTCTATTGTTTCTGTATCTTCACCAAGAAGTTTAGTGATCTCTTATCTTCCAAAAGCAATCTGCTATGTTGTAAAATAAAGCATTCTCTTCTATCCATTATATTATACTGAGAATAATTGTTGGGGTTTTTGTTCTCATAATTTTTGAGAATTTTCCCTAGGGTATATCTTGTGTTATGGTTGTATGAATTTAATGGATTGAATTGTCTCATTGCTTCAAGTCTCTGCATCTGAAAGAATTAAATATCAAAGCTCAACCAAATTTCAACATCTACATATCCATTATGTTGAGGCGCATATCGATTTGTATTTTATTTCAGTCTTTTACACTTTGTATAGACCTGCACAAAATATTTTCTACAACCCAGTATGAGGGAGATCTTGTTAGTCGAGTGTTTGTCAATATTGTCAGCCATAAATAACATTTGTATGAGGGAGATCTTGTTAGTCGAGTGTTTGTCAATATTGTCAGCCATAAATAACATTTGTATGAGGGAGATCTTGTGAGTTGAGTGTTTGTCAATATTGTCGGCCATAAATAACAAAGTAAACAAAAAAGAATAATACAAAGTAAAAGGTAATAAATATTATGCCGTCCATAAACAAAAAAAAATAATACAAAGTAAAAAGTAAATATGAGACTTAAACTAGAGACTTTAGAGCTTAGGATTAGGTGATAAATATTATGTCGGTCATAAACAAAAAAGAATAATACAATGTAGAAAGTAAATATGAAACTTAAACCAGAGACTTTACTTTTTACTTTTAATACAAAGTAAAAAGTAAATATGAGATTTTAGAGTGTTTGTAGAGTAACAAAATAATACAAAGTAAACATAAAAGAATAATACAAAGTAAAAAGTAATAAATATTATGTTGGCCATAAACAAAAAGAATAATACAAAGTAAAAAGTAATAAATATTATGTTGGCCATAAACAAAAAAGAATAATACAAAGTAAAAAGTAATAAATATTATGTTGGCCATAAACAAAAAAGAATAATACAAAGTAAAAAGTAAATATGAGACTTGAACTAGAGACTTTAGAGCTTAGGATTAGGTGGCTCAGGTATTGCACTCAAGGAGCTATTCAAGGAGAGGTTTGCACCTCGGGAGATTTGATCCCTCTCGACACTTGATAGAGCCTAGGATTTGGATCTACGTTGATACAATATACAAATCTAACTTTTATTTTATAGAAGTTATATGATGTCAAGTCAGATTGTAGAAGTGAGAAGGAGTTTTAAAAGTTTGTAGGTAATTTATCCCTATGTCAACAAACTATGTATTGCATAAGATGAAAATGAAAGATATGGAAAGAGGAGATAATATTATAGGGACAATAAGAAGGTTTTAGTAATCTTGAAGCAAGTTCTAAACTTATTAAAGTGAAGCAATGCATCCATATTTTTTAGCAAAACAAAGAGAACAATAATGACAAACACACAATACATAGAGATGTACCATGGAAACCCTTAATTGGAAAAGCAACCAAAGTTAGATTTATATCTTTATATTCTTCATTGTAGCAACTTGACAATTCACAATATAATTTTTAGGTATTCTATAACATTCAAAACCATAATCCATTCAAGTCTCTGCATCTGAAAGAATTAAATACCAAAGCTCAACCAAATTTCAACATCTACATATCCATTATGTTGAGGCACATATAGATTTGTATTTTATTGCGGTCTTCTACACTCTATATAGACCTGCTCAAAATATTTTCCATGAAACTCTCCTCCATTATCAATCCTCAATACTTTAATTTTCTTCTATCTAATTTTATACGAGATCTTTGAACTCTATCAATTTTTGAACACTTTAAATTTATTCTTATAGAAAAACAACCATGTTTTCCTAGATAAATAATTTATAAATGAGATATAGTAAAAATATGCTCCTAGAAATGGAACAGGTATAGGCCCAAACACATCACTACGTATTATTTCTGGGATCCATTTTTCCCTTGTAGCATTAGATGGAAATATCAACCAATGATGCTTACTATATGCACAGTGTTAGTAAAATCTAAATCTAAATCTAAATGATAAAATAGAGTTTGAAATGGAGAATTGAGAATTTGAATAAATGGGTGAAGATGAGCTAGATGATTTAGAAGATGACTAGGAACTGTATGTGTCACCTACCCAAATTTCTAAGAATTATTATTTTATTTGTAAAAATACTTTATGTTAATTTAAATTACAAAGTTTTGTAATTATGATCAGTTTTATCATGGATGAATGTAATTACTGAATATTATCATTTAAATAAATTAATTATGAGACAAACACCCAAGAGGAATGTTGAATGAGTGTTCACTGACCCACTCGGAGGAATGGAAGCTGTTGGAAGGTATGGGACACATGGCAGTAGTTGCATCACACCACTAACTGTTGGTTATGGGACAACTTCCCCTAAAATAGTGTCACGTCCCCTCCCATCCTACCAGCTAGATGGAGAGGAACGTGAGGTTAAACTGGGCATCTAGCCCCATAAACTTCAAACAATCATTCAGATTTTATAATAGAGATATGAAGATGCATAATTATCATAAAACACAGCAAAATTTGTTTATGAATTACACAATCTTCAGACATTCAAAATATTCATCAAAGGAACAATTGCCAAGTTACAAACACAAGAGAATACTTATCTTATACAAAGCAGTCCCACGCAACTGGCTATGCAACTGCAACGTTCCACCCAACCGTAGGCTAGTGTGCTCCTCAATCTCTCAGCACCACTGCCACCCCCCGAGCTGGGCATGATCTCCACAAGGAAACAGGGAACATCAGACTCACACATAGCCTAGCATACACCAAGATGAGCCAAGCCAACCTACAATTGGGTTTATCAGGCTGTTAGGAGATGGAAAGGAAGAGTGCTAAGCTAGTGAGCTCCAGCACAGAGCCAGGGATAACCTTGCAAGATCTATCTAGCTTGGCACCCACAATACCTACACACCCAACACAAGGAAGTATTCTTTTCACTGCTATACAGTCCCTCAAGCCATACCTTCCCTATCTAGTGCTCTCAGGGTATGCATAGAAGAGTAACCAAAGCCCTCTTGATCTTCTTGAGAGGTTGTCTCCCCCACTAGGTTTATCAAGCCACTTCTGTCCACTACCACTCCAAAACTTCAATTCACAGGTTCAAACCAAAAACGAGGATGCACACAACAGCAGAACACCATTATGGGGCAGGATAAAACGTTTTTACAGTGAGAGGCATGAAAATGATCCCCTAGGCTTCAGAAAAACATGGGAAGGTTAAAAAAATGAGCAATGGAGGTTTGGAGAAAACCCCAGGTAGCAGAAAACGTTTTTAGGAAAAACGACCATGGCAAATCGGGGACAAAATGAACTCCCTACAGTCCCAAATCGCAGCCCCTCCTTCCCAGCTACTATCCAAAACCCAAAACGGGTTTTTGGGCAGGGAGAACCCTGTGTTTTTGCTCAAAAACGTGACTGTAACTCCCAGCCTTCTCTATCTGCGTGAATGAATGAAGACTGCCCATTCAGGATGGCTTTGGGCACCATTTCATGGGTGATTTCTTGCCCAAGGAGACAAAACACGAATTTCCAGGTTGATGGCTTGCCCATGCACGAAATTGGCTGCCATACTTCCTCATTTCCAAGGCATTAACTGCCTTAACCAATTTCTTGGAAGAATTAAATGATTGGGTGCATGAGACAAAATGGGTAGTTGGTGGTTTATGGGTTTCCTCATTGACACATGGATTAACACCATTGGCTCAAGGGTTTGGATAATTTACCTCCCTATTCCTTGTAGAACCATGCCCCATCTCTTTGTTGCATTGCATAGCTAGTTGTGGGTATTTTTCATTAAAATTCGTATTTACATGATGTCTTATTTACATTGTGCCCATCTCGCACAAGAACCATAGGCATCTATTTTTAATTGCTGATACATAAAATGCCAAATCAATGGTGGGGCCTTGGCCTTGAGCTCCTCACCATGATTGAATTACCATATGTACATCATTTACGATTTAATACAAAGGGGGGGTCAAAATGGGGACGTGACAAATAGAGCATTATCTCCCAGGTGGAGGGAGTGAGTAGGAAGCTCATTTAATGACCCAGTAACATCTAAAAAGGCCTAGGCAGCCTATAAAGGCAAATTAGAATTGGGCAGGCAGGTCTTAATCAATATTTTCTGCAGAATATTTTCCTCTTGTGAATCAAGTGATTTCAAGAGAGATTCGAATATGGAGATTAGTGGTGATTGAAAATTGAAGTTTGCATATTACTGAGGAGAAATAGAGTAATAGGAGCAAGTCTTTTGGACTGCTACCTAGTGAAGATTCAGAAGATAATTATCACAGCAAGAAGAAGTCCTAATTCGTGAAGTTTCTTCCTCCTGGTGGTTCAGTGAACAGGCTCGGGGGTCCTAAGGCAATACTTGACTGTTTCCAGGAATCGGTTGGGTGGAACAGTCTTATTGGGATGTTTGTTGCCCTACGGATTTACAAGGTTCTACACATTTTCTACTTTATTCTAGTTATCGGTTATGTTCAGCAAGTTAAATCATTTCAGTTTTCTGTATGAAGTAAGAATTTATTTCTAGGTTTGTTTAAAGCCTAAACTGATAGATTTTGATTGATGAAATAGAATTAATAAACCAATCTCTATGTTTTTCCACATGTTGTTTTTAAACATCGTACTCCAGTATAGAGATGCAAATTAAGTGTAGATGAAAAAGATAGGCACATTGCCGGTGATTCGACAGTAATTAAAGTTGTTTCATTTTCTAGTCTACAGTTAATGAAATTAATAGTACTGTATAATATCTATTTCCTAATGCTCTTTCATTTCTTGAAAACAATCCATGTTTAATTCCTGTACAACCATCTGGTACTATATTTTAACATTGTTATGTACATAGGAAGCAAATTTACATTCTGCATACTGTTTTGAGACTACTGAAAGCAAATAAAACCATTCATTATATAAATCTGCAAACAACAGTCTTATACAAGGATCGCATACTTATACATTTCATATATATACTACTGATATTGAATTCATTTTAAACATTACTATGTTTATAAGAAATGAATTTTTGGATAGAATCTGAAATTGATAGTCTTACATTTTCTACACTGTACACACACATTGATTTCTACTTCTATTATAAGCATTATGGCGACTTTCATTCTAGCAATTACAAACAACTTTGTAAATATCACTTTTGTCATTATTTATCTATTTTCATTCCCGGATCTACAAACTGTAAGTGTATTTTGTTTAGTTTCATTTCAAACCTTAGGTTTTTAATTTCCCATTCTCATCTTTGTCACAACCAAATTTTCTACAAACTGTGGATCGAACCCTACTCGACACTTTATTCCTTGTTTAGATTTTCTTTTCCAAACAGAATTATGAATTAAGGTTTGGCCCTATTCATTTCCTTTGCAAACGAGAGTATAATTCTTTCAACATTTTCTATTTATCAACTTTGACAACCACGAAACACGACTTCAACTTACATTATCAAGACGAAAAAACTAGTTATCTACACAAATGTTTAAACATGCATTTCATTACCAAAAGGAGTATTATCTTTACACAGAGATCGAGCCCTCGACTCTCCTTCCTACCATCTCAACTGATCATGAAACAAGTTGTTTCTCACAAATCTTAAATCTTTACAAAAGGACAACTTCAAAAACGAAGCCAACGATTTCAACAACAAGCATTTTTAATTATGTTTGTAAACAAAACCTACAGAGATTTTCCCAAAGAAAAACAACAAAACAGAGTTCATAACTCCTTGCATCAACGAGTTACAACTCCTGTCGACACACCCTTATTTCAAGTTTAAGAAACCAAGTATCTAGTAAGCGAATGAGAGTCACAACCATAGATTACACTCATGCTTCAAAGTTCTTCAACCATCATCAACGATAGAGCCACGGCACAGACGAAGGGCACTAAGAGGGTATGGAAGACCCGAAGCTTACTGGTGTAGTAGCACGAAGTTTCCCCCTTCGCCAAACCCTCGACAATCTTCTTAAAAACCCTGCACCAAATAACGATAGCTCGAAGTCAGTTACTTTTACATTTTAAAAGTTTAAAACCAAAACTTAGCAAAAGAAACTTTGCTCTACAGAAGAATGCTTACCTTTTTCACAATGACTGAGTCTTGGCATTTACCAGAAAGACAACGAGGTGTCGTTTCATTCAGGATGAGAGAACTCTATCACACTATAGGAAGACATATCTCTGTCATCACATAAACAAAGAACTTGGAAACCCTAACTCTTAACACTTTGAACCAGGAAGTTTAAATCCCAGCTAAAACGCCATTGCAAAGGTTTAAGACCTGCAACTTCACCTGGTTCACCGGTCTTGGGGTTGAAACCCTTCACTAAACTTCAACCAAAAATTTGGTAGCTTGTCGGCCATCCCCTACCAAAATGATAGCACAATGAACTACGATTCCAAGTACATAAACCAAAACAGCGACGATAGTAGGGTTACCAATCCAACGGTCCAGGTTAATCACCATCAACAGTCTCCACATTGCCAGCTATGCTAACCTTGGAATTAACAACGGCGACATTTATTACCATCTTTTCATTGCAGGTTGACATTGCCACTATGGCAAGTGTTTTAAGCCAGCATCAACCCATACAAAGGCGTAACACCTTATGCATTAAAAAGACATGGGGATATTACTATCTACGTGGATCATTGGAAATGCAAAGTCGACACAGATGCAGTACTTAACCTTTAATGCAGGATCCTTACGTGATCCTTACCGTAGCTTGAAGACCGACGCCAGCTTGTTAAACCAACAACCTATCAAGATCAACATTAATTGCTTGTCAGCATTCCCATCGTGACTTTAACCATTGCTTATTTCTTGTTATTACAATCATCATAGTATTACTAATGTCTATATAAAGTTTCATTATAATATATTGCACTTTATTGCCATCGAATCCAACATATTACAATGTTGGTAATAGATTTCAACATATATTATAGTTCGGATATAATTCTATGATTTGCATGTTATTGTAATAGTTACACCATATGTTTTAATATTGATATCAAATAGAGGATCGATATAGTTGTACCACTATATTCACAAGACCTTGAATATATCACGATATAGAATGATAGTTTAATAGTCCAAGTCTTATTTTTGCAACATAGTAACTTATGTTTGTATTTATTATTTAACCAATCACTACAAATGTCTAGTCTTTAGGAAAGGCCATATTTGCTTATATAAGACCTAGTTAAATATGATTTGTGAATCATAAAATGTATTTAGTTAATCAATAGTCTTGTATAAAACTCACAACTATATATATATGCCACCATATAAAGTTTGGTAATTTGAAACAATAAATTCTCAAATCTCCTATCTACTTCATTCATGCGATACAACGATACTGTACCATCTTGGTACTACCAGTTAAATGGTGACAACAAGACAGCTAGTACGATGGTGACAACAGAACCAGTTAGTACAATGACGATGACAAAATCTAGCTAGTACAAAGACGACTACAGTAATGAGGCTATTAACTAGACGTTTGTTTCAACATTTAAATTGGGTGATTTTAACTCATATACAAGACGAACCGTGGAAAGTAGAAGTGTAAGCATGTGAATCATACCTGTATGTTCTTATAATTGTCACAGTCTCTAAATATTCTATTTTTATTCTCAAACGACGAATTTGAACTTTTACGAACTGGAATTTATTTCAATCATGAAACTTCTTACCTGTCATCTGCACATAGAATAGGTCCAATGTTTTAGCGTTACAGCTAAGTAAGCTTCGGGGTCCCTCATAGGACTCCCTTGGACAACAAAGAAGCAAATTATTAGTATCATCTCAAAGAAAAAATAACTATATCACACTTCTAACCTAGCATGTCATTATTACATCAATCATACATATCGTTGCCTTTGAAAGGTGTCACATCAAAAGTCTGATCTGTTCATGCATTTAACTATCTTAATGATAGTTGTTAAGTTGTCACTGTCGCATTAGTTATAACAGAATTTTATTTATGTTGAGTACAACAGTTGTTTAGTTAGCGTTGTTACATCTAGCAATTATTATTTTCCGCAATTATAAATTATCATGAATTAAGCTAACTATTGCTATTTACAAAAAATTTAATTTTTTATGAAAATATGGGATGTTACAGTATGCCTTGATATTTAAGAGATATATTTGAGTAAGAAGGAAAACATAAAGATACATTCCACGTGATTTTAATTCTACTTTTGTTTTATATGCTATTGAAGATGAACATAGAACTGTTAGAAAGGAAGTTGGTTCTGAGGAGGATACAGTCTAGAGGAAGGTCATGATAGAAGAAATGGAGGACTTGGACAAAAATGAGGCACGCAACTTGGTCAAGTTACTTTATGGAAGAAAACATGTTGGTAGCAACTGGGTGTTCAAGAAGAAGTTGAATGTAGAAGGCAGGGTGAAAAATCACAAGCCTCAGTTGGTAATGAAATGATATCCCTAGTATGAGTGAATTGACATTCACAATATATTCTTTCCTATTGCAAAATTGACTTCCATTATATTTGTATTGTCTCTTGTTTTAGCATTTGACCTTGAATTAGAAGAAATGGATGTAAGCATAGTATTCCTACATGGATACCTAGAAAAATAAGTCTAAATGAAACAATATGAAGGGTTCATAGTGAAGGTAAGAAGGAGCTAGTTTGCAAGCTAGGAAATCCATGTATGGCCTATAGAAATCCCCAAGAATGTAGTATCAATAGTTCGATGCTTACATACTACGACTGAGATTTGTGAGAAGGAAGGTTGATCATTGTGTGTATTTACAGAAGGTTGGTGAATATTTTATTTATGTAGTATTGAATGTTGATGATATGTTTCTAATCATAAAAAAAGATATCATCAACGATTTCAAGTCTCAATTATACTCTAAATTTTATATGGATCTTGGTGCTACAAAATTTATTTTTGGTATGGAGATTAAAAGAGATTTCACATATAGGAAGCTTCATTTGAAAGGAAGTATGCTGCAACAATTTTGTAGATATTTAATATGAAGGAATGAAACCATTAAAGGTTCCAATTCCTATTGATGCGAATGTATCCACAAAACCACATCCCCATACACTAGAAGAGGTAAATAATAATGGTCTTGTGTTCCCTCTGCTAGTGTTGTTGGTAGTTTGATGTATGCTATGGTCTGTAGTAGGCTAGACATTGTCCATATAAAGGGAAATTTGAGAATATATATGTCAAAATGAAGGAACAATATCTAGATAGTTGTAAAGAGAGTCTTTAGATATTTTCATGGCACTATAGATTATACAAATTATTACCAAGGAATACTTGAACCAAATAGTGTGACAAAAGAACATGACTTTGTTGATGTAGATTGGTTTGGATATTTTGATCATTCAATATCTACAAGTGCTTATGTGTTTAAGATATTTTTGTGGATCAGTCAGTTGGATGAAAAAGAGATGCATTTGAGTTGTGCTTTCATTTACAAACTATTGAACATGGAAGCTGATGCATGTAAGGAAGTTGTATGGTTCTAGATATTATGTGTAGGTCTTGTGTTTGCACATCTAGCCATAATGTTAGATTTCAACAGTTAGAGTGAAGTATTTCTTGCAAAGAACCTTGATGATTATTCTAAAATGAAGCGTATTGATGTGTAGTACCATTTTGTAAAAGAAAGGTTGAAGACAAGAAGGTGGTGTTAGACAAGGTTAATCAATAGCCATTGTTTCCCTAAACTTATGACCTTATAAATATGAGCTCCCTATTTTGGAAACAAAAAAAAAGAAGTGGGAGGATGTTGGAGATGTGTTATATTCTTTGCATCGGGACTACACGACGTGCAACTAGTTTTTGGTTGTCTTTTGTGTTTTTTAAGCACATTTTGGATTAGGGTTGCAATTTAATCCTAGTTAATGGATTATGGTTTTGAATGTTATAGAATACCTAAAAATTATATTGTGAATTTTCAAGTTGCTACAATGAAGAATATAAAGATAGAAATCTAAGTTTGGTTGCTTTTCCAATTAAGGGTTTCCATGGTACATCTCTATGTATTGTGTGTTTGTCATTATTGTTCTCTTTGTTTTGCTTAAAAATATGGATGCATTGCTTCACGTTAATAAGTTTAGAACTTGCTCCAAGATTCTTAAAACCTTCTTATTGTCCCTATAATATTATCTCCTCTTTCCATATCTTTCATTTTCATCTTATGAAATATACAGTTTGTTGACATAGGGATAAATTACCTACAAACTTTTAAAACTTCTTCTCACTTCTACAATCTGACTTGACATCATATAACTTCTATAAACTAAAAGTTAGATTTGTATCTTGTACCAGCATAGATCCAAATCCTAGGCTCTATCAAGCACGGAGAGGGATCAAATCGAGGTGCAAACATCTCCTTGAATAGCTCCTTGAGTGCAATACCTGAGCCACCTAATCCTAAGCTCTAAAGTCTCTAGTTTAAGTCTCATATTTACTTTTTACTTTGTATTATTTTTTTTGTTTATGGCCAACATAATATTTATTACTTTTTACTTTGTATTATTCTTTTCCGTTTACTTTGTATTATTTTGTTACTCTACAAACACTCTAAAATCTCATATTTACTTTTTACTTTGTATTAAAAGTAAAAAGTAAAGTCTCTAGTTTAAGTCTCATATTTACTTTCTACTTTGTATTATTCTTTGTTGTTTATGACCGACATAATATTTATCACCTAATCCTAAGCTCTAAAGTCTCTAGTTTCATCTCATATTTACTTTTTACTTTGTATTATTTTTTTGTTTATGGCCGACATAATATTTATTACTTTTACTTTGTATTATTCTTTTTTTTTTACTTTGTTATTTATGGCCGATGAGACAAACACCTTACAAGATCTCCCTCTATGGCCGCCAGCTGTAGAACACCTCTCGGCGCAATTACTCACTTTCTCTTGAATCTCAAATATTAAGTAAGGCTATTCTTATTACTTGAGAATGCCTTCCCATCCTTTGGTCTTATCTCCTCTTTTCATATTTGAAACTACTTCTCTACCATAACATTCATCCTTGTATACAAGTACTTTAGGCATTTGTTTTACGTTCTTAAGAAAATTTAGTTAAAATTTGTAACTATGCCAATTAATTATCATCGTGATGATCTTATTTCATTTTCTCATACTTGAAACTACTTCTTTATGCTAACCTTCTCCCTTTTGAAGTACTTTAGGCATTCCTTTTATGCTTTTAAGAAAATTTGGCCAAGCAAGCTTGAAATCTGTAACTACACAAATTAAGCAAATTCGTTAGAAAGAGAAAATTGAGCTACGTAACCTTAAAATTATGTGCCTATGTCAATTAAGCAAGATGGACTAAAGATAAAAAAGAAGTGCTCCACAGCAAAAGTGCTAGACCGAGTACGGGAAGGGTTTCAGTGCACCCTGCACTTATCCCAAATGTGGAAAGAATATCAGTATTTCGTTACTATAACATTTCTAATTCCAGCAAATGGATGCTCTATGCCTCACTACCACTAAAATAAATATATTTTAGTAGACAAACCAACCTTTTCATGGGTTAAAAAACAAAGGGTGCCCACAATGGAATCTTATGTCTTTATTCAAAGGGTGTATGGGTATATTCATTTGACACTGTGTTGGCCATTGTGAACCGGGAGGAGCCAAAAACAGCAGGCAGGTCGACCTAATATGCAGAGATATAAGATATTCAAAGAGAGAACGATTTCCGAGATAAGCAACTTTTTGAGGTGATTGGTCACTTTAAAGCTTTTAACGATTTTAAAAACGAAAGGTAGGGCATCTGCTCTGATTTGTCTATTCTTATTCTGGTATTGCCTTTTATTTGACCAATGGCAGCGCAGTGTAGGCTCGCAAGTTGCGTATGCAACTTACCTTAAGTGGAATGGCTTTGGAGTGTATATAGACAGCTCCTCAGTTTGCTCTTCATCAAAAGTCTTGTGAGTGTCCCTGGCAGCAGACATCTGTTGGAATAGCTGATATTTGTTGGAACGAATAGCTTAAGTGGAATGGCTTTGGAGTGTATATAGACAGCTCCTCAGTTTGCTCTTCATCAAAAGTCTTGTGAGTGTCCCTGGCAGCAGACATCTGTTGGAATAGCTGATATTTGTTGGAACGAATAGCTGGTATTTGTTGGAATATTTTCGTTTAGATTTCTTTACTTGAGGAGGTTTGTTCTCGGTCTCCTCCGTGTAGTGATTGTGGTCTTCCACCCCGTGCCTCGGTTCCCTTTGTGAAGCTTGCCATTGCCTTTCCATTCTCTTAGTAAAACAGTGGACAGTGAGATATTACAGTTGGCTTGAATTTATTTCTTTCCACATTAATACTGCCTCTACTTTTCCAATCAGATGATCATGTTGATTGAGAGAAATTCTCTTACTTTAATGGTTGCCATGGTTTTGTGCATATGCAATGCTGCAAATATGTCATGCCCGAATTGTGGGCAGATGGCTGTTCCATATCCTTTGAGTACTGATTATAGCTGTGGCCACCCAAATTACCGTATTTTCTGCAACAACAACCAGCTCCAGTTGGTGTCGATCGACGGCATTGCTTATCAGATTGTCAGCATCGAACCCTCTACTTACAGCCTGGTTATTAGACCGCCGCCATTGTGTAGAGGAGTAGCTACTACATGCAGATCCACAGATTTTTATGTAGGAGGCCTTCATTTAGATGAGAATTTGCCATTCAATATCTCTAAACGCAACACCGTTATGTTGTTGAATTGCTCCCAAGCGTTACTGCTTTCCCCTCTCAACTGCAGCTCAAGCAGCCTTTGCCATCAGTTTGCGCTGGACATAAAAGAAGCCAAGCCCTGCAAAGATAAGCTCTGCTGCACCTATCTCCAAGACAGTGCAATGACGTCTCATAGAATCCGCGTGCGCGAAGGAGGTTGCAGTGCCTACACAAGTGTGGTCAACATCAATCCTGCACTGCCCACAAAGGAATGGAACTATGGCGTTGAGATCCAGTGGATTCCTCTTAATTGAAGCTTCGGCGTTGTATCAATGCATGCATGCAGTCATTGGGAATAACTCACATTCAGAATAACTCACAGCAGCAGTGGGGAGACTCACAGCGATGTGAACACATTGAAATTATTTTGATGCTTTCTGAACCATTAGCATGTACAGTAGGTATGTTATTATGAACAAGTTTTCCTTATCTGAAAACATGCAGTTATATCCCAAGTAGGGTTGAGAATCGACTTGACTTAATAAGTTCTAGGTTCTGTGCCTAAAAAATAGCATGTTAAGGTGGCAATCTATTATGGTGTAGTCTAAATATTTTAAGTTTTCAATTTTTTCAGAGCATATTATCTATCTTATTTTATTCGAAGTTTGTTGGAAATCTTTAAAAAATCTTAGAATCACATATAGCATGTTAAGGTGGCAATCTATTATGGTGTAGTCTAAATATTCTATGTTTTTGAGAGCATATTTTCCATCTTATTTTGTTAGAAGTTATCTTATCTTAGAACCACTGATCCAAATCCTAGGCTCTATCAAGCCCCGAGAGGGATCAAATCTCCCGAGGTGCAAACCTCTCCTTGAATAGCTCCTTGAGTGCAATACCTAAGCCACCTAATCCTAAGCTCTAAAGTCTCTAGTTTAAGTCTCATATTTACTTTTTACTTTGTATTATTCTTTTTTGTTTATGACTCACATAATATTTATTACTTTTTACTTTGTATTATTTTGTTACTCGACAAACACTCTAAAGTCTCATATTTACTTTTTACTTTGTATTATTCTTTTTTGTTTATGGCCGACATAATATTTATCACTTTTTACTTTGTATTATTCTTTTTTTGTTTACAATGCACTGTATCTCTCCTTCCAATTTTAATTGGCAAAGGCAAATAATAAGAAAAGGAAATGACATCGCCAATGGTTTGGATTTAGTGTTTATATTGAAATGATGCATAAATTTTATTAATTTTCCATACTAAAATCAATGTAATTAAATAATGCAAAGTTGCTACAATTAAAAACTATCTTTTTATTAAAATTTACAAACTATTATATTTCTATACTAAAAATCAATATATTTCTATACTAAAAATCAATGTAATTAAATGATGCAAAGTTACTACAATTAAAAACTGTTTTCTTTTTTATTAAAATTTACAATGTCCATTAAACTTGGTAAATTACAATATCCATTCAATTTACAAATTTCAATTTACAATATTATTATGATATCACAATTCAAAAACTAATTTTTTTATTGAACTTTACAATGTCTATTAAAATTGGTAAATTACAATATCCATTAAACTTAGTAATGTCAGTTTACAATATTATTATGATATCATATGATTCAATTCTTAATACAATAGTTAGAATTACAATGTTAAGAGACTCACGATAACTAGGATTTCAGAATTAGGGTTTCACGCTTGGCATGGCATTCAAGGTTTCTGATCTAGTTCTCATGGATTGGACTCGTATAGGGAATTCTTGAGTCCCTCCTCCCTAGACAATTGCTTTCTATGTCATTTCATCACCTACGTCATTGTTTGTTGACTTGACAGGTTCTTTCTGAGGACCTTCCGTATTGTTTTTTGGTGACTTTCGTTAACCTTGTTGCTTTTTTGTTATCATATCCTTTTTCGAGGTCTAGGGGAGGGAGGCTAGTAGTGGTGCGGGTCCCAAGAAGCCACCTAGCTGGCCATGTGGATGCCACCCGTCGAGGTACGGACGTGCCCAGGTGTCTTCTCCACGTCGTCCCGGGTAGCTTACGCTATAATGTGCTTTATGATGCCTTGGGAAATGTGCCATGCACCCATTTCCCCATGCCATCTCCAACACCCCATTCAATCTTGCTCGGCTCTAGTCTATGAGCGTTTTCCCACCTCGGAAGCTATCCGCCATGGCCCCGATGCTACTTTGATGTCGCATCCTCTTATTGTTCGACCCAGCCTCCTAGTGGATGCTCTGTCATCCTATTCATGTCCTCCATTGCTTGCTGTTTGAGTGGAGGGGCTTCCTATTGTTAACCTCGTTGGGTGGTCTGTTGGAGCGGCCTACCTTCCTGTTCAACACTATGGGTTGGAGAAGTTTTGTGATGTTGTTCTGTTGTTCGTGGTCTGTGGTGCCTCTTTTCCTGGTGAAAGCTCATGTTCCTTCCTGTTTGCGGGCTGCTCCTTGTGTTCATGCTCCTAGATCGTGCTCGGCTCCTCGTTTCTGCTCGGGCCCTGGTTCGTCCTCTGTGCCTCGTTCGTGCTATGCTCATGGTTCGTTCTCGGCAGTGGCGGCCTACTGGCTTCTCTTGCATTGTGTTTTTCAACACAGTCACTTGCTCGGTGTGATTTGCTTGCTTTCTATGTTTGTGTTCGATCTGGTTCGGTCTGGTTGGGTTTGTGTTCTCGGTTGAATGGTTTTTGGTTATAGGTTGACTTGTTCGTGCTCGGCAGTGGCGACCTGTTCAAAACACGTGGTGGGATACCCATCCTACCAGCTTATCTTGCATTGTGTTTTTCAACACAGTCACTCGCTCGATGTGATTTGCTTGCTTTCTCTGTTTGTGTTCGGTCTGGTTCAGTTTGGTTGGGATCGTGTTCTCAGTTGAATTGTTTTTGCTAATAGGTTTTGTTCTATGTGTCCATGAAGATTAATTATGACAGTTGATAGGGTTTAATGTGAGCTTGTTATGGTTTCATGGTTATGGCTTACTAGGGTTTCATGGTTATGGTTTCGGCTTGACGGTTTCATGGTCATGGCTTCACAGTATGCTATGAGCTAGGGTTTAATGTGACCTTGTTTGCTCGAAGAAATAACTGAATTTTGATTTTAAAAATGCATATGAAAGGTTATTGGATTTCGATTGAATGGTTTTTGGTTTTCTTATGCCTCCATGAATATGAATTGTGACAGTTTTTAAATCTTTGTTCTCTTTGTCCATGAAGATGAAGATGATTTACTACAATGTAGTTTGTAGTTATGGTTTGAATTTGATTATTAATGGAGCACTGTTATGGTTTCATGGTTATGGTTTCGGCTTTATGGTTTCATGGTTATGGCTTCACGGTATGCTATGAGCTAGGGTTTAATGTGACCTTGTTTGCTCAAAGAAATAATTGAATTTTGATTTTAAAAATGCAGATGAATGGTTATTGGATTTCGGTTGAATGTTTTTTGGTTTTCTTATGCCTCCATGAATATGAATTGTGACAGTTTTTAAATCTTTGTTCTCTTTGTCCATGAAGATGAAGATGAATTAGTACAATGCAGTTTGTAGTTATGGTTTGAATTTGATTATTAATGAAGCATTGTTATGGTTTCATGGTTATGGTTTACTAGGGTTTCATGGTTTTGGCTTTAGGATAGCCTTTATTCCACCCAAATAGTAACATAGTATATTTTATAATTGAGTTATGGTTTCATGGTTATGGCAAATTCAGTTATAGTTTCATCGTTTGAAGGTTATGGCAAATTCTGATATGTGCAAATTTAGTTCATTTATTGCTTCCATTCTATGATTATATTGCTTTCAGTGATTGTTTGAATTCTTAATGAATGGTTATTAAATTCTTAATTAATTTGATTATAGAAATGATGCATACTTGAGATGCAAGATGACGCTTTGAAATAATTTGGGCATGCCAATTAGATGAACATGTGAAATTAGAGGCATTGCAATTAGATAATAATTTGGACTGTCAATTAGAGGCATTATGTGTTCATGCCAATTAGAGGCATGGCAATTAGATGAATAATTTGGACTGTGAATTACAGGCATTCCGAGTTCATGGTATTTGGACATGCCAATGAGATGAATATGTTAAATTTGGATTGATTTCTAAGAAAAGTATGAGAGAAGATGAAAGAGTATTTGAATGCTTGATTTGGTCTGTATCTTTCATTTTATGAATACAATATATATATATATATATATATATATATATATATATATATATTATGAAAGTGTGTAAAAGTCTTTGGCCTTAGGCCTATGTTCTATTTAAAAAAAATCATAGCTAAATATTAATTTTAATACAACTATATATCAAACGCGTCTAAACTAATCAATCAAATTTTCACTTATAAACATTGATATTATTATGAAATGAATGCTAAACAATTAAAATATTAGATAATGAATATGAATATCAATGAATATGTATGAATATGTGTTTTTTCAATTTTATCTCTAAAGTCTAGACAAGGCAACCTCTATTTCTTTCTTCGGTCATAATCTGGTCATGTTTATTTCTTGCCAAAGTCCTTAATTGGATGTTCTCTTCTTTATGTCGGACCAACCCTGACATCCATGCTGGATTTGGTAAACTTGGGTTAGTTAGAGATGCCCTCTTTCAGGTCCCCAATGACCATATCTCTATTATGGGCACACATAAGGGTGACAATGTCAAAACTAATCTTCCCCTTTTTTGTTTTTCTCTTGGCATGCTCTTAATGAGTTGTACAATAGATTTATGTCCATCTTCAATAGAATAACAAACCAAAGAGCTTCATTTCAATGAAAAAGTTACGGATTTGTTTAAGACCATAAGATCCCCAACTGTGACTCACATATTAGTATTTGCATCCTTTAACTTTTCCTCAATAGTTATTTGTAGTATTTTGGACATGCCTATGTGTTTGTCCCATCTACAGTTAGCCGTCATTTTGTATTTTTCTAGAATTTTGGTTCTCATTTAAAAATTTGTCATTACTCTTCCATATTTTCAATTAGACCCCTAACATCTTCACCGAATCATTTAATCTACCTAAAACTCTAGTTTCCACCAAGTCCCTCACAACATGGACTTACTTCTAATGTTCTACTCATTAGTTTGCTTGGATTTTTCTCTTTGTACCCATTGGTTGAAGTTTGAGCCAAAACCTACACAAACACTAATGTGTATGACAATGATGCAACATTTGTATGAAAGATGTTTTCTTGAGATTGTAATGCATGTTAGTTGTTTGTAAACCAAAGAAGACAAAATTACAATTATGATTTGAAGTTTGTATGAATTGTTTAAAGGTGGCATGGTGGTGGAGGAATAGAACTATGGTGTTGAGATCCAGTGGATTCCTCTTAATTGAAGCTTCAACTTTGTATCTATGCATGCATGCAATCATTTAGAATAACTCACAGCAGCAGTGGGGAGACTAACAAGGATGTAAACACATTGAAATTATTTTGATGCTTTTTGAACCATTAGCATGTACAGTAGGTATGTTATTATGAACAAGTTTTCCTTATCTGAAAACATGTTATATATCATGTATAGTAGGTATGATGTTATGAACAAGTTTTCCTTATCTGAAAACAGGTTATATCCCAAGTAGGGTTGACTTAATAAGTTTTAGGTTCTGTGCATAAAAAGGGATAGCCTGTTAAGGTGGAAATATATTATGGTGTATTCTAAATATTATAGCTTTTCAAGTTTTTCAGAGCATATTTTCATCTTATTGTGTTCGAAGTTCGTTGGAAATCTTTAGAAAATTTTAGAATCACATATATTAGCTATGGAAATTGCATAATTTGAGTGCCATGGGGATATTCGATTGTGCTAAATCTATTTATGGATTCAAAAACACAATTTCAACACTTGGAGATTTGAATTTCACCATTTTGTTTTTTAATTTTGACCAAAAACAACCATAAAGTTCAACTTAGAATAAATAGGCTACTCTATCCTATTATTATTAAGTGAAAACAATGCAGTGTATCTCTCATTCCAATTTTAATTGGAAAATAATAAGAAAAGAAGATGAGATCGCAAATGGTATGGATTTAGTGTTTATGTTGAAATGCTGCATTAAATTCAAGGGAAAAAGCACACCATGCCGTCAAAATATTGAACTTCGCAAGTAAATAAATAATTTTCTTTGCTTTGCTTTGGGACTGCGCTTCTCCTAGCAAATACTTGGCTCTCAATTTTTCTTACCTTTTTGAGGAACACTTTACTTCCAACTGCACATTTCGACTGTGCTTCTCCTAGCAAATACTTTGCTCTCAATTTTTCTTCCCTTTTTACGGAACACTTTACTTCTAGCTGCGCATTTTGACTTTCTATTGCGCAATGAACTTGACTTCGCACACTTCTCAATTACTTCGCAAATCCTTTTTACTGCGAGTTACTCTTAACTTTGCCGAACTCTTAAACAAACTTTATATTGAAATATTTCTTGTTAGGACATAAGAACCAAAACATTTACTATGAAGCTTATGCCCAGTTACTCCTTGTAAAAATAGAGCTTTCACTACTGTGAACTATTTGGAAATCTTGATTTCTTTTACTCACAGTAAATGCAAACAAAATTCATGCAAGTAAATATGGAGAAGATGTGCTACATGCAATATTCAACATTCTTGAAAGTGAAACATAAAACTATAGACTTATATATTTACCACAATAAACTACGCAACACCTCAATACATGGAAATGAGTTTTCACTTTATCTTTTACTTTAACAGAGCTTGGGCTCTTCATACACTTCACGGGATGAGATTCTCCTCCTTTCACTCTTCTTACACGTCTCTCTCTTATTTTCAATTATCTTCTTCCATATATAGGAATTGCTAACCACCAACTTAAGATCGCTTCACCTCGAAGCTACAGGGTTTCATTAAAGGCTGTAATAAATTTCTACCTAAGAATTCTTGATTTGCATAATACTAACGTGGTTACATAAATACTAACTTGAAGTGTGTCGGATTGGCTGCAAACTGACTGACTGTCTGACACTGGAGACTGACAAAAAACTGACTGGCTTACTGATAGATCCAACGTAGACTAGATATAATATCAAATCATAAATACATATTTCCAACACTCCCCCTTAATTATGAGTAGATGGGGATCATTAAACAAAAATAAGATATTACAAAATATTTGAGAGCTGAAACATGCTCTGTGCATGACGAAGTTCACTGTGCAGAACTTGTCACTCCCAAACAACTTCGCAAATATTGGAATGTGTCCCTTGCCAATTGTTTGGTAAAGATATCTGCTACCTGATCTTCAGACCTGCAAAATTCTAAACATATTGCTTTGTTGTTTATCAATTCTCTGATAAAATGATACCTTGTTTCGATGTGCTTGGTTCTCTTGTGGAACACATGATTCTTTGACAGTGCGATATCTGAATTGTTGTCGCAGTAAATGACTGTGGGTTCTTGCTGGTTCTATGACAGATCACTTAACATCCTCCGCATCCAAATGGCTTCACATGCAATGCTTATAGCTGCAACATACTCTGTTTCTGCTGAAGAAAGAGTTACTATGGGTTGTTTCTTTGAATCCCATGATACAACACCTGTCCCTAAATGAAATGTATTTCCAGGTGCGCTTTTTCTATCATTTGATGCCTCCATTATCGCTATCAGTGTATCCAATGATTTTGAATTTTTTTGAAGTTGAATACAAAATACCAAAGCCTTTTGTTCCACTTACATACCTCAAAATTTTTTTACCTGCTTGCCAATGAGATTCTTTTGGTGACTCCATGAATCTTGAGATTAAGCTGACTCCATACATGATGTTTGGACTTGTTGCTGTAAGATACATAAGGCTTCCAACAAGCCTTTTAAACAATGTAGGATCTACATTGGATCCATCATCATCCTTGATCAATTTCAAACCTGTTATCATTGGTGTTGGAGCTGTCTTGCAATTTAACATCTTAAATTTGTTCAATATATCAATTGCATACTTCGACTGAGATATAAATATACCATTTTCAGTCTATTGGACTTCAATGCCCAGAAAATACTTCAGAAGCCCCAAATTAGTCATTTCGAATTCACTTTCCATAACTAATCTAAATTCTTCTATGACAAAATCGCCAGTAAATATTAAATCATCTACATACAGGATGACAATTAGCTTATTACCTTGCTTGTTGATTTTTGTGTACAGCGTTGGATCACATTCACTTTTGTGAAATCCATTCTGAATGAGGTATGAGTCAATGCAACTGTATCAAGCTCTAGGAGATTGCTTTAAACCATAGAGTTCCTTTTTCAACTTGTATACTATGTGTCCTTGTCCTGGAGCTTCGTATCCATGTGGCTGCTTCACATATACTTCTTCCTCCAAATGACCATTTAAAATGCAGACTTAACATCCATTTGATAAATAGGCCATGTCTTATGAGTTGCGATGGCCAAAACTGTTATGATAGTGTCCATTCGTTCTACAGGTGCAAAAGTTCCATTGAAGTCTATGCGAGGCTGCTGTGTGAATCCTCTTGCTACCAATCTTAACTTGTGCTTTTGCACATTTCCATCAGCATATTGCTTGGTCTTATAAATCCATTTTACACTTATCACATCCTTGTCCTTAGGAACATCAACTAATTCCCATGTTTGATTCTTCTCAATGCATTCTATTTCTTCATCCATGGCTTGTACCCAAAATTTATCTTCAACAACTTCTTTAAATGTTAGAGGATCATTAACTTGAGAAAATAATGCAAAAAATGAGAATTAATTAGGTGTACCAGTCTCATATATCTCACACAGAGTTCTTGTCTTTGTTGGAGTTGCTAGTGTCGAACTGTGCGAATTGCTTGATGGAGTTTGTTGAACACTTGGTGTGCTTGTCGGAGTTGCTTGAAATGCGACTCATGTCGGAGTTCCTTATGATGAAACATGTTGCGTAGTCTTGGGAGTAAACGGAACTGCACAGTTCTGAATCACATGCAGAGTCTCGACCACATCTTCTGCGATGTCATCATGTTCAACACGTGACACGCTTTTAACATTCTTCTCTACAGTTCCATCCCATGCTTCATTTTCTATGAACTAAACATCTCAACTAATAATAACTTTTCTTGCAACAAGATCATACAACTTGTATGCTTTTGTGTCTTCAGAATACCCAATAAAAATGCATTTCTATCATTTATTGTCTAATTTCCTTCTTAGCTCATCTGGAACATGTGCGTATGCTACACAACCAAAAAATTTTAAATGTGAAACACTATGTTTCATACCTATCCAATCTTCCTCCAGAACTTTGTTCTTCAGACTCTTTGTCGAACATCGATTCATGATGTATACAACAGTTGCCACTGCCTCAGCCCAGTATTCATTTGACAAATGCATGGCTTCCAACATACTGTGCGCCATCTCCATAATGGTTATGTTCTTCATTTCTGGGATACCATTCTGCTACGGTGTATACCGCGCAGTGAATTCTTCTGTATGCCATGATTTTTACAAAAGTTAAGAAATCATTTGAAGCATACTCACCACCTCTGTCTGTTCTTAATATCTTGATGTTGTAACCACTCTACTTCTCCACAAGTGCCTTGAACTGCTAAAAACAACCAAACGCACCAGATTTATGTTTTAGAAAATATATCTAGGCTTTTCTTGTGAAATCATCAATAAATGTGAGAATATAAGTGCATCCTCCCATGGATGGTGTTTGCATCAGTCCAAAAATATTAGAATGCACAATTTCAAGTGGTGTGCGAGCTCTATATGAATTTTCGATTGGAAAAGTCTCTCTGTGCTGTTTTCCAAAAATACAGGCTTCACAAATTTTCTATGGATTTTTAATCAATGGCAATCCTTTCACCATGTCCTTCATGTGCAATAGCTTCTTCCCACCAAAATTTAGATGTCCAAATCTGAAATGCCATAACCAGGATTCATCTTTTATTTCTGTTTGAAACACAACTTACATTTCTTTAATGTCTTTTGCTTCCTTTTCGCAGTGAATGTCTGCTTATTTGCTTTCTGCTTTGAATGCAGCTCTAGAATTTTCATTATGTCTTTCATGAACAACTTGAGTTGTTTTTCCTTTTATGATTGGTCTTATCCTCAAAGGAAACAAGTGATTGTTTGTCATCTGCACTTCAGCCATTGACTGATTGCTTGGATATATGTCCTTGATCAGACAACACTTTCCTATCATATGAACTTTGTAACCTTTTTCCATCAGCTGTCCAATTCTCATCAAATTATGCTTCAAACCTTGAACATAATAAACATCAGGCATAAATTTCTGCTCCCCCTGTTTGGTTAGAATATCAATAGTAACCTTACCCAAAACAATAACTTGAATATTGTTTCCAAGTGTGACATTAGCTTCAACTAATTTATCTAGACTAGAGAATATATTTAAATTACCAGTCATATGATTTCTATAGCCTGAGTGTAAATACCATATGTCATTTGGACTTTCTTGGATAGCATTGCATTCAAGTGGAGATGCACATGCTAAGAACAATGAGCTGTTCAAAGTGCTGATGTTGCTTGACTGAGATTGACCTTGCTCTCCTTGGTCATACTGCTTCTTCCTACATTCATATGTGAAGCGTCCAAACCTCTTACAGTAATGACATTGAATTTTTTTATTTATCGTACCTTTGTCCACTTTCCTGACTGGGGATCTGATTATGGCCCCTACCAGCGACATGTGCAGGGCTGCTGTTGCGGCCTCCTTTGAAAGAACTTCTTCCTTTTCCTCTAGAGTTTGATCTTTCTCTGCCTCTTCCACGACTTATGGATGACTTTGCTGTGAATGCACCTTCTAGTGTTGTATCTAAACTGTTAATTCTATGTTCATGATTGATTAATGAGGCTTGCAACTCATCAATAGTAAATTGGGACAAATCTTTTTTTTCCTCCAGGGTCACAACTAAAGATTCAAATTTCTTTTGAAGAACTCTAAGAACTTTTTCAACAACCCTTTGGTCACATGTATTTTCTCCATGAGAGTTTATTTGATTAACCAAACCAATAACATGAGTATAGAATGAGTCTACTGACTCTGTATCTTTCATTGACAAAGATTCAAAATCTCTTCTAAGAATTTGTAGTTTGGCAGTCTTTACCTTGTTCAAGCCTTGTTAGGAAGTTTTTAGTGTGTCCCATGCTTCCTTAGCTGACTGCGTTGCTGCTACTCTTGGGAGTATGGATTCATGTGTTTCTTGATATATGTGGAATAACGACTTTCCATCTTTCTTCCTATGTTCCCTCAAGACATCCTTCTCAGCTTGTGTGAGATTGTTGTATGTTGTCAAATATGCTAGTTCTACATAGCCATTCTGGACTATTTCCCATACATCTTGACCTCTGAACAAAGCTTTCATGGTTAGAGACCAATATTCATAATTTCTACCATAAACGATTGGATTTTGCAAATTACCAGAAGTGGAAGCCATTCTTAGCTTTAATTGCTTTTCCCCTTTTGTAAATACAATTTCTACTTTCTGTAAACCATGATTTGATACCAGATCAAGGGAAAAAGCACACCGCACAGTCAAAAGATTGAACTACGCAGTAAATAAATAATTTTCTTTGCTTTGCTTTAGGACTGCGCTTCTCCTAGCAAATACTTTGCTCTAAATTTTTCTTCCATTTTTGTCAAACACTTTATTTCGCAAATTAACTGCACAGAAATTAACTGCGCGGAGATTAACTACACATTTTGACTTTCTATTGCATAGTGAACTTCACATAAATTCCTAGTTCTTTAACTTCGCGAACTTGACTTCGCAGAACGAAAACATTTACTATGAAACTTATGCACAGTTACTCCTTGTAAAAATAGAACTTTCACTACAGTGAACTATTTGGAAATCTTGATTTCTTTTACTCACAGTAAATGTAAACAACATTCATGCAAGTAAATATGGAGAAGATGTGCTACATGCAATATTCAACATTCTTGAGAATGAAACATAAAACTATAGACTTATATATTTACCACAGTAAACTGCGCAACACCTCAATACATGGAAATGAGTTTTCTCTTGATCTTTTACTTTCACAGAGCTTGGGCTCTTCATACACTTCATAGGATGAGCTTCTCCTCCTTTCACTCTTCTTACACATCTCTCTCTGATCTTCAATTATCTTCTTCCATATATAAGAATTGCTAACCACCGACTTAATATCACTTCACCTCGAAGCTACAGGGTTTCATTAAACACTGTAATAAATTTCTACCCAAGAATTCTTGATTTGCAGAATACTAACATGGTTACATAAATACTAACTTGACGTGTGCTAGATTGGCTGCAAACTGACTGACTATCTAGCACTGGAGAGTGACAAAATGACTGATTGTCTTACTGACAGAGCCGGCGCAGACTCGATACGCTATCAGCTCATCAATACATATTTCCAACATAAATTTTATTAATTTTCCACACTAAAATCAATGTAATTAAATAATGCGAAGTTGCTACAGTTAAAAACTATTTTTTTATTAAAATTTACAATGTTCATTATTATATTTCTATGCTAAAAATCAATGTAATTAAATAATACAAAGTTACTACAATAAAAAACTATTTTCCTTTTTATTAAAATTTACAATGTCCATTAAACTTGGTAAATTACAATATCCATAAAATTTAGTAATTTCAATTTACAATATTATTATGATATCACATTTCAAAAACTAATTTTTTTATTAACCTTTCCAATGTCTACTGAAATTGGTAAATTGCAATATCCATTAAACTTAGTAATTTCAGTTTACAATATTATTATGATATCATAATTCAATTCTTAATACAATGGTTAGAATTACAATGTTAAGAGACTTGTGATAACTAGGATTTCAGAATTATGGTTTCAAGCTTGGCATTGCATTCACGGTTTTTGATCTAGTTCTCATGGACTGGACTCGTATAGGGAACTCTTGAGTCCCTCCTCACGAGACAATTGGTTTTTATGTGATTTCTTCACCTATGTCATTGTTTGTTGACTTGAAAGGTTCTTTCTCATGACTTTTCGTATTGTTTTTTTGTGACTTTCGTTAACCTTGTTGTTTATTTTGTTATCATATCCTTTTTCGAGGTCTATATCGATGGATTTCTACATCTTCAGCTCTCTTTTCGATGTATGTGGCGAGGACCTTATTTATTGTTCTCTTTACCCATGGAAGGGTCTGGGGGGGCATCTCTTCCAGTCATCCTATTTTAAACCACCTTCTGGACTATGAGACAAGTTTCACTTTACCTTCCCATAGTTCCCCTTCACAAGCAGTTTCGTTGACTGGTGTTTTTTTCCTAGCTTCTAGATAGATAATATTAGATGGCATGGATGTGGTCCCTGTCGCAGAGGGGGTGAGGGGTGAGTATATTAAATGATGATGAACTTCCCCCTGCTTCTAGGAATACTACAGAGGTTGTCTTGGAGACTCCTGGGTGGAAAAGAAGAAGATGCATAAAGCAGAAACTGGAGATCGACCTAGCCTTGGGAGGTGACATCCCCATGTACAAAGTATTTTCAATGACTAAGATAGCCATAGTAGGTTGATTGCGAGGTAATAACATGTCCCTTCCTTGTTTCAAAGATTGGTTTCAACTACATTAGGGTTTTTTGGATTACCTTCACAATGTTTTTCGCTTATGAAAGGGTGGTTTGGGGCCATCCTTAGAACGCTTGAGATGTCAGAAAAGTACTTGAAGGTGTTTGCTTCTAAAGAATCTTTTCATTCAAAATTAGACGATGGGCCCTCACTTTTGATGCAAGGAGGGAGAAATATTTTCTCATCCTACCTGGGTAAAACTTCCTCGAATTTTGCCTGCATTATGGACTCTGGACATTTTCTCACTTATTGGTGTCTCTTTGGGGGGGATTATTCTAGCCGATAACAGCTTTGGCGGTCGCAAAAGTACTTGTTGAATTGGACATCAACGAGGGACTTCCTGAGAAGATTATTATCTCGAAATACATGTTCTCCTATACATAGGACTTGGAATTGGACTATATTGGATTTCTCTTCAAGTGCAATTATCCTATACATAGGACTTGGACTGTATTGGATTTCCCTTCAAGTGCAATCAGTGCCATGAATATGGTCACCTTATTTAGGACTGTGAGAAGCCTTTCACTCGTTAGTTTTGGAAAAGTAAAGGAATACCTCCAGCAAAGAGAAAGAATGGGTCTACAAGTCAGATACCCACTATCCCTGCAAGGAAGCCTGCATCGATGTCTCCCTCTCAGTCTATTATTTCACCAGACTCCACTGGCCTATCTGGGATGACGTTCTCTTCTATGATGATGGATATGGGACTGGAACCTTCTCCAGTATCTTCAATTCCATTTGAACCTCATATTTTTCATTTTTAGTTGATTCCTGCTAAGGTGGATTCAGACTCGGATATGCATGATATATTCTCTCATTGTCTTCCTCTTCAGGTTAGTGTGGACTTATTGTAAACTTCTCTAGTGTTTACTCCACGCTCCCTTAAATGTTTTTTTTAGTTCTTGGTAGTGTGATTTCTATACTATTGATGCATCAGTTGTGTAGGTTAGATGCAAAGGTGTTGGAATGTTTCCAAGGCTCCCAAAAGAGGAAGAAAACCAAAGCTGAAAGGCTTCAAAAGACCCTACACAATGGCAGTTCTATCCCCAACCTGTTTGGTATGGTGATCCCCCATGAATATTCAGCCTCCGCTGGCACTCTAAGAGTTGGTGATTTGACAAATTAGGTCAGTTTTCCAATCAAGGAAAACAAGGGTGTGAAAATGGTAAAGCTAAGCTAAGCTAACCTATTTCAGAAAAGGAAACTAATCTGAGTTAGTCCTATCCTAAAAAGAAAGCTTGATATTGTGCAGATTAACCTTGAGGTATGATAAACAAGTAAATTACCACCTTCAACAAAAATGTCTTTGATGAGTTACTTATTAACTTAAACCACAATCCATTAATGAAAATTAAAAGACAATAATTCAAGTACTTAAGCCTTTTCAAGAATCAATCTGTAATCATTCTGTCAATTGAAAAATTAACCATGATTATTATGTGCAACGAATCATTTGCAGAAATCGATAAAGAAAGTATTAATATTGAATAAACTCAATGAGATACCTCACAATATCAATCAGTCATACAGGGAAACCAATATGATAGATACATACATTATATATATGAAAAATGACATCATTCACTATAGATGACAATCTGAAAGTACACAACCAGTAATTCTCAAATAAACTTGAAGAATAACAAGAGATAGATCAAAAGATGACTTTACTATATTAAAAGAGTCTTGTACAGAAATTACAAAAGCTCTGATGAACAGAGTATCCCCAGCCTTTCTCGTATTGATGTGTAACTCCAAAATTACCAACCCCTCACTAAGAGAAGCCTCGCTGCTTAAATAGGAAATTACAAAAGAGTGCAGGTGGAAATTCCCCATAGGTAGGGATTACAAAAATTCAAATTAGACTACGAATCCAGAAAATCCTGCCATTTCTTGGCTTACGTGATTTTCATCACCCTTCAAACAAAATGATTTCTTGGGATCCATCCTCTAATTAAAAGAGAGCTTCACGACATAGAAAAAACTCAATACTTAATTGCTGACTATTAGCAACAAATGGTTTGGCTTCTAGAGGATCTTTCGCGGGAACTTTTGGATTATGAGAGACATCCTCAAAAACAAAGAAATCCGTCAAGGGATCCACCTCAGAAGGAGTTGGCGGAATATCAGGTTCTTCGTTGATTATAAAATGTCGTACAATAGTATCATCCTGGTCGGTTGGCTCTTTAGGAGTTTTATTTTCCTTCTTATCAAGGAGTTGCATGCAGATAGATAGGGTTTCAGAATATTCTTCTTCACCATCACTGCTTATATCAGGAATACTTGCATCAAAAGGTGGTGACATAGGTTCTTGATATAACAATGACTGAAGTTCCTCATCTTCAAAACATGCATTAAGGGATTCATTTCCTGTCTGCATATTGCTCATACCAAATGCGTCAAGAAGAAACTTACAACATCAACATGCAAATTTTCCTCTTAAAGAATAAAGAGGACAAACTAAAGGTTTCATGTTTGTTACTAATTTAAGGCCAACTCATAGGATGGTAATGATTGAGCAGAACCAGTCATAATGATCAAATTATTACTATTAGGAAACTGCAATCATCCAGATTGTAATGGAACGAGCTATAACATGTGTTAACTGGATCTGGATCCATGCAAAAGTACAAATCCAATCGAGACTCGCATGACTTAAATTGCATTTGAAAGATCATCATTACAAGTCTGTTCACATCAACAAGTATGACTTCGGATTTGAGACGAAAATGGGAGTTATGGCGAGAGAGCTAACTGCGAAATGACTAAGACAAAAGTTTCAGTACACAAATTGGCATCCTGATTTCACCTGTCAAACCGGATCTAGATCGTTGATTTAACGGAATGACCAAAGTGACTCCTGAGAGACTGGAAAGGTATAATTTATAGAGCCTTATGAAGTCTAATCAAATTATAGAAGAAGGTCATTACTGAATACAAAATAATCAAACTATTGGACGCAGAATGCAGCAATGGAAACAACCCAACCTAAAATAACTGAAAAACTGGTAATAACGACCCTTAGCAAACAAATTCACAGCAAAAATCGGCACAGTGCAGTAATTTTCAACAGTAAAAATGGTAAAAGAAAAATAGAAAACCCTTATTTATTGAATTCACCAGATCAAATCCTGACCGTGCGATTTAGAATGAACGAGCAGCTCAAATTTCCCGATTTGGGATTCAGGATCCGATGATGGGTGCTTTATTTACAAGGTTTATTTGGGTTCCCAAAATCCGCAACCCGAAAAGTCAGATTTTGGGTTTCGGGAATGCAAACCACAAAAATTAATGAAAATAATGATTCCTGAAAGCCGCAACCTGAAATGTCAGGTTCGGGTTTCGGGATGGCAATCTGTGAAAACGCAAAATACATTCCCAAAAGTTGTAACCCGAAAGTTGGGTCTTGGGTTTCGGGAACAACAATACAACTAAAACTCAAAATGAATTCCCGAAAGCCGAAATCCGCAATGGCGAGTTTCAAGTTTCGGTTTTCGGGATGCCATATCCCAAAATTATTGAAAGGAAAACCCGCAATAAGGTGGTCTAATAACCCATGAAGTATAAGTTACGACACTTACAATATAAATGATGACACTTCCGTATAGAGCAATAATAACATCTCTATAGGAATACAACCACTTCCGTATAGAGGAATAAAAACATCTCTATAGGAATACAATATACATATATGTGAAATACATTCTGAAGTTACATATACATCAACAGTTTGACACTTTTGCACTTTCGCTGCTTGAACCTTCTTCGAACTTGTATAGATCTGAGGCATTGAACGTTGGTAAAATTCTCATGTCATTCGGCAGCTCCAACACATAAGCATTTTCCAAAATTTTCTTCAAAATCTTACATGGTCCAATATCTTTCAGCTTCATCTTGTTATAGGTTCCTGTCATACATCTCTCCTTATACAAATGTGCATAGACCAAGTCTCCTTCCCTAAAATACTGTAGTCTTTTCTTCCCTGTCAGCTCTCAACTTGTATGCCGCATTGCTCTTTTCTATGCACTTTCACACATCTTCATGAACTTCTTTCTTGTGCTCTGCGAATGATTCTGCATCCACACTTTTCCTGATTTATGTCGGAAACTATACCAAATCCACAACTCCATGTGGGCTTCTTCCTTGAACAATCTAGAATGGTCTCAAACTTGCGCCAACATGTTCTCCCATTGCTTGGGTTTGTCAGTCGTCAATTATCTCAGAAGGTTTCCCAAACTTCTGTTACCGCCTCGGTTTGTTCGTCTGTCTGCGGATGACATGCCGAGCTAAACTCAAACTAATAAGAAGATCAAGACATTCAGATCCAACAATGGCGGAGAATTCACTTCAGGTGATTTCAAGAAGCTATGCAGTGATTCAAGGATTAAGAGGGAGTTGACTGCTCCCTACAATCCACAACAAAATGGAGTTGCAGAAAGGAAGAATAGAACAATCATGGAAGCAACACAAGCAATGATGCATGACCAGGATCTGCCTATGCATCTATGGGCAGAAGCAGCTAGGAAAGCTATATATGTACAGAATAGAACACCTCACAAGATATTGGACAACAAGACACCAGAAGAGGTCTTATCTGGTAAGAAACCTGAATTCAGCCATCTCAAAATATTTGGTTGTCTAGTATACACTCATGTTCCAAAAGAAAAGAGGACAAAGCTAGATCCTTCAGTAAAGAAGAGCATCGTTGTGGGGTATAGTGAAAGCTCAAAGGCTTACAGAATATACTTTCCAGGGTTCAAGAAGATTGATGTCGACAAGGATGTAACATTTGATGAAGAATCAGCTTTCATCAAGTCAAGAAAGGCACCCGTTGAAGATCATGAAGAACCAAAGGAAACCAGATTTCAAGACACCACCATGAATGAAGCAATTCCAGAAGCAGATCGTGAAGTTGAAGATCCACAAATACCTGTAGATCCACCCCGTGAGAAGAACTCTCACAAGAGGAAACCTGCATGGGCTAGAGAGCTCATTCAAGATGCAGGAAGGTATGGAATTCTAGAAGAAGATCACAAAGCAAGGAAGAGAACTAGATCTCATACTAGCTATGTTGCCTTACTCTGTGACATTATGAACAAAGAACCTTCCAGTTATGAAGAAGCAGCGGAAAAGAAAGAATGGAAGGATGCCATGGTCGAGGAATACTAGTCGATCATGAAGAATGATGTTTGGGATGTAGTCCCAAGACCTGAAGGGAAGTCTGTTGTGACTTCCAAGTGGATCTACAAGATCAAGCATGCTGTAGATAGCAGCATAGAAAAGTACAAAGCGATATTTGTAGCTCATGGCTTCTTCCAGAAAGAGGGAATATACTATGAAGAGACTTTTGCTCCTGTAGCCAGGTACACTTCCATCAGATCAATACTTGCCCTGGCTGCAGTGTTGAAATGGAAGATACACCAAATGGATGTCAAGACAGCTTTCTTGAATGGTGTAGTCGAGGAGGAAGTGTATGTGGAGTAGGCACTAGGTTTTGAGACACATGACAGGGAGTCATATGTGTGCAAGTTGAAGAAAGCCTTGTATGGCTTAAAGCAAGCTCCTAGGACTTGGTATGGTAGGATAGACAACTTTCTATCTAGTTTGGGCTATACCAAGAGTAAAGTAGATTCCAACCTTTACTACAACATTGAGGAAGGCAATCCTGTGATACTACTCTTGTATGTGGATGACCTGTTTGTTACAGGTGAGGATGGTTTGATTGCCGATACCAAGAGGAAGCTTGTTGCCGAGTTCGAGATGAAGGACTTGCGGATGATGCACTATTTTATACACATGGAGGTGTGGCAGAGTGCATATGGAATATTCCTTGGACAAGGGAAGTATGCAGTAGAGATCCTAAAGAGGTTAGGGATGATGGACTGCAAGGCCATGGCAACACCTATGGCATCCAACCTAAATCTCCTATGTGATGTTTCATCTGATCTAGTTGATGTCATGGTTTATTGTCAGATGATTGGGTCCTTGATGTACCTGACGAACATGAGACCAGATATTTGCTTTGCAGTGAACACGTTGAGCCAGTTCCTGACGGATCCCAGAGGTGTTCACTTGGTTGTTGTAAAGCATATTCTGAGGTACCTGAAGGGTACAATTGATTATGGGCTTAAGTATGATGCGAATCAAAAGTTTAACCTGCAGGGCTATGTTGATTCAGATTGGGCAGGCAGTGCTACAAATAGGAAGAGAACATTTGGATGCTTCTTTAGTATGGGATTGTAGCTAGGGTTTTACCCCTAGCTTGTGCAAATGAGCACCTACTAAGGAGAATGGACTCCTTAGTAGCAGTTCAGTAAATGTAAATTATTAAGCTAAAACAAAGATATAAACTACTTTAAACATATGCATGAAACATAAACAAAAGATGTAAATAATGGCTTTTTGTATTGATATTACCTCCAATGTGGAGGTTGATGAAGCTCCTTGCAATGTCCAAGAGGGTTGCTCCAAGCTCCAATGTGCTCCTTCTCTTTCTCCAATGGTGGGAATGGGCCAAAAGTGGCTCTCAAGGTGAAAGTAGTTCAATGGTGAACTAGGGTTTCGAGAGAGATTTTGGCAGAGTAAGGGTATACTTGATTGTGGATGTGGAATAAGGGGTCTCCATCACCTATTTATAGTTTTTTGGTGGTGGAGTGCTGACCCATGGTTTTGGGAAACACATGGTTTAGGGCAGCTGTATAGGGTTTTTTCCTCCTTTTCCTCATTATTTTATATTTTTCTTCCCTTTTTAGGGGGTTTTTGCTATTTTTAGAGGAATTTTGGATTTTTTTGGAGGAAAAATGGGGTTTTTAACCTTTTTGAGGGTTTTGTGGCCTTTTGGAGGCATTTTAGGCCTTTTGGAGGCTTTTTAGTGGGATTTTTTGGGTTTTTAAGGGAAATATGGTAGGAAAATGGACAAATGAGCCATATAATGTGGTAGATGAGGTAGTGAACACTTTTTGGGTGTTAACAGGGATCAGGTGTGATCTATTGGTTTAGCAGGAAGCAATCCTGCATAGCACTAAGTACAGCCAAAGCAGAGTATGTTGCAGCTTGTTCGACTAGTTGTGAGGCAGTATGGCTGAGGAAGTTATTGTCTGAGTTATTTGATGTCACGTTGGATTCTACTGGTATCTTTTGTGACAACCAGAGTTATGTGAAGCTTTCTAAGAGCCCAGTGTCGAAGCACATTGAGATCAAATATCACTATATCAGAAATATGGTGCAGAGAGGAGTAGTGAAGCTCCTGTATGTTGCGACGGATGAGTAGGTTGCAGATGTGTTGACGAAACAACTAGCCAGAGTGAAGTTTGAGTACTTCAGAGAGAGGCTTGGTGTTCTTCAGATTGATGACACTTTGAGAAAGGAGTGATGGACATATTTGCTGGAGCCATTCCAAGCATGGTGAGAGGAGGATCCTTCCCATGGTTGTGGATGTAAGTGCTGGATGATGAGCATCAGGACGACGCTCTAGTTACTACTCTGTATATGAATCTGTTGGATGCTTGTTATGATCGGTTGGATCATGTATATGTATATGCATCATGTTGGATGCTTTGTATGATCGGTTGGATCATGTATTTGTAAACGCATCATGTTGGATGCTTTATATGATCAGTTGGATCATGTATTTGTATACGTATCATGTTGGATGCTTTGTATGATCAGTTGGATCATGTATTTGTATATGCATCATGTTGGATGCTTGATATGATCAATTGGATCATGTAGTTGTATATGCATCATGTTGGATGCTTGATATGATTAGTTGGATCATGGATTTGTATATGTATCAGGTGGATACATTGTATGATCAGGTAGATCATGTATGATGATATGTATCAGGTAGATACTTGGTATGCATCAGGTGGATGCATTGTATGATCAGGATGGTCATGGATGATGAGCTTCAGTATGTTGCTCTAGATGATATGCATCAAGATGATGCAGTGACAATGATCAGGATGATCATGTGTGATGAGTATCATGACGATGCTCTAGATGAGATGCATCAAGATGATGCTATGATGATGATCAGGATGATCATGTACATCAGGGTGATGTATGGTGAGTATCAGGTTGATACTCTATGGCCATGGACAGGTTGTGCTTGAGAGGACTTGTAAGACCTGGGAGATCCCAGAGGTTGGGCTGTGTGCCCGTAAGAAGTCCTGGGATGCTCTTTCGAGGGTTTGTCCTATGACCACATGTAAGACCTAAGAGATCCAAGAGGTTGGGCTGTGTGCCCGTAATAAGTCCTGGGATGCTCTTTCGAGGGTTTGTGGTGGTTACTACATGTAAGACCTAGGAGATCAGATAGGTTGGGATGTGTGCCTATAATAAGTCCTGGGATGCTCTATCGAGGGTTTGTAGTGGAGATCACATGTAAGACCTGGGAGATTCGATAGGTTGGGATGTGTGCCTATAATAAGTCTTGGGATTTTCTTTCGAGGGTTTGTGATGAAGGTCACATATAAGACCTGGGAGATCCGATAGGTTGGACTGTGTTCCCGTAATAAGTCCTGGGATTCTCTTATGAGGGTTTGTGATGCACATAATAAGTCCCGAGGATTCCATAGTATGGCCAGTGATGATGAAGACCTGCAAGTGGTGGGCCTACATCTAGTATGAAAAAGGAATGGCTCTCTAGAACTACCTATGACGAGTAGATCGGAGATTGATTAAAATAGCAGTAGTAGTGATGATGACGATGATTCGATGACGATGATCTAGTGATGATGATCCAGAGAAGAAGACTTGTGCTAGAAAATCTGTGTTGAGAAATACCTTCCTAGTTAAGAGGGAGTGTTGATGTATATGTAACTTTGGAATGTATTTCACCTATGTATATTGTACTCCTATAGAGATGTTATTATTCCTCTATACGGAAGTGTCATCATTTGTATTGACAAGTGTCGCAAGTGTCGCAACTTGCAAGTGATGGGTTATTAGACCACCAAGTGTGGGGTTGGCCCTGATTAGTATAACCATGGGTTATTAGACTGAGTTAGACAAGTCGACCCTACTAGGTTATTAGGTAGGTCAGGTCATGTATAAATAGAGTGTGGGAGGCACTCTATTTGATCATCTCATTATTCACTTCTACACTGCTCGAAAAGTGGCGCACTAGTGGAGGAGGAGGTTCAGCTGCTAGGAGGACTATCTCTCTGTACTTTGGTTGTATCATTGCTCATTCTATCTCTGAGGAAGTTGTGGGGTTTTTCACCTTTATGGTTTTCCCCAATGAGACTCTGTGTGTCCATTGTCTCATGTGATTGGTTGGTGTGATTGATATGGATTGGTATGCTTGATATGTTGTACATGTTATTCTCTTAGTAAAGATCCTAGAGTATGTTGAATTAATGCTAAAAAATTAACACATAGGGTTCTCCATAAATGCCCCATAAACTTGGTATCTCTGTTCGATGTGATACTCTTCAGCATCCCATGCAATCTAACTACTTCCTTAAAGAATAGTACAGCAATGCCTATGGCGTCACTTGTCTTCTGACATGGAATAAAATGTGCCATTTTCAAAAATATGTCGACTACAACAAATATTGAGTCACTTCCTTGCTGCATCTTCGGCAATCCTAGCACAAAATCCATGCTCAGGTTTTCCCATGGGGTATTCGGTACCAGCAACACTATATACAACCCCGTGTTCTGACTTCTCCCCTTTTCCAATTAGCAAACTCTGCAATGTCGAACCCACTTTCTAACATCTGTCGCTATCCCTGGCCAATATTACTTTTCTTCGACTAATTCCTTAGTCTTGTCGATGCCAAAATGACCCGCTAATCCACCGCTATGAAACTCTCGAATTAGGTTTGCTTGCATGAATCCTCTGGGGATACACAACTGTCGGCCCTTGAATAGGTATCCCTCTTGGATGAAATAATCCAAGTATGGAGTCGTCTCTACACTCCATGGTTCTCGAAGAGATTCCCATGCTTTTGCAAAATCCTTGTCAGTCTCATACTCTGTCTTCATCGACTCTATTCATGTTTCCTGAACTATCCCTGTGTTCAGCAATGCAACTCTTCTACTCAGCGTGGCAGCAACCTTGTTCGACTTGCCTGACCTATGTCGCAACGTGAACGTATATCCTTGTAGGAACTCGACCCATTTCAAGTGTCGCTGATTTAACTTCGACTGAGTATTCGGATACCTCAGTGCTTGGTGATCTACGTACAACACAAATTCCTTGGGCAACAAATAATGCCTCCACTTCTTCAACGCTTGGACAATAGCATAAAATTCCTAGTCATAGACCGAATATTTCTGCTTCGCATCATCCAATTTTTCACTTAAGAATGCAATTAGTCGGCTCTCCTAGCTCAACATTGCTCCAATTGCTATTTCACTCACATCACAATCGATCTACAAAAATTTGTCGAAATCTGGGAGTGCAAACACTGGGCTCTCAGTGAAATTTTACTTCAACTTGTCGAAAGCTCGTTGGGTAGCTTCCGTCCACTTGAACTCCCCTTTTCGCATGCACTCTGTGTAATGTCCCCATTCAAATAAGTGCATAGTAAGACAATCCCATCAATCCTACTAGTTTCCTAGGTTGGATGGGCACATGTGGGATGGTAATAAGGAAACTAATAAATGATATTTAGACATTAGAAGGGTTCAAGCATTTAATAAATATGATGAATAAATAAATTCAAGAGAAATTCTAGGTGGCAAGTGGTTTTGGAGACATATGGAGGTGGTGGGACCCACACTAGCTTGATTTTTTAATGACACATGGCAGCTCTCTCTTGCCAATTCGAATTCATGGGAAGGTGAACACTCTTGGGTGAGTTGGTAAGTCATAACACATGGCATTTAGCATATTAGGTCGAAATGGGAAGGAATAGTAACCTCCATGGGAGAGGAAGAGTCAAATTGGAGACTAGTGGACACATGGGCTAGATTCCCTAGTTTTATGACAACAATAATGAAGCATCTATGACATTTTATGACAAAATTCAGACCTGAATTCTTACACCTGACAATTATGACATGTCATCCCCAAAAATAGGCTTAAGAAGGCGCTCATGGAGTTGGAGGAATCTAAAGAGACTCAAATTCGAATTTGGGAGAAGATGGAAGGTTGGAACTAGGAGACAAGTGGCAAATGATGAATATTTTCTAAATGGAAAATTATTGAATCTATTGGGAGGATTTCGACCCCTTGAAGGCTAATGTTGGTTATAAAATGTACAAATCAAGTATGAGAATGGCTTTTGATGATTTGAGAAAAATTGCATTTGTGAAGAGAGAGCTAGTGGATGACTAGTTTCTTGCCTTAGCCAATTTCGAGGGTGAAAGATTCCCATCCAAGTTGGTGTTTGGAGAGGCCACTCAGGTCTTTCATGGTTCTTTAATGGATTTTGTATTTTCAGGTAGCAGCTACAGGAGGTTTCATGGTTTGGTTTAGTGCAGCACTTTCTCTCCACCGTTTCCAGTTTTGAAGGCATATTTGTGCTCCTTGAGGGAGGGCGTTTTTGGTGAGCACTTGTGCTTCTTGAGAGAGCTTCTCATTATATATTTATGATTGTAATAGCTTCATATCCTCTGTTATTCATATTCAGAAAGTATTATGTCGAAATACCCACTGGTTGTATGCAAAACTATTGATTAATGAGCAAACAATGTCCATTTCCCCAATGCATTGATGTATGACACTATAATGTTGATTATTTCGAATGGATGGATGATTCTCTGATATATTTGTGATAAATATATTGCCATGGATGTCTTCTACAAGTTTCATGTACTGTACTTGAGCATTTGAATCATTTTTACTCAGTTTAGTTGTATTGAGAGGTGAAATAGTGCCATTTCCCCAAGGGTCGAATTGGGGGTTTTTGTTGTTGAATGTGAGAGAGTTAGAACAGTATTAAAAATCAATTAATGGTGAATATTAGACCTTAATCACATACTTAACACATTATATACCTCTGTTCATAAATTTGTGGGAGTTTGGAGGCATTTGGAAGGCCATTTGCAGTGTTACCCGAGGGGGATTTGATGCACAAATTACTAGTCAAAATTACATATATTGATCAGAATACAAATCAAGTTTGTAGTAGTATTTGGAGGGCCATAAAACATCCCTGAACCTTTTATTCAAGTCTAAATACCATTCATACACTCCTATAGAAGATTTGGGAGCATTTGGGTTGATTTGGAGGTCAAAACAGTAAAACTAGTCAAAGGTCGAAATTGGGAAAAAAAGTGGAAAATTGGGCATTTTAATAAAATTTGAAAAAGGGATACTACAAGTGGTATCAGAGCATAGTATTGGCACCTGATGGTATTAACAAGAATCCAAACAAATAAAACACCACCCTTTGAATCAGTAGTTGAAGAAGTTTTGGTTGAAGAAGAGATAGTAGCAGAAAAAGAGTTTTTTTCTAAAACAATGGGTAGAGAGGAGGAGGAAAAATTAAGACATAAGGAGGAATTTATTGAAGCCTTAAAACCATGTTTTGAAGGACTTACCATGGTTATGCTATATATGAATAAACAAATGATGAAAGGTTTCGAATTGTTGGGTAGCCAACTTTCAGGCAAAGGGATGATAGGAGATAATAGTGGTTCACACTCAGGGGAAAAGATGAAAGGGAATGAGCATATTTTCTCAAGTACAGGACCTCATAATAGACCTGATGAATTTCAAAGCACACAAAGGCATACTGCACCTAAATTTCTCACACCCAAAGAAGAGCCCAATCTTGAATTAGATTACAAGAAACTAGTAAAAGATTGGAATGATTTGAATGAAGAGTGTAAAAGAGGTGTACCACTCAGTGACTACATTGATGCTATGCAAAAGATTAAAATGAAGGGAGACAATAGGAGTCCATTCCAAAACAAAGAATTGAATAGTGCTATTGGAAAAATGTCACTTCCTACTTTTGATGGTTCTTCTCAAAATTCTGCTAACACTTGGGTGCAAAAATTGGATGTATATTTTCAGCTGAATCCTATGTTGGAAGAGGATGCATTAAAAATGGCCATTTTGCATTTGGAAGGAGATGCCAATGAATGGTGGTTTCATGGGCTGAAAACCTTAGGTCATAATCAGGTTAAAACATATGGAGAATTTGTTGACAGGGTACTAGAAAGATTTGAACAAAAAGATCCAGAATTGCCTTTCAAAGAACTAGCTCAATTGAAGCAAACTGGGTCCCCTACCGAATATATGTTGGACTTTCAAAAATTATCAGTCAAGGTGGCTGATGTATCTATGGGAAGATTAGTATTGTTGTTCACTGAAGGTTTGGCTGAACCCTTAAGAGGTTTGGTCAAAGCCCACAAGCCAACTACATTAAAAGATGCAATGAGCTTGACTAGGGATCTCCAAAATGTGCTTCCTAGAACGAGATTTCCTCCTAAGCCTAGCTATAAATTTGAAAAGAAACATTGGCAAAGGGATGGATATGATAAGAAACCTTGGAAAAGAGAGTCATTTGAGAGGAATAAAAAAGAGGGACTAAACAGGGATGAACTTAGAAAAAAGAAACTATGCTTCACATGCTTCCAACCATGGACACCGGGGCACAAATGTACCAAAGGAAAGGCTCAATACATAGAAGTATTTTCTGATAATGAGGGGTATGATGGGGGCATGGATGAAGATGGACATATTTCAGATCAAGAAGAGGCATATGAGACAGCAGTAGAAGAGGAAATACAAGAAGAAAATCAGCCTTCACCGGACAAAGCAAGAATGGCAGTGCTTTCAGCAGTACCTCGCTATCATACTATCCGATGCAAAGGTGTGGTACAAGGACAAAGAACTTCAGTTTTGGTAGATGGAGGAGCCACTCATAACTTCATTGATGCAGAGATGGTAGAGAAAAGAAAGATACCTATTGAACCATTTGATGGCTTCACAGTTGTCATTCCCGGTCACAACACAATGCAATGCAAAACATGGGTTCCAAAGCTGCAAGTCACCGTAGGTAACTATACTTTTGTTGATAGTTTTTATGTGGTTGATGTTGCTGATACTAATGTGGTTTTGGGAGTGCAATGGTTGTATTCAATAGGAGAGCATACAGTAAATTATCAAATTCCCGAAATGAAATTCCAAGATTCAAAAGGAGTACAAAGAGTTGTGAGAGGGCAACACACTTATCCAAATCAAGTAGTGACTCATGAGATCTATATTGAGGCATGGGGATATAGAATGGGCTGCTGAATGTCATATGACATCTCCCAAGCCAACTATAAATATTGTCAAACACCCAAAGGAGATAGAGAGACTTTTGCAAAAATATGAAAAGGTTTTTAGAGACCTTCCACATGGTAGGCCACCAGATAGGGGGGTTGAGCACAGTATTGTTTTGGAGGAGGGTACTTCACCCATTCAGATACCACCTTATAGACATCCTAAAAGGTTTAGAGATGAGATTGAAAAATCTATCCAAGAACTCCTAGAGTTGGGGCTCATTAGACCAAGCTCTAGCCCTTATGCTTCTTCAGTAGTGCTAGTGAAGAAAAAAGATGGAACATTGAGAATGTGCATAGATTTTAGAGCCTTGAAAAAAAAGACTATCAAGAATAGGTATCCTATTCCTAGGATTGATGAGCTCATGGATGAGCTACATGGGGCCAAATACTTCTCAAAAATTGACCTTAGATCAGGGTATCACCAAATTCGAATGAAAGATGAAGATGTGCAAAAGACCGCTTTTCGATGTCATTTTGGCCACTTTGAATTTCTTGTCATGCCTTTTGGGTTAACTAATGCTCCAGCCACCTTTCAAGCATGTATGAATATGATATTTTGCAAGAAACTAAGAAGGTTTGTTTTGGTTTTCTTTGATGATATTCTCATTTACAGTAAAACATGGGAAGAGCATTTGCAACAGTTAGAGATTGTGTTGAAAATATTGCAAGAAGAGTCCTTATTTGCTAAATTATCAAAATGTGAGTTTGGCATGAAAGAACTACTGTATCTTGGGCACATTATTGGGCAAGAAGGAGTGAAGGTACACATGGAAAAAATCAGGGCTATCTTGGAATGGCCATCACCAAAAAATATTACCGAATTGAGAGGCTTTATTGGCATATGCACCTACTACATAAAATTTGTGAAAGGGTTCTCCAAGTTGACTTCTCCACTCACTGATTTGACTAAGAAGGATGCTTTCAAGTGGGATGAAGAGGCTGAAAAAGCATTCCAAAAAATGAAAGAGGTAATGAGTAGTTGTCCCATACTTGCACTTCCTGATTTTACTAAACCTTTTGTTGTGGAATGTGATGCTTCAGGTGGAGGAATAGGGGCTGTCCTAAAGCAAGGCCAACACCCCATAGCCTTTGAGAGCAGAAAGTTGAAGCCTCATGAAAAACTTTACTCCATCTATGATAAAGAAATACTGGCCATTATGCATGCATTGGCCAAATTCAGACAATACTTGGTGGGCAGCAAGTTTGTGGTGAAAACTGACCATAATAGTCTAAGACACTTTCTCACCCAAAAATATCTAAATGAAAGGAAACAAAAGTGGGTAAGCAAGATCCAAGCTTATGATTTTGATATTGAATATGTCAAAGGAAAGAATAATATAGTAGCAGATGCTTTGTCAAGAAGACCTTCCTTTTCTCTCATGGATATTGCCAAGGATTGGAAAAACATGCTACTAGTTGAATATGCCAAAGACAAATTTGCTTGTGATGTGTTGGATGGAATCAAAGGGGATGATAATTATAGGATTTTGAATGGGCTGATATATTATAAGGGAAGAATTTATTTAGTTCATAACTCCAAGCTCAAGTACCGAATTTTGCAAGAAGCACATGATTCCCCACTAGCAGGCCATCAGGGGATCTTCAAAACTTATAGACAGTTGAGGCAAAGATTTTTTTGGAAGGGGCTGAAGGAAGATGTTCAGAAGTATGTGAATGAATGTAAATCATGTCAACAAAACAAATCAGAACTTATATGTCCAGCCGGCCTATTACAACCATTGCCCATTCCGGAGCAAAAATGGGACAGTATTTCCATGGATTTCATCACCGGATTGCCTAAATCCTTGGGTAAGGATTACATCTATGTGGTAGTTGATAGGTTGAAAAAATTTGCTCATTTCTTTGCTGTTACATCATCTTTTAGTGCTGCACAAGTGGCTGATATTTTTTTCAAAGAAATCTTCAGATTGCATGGGCTCCTCAAGAGCATTGTCAGTGATAGAGATAGTAGATTCATGGGTGCTTTTTGGCAAGAACTTTTTAGATTGGTAGGCACTCAATTGACTCCAAGTACCAGCTATCATCCACAAACTGATGGACAAACAGAGAGGGTAAACCAATGGTTGGAAGGATACCTAAGAAACTATGTGGGAGGGCAGCAAAAAGCATGGGCAAAATGGCTACACTTGGGTGAGTTTTGCTACAACACCACTTATCATATGTCAATAGGAATGTCTCCTTTCAAAGCATTATATGGTTATGGTGCACTTACATTTGCTGACATTATATTTGGTGATAGTAGAGCCCCAAAGGCTAAAGTTTGGGTGGAAGAGAGCCAAGAAATTTTAAAGCTCTTGAAAGACAATTTGCAGGTTGCTCAAAATCAGCAAAAACAATATGCTGATAGACATAGAGAAGAGAGAACCTTTCAAGTCAATGATTTAGTATATTTAAGGTTGCAGCCCTATAAACAAACATCTCTCAAAAAGAATGGAGCAGATAAATTAAAACCAAGGTACTATGGGCCATACAAGGTAGTGCGGAAGGTTGGAGAAGTAGCATATGAACTAGAACTTCCGGAAGGGAGTAAAATCCACAATGTATTTCATGTTTCTTGTCTTAAGAAAGCTCTTGGTCAGCAAATCATCACTTCAGAAATACGTCTTCCTTTGGATGATGAAGGTCAGCTCACACTTGTTCCGGAAAAGATTTTGAAGACACGGGAAAGAAGGTTGAGGAGTAGAATCATCAAAGAATATTTAGTGCAATGGAAGGACTTACCAAATGAAGATGCCACATGGGAAGAGGAGAAGATTTTGAAGCATCCAAATTTGAAATTGCTTGAGGACAAGCAATCTTGGGTGGGGAGGACTGTAATGTCCCCATTCAAATAAGTGCATAGTAAGACAATCCCATCAATCCTACTAGTTTCCTAGGTTGGATGGGCACATGTGGGATGGTAATAAGGAAACTAATAAATGATATTTAGACATTAGAAGGGTTCAAGCATTTAATAAATATGATGAATAAATAAATTCAAGAGAAATTCTAGGTGGCAAGTGGTTTTGGAGACATATGGAGGTGGTGGGACCCACACTAGCTTGATTTTTCAATGACACATGGCAGCTCTCTCTTTCCAATTCGAATTCATGGGAAGGTGAACACTCTTGGGTGATTTGGTAAGTCATAACACATGGCATTGAGCATATTAGGTTGAAATGGGAAGGAATAGTAACCTCCATGGGAGAGGAAGAGTCAAATTGGAGACTAGTGGACACATGGGCTAGATTCCCTAGTTTTATGACAACAATAATGAAGCATCTATGACATTTTATGACAAAATTCAGACCTGACTTCTTACACCTGACCATTATGACATGTCATCCCCAAAAATAGGCTCAAGAAGGCACTCATGGAGTTGGAGGAATCTAAAGAGACTCAAATTCGAATTTGGGAGAAGATGGAAGGTTGGAACTAGGAGACAAGTGGCAAATGATGAATATTTTCTAAATGGAAAATTATTGAATCTATTGGGAGGATTTCGACCCCTTGAAGGCTAATGTTGGTTATAAAATGTACAAATCAAGTATGAGAATGGCTTTTTATGATTTGAGAAAAATTGCATTTGTGAAGAGAGAGCTAGTGGATGACTAGTTTCTTGCCTTAGCCAATTTCGAGGGTGAAAGATTCCCATCCAAGTTGGTGTTTGGAGAGGCCACTCAGGTCTTTCATGGTGCTTTAATGGAGTTTTTATTTGCAGGTAGCAGCTACAGGAAGTTTCATGGTTTGGTTTAGTGCAGCACTTTCTCTCCACCGTTTCCAGTTTTGAAGGCATATTCGTGCTCCTTGAGGGAGGGCGTTTTTGGTGAGCACTTGTGCTTCTTGAGAGAGATTCTCATTATATATTTATGATTGTAATAGCTTCATATCCTATGTTATTCATATTCAGAAAGTCTCAGGTCGAAATACCCACTGGTTGTATGCAAAACTATTGATTAATGAGCAAACAATGTCCATTTCCCCAATGCATTGATGTATGACACTACAATGTTGATTATTTCAAATGGATGGATGATTCTCTGATATATTTGTGATAAATATATTTCCATGGATGTCTTCTACAAGTTTCATGTACTATACTTGAGCATTTGAAGCATTTTTACTCAGTTTAGTTGTATTGGGAGGTGAAATAGTGCCATTTCCCCAAGGGTCGAATTGGGGGTTTTTGTTGTTGAATGTGAGAGAGTTAGAATAGTATTAAAAATCAATTAATGGTGCATATGAGACCTTAATCACATACTTAACACATTATATACCTCTGTTCATAAATTTGTGGGAGTTTGGAGGCATTTGGAAGGCCATTTGCAGTGTTACCCGAGGGGGATTTGATGCACAAATTACTAGTCAAAATTACATATATTGATCAGAATACAAATCAAGTTTGCAGAAGTATTTGGAGGGCCATAAAACATCCTTGAACCTTATATTCAAGTCTAAATACCATTCATACACTCCTACAAAATATTTGGGAGCATTTGGGTTGATTTGGAGGTCAAAACAGTAAAACTAGTCAAAGGTCGAAATTGGGAAAAAAAGTGGAAAATTGGGCATTTTAATAAAATTTGAAAAAGGGATACTACACTCTGTCAATGGTGCACATATCTGACTGAATTCCCTGATGAAATTCATGTAGAAATTGGCAAGTCCATGGAAACTCCTCACTCCAGTCGCGCTTGTCGATTCAGGCCAATCCAATATTGCCTTCAACTTTTCTGCGTCCATCACCAACCCTTTACCCAAGATTACGAATCCCAAGTACACCAGTTCTTCCTTCATCAAGAAACAATTTTGCAGGTTCACCATCAACTTCTCTTCCTGTAACTTCTGCAATACCTATCGAATGTGCCCCAAGTGTTTTGTCTTGGTTTGATTGAGAATTAGAATGTCGTCTAGGTAGACTACAACAAACTTTCCCAAAAATGGCTTCAGTATCTCATTCATCAATCGCATGAATGTACTGGGTGCATTAGTCAATCCGAATGGCATGACTAACCACTCATACAACCCTTCCTTCATCTTGAATGTTATTTTCCATTCGTCTCCTTCTCTAACCCGAATCTGGTGAATACCGCTCTTCAGGTCTATCTTCATGAAGTACTTCGCTTCACTCAAACAATCCATCAAGTCATCCATTCTCGTCAATGGAAACCGATACTTGATCATGATTTTTTTGATATCTCTGGAGTCTGTACACATCTCTCCACCTTTATTCGGTGCTAATACTATTGGTACCGTGCATGAACTTAGAATTTCTCTGATCAATCCTCTTTTCAACAACTTCTGGACCTGTCAGTTGAGTTCCTGACCTTCTGTTGGACTCATCCTATGTGGTGCCTTCTTTGGCAAAATCGACCCTGGAATCAAGTCGATTTGATGGGATATGCTCCTTGTTGGCAGCAATCTTGTCGGTGTCTCATCGAGCACTATGTTTCTAAACTCTTCGAGCATCTTTCTGGCTTCGACCGAAATTTTCTCCATTGTCGCCCTCTCAACACATGGTCCCTTCGGAATGATAGCATAACACCCCGACTACTTTTCCTCTTCAGTGAGGAATTCTTTCGTTGAACACATAAACACTCATTTCTCCCAAAATTTGTTGTCGCCATGCTTACAGCTAGCCTACTCCTCTGGATTCGGCTTAAGAGTCCTCTGCATGCCATTCTTCCACACTATGACTGTGTTTTCTCGACCATCATAGATCATTTTCCGATCATATTTCCATGGTCTTCCTAACAACAGATGGCACGCGTCCATTAGGATTACGTCGCACAGTACGTTGTCCTCTAACTTCCCGACCTTGAAGTTAATCAGGAACTATCTGGTCACCTTCACATGGTATCCTTTCTTAAACCATGAGATCTTGTAAGGGTGTGGATGTTCTCGACACTTCAACTTTGCTTTGTCAACCACCTATGTCGACACAAGCTTCTCAGTGCTTCCACCATCAACTATGGTCTTGCAACGCCATTTAGTGATTCCCACCTTGGTTTGAAAGATCGTCTTTCGTTGTGCCGTCTATTTCTCGTCGTGTCTGTCGTCTAGAACTGGTGTCTTGCTAGCTGTCATGGCCCGACTTTTCTTCTTACCATCTTCATTGCTGTCGGATGCCGATTCCTTTATCTTGTCAACTTGCTCATCTCTTCGACGTCTGGGCTTCGAATCCTCTACAACATGTAGGTTCTCTAGACATTCATATGCCCTGTGTCCCACTCCATGACACTTATAACAGATTATGGATGGTATGTCAACCCCTTTTCGGTTAGATGGACCACTTCAACCATATGCACCTCGACTCCATGTTCCTTGACCATCATATTAGTTTTCTTGCACTTTCTCCCTTGTAGATGTCTCTTCTGCATGTTGTCTATCTTTGAAAGTTTTCCTCCTGTAACTGCTACTTTGGCCTTTCGTGAAAATAGTATTCGCACCCCGACTGGTCATCCTATCTCTGGTCGTTGTGGATTTCCTAGATAGTTTCTCTTCTGCCTTCAGAGCTAACTAGTAGGCTTCACCCACTACTCTGAATCTTGACATGCTCAATTAATCCTGAATGGCATGTTTCAAGCCGTTCACATACCTAGCGATAACTTCTTCACCTTCATCAGTTTGGCCTGACCTTATCAAAAATATATAGAACTCTTTCATGTACTCCTTCATGGTCATCTCTTTTGTCGAAAGTCTTGCAACTTCCGGAACAAGGAAATCACATAGTCGTTTGGCAAAAACTTTCCTTTTAGCTTGGTGACCATCCTATCCCAAGAATTGATTTTCTCCTTTCCCTTCTTAACTCAGTTAGCCTGGACATTGTCCCACCACAATGAGGCATGACCCTTCAACCTCAGACATGTATTCTTAACCCACTTAGGATCCTCGATCTACTCTATGTCTAAGTATTTCTCCATTTCTCGGAACTAGTCGATCAAATCTTCTGGATCCAGACTTCCCGAGTAGGTATGAACATCTATCTTGGTCAGATCTCTCATCTCTGTTAGGAGTTTGATCTATTTTTCTTCAGGTTCTTCTCCTGCGGCTTCCCGAGCTTCCACTTCCTTGACTTCCTTATCGTTGTGGTCTAGCGCATTAGGAATACAACCACGCCTTTGATTTTTTATCGATGCAACTTCATTTGTCAAATTTCGCATTGTTCGAATGCACTCATCGAACATATCACAATCAACTATGACTGCTGTGCCACATGCTCTTCATCCTAGGATATTAACACCTTTGTGAGCTATTTTCAACCTCTGTTGAAACTCCCACTTGTCCAATCGCAACCAGACTTTCAGAGTCATGCACAACTCTACCCAACCACAGCTGAAGTTGTAAACACTCTCGTAGACTCTTCTGCTCAATGAATTGAACTGCTTCAACTTCTCTGATATAGCTATCCTACAAATCTCAGGATGTTATCACTCTAATACCAACTAATGCAAGGTGCCTTATCGACAAATTTTATTACTTAACAATTCAACACATACACACGACACTTACACAGAACTTAGTGTAAAATAGGATACCATGAAGTTAACTTGTATTACTTCTAATCAATACAGTGTTACAATGCGGAATTAAAATACTTGTGAACACCTAATCTAAGTCGGCCTCAACCTTTACAATACAGAAGTAAAATGTGTTGTGTCTCTATGTCAACCTTCACCCTCTCACGGCCAATACGATAGGCACGCTCTCGCTAAGCTATGGATCTGATCTCTAATGTCTATAGATGTGTGACTTTCCTATCCAATCTACAAAACCTTCTCTGGGCTATGCTCTCTTTCCAGTTTTCCAACTAAACTTTACTCTCTACGTGAGCGACTCTGCTTCCACTGATCCAATCACTCTACATTCTACTCTGTTTTTTATGTTCCTGAGATCACTCTGATCCCCGAGAGACACATTCTCTATCAGCCGATCTTTCCATGATCCTACAGACTTGCAACTATCAGCACCCCTACCGTGCTACACAGCCTCCACCTATGGTGACATCTATCATGTCTTCAACCACCTGCAATAACTGCTATTAACTTCCTTAGCAACCCTGAACTGTTTCCAAGTACTCTCCTTGACTTCTACGAGTCTTTCTGACAAGTTATAGTAATCCGTCATGTCAGCCATACTATCGACCTTACAACATGTCGACCTTACTACGACTCCGTGGAAACTTGTCGCTTATCGACATTTGCATGTCGATTGTCGAATGTCGTCTGTCGACCAATTGCCATGTCTACTCTCGACCTCTTTCCTCCTGTCGACGCACCTCGACAACTTTTGCTCGACTTGTTGATTTTGAAAGCCAACCTTCTCATTCGTGCTAGTGGTCATTGGAACTCCCTCTGGTCAGTCTCCTTATGTCGATCAACTTCGACTGATCTTCCTAGGCCCCGATGCTCTATAATGTCCCTTATTAGGAATTTTATTAAAATTGCAATTTTCCACTTTTTTCCTTGGTTCGACCTTTGACTAGTTTCGATCTCTAGGTCCCAAATTTACTCCAAATGATCCCAAATCTTCTGAGAAGGTATATGAATGATATTAGAACATAAATATGTGTTTCAGGGATGCCTTTGTACCTTTAAAACACTTCTGCAAATACTCTTTCAATTCTGGTCAATGTAGGTAACTTTACTAGTGATTTCCGTTTGACTAGTATTGGTCTCTAGGTCTCAAATTGACTCCAAATGCCTTCAAATATTCAAGAAAGGTTTATGAATGATATTAGGAATTGAATATGATGTTCAGGGACAACATATGGCCACCAAAAGACCTCTGCAAACTCTCTCAAGATTCTGGACCAAGTATACAATTTTACTAGTAATTTGGGGTTCAAATCCCCCTAAGGTAAGTACTGAAAATGGCTTCCCAAATGCCTCCAAACCCACTCAAATTTATGCACAGAGGTATGTAATGTGTTAAGTATGTTATTAAGGTCTCATATGCACCATTAATGTTTTATTACAACTGTCTCACCCTCTCCCATTCAACTGCAAAAATCCCCAATTCGACCCTTGGGGAAATGGCACTATTTCTTCTCCCAATGCAATTAAACTGAGTAAAAATGCTTCAAATGCTCAAGTACAGTACATGAAACTTGTATAAGACATCCATGGTAGTATATTTATCACAAATATATCAGAGAATCATCCATTCATTCGAAATCATCATCAATACATTAGCTCACAACAAGGTAGTGGGGAAATGGCATTGTTCTTCCATTAAAAATGAGATTTATACATTTCTACTTGGAATTTCGACCTGAAACTTTTTGGAGATGAAGAAAAGAGTATTTAATTCATATTAAAAAATAAATGGGGCATTAGAATCTCCCCCAAAGAGTACAATAGCTCACCAAAAACGCCCTCCCTCAAGGATCAAGAATATGCCATCAAAATTGGAAATGGTTGAAGGAGCGAGCTGCAATAGAAGAAACCATGAGCTTCCCTGTAGCTTAAACCTGCAAATAAAGACTCCATTAAAGCTCCAAATGAAAGGTTTGAATGGCCTTTCCAATTTCCAACTTGGATGGGAATATTTCACCCTCGAAATTGGCTAAGGCAAGAAACTAGTCATCCACTAGCTCTCCCTCTTCACAAATGCAATTGCAAATTCTACAAATGATCAAAAGCCATTCTCATACTGCATTTCTACATTTTATAACCAACATTATCCTTCTAAGGGTCGAAATCCTCTCAATAGATTCAATAGATTTTCATTTAGGAAATATTCCACATTTGCCACTTGTCTCCTAGTTCCAACCTTCCATCTTCTCCCAAATTCGATCTTAAGTCTCTTTGGCTTCTCCAACTCCCAAATTTGCCTTCTTTGAGCCTATTTTTGGGGCTGACATGTCATAGTGGTCAGATGTCAGAGGTCAGGTCTGCAATTTGTCATAGTTGTCATAGATGCTCCATCACTGGTGTCATAGGGGCTAGGGAATCTAGCCCAAGTGTCCACAAACTTCCACTTTGACTCTTTATCTTCCATGGAGGTTACCAATCCTTCCAAATTAGACCTAAGATGCTCAATGACATGTGTTATGACTTACCAAATCACCCAAGAGTGTTCACATTCCCATTAATTCGAATTTGCAAAAGAGAGATACCATGTATTATGAAAAATCAAGCTAGTGTGGGTCCCACATCCTCCATATGTCTCCAAAACCATTTGTCACTTAGTATTTCTCTTGAATTTCTTTATTCACTCTATTTATTAAATACTTGAACCTTTCTAATGTCTAAACATCATTTATTATCCCCCTTATTCCAAATCCCAAAGCTTCCACCCCAAAACTAGGAAACTAGTAATTTTCCTCCTTGACAATTATTTGACCCTTAACATCAATTTTACAAACTCTAATGAATATGGCTAATGTGATTAGGCCATTGTGACCCAATTCCAAATTTGGGGCATGACAAATCCTCCCTCCCCAATATTGCTTGTCCTCAAGCAATTTCAAACATGGGTGTTGAAGAACCTGCTTTCTGTATAATTCTTTGAAGTTGCCATTGAATTGCCAAACCTTGAGTCTTTGAGTTTCCATGAATATTTTAGAGAGGAACCACCATGCTTGTTGCTGCACTACTCTTATTAAAATCACTGTATTAAGTGGGGAATCTATCTCCCATGCTGCTTGCTTCCCCAAAAAAATGAAACCAATGAGACAAAAATTATTCCAGGGTCCCATTGCTTGTATTGCACCCCAACAATTAAGAGTGCTCTCCAACCTACACCATTAGATAAGAGGATTCCTAGATCCTATTTTCTTGTATGCATTCTTCCAAACATCATGAGTACCAAATATATATCATCAAAGTACATAACAACATAATGAAAATGTACATCAAGGATATGCTTCAGCAAAGAGTCATGAAAGTGCTTATACCTCCAAGCAAGTAGACCACCATTTTCCAGATGCATACAAGCTTCAAGTGACCAATCAAATCTACTCCAATGAAATAGGTGAGGATCCCATGTCCTATAATGCTGCTCCAAAAGGATGTGATATGCATCAAAATATTCAGCCATGTATTCTTTCATCCAAGAAGTGAATGAAGAATCTCCACTAGAATCTGAACCAAATAATGAGCAGAAAAAACAAGGAGACTTCAAATGACTCAAAGAAGTCTCACCCATACATCCATGAATGTGAGAATCATAAAGATGTAACAAAGTATGTGGCTGCCAACAAAAATGTTCTCCCATCATAAATCTATTCATCCAAGTGTTGGATGAAGTTCCTCTAACATCAAATGAACCCAGTGTTGAGCAAGAAAAACCATGAGTATTCAAGTGACTCAAATCCATATCATAGGTGCATCCATGTAGATGTGAATCATCATAAAGTGACAAATTATGCTGCTGCAAATGTGAATAAGAATGTGCTCCAACCATGTCATCATAAAAGTTAAATCTAGGAGTTCCATACTCCTCATGTGGCACTATCAAAAAGAACCCTTTCACCCATACTTCATTGAGACTAATACTGCAAAACATGGAATTGTAGGATGTAGGAGAATGTACTAACTCACCCAAATAATCAAAAAGTTCAGGAGTTTCATCATGGGAAGGATCCATGTGGGTAGTATCATGCAGCTCCTTCAAAAGTGTGAACTCTTTGTCATAGTTTGGTTCCAATGTAGAGGAATCATGCTCTTCTTTAAAAATTGCATAACCTTCATCAAGGGGCAATTCAAATTCCTCTTCCACCACATCAAGTGTTTGGACCTCTTCAAGTTCATCTTCAAACACATCAAGAACATTCAAATTTTCACATTTCTCATGATCCACCATGTCATTAGAATCCTCCAAACAATCTACCATTTGACAATCTGAAACATAGGAGGAAAAACAAGTATCTTGCAACTTTTCAAGAAGTTGTTCATTTTGAATTGTGAGCTTATGAATATCCTCATTATTCTTCAAGTATGCATCATGTAACAATTCATTAAGCTCAAACAAATGGTTTATATCAAAAAGCAAAGACATGAAATTACCTTTGATGTGGCACATTGCTCTTTGAATCTTCTCCATGTCTTCAAGGAAGGATGTTTCCTCCAATGAAGTAGCTCTCCAACAAGAATTTGACACCAATGCTTGAGTGTCATGGAGAATGCTGAGGGACTCTTGGATCTTATTTTCATTCATCTTTAAGGACCCTTCAAGAAAATGAGGCTCTTGCAAATGAACCTCCTCATCTTCTTCAATTTTGCTTGGACCAACTTCATGAAGCTCAAGTGGTGATGGAGAAGTTGATCTTGGTTCTTCTTCAACTGCTACAAGGTCTTCATTATCATGCTTAATGAAACTTGTACTTGTAGAAACATTTTCAAAAGTGATCTCTATGTCACCAACATAGAGATGTGAGCACCCATCAGTAGGTACTCCTTCATAGTTTAAGCATCCATCAGTAGATGCTCTTTGGTTCATGTCTAAGCTAGAAGGTGTCTCGAAATGATCTTCCATATTTTCAATAGAATCTTCTTCATGCTTTTGTGATGTCTCTTCCTTTTGCTCCTTAAAGCAAGCTGATGCATTTTGCCCCTTGTTTTCTTTAGGATCAATATATTTGGAATCTCTTCTTGAATAAATCTCAAAAGCTCTCCTCAAGGAGGACATCATTTCATGCACACATATATGATACTCACTCCAAGGGTTTTTACAAGAAGGGCATAAACCTTTCTTCACTAACTCCACATCTTCATTTTTTGGCCTATTTTCAAAAACATGTTTAGCATAGTACTCAAAAGACATGGCATTTTGTGTATTTTTGCTAAAAGAAAGATATTCTTGATATTTTTGATATTTTTGGGGCAAGGTTTTATATTTTGCTCTCCATCTTTGGAAATCACTCATAGAATTATCCTTGGTTGGTGTGACACACTCATATTCATCAGATTTAAAGTCATAAGAATAATCTTCATTCCTCTTGAAATTGTAAGAAGTGTTGCATGATGGCACCTCTTCCTCATACCATTCACATTTTGCTTCATATTGCCCATAAGCATCTGCATATTCCTCATAAGAATTGTACTCATAGAATTCATCATAATAGTAAGACATGGCTTCCAATTATTCTTGAATGTATGTACCTAATACACAGGTGCAAGGACCATGCTCTGATACCACTGTAATGTCCCTTATTAGGAATTTTATTAAAATTGCAATTTTTCACTTTTTTCCTTGGTTCGACCTTTGACTAGTTTCGATCTCTAGGTCCCACATTTACTCCAAATGATCCCAAATATTCCGAGAAGGTATATGAATGATATTAGAACATAAATATGTGTTTCAGGGATGCCATTGTACCTTTAAAACACTTCTGAAAATACTCTTTCAATTCTGGTCAATGTAGGTAACTTTACTAGTGATTTCCGTTTGACTAGTATTGGTCTCTAGGTCTCAAATTGACTCCAAATGCCTTCAAATATTCAAGGAAGGTTTATGAATGATATTAGGAATTGAATATGATGTTAAGGGACAACATATGGCCACCAAAAGACCTATGCAAACTCTCTTAAGATTCTGGACCAAGTATGCAATTTTACTAGTAATTTGGGGTTCAAATCCCCCTAAGGTAAGTACTAAAAATGGCTTCCCAAATGCCTCCAAACCCACTCAAATTTATGAAAAGAGGTATTTAATGTGTTAAGTATGTTATTAAGGTCTCATATGCACCATTAATGGTTTATTACAACTGTTCTCACCCTCTCCCATTCAACTGCAAAAATCCCCAATTCGACCCTTGGGGAAATGGCACTATTTCTTCTCCCAATGCAATTAAACTGAGTAAAAATGCTTCAAATGCTCAAGTACAGTACATGAAACTTGTATAAGACATCAATGGTAGTATATTTATCACAAATATATCAGAGAATCATCCATTCATTCGAAATCATCATCAATACATTGGCTCACAACAAGGTAGTGGGGAAATGGCATTGTTCTTCCATTAAAAATGAGATTTATACATTTCTACTTGGAATTTCGACCTGAAACTTTTTGGAGATGAAGAAAAGAGTATTTAATTCATATTAAAAAATAAATGGGTCATTAGAAGCTCCCCCAAAGAGTACAATAGCTCACCAAAAACGCCCTCCCTCAAGGATCAAGAATATGCCATCAAAATTGGAAATGGTTGAAGGAGCGAGCTGCAATAGAAGAAACCATGAGATTCCCTGTAGCTTAAACCTGCAAATAAAGACTCCATTAAAGCTCCAAATGAAAGGTCTGAATGGCCTTCCCAATTGCCAACTTGCATGGAAATATTTCACCCTCGAAATTGGCTAAGGCAAGAAACTAGTCATCCACTAGCTCTCCCTCTTCACAAATGCAATTGCAAATTCTACAAATGATCAAAAGCCATTCTCATACTTCATTTCTACATTTTATAACCAACATTATCCTTCTAAGGGTCGAAATCCTCTCAATAGATTCAATAGATTTTCATTTAGGAAATATTCCACATTTGCCACTTGTCTCCTAGTTCCAACCTTCCATCTTCTCCCAAATTCGATTTTAAGTCTCTTTGGCTTCTCCAACTCCCAAATTTTCCTTCTTTGAGCCTATTTTTGGGGCTGACATGTCATAGTGGTCAGATGTCAGAGGTCAGGTCTGCAATTTGTCATAGTTGTCATAGATGCTCCATCACTGGTGTCATAGGGGCTAGGGAATCTAGCCCAAGTGTCCACAAACTTCCACTTTGACTCTTTATCTTCCATGGAGGTTACCAATCCTTCCAAATTAGACATAAGATGCTCAATGACATGTTTTATGACTTACCAAATCACCCAAGAGTGTTCACATTCCCATTAATTCGAATTTGCAAAAGAGAGATACCATGTATTATGAAAAATCAAGCTAGTGTGGGTCCCACATCCTCCATATGTCTCCAAAACCATTTGTCACTTAGGATTTCTCTTGAATTTCTTTATTCACTCTATTTATTAAATACTTGAACCTTTCTAATGTCTAAACATCATTTATTATCCCCCTTATTCCAAATCCCAAAGCTTCCACCCCAAAACTAGGAAACTAGTAATTTTCCTCCTTGACAATTATTTGACCCTTAACATCAATTTTACAAACTCTAATGAATATGGCTAATGTGATTAGGCCATTGTGACCCAATTCCAAATTTGGGGCATGACAAATCCTCCCTTCCCAATATTTCTTGTCCTCAAGCAATTTCAAACATGGGTGTTGAAGAACCTGCTTTCTGTATAATTCTTTGAAGTTGCCATTGAATTGCCAAACCTTGAGTCTTTGAGTTTCCATGAATATTTTAGAGAGGAACCACCATGCTTGCTGCTGCACTACTCTTATTAAAATCACTTTATTAAGTGGGGAATCCATCTCCCATGCTGCTTGCTTCCCCCAAAAAATGAAACCAATGAGACAAAAATTATTCCAGGGTCCCATTGCTTGTATTGCACCCCAACAATTAAGAGTGCTCTCCAAACTACACCATTAGATAAGAGGATTCCTGGATCCCATTTTCTTGTATGCATTCTTCTAAACATCATGAGTACCAAATATATATCATCAAAGTACATAACAACATAATGAAAATGTACATCAAGGATATGCTTCAACAAAGAGTCATGAAAGTGCTTATACCTCCAAACAAGTAGACCACCATTTTCCAGATGCATACAAGCTTCAAGTGACCAATCAAATCTGCTCCAATGACATAGGTGAGGATCCCATGTCCTATAATGCTGCTCCAAAAGGATGTGATATGCATCAAAATATTCAGCCATGTATTCTTTCATCCAAGAAGTGAATGAAGAATCTCCACTAGAATCTGAACCAAATAATGAGCAGAAAAAACAAGGAGACTTCAAATGACTCAAAGAAGTCTCACCCATACATCCATGAATGTGAGAATCATAAAGATGTAACAAAGTATGTGGCTTCCAACAAAAATGTTCTCCCATCATAAATCTATTCATCCAAGTGTTGGATGAAGTTCCTCTAACATCAAATGAACCCAGTGTTGAGCAAGAAAAACCATGAGTATTCAAGTGACTCAAATCCATATCATAGGTGCATCCATGTAGATGTGAGTCATCATAAAGTGACAAATTATGCTGCTACAAATGTGAATAAGAATGTGCTCCAACCATGTCATCATAAAAGTTAAATCTAGGAGTTCCATAATCCTCATGTGGCACTATCAAAAAGAACCCTTTCACCCATACTTCATTGAGACTAATACTGCAAAACATGGAATTGTAGGATGTAGGAGAATGTACTAACTCACCCAAATGATCAAAAAGTTCAGGAGTTTCATCATGGGAAGGATCCATGTGGGTAGTATCATGCAGCTCCTTCAAAAGTGTGAACTCTTTGTCATAGTTTGGTTCCAATGTAGAGGAATCATGCTCTTCTTTAAAAATTGCATAACCTTCATCAAGAGGCAATTCAAATTCCTCTTCCACCACATCAAGTGTTTGGACCTCTTCAAGTTCATCTTCAAACACATCAAGAACATTCAAATTTTCACATTTATCATGATCCACCATGTCATTAGAATCCTCCAAACAATCTACCATTTGACAATCTGAAACATAGGAGGAAAAACAAGTATCTTGCAACTTTTCAAGAAGTTGTTCATTTTGAATTGTGAGCTTATGAATATCCTCATTATTCTTCAAGTATGCATCATGTAACAATTCATTAAGATCAAACAAATGGTTTCTATCAAAAAGCAAAGACATGAAATTACCTTTGATGTGGCACATTGCTCTTTGAATCTTCTCCATGTCTTCAAGGAAGGATGTTTCCTCCAATGAAGTAGCTCTCCAACAAGAATTTGACACCAATGCTTGAGTGTCATGGAGAATGCTGAGGGACTCTTGGATCTTATTTTCATTCATCTTTAAGGACCCTTCAAGAAAATGAGGCTCTTGCAAATGAACCTCCTCATCTTCTTCAATTTTGCTTGGACCAACTTCATGAAGCTCAAGTGGTGATGGAGAAGTTGATCTTGGTTCTTCTTCAACTGCTACAAGGTCTTCATTATCATGATTAATGAAACTTGTACTTGTAGAAACATTTTCAAAAGTGATCTCTATGTCACCAACATAGAGATGTGAGCACCCATCAGTAGGTACTCCTTCATAGTTTAAGCATCCATCAGTAGATGCTCTTTGGTTCATGTCTAAGCTAGAAGGTGTCTCGAAATGATCTTCCATATTTTCAATAGAATCTTCTTCATGCTCTTGTGATGTCTCTTCCTTTTGCTCCTTAAAGCAAGCTGATGCATTTTGCCCCTTGTTTTCTTTAGGATCAGTATATTTGGAATCTCTTCTTGAATAAATCTCAAAAGCTCTCCTCAAGGAGGACATCATTTCATGCACACATATATGATACTCACTCCAAGGGTTTTTACAAGAAGGGCATAAACCTTTCTTCACTAACTCCACATCTTCATTTTTGGGCCTATTTTCAAAAACATGTTCAGCATAGTACTCAAAAGACATGGCATTTTGTGTATTTTTGCTAAAAGCAAGATATTCTTGATATTTTTGATATTGTTGGGGCAAGGTTTTATATTTTGCTCTCCATCTTTGGAACTCACTCATAGCATTATCCTTGGTTGGTGTGACACACTCATATTCATCAGATTTAAAGTCATAAGAATAATCTTCATTTCTCTTGAAATTGTAAGAAGTGTTGCATGATGGCACCTCTTCCTCATACCATTCACATTTTGCTTCATATTGCCCATAAGCATCTGCATATTCCTCATAAGAATTGTACTCATAGGATTCATCATAATAGTAAGACATGGCTTCCAATTATTCTTGAATGTATGTACCTAATACACGGGTGCAAGGACCATGCTCTGATACCACTGTAATGTCCCTTATTAGGAATTTTATTAAAATTGCAATTTTCCACTTTTTTCCTTGGTTCGACCTTTGACTAGTTTCGATCTCTAGGTCCCAAATTTACTCCAAATGATCCCAAATATTCTGAGAAGGTATATGAATGATATTAGAACATAAATATGTGTTTTAGGGATGCATTTGTACCTTTAAAACACTTCTGCAAATACTCTTTCAATTCTGGTCAATGTAGGTAACTTTACTAGTGATTTCCGTTTGACTAGTATTGGTCTCTAGGTCTCAAATTGACTCCAAATGCCTTCAAATATTCAAGAAAGGTTTATGAATGATATTAGGAATTGAATATGATGTTCAGGGACAACATATGGCCACCAAAAGACCTCTGCAAACTCTCTTTAGATTCTGGACCAAGTATACAATTTTACTAGTAATTTGGGGTTCAAATCCCCCTAAGGTAAGTACTGAAAATGGTTTCCCAAATGCCTCCAAACCCACTCAAATTTATGAACAGAGGTATGTAATGTGTTAATTATGTTATTAAGGTCTCATATGCACCATTAATGGTTTATTACAACTGTTCTCACCCTCTCCCATTCAACTGCAAAAATCCCCAATTCGACCCTTGGGGAAATGGCACTATTTCTTCTCCCAATGCAATTAAACTGAGTAAAAATGCTTCAAATGCTCAAGTACAGTACATGAAACTTGTATAAGAAATCCATGGTATTATATTTATCACAAATATATCATAGAATCATCAATTCATTCGAAATCATCATCAATACATTGGCTCACAACAAGGTAGTGGGGAAATGGCATTGTTCTTCCATTAAAAATGAGATTTATACATTTCTACTTGGAATTTTGACCTGAAACTTTTTGGAGATGAAGAACAGAGTATTTAATTCATATTAAAAAATAAATGGTGCATTAGAAGGTCCCCCAAAGAGTACAATAGCTCACCAAAAACGCCCTCCCTCAAGGATCAAGAATATGCCATCAAAATTGGAAATGGTTGAAGGAGCGAGCTGCAATAGAAGAAACCATGAGCTTCCCTGTAGCTTAAACCTGCAAATAAAGACTCCATTAAAGCTCCAAATGAAAGGTCTGAATGGCCTTTCCAATTGCCTTGGATGGGAATCTTTCACCCTCGAAATTGGCTAAGGCAAGAAACTAGTCATCCACTAGCTCTCCCTCTTCACAAATGCAATTGCAAATTCTACAAATGATCAAAAGCCATTCTCATACTTCATTTCTACATTTTATAACCAACATTAGCCTTCTAAGGGTCGAAATCCTCTCAATAGATTCAATAGATTTTCATTTAGGAAATATTCCACATTTGCCACTTGTCTCCCAGTTCCAACCTTCCATCTTCTCCCAAATTCGATTTTAAGTCTCTTTGGCTTCTCCAACTCCCAAATTCGCCTTCTTTGAGCCTATTTTTGGGGTTGACATGTCATAGTGGTCATATGTCAGAGGTCAGGTCTGCAATTTGTCATAGTTGTCATAGATGCTCCATCATTGGTGTCATAGGGGCTAGGGAATCTAGCCCAAGTGTCCACAAACTTCCACTTTGACTCTTTATCTTCCATGGAGGTTACCAATCCTTCCAAATTTGACCTAAGATGCTCAATGAAATGTGTTATGACTTACCAAATCACCCAAGAGTGTTCACATTCCCATTAATTCGAATTTGCAAAAGAGAGATACCATGTATTATGAAAAATCAAGCTAGTGTGGGTCCCACATCCTCCATATGTCTCCAAAACCATTTGTCACTTAGGATTTCTCTTGAATTTCTTTATTCACTCTATTTATTAAATACTTGAACCTTTCTAATGTCTAAACATCATTTATTATCCCCCTTATTCCAAATCCCAAAGCTTCCACCCCAAAACTAGGAAACTAGTAATTTTCCTCCTTGACAATTATTTGACCCTTAACATCAATTTTACAAACTCTAATGAATATGGCTAATGTGATTAGGCCATTGTGACCCAATTCCAAATTTGGGGCATGACATGCTCCTGCATCAGACTGGTTGGAGAACAACCTGTGGTGTCAGGGGAGTAGTGGGAGCAGGTAAACACCACATGCATAGTCCTAGATTTAACTCGGGGAGGTTCAACGTAGCCATAACTGGGGTGCTTATTACTCCTGAAGGTGGGAATAAGAATGGGATCGTATGGATCGGTGTCGCTCCAACATGACTCGCTACCGATGGTGGCTATGGAAGCAAGGGTGGTTGTGGGTTGGGCACTGTTTGGTTAGATGAAATTGTGTACAGATAAGATATCTCGACTGCTGGTGGGGATGGTGGGATAAACCTAAAGGAAGATGTCATGGGAGTTTCAGAGTAGATTCCGGGTCCAACCGTGGACACCAATGAAGTGGGTGTTCCCAGAACAGGTTTTTCAACCATGGGTAGAACATTCTTTGGTGCGGTGGGGGCATTGGGGTCGTAGTAGGTAAGTTGGTCGATTTTAATGACCCATCCCTCATGCGGAACATCATGATGCAGAAGACTGATGAAGCAACAGCCTTCATAGCGTAGATATAGTTGTGTCCGATTAGGAGGTTGTAATCAAGTTGTTCATTGATCACCTTAATGTCTATGAGGATGGTTTTCCCAGCTAACTAGACTGATACGTTGGCCAAGAGGCTCTGTGGTTGAGTAGAGCGGCCATCATAAGATCGCAAGGTGGTCGTGGATGTTTGTAACGTAGGTGATCTGAGATTTTTCCATACTAATGTCGACATGACACATGTGGAGTCACCTTCATTGATTATGCATCGATGGATAACAAGATTTTGAATAGACAGAGAGACTTGGAAAGCTAGGGTAGAAGGCATGCGTGGTTCGGATTGGTCCAGGTTGAATGCCATAATTCGTGTGTCAGAAGGGTCAATAGCACCAATGGTAGATAATAGAGTCTTACGTTGGGAAGGATAGTTCTTTACAACCTCTAGAGCTGACATAGCAGCAAGATATTGGGATAAGTCATCCACAATGTTATAGTTGGGCGCCATGCAGGTATCTTGGTTTTTGTTTATACGTCGTAGTGGGAAATGGGGAGATTTGGGGGCCCCATCGCCGGGTAGTCCATTGGGGGGTATGCGTAGCGACTGATCAATAAGGAGAGTGTTAGCAACCCTTTCGGCTGCAATGGCTTCAGGAGTGGGTCGGTATTGATTTCTGCGTGTTTGGAGGTTGACGTTGGCCAATGATATCATAAGCAGGTGATGGGTACCAAAATCCATAGGTTGATTGGTGGGTGCAGCATACATGGTTTTTTTTTGTTGTGTCGTGGATCCTTGAGGAGGAACCATCAATTGGGTGTTCATGAATCCTTGCATGGGAAAGGGGTTCTGTAATAACATGGGTTGGTTTTGGGGTGGTGGGGGTTTGGTTGTGCTTGTGGGGCCACATGACCCTGTTGTTGGGCGTCGTTGGTCCAAAGCTGGCGAGCAAGCTCCAAATGGGGACAGGTGTGTTTGTAATGGCCGAACACCCCGCATATAGAACATGGGTGATTGGTTCATAGATTGGGGTTGTTCCCTTGATGAGGTGGTATGTCAGGGTTCTGGTTGGCTGGGGGGTTATTATTATTAGGGGGGTTGAGTTGTTGTCTGCCCTGATCTTGTGGCTGGTTGTTACCGCGGTTATGTCCTTGTCCCCGATTCTGTTGGACTAGTTGGTTTTGTTGGGCCAACTATTTTTGTTACTAGTTCTACTTGGCGTAAACTTGCCCTTGGGGATTAGGACGATTCTGGGTTTGGGAAGGTGTTGGGGCTTCCTGTTGAGGGTGGTAAGTGGCAGGGGCTTAAGGTTGAGCGGTAGGTGGTGCTACAGGCTATGGATAGTAAACCGGAGGTACCTGCTGTTGTGCAGGTGCTGCCCGCAGGGGGTAATAAGCAGGGGGATCTTAGGGTGCGAGAGGGGCCTGCTGATGGTAATAGGAACTGGGTGCCACAAGAGGGTTGTAAGGTTGTGGTGCATGAACATATCATTTTTGTGGACATGAAGGTCCATGGATATGTGGGGGGGACGAGCCATGGGAGCATATGATGTCGTTGCTCTAGAATGGGTTGTGGCCCGTGAAAGGTCGAGGCCACTGGTGGGAGGCATAGAAGTATAGGGATGTTTGTGGGATGCAATGTGTTCGATGATGTCGTCGACAGCATGGGATTTCCTCAGCGCGTCACTCCGGGAGGAGTCACCGTAGGGAGCATCTGGTAAGATGGAGTATAGGTAGCTAGATTGGATGTAAATCAGGTCAAACTATTGTGTTTTCAGGATGGCCTCTTCCTCAGATTGAATCCGTTTAGGTGCCACATCCTTGGCAATTACTGGTATCAAGGACTTGAGGAACCAATATAAGAAAATTTGGTCATCCAATTTGATCTTGCACAAACTGCATCGTTTGTGCCGTTCATGTATATGTTCCGTGATATGGGTGGCTATGTACTACCTGCAAGATAGGAGGATCTCGACACCAGCGTCGTAACAAACTTGTAACTGGAAAAACTGCAGAAAGGTTGAAGCGAGGGACGTGAATGTGAAATGGGTCCTATATGGCTGGTCAATGTACCACTTAGCTGCAGCACCAATGAAGGTTCATTGTAATAATCATGAGTGAATAGAGTTGTCCACTATGGATTTAGAGGAACACCATAAGTGGAGGGACATGATATGGTGTTGGGCCTGGCCCAAGTGGGGCATTTTTTAGCAAGAAATATTTTGGAACTGCGGAGCTGAGCGCAGTTCAGTTGAAGGATTTTTGGTATAAGTTTTTGGTATGCTGCGAAGTTGCATGTAGTAGAGCGTCGTAAGAGCTACGAAGTTCAGAGCTACAAGGATACAGCGCTGCGATGTGTCCAGTCTATGGGGATCTGGCAAAGCAGAGTGTTGGACGGAAGACAGCATAGATTTCAGTTAGACAATCGGTGGTCTATTTTTGGTAAATATTCTCCAGGAGTACCAAGCAACAGGTAGGATCAAAGTGGAAGAAAGCGACTGGTCGCACACATGAAAGATACCACTACCTGAACCAGTCACACGAGAGCATTAGAGGAAGAACGACTCGGTGAAAGAGACCTGTTGGCATGCGCGTGACAGGAAGGAAGATAACGGCGTGAGGCATGTGCTGAAGGCGGCCATGATAGAAGATTCACTACCAGAAGCCAGCAATCTGGTTTTGGGGAAACCGGGATAGTTTTGTAAACCTAAGGGTTTTTGCTTTCAAATTGTAAAGACATGACCTACGGGCATGGTCTATAAATAAGGCATTTTTGTATGGGAAAGGGTTACTCTTCATTTGGTATTGTTCTCATTATTGATTTGATAAATCTCTGTTGAGGAACATTTTGCAAAGGCTCTGCAAGCTGAGTGCACAGAGGCCTGTTGAGAGAGAAGAGAGTTTGCAACTGAGTGCGCAGACAAAGAACTGTTGTACCCTTGCCAAAAGACTAATACAACAACAGTTCTTATGGACATAGCCTCCATCCGAGGGGTGAACCACGTTAAATCCTGTGTAGTGTGATTGTTTACATCTTATACTTATCTGTTTGCTTACGTTGAATGCTTGTATTCTCATTTACCAGTTGTTATGTTAATAATATGTTAAGTGTTACGTGAATGAATGAATGTTGGATGCACAATATATCATGTTTGTGAAAGTATCAGTCTATTGAATAATCACATGGATATGTAAAGTTCAGGTTGTACAACTCTTCGACGTCCAGCACCAGGGGTGCGCAGTATTGTTTATTTCGTCTGCTTGTATCTGTTATGAATCTTAATAATCTAAGGCAGTAAAGGAATGACTAAGTGTTAAGTGATTTCCTTATAGTGGTTAAGTTCACAGGAGAAGCGTATGAGTCAGTTGCGTTGTCCCATTATTTGCAACAAGTTCAAACCACGCAGTCTGTTGATGCGCTAGATGGGAAAGTGTCTTCGTGTATAGAAGTAGGACCATGACGCAGTCTATCGTCCCGCAGTCCTTAGTTCACAGTGCAAGTCCAATAGTGCATTGCGCAGTAATCCTGTCCAAACAAATCATCACATCACTATGGAAACCTAATTCCGCAGTGACCCCATAGCTACACCTTGGGTGAGACCTCAGCCTGTTCGCAGGTTGTTGTCGAAAGGGCCGGTGAGAAGGGGTTTTGTTGGTTCCTTGAAACTGCGAAGAACCTGAGTCTACATTGGAAACCTCTAGATCAGTTTATTAAGCCAACATATGGTTTTGGGAATTTGTTGGCACCCCAACAACTCCCCTTGATTTTGTATGAAATAAAGGGGCCCCCGTGTAAATTTTGTAAATATCACTCTTTTTATTTTGCTTGCTGGATTTAATCTAGGTGATTTTATAGCTTTCCTTCATAGATCCTTCACTCTTTGCACTACTCGTTCTTTGACTTGGCTCTCATCGTATGAGGATTTGATGATTTAGATTATTTTATTGTTTTTGGGCTTCTTGGTGACTTGATGATATTTGCATGATTTTATGTGAGCTTATTTATGAGAAATAATGACCAAATTTTATCATAAGTGTGGAATGGAAAACATTTAATTAAATTTGAATCATTCTGATATTATCATTTTTATAATTATGAATTTTCATTTAACCCTTTTTTAGTTTCATAAAAGGAGGTTGAATCATTATAATAAGATTATAAGAATGATGGAATGGTTATAATTATCTTAACTCTAAGAAATATTTTTCATTTAAAAAAGCTTTATGGTTAAATAGTATCTCATGTTACGTAAAAGTCTTATATATATTTCATTTTATATTTTAAAGGTTTTTTGGAAATGATGTAACATATATACAATCATAAAATGTTTTTATTAATCATTGATTTCTTTATGGTTAAGGCATCATGACCATTTTGGAAAGAAAGCTAAATTAATGTTATGTTGGTCAGCCTTTCATACACTTACGTTTTAATAAAATTATCATAGCTCTAGTAAGATGCCAGATATCATTTAATTGAAATTGTAGAGATCATTAAGAGAATTGAAGGATATACATTGTTGCAAACACATTTTTATTGTATTGATGATTTTGTAAGTCTCCTTCCTCGTTAAAGTATTGATGCCACCTCAATATTAAAATAAAAAAACTCATTCTTAATAACACGAAGCTCATGTTTGGTTTATTTTACTTTTAAGTTCTTATACTATTTACTTTACTTGGTTTTGCATGAATAACTTTAAATTTATATCAAAACTAAGTTTTGTGTATGGTCAAGTTACATGGTGAAGATTGTCATGAATTTGAAAAGACCAAATCATGACTCACCATAATTAAAGGAAAAATTCACTAAAATTGAAGAGGCTAAATGGAGTCGTAAATTTTGAATTTCATGTGGCAGTCGAGTAAGTTATGACAACTGTACAAAGCATATCAGATTGAGATGAACGCAATTTAGCAAATCATTAAGGAGATTTCCAAAGCCAGAGATGATACCAGATCTGTTTGCTCGTAAAAGAAAGTGAATCTATTTGTCAATTTCTGAAGACTCTCATTTAATTCTTTCCATTTGGAAGATAAGTGGGTTGCAGATTCAGTTCATTATTCCATGAGATCACCGGTATGCATTTAATGAGAAAGCTGCCAAAAATGTGTTAGTAGGGATTTTGCTATAACAGTTGGCAGAATATTGGGTCATCTAAGAGACAGAATATTGGGTCATCTAAGAGACAGTTTTAATCCAACGAATCATTTAACCATCGTATACATGTCCATCGAGATTTATATCTTTTTGTTAGGCTACCTGCACGCCTGCCTAATAGCACGCAGAAGGAGAAGGGAGATGCAAAATGGGACCACTGCATCAATACGTCTGGATTTAATTAGCTGTCGAAATTTGAGGAATTTCTTTATATGAAATCGCCAGCAATTGATTTTTTTTTCCATAGATTTTTGTCAACTGTTGCCAAGAAAAATGAATTTGTGGCTAACGCAGAATTATATTGGCATGAAAGTATCATTTTATTAATTATCTGCTAATTTTGATCTCATTTTTTTGACAGGTAAGACCCCGGAAACATCTAAGTTACAACGGATCGCTGAGTTTGTTTTAACAAAATTACCGATATTGCAGTCCAATTTTCGGTTGAAACTTAAAGATCGTTAAAGTGTGTTTAATCACAATTGCTGGAAAAGAGGAACAAACTGAATAGATCTCAATTGAAAATAATAAGTGGCATCATCCAGATAAGTCAGGCAATAACAATAACATGGGAGTTTACGAATGGATTGTAAATAACACCCAGTAAAATTTCTCATGAAGTGCATTTTACCAAACAGAATCTTGAGAAGAGGAAGAGGAATCTATCATAATAACGCCATGATTGACATCAGTCCATCACATGATGCGAAGTGGTGCACCTATTACTGCACACGATTTTCCCGAATTTTCTTTTGGTGCTTGACATTCAGAAACAAATTGTCATTTTTCCAACAATTTGATCGCATCATAATGAAGAAAATGCAAAGTATATCAAACTATCGTCAGAAACTTATGAGGGAAGTATTATTGTTTCATTTTATCTTTACGGTTTTGATTTATAATTAAATGATACTTTGTTTTCTCCTTGTGCAGGATTCTTTGGTAAAAGATAAATGCACGCACGAGTATCTTGATTACGAAGATAATGCCTGCAGATACCATGCTTTTCATGATCCCATGGAAGTCAAAGGAGATAGACATATGAATCAAGATATGCCAGTAAAAGAATATTTTATGATGGTAAAGAGTTGGAGATTCATGGAGGATTCAAAGTTGCGATGTAACTATCCAGATTTATGAGTAGGAGAATTTAGCTCGATAGCATCCAACTACCTGATCGCCTGATCGGAGTTGTTGGCTATCTTTTTGCCTAAGCTCTTGTGAGAACGGATGATGACTTGGTAGAGTTTCTTGTACTTGATGGCCTATTTAAACAATAGCGATTCGCTGATCGAGGGGGGGTTGATCTCAGCATAATAGAGAGGACTTTGTAATTCTCCATTCTGTTTCCGCTTGTAAATCTTTATATTTGCAGATAGAAGGAGAGATTCTGCCAGAAGTGATTTCTGGTTATGTAAAGAGATCTGTGTTCTTTAATCCAGAAATATTTGCAACCAGAGATTGCTGCTATTACTGTTCCAAGATTCTTTCAACAATTTTAGTAAGATTGTACTTTGTTGCTGTTCTTTACTTATTTGTTGGATAGAATGTTTTCTAACACATTCTTACACTTAAAATTTTATTTTTATTTGCTTAGAATGACTAATTTCATTGTGTTTGAATGTTTGGGACAGTCATATCAGAGATCTCTGATGTAATAAGCAACATGTGAATCAGTAATTAATTTGTTAATTATTGGGTTTTGAGTATGTTGATGTGCTTTAAAAATTATATTTTATTTGAATTTGTTTAAATAAACTATAATTAAATCATACTCTTTATGCATCAGAAATTATTCCTCTAAACTTGCTCTTGATGAGGATAGTTAGGATAGGTAATTTTAGAAATAGATTAGTTAGAAGTTTTATTTAGATTTTATTTTGTAGTTAAAACCTACACGACTTTTTAGGAGCTACTAAACTATCGTTTACAGTTTAAGAGCTACTAAATTTTCTATGTTTCAATTTTTTAATTGCATCATAGATTAGATTAATTTAAACCTTAAGATTACGATTACATTTAGGCATTCAGATAGGTAGTTTGAGAGACTCTCTTTTGAAAGCACATCTTATAGGCAACAGGGCCTTTATTCCTATGAGAGTTAGCTATTTCAAACACATCGAAAGCTGTTGTAAGTGACTTGTGTGGGCTATCTCTCTTTCGTTGGCCCCGGTCATAAAATCGGGCCAACAGGGTCTTCGCCTCCCTTTCCTCTGAACGTAGGTATGTCCGACGGAAGTTTGGTAGGCATGGGAGGCCATGTGGGATCATGTCAAATTGGGTCATTAGTCAATCTGGTCAAGTCAGGGAGGTTGAGACTGACCATGAATGGAAAACTGGCCGGAGAATGTGTCATGAACGCTAGGGCGTAAGTGCAAGTGGTAGCGGTAATGGTGGGGTCGTTGTGCCCAATGTGTGGAGCAACGGTGTGTGTCATGACGGGGATCGTGGGTTCTCTAGTCAAAGGTGTAGGCATTGTATACGAAGGGCTTGTGCCCCCAAGTATGGTATGGATCGTCAACGAGACTGTAGTTGGAGCAGAACCGCTAATCGTAGGGATAGTCATGACGACAGGAATGCTAGGAGTAGGTCCTAGAGATGGTATGGCAGGGATGGAGGCTTAAGTGGTAGACGGGTTGGTGGTGGATCCACCACCAACCATCCCGACAAAGAAGGGGTTGGGATTCGCTTCAGCCATGGGGCTAGACGGAGTTGTGTATATGGGTTTTCTGATTCTGAATCAGATGTGAAATGAGGGGTGTTTGAGTCTGGTGACGCTGCTCTATGCCTGTGGCGAGTTGTGTCGAGTGAACTGTGCTATGGGGACTGGTCCTGTAGATGCCGAGAATGTCTCAGAGACTCAATGGCGACGATGTAAATAGAATGAGTGGGTTGTGGGGAGTAAAAATCTCAAAAATCCTAATGCAACCATGTGTGTAAGAGGAGAGCGCAAACATTATGGCACTCAAGCCAACAACAAGCTCGAAACACTTGTTGTAACAACTGTACTACAACAAGCCGAGTGTCAAGAAAACATGGTTAAAATACCAACAAAAAGGGCTCCTAAAAAATAAAAAAAGGTATACTTGATAATCCAAGGGGGGTATAGGAGCATGCAAATGCCTAAGTAAAAGATATGGATGCTCCCGTAATAAGTATCCTCTGTAGGGTGATGAAATCTGCGGTCAGACAATACGAAATGTCGAACCAAGTAGGTGGGGGATATCCCTCCACCGAGAGAGATCCCAGGTAAAAGAGCCCTTGGAGAATGGAAACTAGGCTACTGCGTTCATCGTACGTCTAGAAAAAGGATTTGTCGTGTCAGTCCTTTGGTTGCTGCACCCCAAATATGGAAGTGCAATAAGGTCAATGAGTAGGTGTCTTTCGAAACTAGGTGGAGTGCAGCAATCCACGTAGTCCTCCAAAATCAGTCTCACGACTTTCCCTCCTAGGGGAGAGGCCTTTTCCTATAAATCGGTCTATAACCGTACCAACAAATAATAGGGGATTTTGGTACCCTAATGGACAACTTTTATGTTTCAAGTGTGAGTGACGAAGGGGTGTTGTTTGGATGCTTATCCCCAGTGTCCTACCTAACTAAAAGATTCTTTTATGTTCCCCAAGTGGGGTTAAATGTTGGTTGAGTTAGGTGAATTTTAAGGTTCATTTGAGTTAATTGTGACAGAGTGTGAGCACAAGATGTTATGTCCTAGCTAAACATGTAAATGATGGAATTTGAAATGCTTAACAATTGAAAATGATGAAATTAATCTATTATGTGAAAACTTAGTAACTTGTTGGAATGTAAATGTTGACAATAAGACTTTTCCAAATAAATCAGCAAGAAAAAATAAGAAAAATATAGCTGATGGGAGTGGGTGGAGGCTGGACAGGTGGTTGTGTAATGTGCAGGAAAAAATATTAGAAAAGGGTAAAAATGGCAAGAAACTGGGCACAACTATCAGGTCCAACTGGCCGGCCTAGGGGGCAGCTGTCATGTCATACTGCGTGGCCTGAGGTGCAATTGTTAGGCCAGATGGAGCGGCGTGGGGCTCGAGTATCGAGCTGAATGACGTGGCCTGCAACATAGTTATCAGTTTAACATCCGCGTTGCAGGGCTTGACTTCTGGGCTGATAGACGTGGGTAGGGATCGACTTTCAAGATGGGAGACACGACTGGGGCACAGCTGTCAAGATGACATACACAGCTGGGGCATGGTTGTTGGGCCGACAGATGTGGTTGGGGCTTGGGTGATGGGCTTGGAGCTACAGCGTGGGTCGCATGGCTATGACGGTCGGTCTTTTGCTACGACGAGCGGGGTGGGAGGCGAGGGTAGCGGCAAAAGCCATGGGAGGAGAGACTTGGGATGTAGCTGAGTCGAGTAGTGGACTGCTAGGTTTGCCGCCATGGAGGGTGGCAGGAATACTGTGGTGTAGCCCATGGGTAGGGAAATGACAGCAAGGGAAGGGGCCACTGGGATGTAGCTGATGGCTGCAACTCTAGAGAAAGACGAGGTGCCTTTAAGTGCACCGCAGAGGATGGCGGAGATGCTGCAGTGGGGACCACGGTATGGGTTCAGAGCGCTACGGTCTGGATTGCGAAAAGGGTGAAATGGATTGTGACATAGGTAGGTGGCGGGCTGCTAGGGTTGCGGTTGTGGAGGGTGGCAAGGATGCGGTGGCAGGGGCCGTAGGGTAATGGCCGTGACTTGGGGCTTGGGTCATGGAGGTGGAGCAAACAATGATGACTGGGGATGCTGGCATAGGATGGATGTTGCGGCCGCAAGGAACGACAAAGGAGATGCGGCCAAAGCCCCTGGTGTGGGTCCAAGTCCTGCGGAACAAGCCACGAGCAGAGACCGAATGTTGGCGGCTAGAGCCGTGGCTATGGGTGGGAGGGTTGAATCTGGGCCACAGTTGTGGATAGGTGAGCTCCGGCCTAAACTGTCACTGCAGACTGGGAATTTGTAGCTGGGATGTGACTATGAGCAAGTGAGTTGCGGTTGGAGTTGTCACTACGGACCAGGAATCTGCAGCTAGGCTACGGCTGTGAGCAGGTGAGTTGCAGCTTGAGCCGCTGCAGTGGATGGGGGCTTATGGTTGGGCCGCCACTGTGAGTAGGTGAGCTGTGGATGGAGCTGTTGTTGTGCAAACAAAACCTGTGCTTCATTGCACGAAGAACGATCGCGGAAGACACAAGAAAAATTGAAAAAATGGTTGTAGGGGGTCGGAGAGATGGCCAGAGCTGAATCTAGGAGTATAGACCTAAAAAAAAAAGAAAAAACTAACTAAAAACCAAAGAACCAAGGGTTCAACTAGCGGAGTCGCCAAACTGTAGCTATGGTTTTCACCCTAGCTTGTTCAAATGAGCACCTGCTAAGGATTGTGGAATCCTTAGCAGCAGTGTAGTGATAATAGTAAAAATCTAATGCAAATAACAGTAAATAACGAAAGTACAACTAACCATGTGCACGGTAAAAGAAATTATTTCTAACATAAAATAGTAAATAAGAAGCTCAAGAACAAAGTAAAAATATTTATGTTTCTTCTTTCATTAAAATTGTAAACAATGGAGTTACATGGGTTTTACCTCAGAGGTGAGTTTTGTGGAGTGTTTGCAGCCAGTTGTATGAGGAAGGGTGCTCCAATGCTCCAACGTCCTACTCTTCTCCAAAATGTTCAAGAAGGGCCAGAGGGTTCAGAACCACAAATGGTGGGCTTTGGGTGAATTTTGGCAGCATAAGGGTAGGATGAATAGTGGATAGGAAATTGGGGGGCCTCCACCCTCTATTTGTGGATTTTTTAGGTGGAGTGCTTAACCCATGGTTTTAGGTCAATGGTTTAGGGTTTCCCCTTCATTTTCCCTCCTTTTGTCTCCAATTTGAATGTATTTCCAATTTTTATTCTCTTTTATTTGATTTTGGGAATATTTAACCCCTTTTGAGGGTTTTTGGTATGTTTTGAGGGTTTTTGATTAATTTGAGGAGGACATCATTGAATTTTTCCTTTTGGGTAATTATTTGGGGACTAGAATGGTAGGAAAAATTGTTAACAGAGTCATGTGACTAGGGAGAATGAGCTAGTGAGCATTTTTTAGGTTTTAACACATACCAAAAAGCTTTTTTCTTTCACTTATATCAAAAATCCAAAAAAAATAAATATTTCAAAACTTAGAAAGAGTAGTCTTACCAACGTCCCCGAATGCGGCCCCTAGTGGTAGTGGCATGTCACAGTGCCGTCTGAAGTCTATCTCCTCATAGGGGTAGTTGTTTATGGCAGTCACTTGTCACCACCACCAGTGGAAAAACTTATCAGTATATGGGGAAGTATACCAGCCACCCCCCTTCCATGTCAATATCTCATCCCACCAGGTCTGGGATGGATCTCGGAGACCATGCAGAGAGACTTCAACCCTTTGACTCAATCCCGATGCTCTCTCAAAAAAAAGCTACATAATATGCTAGCAAAAATGAATTTTTTGGCTCGCCCTTGTTTGCACTCTGTTAGCTGGTTCTTCATGGTACCCAACAACGTTTTGCACTAGTCATACACCATCGGTCTCATGCTCTCGGCTAGATATAATATCAACAACCGTGAAGCCTAATGTAGAGAAACTGATCCTGCTATCCTCCCGAGCGTGAGGACTATAATATCCATACTTAGGATCGCTATGGCCTCTATGGGGATCTGGCTACCCACCTTCTGGGTGCCAGCAATACAGTACCTGTCTATGTAATCACTGATAGTGATTCCACCTCCCACACTGTGATACCTAATACATGCCACCTACCCTTAGCAGGACAAACCAGTGATGAAGTATATATCTTCCACCTCCAATGGAAGTGGTTTCCCATCTAGATCAAAGTGTTTTTTCTCTACATCCCAGTAGTTGATCAATGTTCTAAGCAATCGGTTTGGGGCCTCAAACCCCCGATGCTCCAAAATTTGTATAGGCCACAAACTTGCAATGCTTGTTGGGTGACACAATCTTCGCAAACTTGTTGATCTATGATGTCATGCTCCCTTTCTCTCCATTCCAGAACCATCCTAGAAGAAAACCAAAGAGTTTTTAATGCCCATTTTTGTAAAAAACACTACCCTTAGCTCTGAACGCGGGAAAATATGTATATAGTCATGCATATACATGGTCAAAGTTTACTTTGACCGTGTACAGGAAGACCTCCACGCGACTTGTGAAGAAGTAGCCCGCGTACAACGCAGAGTTGGTTTAAAACTTTGCCAAAAATAAAAATTGACCACTTAAAACAAATTTAAAACTAATGAATTTGAAGAGGAAGTTGAGAGCTCCTACCTGAACTAGACGGCTCGAGATTTCGTGGCCCACAACACTCGGAATCGTCGATTGAAGATCGGAGGTAAAAACGATCAAATGCACTATGTGGAGTGAAAAGTGAAAACAATGTGGAAAACAATTTCTTTTTTACTATTTATCAATTTTCAAACCCACTATTATATAGTTTTTGCCATTTTTTGAGCTTTTTGGACTAATATGTCGTCATGGAGTGCCCTTTTGAACATTTTTTGCCAATGAGAGTGGATTTTTGGACCTCTTCACGTCTTCGGCAGGTATATTCTACACCCGTCATATAGGTTAGGATGCCATTTCTCCTGCATTGTTGCATTTGACCTTATAACCAATTCATTAACCTTAGGTGCTACCCCACTTTTTAACTGACACGGAACCTTCATGTTGCTTTAGAAGTGTCGTTATTTGGCAGTAGGGCTTGTCCGACCATGGGTGCCCTAGTTAGATCCTTTTATATTTTGGTTCCCATGATGTTGTTTCTCCTTAGGATTGGGAATCATTTGTAGTCACTGCATGACATTGCGATGAAGATTCATATTCTACTTTATCTTATTCTGGCCATCTCCCATGAGGACTCCCCCATGTATGTTGAGTTGTGATTGCATTGAATTATCCTGCTTGCTGCTTGAGCCTTGTGACAACTCCCACTTACTCAATTATTAGCCATGTTCCTGAGCACTTTACCTTCCGACCCAAGCAGAGCCTTAATTTATCTTCCGCAGCTTGATGACCCTTTACCTTGAGGGAACACCCCTCCCAAGTATCCACATCTTGCACCTGCTTCCTTGCATTTATCACAGGTATGTTCCATTGCTTGGAACTAATTTTCTTTCCATTTGACACTCGTTCTCTCACTTTTGTACCATAAGCAATTTTATTCTTTTTCAAGCATTAGAACATGAAAAAGACCAAAAAATCAAATAACTGAAAAATCCAAACGAGAAAATATTTACTACCTCTTATTGGCAGCTACCGTGTTGCCTTTGAACAGAGCATTCATTTCCACTCCATTCATCATGAATCGGGACTTTAGTAGGACCTTAAGAGTTGTACTCGTTTCTCAGATCTTACTCCATCAGCTGGTTAAGCTTCCAGTCATTATGGAGCCTTTGTTGATTCCTCCAGCATCGCAGAGTTATTATTATCTAGTACTCGATTCTATGTTTCCCAAGTCTATCCATGTGCTCATGCTCTTGTTCAAAGGAAGTTTTGAAACCAGATTCGGCTACTCCTCAAATCTTTTGACTATTGCATGTCGGTCATCCCTTACAGTCTGATCTATCAATCCGAGTTCTTCCAAATATTTCAGTGTAGCTGTTACCTTGTGCTGGTTGATGGGAGATCCATTAATGCCCTCCTTCTAGCGACTTTCATTCCGTCGACTTCAATTCATTTATTCTGGAATCGAGACTTAGATTCCATTGAGTACCTTGAGGCTTGCAGTCATTAGTGGTAGGTTCTCTCGCCATCGACCATTTTTGGAATTCATTAATGTCCCCTGATCAATGGATTCATCATAGTGTTGACCTCAACACCTCTATTCACACTTGGTGAATGTACTCCGTTCCTTGATGCCCATTTTCATTATTGGTGGGTTATCTCGTGTCTATTAACGATATACATCAGTGATCGGTAATCATACGATGTCACATTAGGTTCGACTTCAACACCTTTATTCACTTGATGGGTTTGCACCGTAGATGATTTGTGTAGAAGACCCCATAATTCAATGGCATTCAATATGCTAGTTGTGATCATGATTGTACTTATGGGATGTTATTCTCATACATCAGTAGTTTGTACCTTCAGTATGCACTAGTTGTTTCCTTTTCAACGGGAGACCATATCTTACTATGGGTCATGGCTATGACCACAATAACATGTATTCACTATATACTTCCTATTTATGGCCATTGTATCAGATTGTTGTATTGTAATGACATGTATTCAGAGATATCATTGTATTATGACGAGTGGGATACTCCTTTCGTTTGTGTCTCCATCACTCCACTGATGAGATTCATAATGTATTTCAGCCATCGTAGTACCTTCTCTGACCTCACACATTAGGGGGCATCTGTTACAGCATATTTTGCCACCCTGTGAGAATTTTTACTCTTTAGCTTCCCTTACCTACTTATAGACTCAAAACCAACCTTGTGGTTCCCTTTGAACCCTATTTTTACCTATGTTTCCTCCTATATGCAAGCTACCTCATTGCACCTCGTGTATACACATGCTGCTCCACTATAGCTAGGGTACATCAAAATTTTGGTAAATAATAGTAAAAACTCTATTTTTCACTTCCAAAAAGCAGTCATTGTGACCTTTGGCCCTCCATCTATCTCGAAATGAATCGATTCGACCATTCGCCTACCTTTTGGAGGGTTATATATCGAGCTCTTTTGGTGCATTGAAGGAGGAGAAAGAGAGAGCATCGAAACTCTATTGGATTTTTTCCATAACTTGACTCTACACCCATTGATCCTAGTTTTTGTGAACCTTTTATGTTCACCTACCAAACTCTTACATATCTTGTGAAGGACTCTATCCTTTACTCGTGAGTTTTCCATTGCATGGGAGATTGAAGTGGTGGAGGCACAAGTGGAGGGACCTAGTTCTTGGCTCAGATGAGTTACCGGCAAGAGGTTGTATCATGTACTTCTTGTTCATATTAATATAAATACTCATTTTCTTGTTCAATTGATCTTGTGAATGGTTGTTTATTAACATTGAGTTACATTTGCTTATTGTATCATGGACTATGCTATTGTTTATGCTAACATCTTTCATACATTATATGCACTTGCTTGTGTTTATTATTGAGACTAAACTACAGGTTCAAGTGTAGATATTTGAAAGCTCAACGGGGATCTACATCAAAATCTCAGTTGAAGTTTGGTTTTTTATTCCACATCTTAGCATTTACATTTATATAGCATGCATTGGGAATTGAGTTGATTTCTCGTAGTCATTTGTCTGTTGTGGTCTGCCTCGAGCCATAAGAAGTTTTTCTTCGTAACAAGATGATGAAGATGATGAAGATGATAATGATGAGGATGATGATGATGATTATGATGATGATGATAATGATGATGATGATGGTGGTGGTGGTGATGATGGCGACAATGATGATGATGATGATGGTGATGATTATGATGATGATGATGAAGGATGTGATGATGATGATGATGATGATGATGAAGGATGTGATGACGATGATGATGATGATGATGATGATGATGATGGTGATGACGACGATGATGATGATGATTATGAGGAAGAGGGTGATGATGATGATGATGATGATCAAGATGATGATGCTGATGAAGATGAGAATGATGATGACGATGAGGATGGTGATGATGATAATGATGAAGAAGATGATGATGAGGATGATGAGGATGATGATGACGAATATGATGATGATGATGATGATGATGAAGATGATGATGATGATGATGATGATGAACATGAAGACGATGGTGATGATGACGACAATGATGATAGTGAAGATGATGACGATGATGACATCAATAAGGGTTAGGGGTTAATTTTAATTTGACTGGACACTTTAGAGGTTAGAATTACATGGTTAGGATTATAGAGGTTAAGGAATATATATCATTATGTGTTAGTATTTAGGAGTCTTAGGGGCTATACTAGTTTAGGATTATAGTGGGACAAGAGTTACGGTGGTTAGTTGTACTAGGGACTAGGGATTGCAGTGGCTAGGGACTAATGGTCAAGGGTTCGGAGATTGAGATATAGGGGTCATGGATTTATGGTTACAAGGATGAAGATTTATATGTACATGAGGATAATGCGAGTTAGTGATTTTTTGTCATAGTATATCTCCTAACCCTTATGGTGAAGGAGAGAGGATAGGGGTGAGGGAGGGAGGAGGGATTGGGTAGAGTGGAAGAGAGTAGGGGGGAATTGGGTGGATAGGAAGAGGGGGGGGTCCCAACCTTAGAGAAAATCTCATTTTCTTCAACAAAAATACTGAATGAAAATAGTTTGGAACTTTGATGTCTAGGAATGGAAATTAGATTTTATAGAAAAAGAATCAATGCGTGTGCGCATATCAATGCATGCACGCATATCAACGTGTGTGCGCACACCAACGTGTGCATGCATAGAAACGCATACACGCATCTGCATGTGTATGGATAACAATGCATGCGAACCTATGCACGTGCATGCATTTGCATGCACGCATGTCTGGATTCAAATTATTTTTGGTGCCCTTGCAGGTTTGGTATTAACTTTGGATTGCCAAACCTTGAGGCTCGATCTGATTTATGTCAGAACACAACAAATCCTGTAACTTCATGTTTTTCAAGCTTAGTTCCGCATATGCTCCACTCGTGCACTATTGATGAAATTGCACACACTTGTTGAGCTCTGTATGCAGATTCTAACTATAGATTTTTTGAATATATCTGTTGTTGTTTTCTATTTTTAATTCATTTTTAACTGCACTCATGTCAAATTTGTAAAAAACATAGGTCGTTTATTTGGCCTATAACTTTTGATTGGCTTACATATTTCGAAAACGGAAAAGAACTCCCACAAGAGTACAAGAATACCTAAAAGCTAAAAAAAAATGATTGATTATGTTCAGACCATGATATGGTGGACCAACACTCGACCATGTCATTTTAAGGCTTCACTGACTTTCACAATTTAGAAAAAATATAAAATTAACTTTTAACATTTTGGAAAAATAGCCACGCACAATATTTGTCTGTTTCCTATGCTTCTACATATTTTTTTCCTCATAAACTGAGAATTTACATAACAAACTGGTGGACCAACAAAAACATGTGCATTATGTTTTGTAGAAAAAATAACATATCAATCTTAAAATAATGACATTTTGGGGTGGTTATACCACTTTTCCATAAATAAAAGTTATATATTCTGGAAGGTGATTCATTTTTCTACGTTTCATCTTTTTACACTTAATTCGAAAAAGTTTTGTAGGTACCTCTAATAATTCATTTTAATGATAATATTTTTTTTTTCCAGCATGTCATTGGAACTAATGTGTCATAATTGGGTATCATTACCTTGCACGAGCCCTAATGTTATGCTCATAATATGAAATTTGATATGATGGCTTTGTGTTGAAAAGAAAGTTGAAAAGGACTAAGAGTACTTGAGAAGAAGTATTACGATACATGAGGTATGGATAAGCATGTTTTATGTGGCAAGGTTGTGTGCCATGAAAAAAAAATGTGAATATTCTGTCTTAGATTATGATTAGTATATATCATGTATGTTTGACAGAGATTGCAAGTGCAGGAATGATACAAAGTGAAGCTTTGTAAGTATAACTAAACTTTGAAAGAGTTTATATGAAAAGGGAAACAACAGGATGTTGCAAAGGAATTTACTATTTATGTTCTTCTTAATTTTGAAAAAAAATCATGTGTATGCATGTGTTTTATGATGAAATTCTAGAAACAACTTGTGTTGTTTGTATATAGTACATGTATGAAAGACAAGAAACATTGAAGATATCCAAAAGAGATGTCCAAGAAATCAAAGATAGATGAAAATTTATTCTTACAAAGGAAATTGAAAGTTGAAGATAAAATTTTGAAGGGTACGAACACCAAGGATGGTGTTATTCTTATAGGGGAGGATGTAATGTCCCTCTCTTACCCATATTATTCTGAAATATAAACTGTAATTGTGTACCCGTTTATGAAAAGGAGCTCAAGGTAGAGGCTCTGCATGTAAAACTTTGTAAGTATTGTGGTGATTTCCTAAGTTGTAATTTGAATTTGTACACTTATGATATTGAAATTCTTGACACAACTAACCGATAGGGGCATGAATCCACTAGAGGGATAGGTTTCATGGATGAGCTATCCATGCGTTTGGTGACAGGTGTCATCTTGGTGCCACGGGCACTTGAAGAAAAGTGAAGTGTGATGTTCACTAAATGACCTTAAGTTAAGAAGTGCCATGTTAAATCAGGTTAAAAATCATTCCTAAATAGGAGCTTTGAATGAATTACTATTCATTGCAAGGAACAGATCTTGAAATGCTCATGAAACACTCATGGATGTATGGGTGGATTTATTTTAGGTTAAACGCTTGTGTGTATTTTTTTTGTAGCAGCCCTTAGGTTATATATATATATATATAATTGCTTGGAAATTTTTGCAGCGGTTGCCTCTATGGAGAGGACCATCCCAACCCTTTGCATATTTGTGGTTGGAATTTCTTCTTTGTGTCATTTGGTATCTTGAAGATAAAGAAAGGGTGTGGCATGGTCTATATTCTTTTATTTAAATTAGAACTCTCTCTCTCTGAGAAGAGAGGGCACAGGTCAAGCTTTTGTTTGCAAGTAATTATATTTAAATATGATTACTTATCCTAGCTCAAGTGTGAGCTAAGTGGAAGGGAGTGTTGTAGGCACAACAGATCCCATGCCTCATTCTGATCATGGGAGCCCCATTTCGTAAATAGAAAGGTATTTAGGTAAGTTTTAAATTTTGGTTTGCTATGGCATCATACCTTTTGTTTCTGGTTTGTTTAATTATCATTTTTCCCTTTGAAAATTTCTAAGTTTCTGGTTTTTTTCTTGATTTGCAGGAAGCCTTATATTCTTTCAAATATCATTTTCTTACTGCAAATCCCAAAATCCTAAAACCCGCATCCCACAATTGCGGATTGCGGGAATTGTTTGTTATTTATTTTGGAATTTCGTCAACCCAAAACCTGCAACCCAAAATTGCGGGTTACGGGAGGACTGTGTAAATATTTTAGAAATCTCGATTCTGGAACCCAAAACCCGAAATTCTAGATTTCGAATTGCGGAAACTCGTTATGCCAATAAATCACGTTGTGTGTTTCTGAAACCCGCAACCCGCAAATTGCGGAAAAAATTATTTTAGTTTTAAAACATTGTTTTCATTCCCGAAACCCGAAACTCCCGGTTGTGGATTTTAGAAACACATTTGTTCTTTGATTCGCATTTTGTAAATCCGCAACCCACAAATTGCAAATTGCGGATTTCGGGAATTTTGAATAATGTTTGAATTTAAATTTGTGAACCCGATCCCGCATCCGGCTAGAGTTAATCTCAACCGTTTGTTTCCTCTAATCCTATGGTCCAGGTCTGATCTAAGGGATGAAATTAGGTCGTTTGCTCGAACATGTAAACTCTCTGTTCTCCATTGTTCTGGTAACCAGGCTTCTGATTGTGATTTTCACCTTCGACTCAAATTTGAAGTCATGATTGCCGACTTGATTGATCTATAATGATAAGCTCCCAGATGCGATTTCAAGTCATTCATGTTTCAATTCAATTTGTACTTTCAGCCTGATCTTAATCCAGTTCACACATGCTACAACTTGCTTCGTTATAGTTTGGATGATTGTAGTGTCCAAGTTGTAAGATTTTTAATCATGGTAATCCATTATACTCTATCATTATGGTTTTATTGGTTTTTTTTAATGTGGAGAGAAGTATGAGGCAATTTATTCGTCGTCTACAATTACATAGATAAATCTTGTATTCAACACCCATAGATAATCTCCAAATAATACTGTATGAATAGTATGCAGATAGTTCATAAGTCTCTGGGAAGTTATTTTGAAGAAGAGGAACTTCAATCTCTGTTATATCCAGAACCTATGTTGTCACCTTTTGATGCAGGTGTTCTTGATACAAGTAGTAGTAGCGAAGAGGAGGCCTCTGAAACTCAACCCGTCTATATGCAACTTCTTAAGATGAAGAGAGAGGAAGTCATTGAAGAGCCCATAGATCAAGATGACACCATTATCCATGATTTTATAATCAATGAAGACCCCGCTACTTCACCACCCGCTTTAAGGGAAGATCCTTTTGTTAATTTCTCCATTTTAGAAGACATTGATGAACTTCCGAAAGTTCCTGAGGAAGAATTTTTGGATATGTCACCTGTTATTGACAGTTAGTAATTGGTCGTTGAATTTTGTTGTTTGTCACGGGATTCTCCCTAAAATTAGAAAATGGATTCTGCATGGATATTTTGTTAAAGGATGGGAAAGAATCATATATACGGGTGCTGTTAGAAATTTGGGACAAATGGCAAGTTTTTCTAGGCCATTAGTTTAGTTTTGATTTTGTAATCCCGGTTTGTGGGAATTTACTGCTTGTATTATTATTTTGTAAACTCTTATTTAAAGAGATGATCTCTCGTAGAGAGGTGAGGATGGGATTTGGAGGCAAAATCTGCAAGAGAAGCTGGAGATGCTCTATTTTGATACAAGCTTGTAATTTCTTACAGACTGTCATTGAATACAGTAAAGTTATTTTCAGATCTACTTTTTTCAATTTAATCAAGTTTATTTGATGAATGTGATTTTTCTCCAAGTTGCTTATCTTACATTGTTTTGATCCTTTGCAATCTATAAATACATTGATCTACAGTTTTGATTTCTCTCTGCTCATGATTTGTCTATCTCTAAATGTTTTAAAGAGTTTATTCTATTAAAAATTTATCGATTTCTGCAAATTATTCTTTCAGTAAGTTACAAATGGTGTTAATTTTTCAATTAACATATCAACTACAAATCAAATCTTGAATGCATAACAATCTTCAATTTGCCATTAGTTGATTTTCATTAATTAATTGCAACTTGAACAGTAAAGTCATTGATCCTTTTCACATTTCTGTTTAATTGGTGAATGATCTTATATATTTACATATCAAGCTGATCTACACTTATCTTAGACACCTTCTTAGGGAAAATCTAACTTAGTCTAGTTTCTTTCAAATAGATTAGTGTTTACAAACCTCTTACACTTAGACTTATTCATTAGAAAACTGATCCATTTGGATCAAAACCTATCAACTCATAGAGTGCCAACGGAGGCCCAATATCTGTGGGAGATTACTATACCAAACAAGCTGGGGATAGAAATATCCTTGTGTAGGATCTTTTGAATCCTTTCCGTCTGGGTTTCCCCCCTTTGTTGAGAGCTTAGGAACCCAGTCCAACATCTTGCATATCCTACACATCTGAGGCTTCAACACGAAGCAAGTCTAGTTTCTGTTTGCAAGGAGCATTATTTTACATGTTTATTTATTCAAGCTCAATATGTGAGCTCAGGGAAAGGGTGCAAGCCCATATTTTTTTGCAAGTAATATTATATATATTCATTATGGGGGATGGAATCCCTTGAGGACCTTTATATATATATATATATATAAAACCTCATAAAAAAATAATTTTCCATGTAGAGGGCACAACCAATTCTACATTGTCAATATACATTTTGTGAATGAAGAAAGGGGTTAAGGACACTCCTCTTGGGAGGACGTAGCTCCCCTATTATTTTTTTATTTACAAACTGAATTATTGATTTGTAAGTGGAGGGAGGCGCTCCTCTTGGGAGGAAGAAGAGAGGGTACAACCACAAGTGGACATTTTCACTTTATAATCATGAGTTTGACCTTTGTTAATTGAGACGAGGGCATAGCCAGAGGGGGTGCAGCCCTGGCAATATTTGTTTTCATATGTATACTTGTTGAGAGAGTACAAGAAGGGTGTATCTCTCTTGGGTGTGGTTATCTTGTTGTATTTAAATATGCACACATGTATATAGGTTATAAATTATGTGAAGGGTACAACCCTTTAATATTATATTATCTTAAACACTCCCCTTGTAAAAGAGAAGAAAGGGTGTAGTCCTTCATATTTTATATTGTGGATCAATGTATTTCCACATAGTTTTCCTTTTGAGTCATTTTCCCTTTGAGTGAATGTTTATGTTGAAAATATGGAGGGAATAGCTCTCTATGGTTGGGTGCAACTTTTTTGTAATTAATGGGAGGAAGGGAACCTTATACCTAGCTTAGAGGTGAAAGAGGAACTCTTGGTGAGAGTGTAAAAGCATTCATAATGTTGAGATATATACTTTATCCCTAGTGTATTCATGCTTAGATCAGGGGTGGCCTCTCGGTAGAAGGAATATATGCTGGATAGAGAGCCAAATGGTTGGGTCGAACGTTGCATTCAAACCTTCAGTCACCCAAGTCTATATAAACCAGATAATTTTTCTACCGTTGTTATACTATTCTTGTTGAACAGTTGTAAAAATATATATTCATCTTTATGTTGGGTTAATTTGTATCATTGAAAGTGTATGAATAATCAATTATGTACATGATTTTATTAGTAGGGAATGATATTGATAAAATATTTATATTCGTGGTTTATGCTCTTATGAAGTATAGCGTAATCCAAAGGAATTTAGTGTTCTTAGTGGTGAGTGCTTATCTCTTTAATTGGACTTAAACTATTTATGTATTCCTTATGGGAGGTTTAAATGGAAAGGAATATTACATTAGAAATTATTGTGGGATGTCCTATCGTGAAAGATAGCGAAAATAAATATATAATACATATGGATTTCATATGTTATAATGTGTTATCCCCTCTCTTGAATAAGTTGATTTAGTTTGTTTAGAGAAAGTAATCTCCATTAACTTGGGGAAAGCAAATACGTTCATGGTAGATAGAGAAATAATATTGGTGTTGAAAAAAAATTACAACAAGGTTAATGGAGGAATACTAAATGTACATTAGTTCACAGTTGAAAGGTAAATGTGTATGGTTAAGAGTATTGATATAATCTAAAGTGTTGTGCATATGAGTTTACTAGGTGGAATTATTAGTATGAGGATGTAGTTTCATAATATGATTGCCATAACTACTATGTGTTAGAAAATATTCTAAAGAAAATTTAGTAGATTTTATTCTATCATGATAAGATAAAAACATTGTATAAACCAGTGTTCATTATAAAAGACTACAAGTGTTTAATAAACTACTCCCCTTATGCTTGAATAATTAGAGAATAATTAATGTATAAACTTTATGTTAGTTGATTTAATGTAGTCAAAGTATTACACTTATGAGAGGTTGAATGTATCCTTTATTATGATTTTAAGCATTTTTTTTTGTTAATATGTTGGCTAAGTGTATTACTAATGCATTTAGTAAGGATGAAGTACTATATTTCTAAGGATTGAGTGGCTAGTAAATTAGTAGTGAAGAATGCATGCAAGTTGGTTAAATCTAAAAGTTAGGGCTTTAAATTGTAAATCAAGTAGATTACCAAGGTTGTACCTATAGTCTCTTATGGTTTCAATGCTTACATACCATAAGAATTGTAGGATCAATGCTCATATCTCTTTTGTGTAGAAATGCAAATGAGATGAATGTACTCTTATTATAACAAGTAACCAATTGAACTAACATATTTGGTTGTTTGTGTGAAGTTAAAGGGAAAAACAAATTATACATCATATCCCTAATAAGATATTAAAGATATTGGGTTTGTTAAAACCTCTATCCATGTAATAAAATTTAATTGCATTTTATCCCACCCACATTAAATATTCATAAAATATATTGAATAAAATCAATTTATATCCACATCACAAAAATAAATAATATAAAAAATAATTTTTTTTGGAATTTAAGAACAAAAACTTACTCCTTCCACATTAATTATATATATATATATATAGATAATTATCTATTATTTTCATTAAAAATTTTAAATAATCATTTAAAAATTAAAATTTTAAATTAATTATTGAGAAAAAATTATGTAAATCATTGTGTTATCATTCTAAATTTTAAAACTTTTGTAAAATCAATTATAGAAAATAAAATTAATAATAAACCCCATATTTTATATATATATATAACTTATTTTAAAAAAATTTAATTTAATTTTGAGAATATAAATTTATATATTCTAAATATTTATTAAATATGGTTAATATATTGTAGGATTTTGGCTTTATAAAAATTGATTAATTTTATAAACCTTCTCCAAATTAAAAGTGATTTGATAATAATAATAGATAGAATAATTTGGTGTATGTATATTTGATAAAGGCAAGGCTCTTATCCATCCTCTTGGTGGGCATTTGAACCTAAACTCTCTAATCGATTTAACTAAACTTATCAATATTTTTACTTGACCATCTCTAATCAATTTAACTAAACCTATCAATATTTTTTTATTTCCAAGTTGAATCACATTTTTATTTATTAAAAATAGTTTCCAAATACATTCCAGAGGATCTTTATAATATTAATGTACCTATTGAGGAAGTTCACCAGATTAATACACATTCCGGAGAAACTAGAATGATTTTTGACCTAAAATCATCTTAAACTTTGCCGGGATAGATGATCTCTATGCAACTTCTTCTCTTGGGTTTTTCTAAATGATTCATACACCCATGATAGAACGTCAGAGTTTGAACTAGAGAGGAATCCACTCGATCTCTAAGCAGGATTCATCTTGACCACACCCAGAAATCGACAAGGCAAGAGAATCAATATGATATACAAGACTGCAGGTCGGCGACATCTTTTAAGAAGATAACGTTGGCAGGAAATATATTTAAGTCTTGCTATTTGAGCGTCCTAGGCTCAAACACAAGATTCGAATTCTCCTCTTGCCATTTCGAATTCTGATCTCCGCCACCTTCTTCTCTTGGCGAATACCTATTTCGTAAACAAGTTTTCTGGAGCATCGCCCGTACTATAATCCTGATCGATCAGCTGCTATATTTGTAGAAAGTGGTGCATACCCACCCGTTGAGTAGTCCTGATCGATCAGCTGCTGTATTTGTAGGAAGTGGTGCATACCCACCCGCTGAGCAGCCCTGATTGAATTTGCAAACAAGCCCAAACCACCCCCATTGTCTTAAGAAAAAATGATGTCTCTGGAACCAGATTCCACTCCCAGCAGGGTCGCTCCCTCATTGGTTTCCCCCACTTGTCCCTTCCCTCCTCCCAGAAGTACGAAGCATTCTAAGAGCCTCTGTGATGGTCTATCGGCTTCAGCAGATAATAGAAGGTCTCAAGCTGCAACATGGGTAAAGAGCGTGATTGGGTCTTTGGATATAACATGTGAGCCATCCGAGGAGGAGTTTCGTCTTTGCTTGAGAAATGGGATCATTTTATGTAACCTTCTCAACAAGGTTCAACCCGGAGCAGTATCCAAGGTCGTGGCAAATCATGTTTCATCACATCCTCCTGAAGGACCGTCTTTATTTGCCTACCAATATTTTGAGAATGTTCAGAATTTTCTTGTAGCTGTGGAAAAGATGAAGTTGCCTACTTTTGAAGCTTCTCAGTTAGAGCAGGAAAGCTTGCAGCCGGGTTCTACTACAAAGATTGTTGACTGTATCTTGGCGCTGAAGGATTATTATGAATGGAAACAGTGTGGAGGAAATGGTTCTTGGAAGTATCCTATGGTTCCAAGAAAAGGAAATTTCGTTCAACACTCAATTACTTGTGTGCCTCTAATTAAAGCAAATGAAACTCTGCCAAACCCATCAGTTACAAACATAGATGACGCAGCGAAAAAGCGGGTTGCTGTGGAAATTACAAGAGATAAGGAAACTGTTGACCAGGACCTTATTGAAGCCATACAAGCTATTGCACCGAATGGCTCGACCCAAACACTCATCAATCCTTTTTCAGATTGTCCAGAGCAGAAAATTGGTTACTGTTCACCTTTTCAAAGTCAGGATCCAAAACCTTTGGTTACCACTCAGAAACATCAGATGCGTTTGGAAGCGCAGAGAAAAGAAGTCGCGGACATCAAAAGCGTATTACATAGAGCACGAGAAGATGTACATGCGTTACAGTCTGAGCGGCGAAGGGATTTTGAATTGCTAGATAACCAAATCAGAGGAATTTGCAGTGCTGCTAGTGGATATCAAAGAGTTCTGGAAGAAAAGAAGACACTTTACAATAATCTTCAAGACGTCAAAGGAAGCATAAGGGTATACTGCAGGATCAGACCACATTTTGGAGGTCAATCTGACGGCCTAAGTGCAGGTCAATCTGACGGCCAAAGTGCAGTGGAATTTATCGGGGAAGATGGATCCCTCCTTGTCAATACATCGAAAATGGGAAAATCTGGACAGAGGATATTCAATTTTAATAAGATTTTTGGGCCTTCTGCTACACAAGAAGATATTTACATGGATACACAGCCATTGATCCGATCTGTAATGGATGGTTACAATGTCTGCATTTTTGCATATGGTCAAACAGGATCTGGAAAGACCCACAACATGAGCGGTCCAACAGGTGCTTCTGAAAGCGATAAGGGAGTGAACTATCGAGCAGTCAGTGACCTCTTCGAGTTATCTCAAAGGAGGAAGGATTTAATGGTGTATGATGTTTCTGTTCAAATGATAGAGATATACAACGAACAAGTGAGGGATCTTCTCGGAACGTTTGGTTCAAAGAAGAAATTAGATATTCGAAACAATGGTCATAATGGATTCAATGTACCCGATGCCATACTTATGCCCGTTAAAGCAACCTCTGATGTTTTAGATTTGATGAATTTTGGCCAAAAGAATCGTGCTGTTAGCTCTACTGCACTGAATGGCCGCAGCAGCCGTTCTCACAGTGTATTGACTGTGCATGTGAGAGGTACAGATCGTGTTACTGGGTGTAACTTTCATAGCTGCCTTAATTTGGTAGATCTTGCGGGAAGTGAGAGGGTGGATAAATCTGAAGTAACTGGATATCGTTTGAAGGAGGCACAATACATCAACAAGTCCCTTTCATCTCTAGGAGATGTTCTTCAAGCATTGGCACAAAGGAGTCCCCATGTTCCATATCGAAACAGCAAATTGACTCAATTGCTTCAAAATTCCTTAGGGGTCAAGGCAAAGACCCTGATGTTTGTGCACATAAGTCCTGAACCGGAATCATATGGAGAGACAATAAGCACCCTTAAGTATGCTGAAAGAGTGGCCTCTGTTGAACTTGGTGCTGCTCGTTTGAATAAAGAAAGTGGACAAGTTCGTGAGCTTAAAGAACAGGTAGACAGTTTGAAGAAGGCATTGGAGAGGAAAGAAGCAGAAGTAGCGCAGCTGCAGAATCTCGATACGAACTCCACACCAGTGCGAACTCGTAGATTGAGCCTTGAAAGGACTGTAAAAAGCAAATTTAAAAGCAAAGTTGAGGTACGAAATGGTAATTGTAATTTTGCCATGGCTTTTCAAGACGATAAATTGGTAGATTCTGAGGAGAGATCCAAGCTTAATAATAATAAGATACTGGTAGGCAAACAAAATGGCAACCGTAGGAGTAGTCTGGGAAATGAGTGTAGAAATTTATCAGTTGTAAAAAGTGGGACATGGAGTGAAACAAATACAGGAACTAAGACACTATCTGCTGCGGCTAAAAAGATCTCTCAAATTAAAAAGTCATTACAGTCCTTTGGAAAACTAATTAATGGTAAGGAAAATAGTATTACAAGTCAAGTAGAGTCTTTAGCTCCTCTATCTGTATCTAGAATTGAGGGCAGATTATCCATGGATGCACATAGCCAAGCCTTATCAAACAGGAAGCCACTTACAGTGGTAAACGCTTCAGGAAATAGGCGATATTCAATTGAAGGAAAACTACCTATAAAATCAAGGAAATGGGCGATATTGCATGCTGAAAAAACTTGCAAGACACCAACTGATCAACAGTCATTGAAGGTGGGAAAACTAAGGTTGTAATGACCTGCTTTTGCTTAGATCGACCTTCCATTCACTTTTCCATGTCAGAAATCTGCCAGGATCGTGCCGAACGATTCCGAAACTCGATTACATGGAGCTACTAACAAGTATTGCTGTTGTGAAGCTGGTTATCTAGCAGTTAATTTTTGTACTAGAAGACATGTCATGTCATAGGAGCATTTTGGCTTTTAAATTTAAATTTTATTGAACTCAAAGAAATTAGGTAGCACTTCATATTTATAAATTAGGAATCTAAATTTTAAATTTAGTGTTTTGTTTTGACATGTTAAGGAAATGAATGGTTTAGGTTTTTTTTTATATTTTTAAAATCTTTACTTTGTATTTAAGAATTCTGTTTTTGGATAGTGACACTGTGATACTGACACTGTGGGGGGATGTCAGGGTCGCAGAGTGAGGGGAGGACTCAAACTTCCTTTGTTCAGAGTATGATGGCAAGGTTGACCTGGTAGCATATGAAATTGAATTTGGGGAAGGGGATCATAGTGTAAGGAACCTAGGGTTGTGACTACAATGGGGGAGACTCAAGGAGGGCACTGATAGGTAGTATCAAGAGACTCGAAGGGTGACACATAGCAGAATAATCTGAACAAAGGAGACCATACTTGGGGGGTTTTCATAACAATGAGACTAGCAATGATTTATCATGGCATCGAGAGGCACCGTTAGGGCCTTCTTCATGTTTGAGGAGCTCAAAGAAGAGATAGAAGTATGCTCAAAATGGCATTGTCGTGTGGATTATATAGGCCTAGGAGAGTGCATGCTCATGTGTGCTTTCAATTTTAAGGAGTCTGAAAGCGATAAGAAGACTTTGAGGTGGTCGGAAGGTACCTTCGTGTGGATTTGTGCGAGCCTAGGATGGTGAATTCTCATGGTTGCTTTCCTTTTTAGAGAGTCAGAAAGAAAATAAGAAGAATCCAAGAGGTTCTTTTTCGTATGTTAGTTTCCAAGGCCCAAAAAAGCATAAAAGTGTGAAATGGAAAACTCTTCTAGTCGATGTGACTAGAGTATTCCTTTTTCATAATTAGTTTAGCGGGTCTGGAAACGGGATAAACTTATACCTGATAGACGCCCTTTCAGATACTTTTATTGAGCTTGAAAGGAAACAAGATTGCTCAATGATATTTTCATTATGTTAGGAAACAAGATTGAATCGAGGAGGAAAAGGGCATGGAAGAGATGCCCAACAAAGGTCTTCATGAGAGCGAGAAATGGTCTCGAGAAATGTGATTCCAATTGTGAAAACAGTGTAAAAAACGGAGTTGGCATGCAAATCAAGGCGACGAGAGGCCTAGAGAAAGTGCTGAAAAAGATTTTCATCAGAGAAAGAAATGATCTCAAGCATCGTCAGGAGTGCAGGAATATGAATCCGGTAGTGCAAACGGTGCAAAAAATGGAGTTGGTACACAAATCAAGGCTAGGGGAGACTTGGACAAAGTGCCCAAAAAGATTTTCGTGAAAGCGAGAAATGATCTCAAGCATCATAATGGGCGCGTGAGTATGAATACGACAGTGCAAACGGTGTGAAAAATGGAGTTGGCACACAAATCAAGGCAACGGGAGCCCTGGAAAAAGGGCCCAAAAATATTTTTGTGAGAGCAATAGATGATCTCAAGCATCATCACGGGTGCGGGAATATGAATTCGGTAGTGCGAATGGTGCGAAAAATGGAGTCGGCATGGGCCTTCTGCGGGGTGGGCATGTAAATTGAGGCGATGGTAGGCCTAGAAAAAGTGCCCAAAATTATTTTCATGAGAGCGAGAAATGATCTCAACCATCATCACGGGCTCGGGAATGTGATTTCGACGATGAGAATGCTGTGAAAAATGGAGTTTGGATGGCTCCATAATGGTCAAAATAAGTTTTGAAAAAATAGTTGTAAATGGGGTGGGGACCCTTGTGACATGTGTCATTGTCACTATTCGAGCAAGCCATGAACAGTTGTAGCATACTCGGGGACAAAGTGATGGAGAAAGATGTCTCTCCCCTGCAAACTTTGCAATTGGCGTACTGTACGGAGGGATGGGAGGTCTAAGATGGCTTGGACCTTTAGGGGGTCTACAATAATCCCTTTCTGAGAAACGATGAAGCCTAACAATCGAACTTGGTATTTGCGCTAAAGAATGAAAACGTGTCGGAGGTCATTCAGTTGGTTGGACCATTTCTTGGATCATGCAATTAGATCATCCAGGTATACTACAATGATCTGAGATAGATCATGGAAACAATATGTCATGGCCCACTGGAAAGTGGCGCCAACATTTTTTAGACCGAATGGCATGACGTGGTAGGAAATGATGCCCCATGGTGTGGTAAATGCAGTTTTGTATTGGTCCTCTTTTCGGATGTGGATTTGATTGTATCCAGTGAAACCATCCATGAATGATAGAACTTCATGTCCTGCACAAGCGTAAACGAGTTGGTCGATGAAGGGTGTGGGGAAATTTTCCTTGGGACAGGCGCAACTGAGATCACGAAAATTGGTGCAGACGTGGATTGGACACCCATGTAGTGTAAGCGATGGGATAAATGAATCCAGGTTTTCGCAGTTTCTCAATGTCGGCTTTGATGACAGGGAGATTGGATGGGTGAATGGGTCTTTGCTTTTGTCCGATAGGTGGGACATCCTTCCAACTGTCGATGTGGTGTTTGATGATGGCAGGGTCTAAACCAGGCATGTCGATGTAGGACCAGGTGAAGATGTCTCAAAACTCTTGGAAGAGCTTCTTATATTCCTCGACCTCTTGTTCCATACAAGAGGCACCTATGCTAATGAGCTCGGGTTGGATTCCCGAGCGAGAGACATCAACTTGTATAGTGGGTGAAATGTTCATCATGTTCCCCTCTTCAAAGGAATCGAGGGTTAGGATCAAGTTCTTAAACCAGTCCACCTTATCAGGGAGGAATTCCTTCGTCTCGATTGCCAGTTGGTTGGCCGCTATAGAGGTACACTCCTCGGGGATGAAATATGACTGATGGTGTATATCATCTGAGGGATAGTTGGGTTCAGTGATTGCTTCGAGGATTTCCTTGTCGTTGCAGAGGCGCTGAGTTGTCAAATCGATCGGAGGAAGGCTAGATGCTGGAGGTGCGTCGTGCCTATTTTCTGTAGAAATCATGTATATGGTGTTAATCTTTTCCCATAAGGAGGATACTGGGGGGTGAATATTCTCGATGGTGGTGATAGATGACTCTAGAGAATACTGAGTTAACTCATGGAGGGCCAATCTATATTCTGAGAGCTCTGGGAAATGGTGAGACTAATGACCATAAATTCCACAGATGGAGCAAGCATGGTTGGTGCATAATGCCTTGTAGCATTGGTGGGAGGATGGATTTAATTCGACTACAGGGATGTTGGGATCATCATCCCAAGTTTGCATGTGCTTTTGGAGATTGGGCAGCTGGGGGTAGTTATGGGTGGCATGGCCTAGATCGTCACATAAGGATCACTTAGGGGTGTGCGAAATGGTGGTTGAGGTAGCGCAGGCCTCCTTGTTGGTGGGGTTGTGTAAGTTTTAGGACCTCTGCCCCCAGTGTTTCTGGGTGGTGGAGGGGTAGGGTTTGTTGTAGATGTAGTTCCCACACTAGGGGTGGGAGGTTAGAGGTGTTGATTGGTTGGACTGTGATGCAAGGAACCTTATTAACAAAGGTTCTTGCTTGACAATTCGACACATACATACAATGCGTACACAGGACTTGGTGTAAAACAGGATGCCATGAAGTTGACTTGTATTACTTCTAATCAATACAATGTTACACTGCAGAATTAAAACACTTGTGAACACCTAATCTAAGTCGGCCTCAGCCTTTGCAATACAGAAGTAAAATGTGTTGTGTCTCTATTTCGACCTTCAACCTCTCTTGGCCAATACGATAGGAATGCGCTCGTTGAGCTATGGATCTGATCTCTACTGTCTGTAGATGTGTGACTTTCCTATCCAATCTACAAAACCTTCTCTGAGCTATGCTCTCTTTCCATTTTTCCAACTGAACTTCACTCCTTGTGTGGGAAACTCTGCCTCCACTCATCCAAGCCCTCCACCCTCTACTCTGCTGCTAGTGTTCCCAAGATCACTTTGATCCTCGAGACACGCATTCTCTGTCAATCGATCTTTCCATGATCTTGCAGACCTGGAACTGTCAGCACCCCTATCATGTTGCACAGCCTCCACCTACAGTGACATTTGTCATGTCTTCAACAACTTGCCATAACTGTTATTAACTTCCTTAGCAACCCTGAACTATTGCCAAGTACTCTCCTTGACTTCTGCGCATCTTTCTGACAAGTTATAGTAATCCGCCATGTCGGCCATACTGTCCTTTGTCAGCTTCGACTCAAGCCCAACCTGTCGATGTCGCAGTCCGACAACATGTCGAGCTTACTACGACTGTACGACAACTTGTTGCCTATCGACATTCGCATGTCGACTGTCGACTATCATCTGTCAACCAATTGACATGTCAACTCTTGACCTCTTTCCTCCTGTCGATGCACCTCGACAACTTCTGCTCGACTTGTTGACTTCGATATCCAACCTGCTCATATGCTCCAGTGGTTGTTAGCACTCCCTCTTGTTAGTCTCCTCATGTTGATCAGCTTTGAATGAGCTTCCTAGGCCCTGATGCTCCTGCATTAGACTCCCCTGGTGAAAAAGAACTCGACTACTCCGTTAGTCTCCTGAAACCTGCTTCGAAAATCCATGTCGCCTCCTACAACTCATCAACCTTCCATTGTACCAAGTATTCCTTCCTTCGTGAATTGTGTGTACACCCAACTTCGCATTCCTCTATTACCTCTACGATCTCCTCCTTGAGTCGATCTGGAATCTGCGTTGTCCAGTCGATGTTTGACACTTTTTCACTTCCATTGCTTGAACCTTCTTCGAACTTGTACAGATCTAATACATTGAACGTTGGTTGAATGCACATGTAATTCAACAGCTCCAACACATAAGCATTTTCTGAAATTTTCTTCAGAATCTTACATGGTCCAATTGTTTTCAGCTTCAGCTTGTTATAGGTTCCTGTCAGAAATCTCTCCTTGTGCAAATGTGCATAGACCAAGACTCTTCGTTGAAAAAATGTAGTCTTTTCTTCCCTGTCATCTCTCAACTTGTGTGCCACATTGATCTTTTGTATGCGCTTTCACACATCGTCATGAACTTCTTTCTCGTGCTCTGTGAATGATTCTGCATCCGTGTTTTTCCTGATTTCTGTCAGCAACTCTACCAAATCCACGACTCCATGTGGGATTCTTCCTTCAACAATCTGGAATGGGCTCAAAGCTGTCGATCTATTCGTAGAATTTTTGTATGCAAACGTTGCTTGTGCCAACACATTCTCCCATTGCTTGAGTCTATCGGTCGTCAATTATCTCAGAAGGTTTCCCAAACTTCTGTTACCGCCTCAGTTTGTCCATCTGTCTGCGGATGATATGCCGAGCTAAAATACAACCTTGTGTCTAGTTTCTTCCATAGGGTTCTCCATAAATGACCCATAAACTTGGTATCTCTGTCCGCTGTGATACTCTTAGGCATCCCATGCAATCTGACTACTTCCTTGAAGAATAGTACAGATATTGAGTCGCTTCCTTGCTGCGTCTTCAGAAATCCTAGCATAAAATCCATGCTCAAGTGCTCCCATGCAGTATTCGGTACTGGAAACGGTGTATACAACCCCATGTTCTGACTTCTCCCCTTTTCCAACAAGCAAACTCTACAATGTCGAACCCTCTTTCCAACATCTGTCGCCATCCCTGGCCAATAATACTTTTCTTCGACTAATACCTTAGTCTTGTCGATGCCAAAATTAATGACTCGCTAATCCATCGCTATGCAACTCTCGGATTAGGTTTTCTCACACGGATCCTCTGGGGATACACAACTGTCGTCCCTTGAATAGGTATCCCTCTTGGATGAAATAATCCAAGTATGGAGTCCTCTCTAAACTCCATGGTTCTCGAAAAGCTTCCCATGATTTTTCAAAATCCTCATCAGTCTCATACTCTATCTTCACCGACTCTATTCATGTTTCCTGAATTGTCCCCGTGTTCAGCAATGCAACTCTTCTACTCAATGTGGCAGCAACCTTGTTCGACTTGCCCGACCTATGTCGCAACATGAACGTATATCCCTGTAGGAACTTGACTCATTTCAAGTGTCGCTGATTTAACTTCGACTAGGTATTCAAATACTTCAATTCTTGGTGATCTATTGACAACACAAATTCCTTGGGAAACAAATAATTCCTCCACTTCTTCAACGCTTGGACAATAGCATAAAATTCCTGGTCATAGATCGAATATTTCTGCTTCGCGTCATCCAATTTTTCACTAAAGAATGCAATTAGTCGGCCCTCCTGGCTCAACACTAGTCCAATTGCTATTCCACTCGCATCACAATCGACCTACAAAACTTTGTTGAAATCTGGGAGCGCTAACATTGGGCTCTTAGTGACCTTTTACTTCAACTTGTTGAAAGCTCGCTAGGCAGCTTCTGTCCACTTGAACTCCCCTTTTCACATGCACTCTGTCAATGGTGCGCATATCCGACTGAATCCCCTGATGAACTTCCTGTAGAAAGTGGCAAGTCCATGGAAACTCTTCACTCCAGTCACACTTTTCGATTCAGGCCACTCCAATATTTTCTTCACCTTTTCTAGGTCTATCGCCAACCCTTTACCCAAGATTACGAATCCTAAGTACACCGGTTCTTCCTTCATGAAGAAACAATTTTGCAGGTTCACCATTAGCTTCTCTTCCTGCAACTTCTGCAATACCTGTTGAATGTGCCCCAAGTGTTTTGTCTTGGTTCGACTGAAAATCAGAATGTCATCTAGGTAGACTATGACAAACTTTCCCAAAAATGGCTTCAGTATCTCATTCATCAATCGAATGAATGTACTGGGTGCATTAGTCAATCCGAATGGCATGACTAATCACTCATACAACCCTTCCTTCATCTTGAGTGTTTTTTTCCATTCGTTTCCTTCTCTAACCTGAATTTGGTGATTACTACTCTTTAGGTCTATCTTCATGAATTACTTCGCTCCACTTAGACAATCCATCAAGTCGTCCATTCTCGGCAATCGAAACCGATACTTGATCATGATTTTTTTGATAGCTCTGGAGTCTATACACATCCTCCATTCTCCACCTTTCTTCAGTGCTAATAATGTTCGTACCACGCACGAACTCAAACTTTCTTTGATCAATCCTTTGTCCAACAACTCCTAGACCTGTCAATTGAGTTCTTGACCTTCTGTCGGACTCATCCTATGCGGTGCCTTGTTTGGCAGACTCGACCTTGAAATCAAGTTGATTTGATGGGATATGCTCCTTGTTGGAGGAAATCATGTTGGTGTCTCATCGACCACTATGCTTCTAAACTCTTCGAGCATCTTTCCAACTTTGATCGAAATTTTCTCCATTGTCTCCCTATCGACACATGCTCCCTTCAAAATGATAGCATAACACCCCGACTGCTTTTCCTCTTCCGCAAGGAATTCTTTCGTTGAACACATCAGCACTCATTTCTCCCAAAAGTTGCTCTCGTAGTGCTTACAGCTAGCCTGCTCCTTTGGATTCGGCTTAAGAGTCCTCTGCATGCCATTCTTCCACACTGTGACTGTGTTGGCTTGACCATCATAGATCATTTTTCGATCATATTTCGATGGTATTCCTAACAACAGATGGCACGTGTCCATTGGGATTACGTCGCACAGTATGTTCTCCTCTTACTTCGCGACCTTGAAGTTAATCAGGCACTATCTGGTCACCTTCACATGGTGTCCTTTCTGAAACCATGAGATCTTGTAAGGGTGTGGATGTTCTCAACACTTCAACTTTGCTTTGTCGACCACCTTTGTTGACACAAGCTTCTCAGTGCTTCCACCATCAACTATGGTCTTGCAACGCCATTCGCCGATTCGCACCTTGGTTCGAAAGATCGCCTCTCGCTGTGCCCGCTCTTTCTCGTTGTTTCTGTCATCCAGAATCAGTGTCTTGCTAGCTATCATGGCCCGACTTTTCTTCTTACCATCTTCATTGCTTTCGGATGCCAATTCTTCCCTCTCGTAGACTTGCTCATCTCTTCGATGTTTGGGATTCGACTCCTCTACAACATGTAGGTTCTCTAGACATCCATAGGCCCTGTGTCCCGCTCCATGACACTTATAACCAATTATGGATGGTCTGTCAGCCCCTTTTCTGTCGGATGGACCACTTCGACCATACACACCTCGACCGCTTGTTCCTCGACCATTGTATCAGTTTTCTTGCACTTTCTCCCTTGTCGATGTCCCTTCCGCATGTCGTCTATCTTTGACAATTTCCCTCCTATAACTACTACTTTGGACTTTCGCGAAAATAGTCTTCGCACCTTGACCGGTCATCCTACGTCTCATCGCTACGGATTTCCTCAACAGTTTCTCTTCTGCGTTCAGAGCTAACTAGTATGCTTCACCCACTGCTCTGAATCTTGACATGCTCAATCCATCCTGAATGGCATATTTCAAGCCGTTCACATACCTAGTGATAGCTTCTTCACCTTCATCGGTCTGGCCCAACCTTATTGAAAATCTATAGAACTCTTCCGTGTACTCCTTCATGGTCATCTCTTTTTGTCGAAATTTTTGCAACTTCCGGAACAAGGAAATCACATAGTCGTTTGGCAAAAAATTTCCTTTCATCTTAACGACCATCCTATCCCAAGACTTGATTTTCTCCTTGTCCTTCTTGACTCTATCAACCTGGACATTGTCCCACCACAATGAGGAATGACCCTTCAACCTTAGACATGCAATCTTAACCCACTTAGGATACTCGATCTACTCTATGTCGAAGTATTTCTCCATTTCTTGGAACCAATCGATCAAATCTTCTGGATCCAGACTTCCCGAGTAGATACGAACTTCTATCTTGGTCCGACCTCTCATCTTTGTTAGGAGTTTGATTTGTTTTTCTTTTGGTTCTTGTCCTATGGCTTCCACTTCCTAGACTTCCTTATCATTGTGGTCTAGCACATTAGGAATACAACCATGCCTTTGAGTTTTTTTATCGATGTGACTTCATTTGTCAAATTTCGCATTGTTCAGACGCACTCATCGAACATCTCACAATCAACTGTGACTACTATGCCACATGATCTTCGTCCTCGGACATTAACGTCTCTGTGAGCCATTTTCAACCTCTGCTGAAACTCCCACTCGTCCAATCACAACCGGACTTTCAGAGTCGTGCACAACTCTACCCAACCGCAGCTAAAGCTGTAAACACTCTCGCAGACTCTTCTTCTCAATGAATTGAACTGCTTCAACTTCTCTGATATAGCTATCCTACAAATATTAGGATGTTATCACTCTAATACCAATTGACGCAAGGTGCCTTATCGACAAAGTTTCTTGCTTAACAATTCGACACATACACACGACGCTTACATAGAACTTGGTGTAAAACAGGATGCCATGAAGTTGACTTGTATTACTTCTAATCAATACAGTGTTACAATGCGGAAATAAAATACTTGTGAACATCTAATCTAAGTCAGCCTCAGCTTTTACAATACAGAAGTAAAATGTGTTTTGTCTCTATGTTGACCTTCACCCTCTCACGGCCAATACGATAGGAATTCTCTCGCTGAGCTATGGATCCGATCTCTAATGTCTGTAGATGTGTGACTTTCCTATCCAATCTACAAAACCTTCTCTGAGCTTTGCTCTCTTTCCATTTTTTCAACTGAACTTCACTCCCTCATGAGCGACTCTGCCTCCACTGATCCAATTCATTTGCCTTCTACTCCGTTGTTGATGTTCCTGATATCACTCTGATCCCCAAGACACACATTCTCTATCTACCAATATTTCCATGATCCTGCAGACTTGCAACTATCAGCGCCCCTGCCGTGCTACATAGCCTCCACTTGCGGTGACATCTTACATGTCTTCAACCACCTACAATAACTGCTATTAACATCCTTAGCAACCCTCAATTGTTTCCAAGTACTCACCTTGAATTCTACGCATCTTTCTGACAAGTTACAGTAATCCATCATGTCGTCCATACTGTCCTTTGTCAGCTTTGACTCAAGCCCAACCTGTTGATGTCATGGTCTGACAACATGTCGACCTTACTACAACTCCATGGCAAATTGTCGCCTATCGACATTCACATGTCGATTGTCGACTGTCATTTGTCGACCAATTGGCATGTCTACTCTCAATCATTTTCCTCCTGTCGACGCAACTTGACAACTTTTGCTCAACTTGTTGATTTCAACAGCCAACATGCTCATTCGTGCTAGTGGTCATCGACACTCCCTCTGGTCGGTCTCCTTATGTCGATCAACTTCGACTGATCTGCCTAGGCCCCGATGCTCTTGTATCATATTGGTTGGAGAACAACCTGTGGTGTCGGGGGAGTAGTGGGAGTAGGTAAATACCACATGTGTAGTCCTAGATTTAACCCAGGTAGGTTTAGTGTAGCCATAACTAGGGTGCTTATTACTCCTAAAGGTGGGAATAAGAACGGGATCGTATGGATCGGTGTCACTCCAACATGACTCGCTACCGATGGTGGGTGTGGAAGCAAGGGTGGTTGTGGGTTGGGAACTGTTTGGTTAGATGAAATTGTGCACAGATAAGATATCTCGACTGCTGGTGGGGGTGGTGGGATAAACCTAAAGGAAGATGTCATGGGAGTTTCAGACTAAATTTCGGGTCCGACCGTGGACACCAACAAAGTGGGTGTTCCCATAACCGGTTGTTCAACCATGGGGAGAACGTTCTCTAGTGCGGCAGGGGCATTGGGGTCATAGTAGGTCAATTGGTCGATTTTAACGACCCATCCCTCATGGGGGAACATCATGATGTGGAATACTGATGAAGCAACAACTTTCATAGCGTATATATAGTTGCATCCAATTAGGAGGTTGTAATCAAGTTGTTCGTTGATCACCGCAATGTCTATGAGGATGGTTTTCCTAGCTAACTGGACTGAGACGTTGGCCAAGAGGCCTTGTGGTTGAGCCGAGCGGCCATCATAAGCTCGCAAGGCAGTCGTGGATGGTTGTAATGTAGGTGATCCAATATTTTTCCATACGAATGTCGACATGACGCATGTGGAGTCACCTTCATCGATTATGCATCGATGGATAACAATATTTTGAATAGACACAGAGACTTGGAAATCTAGGGTGGAAGGCATGCGTGGTTCAGATTGGTCCAAGTCGAATGCCATCATTCGTGTGTCAGAAGGGTCAATAGCGCCAATGGCGGATAACAAAGTCTTGCGTTTCGAAGGACAATTCTTTACAACCTCTAGAGCTGACATAGCAGCAGGATATTTGGCTAAGTCATCCACACTGTTGGAATTGGGGGCCGCGCAGGCGTTTTGGTTGTTGTTTATATGTCGTAGTGGGAAGTGGGGAGCTTTGGGGTCCCCATTTCCTGGTAGTGTGTTGGGGGGTATGCGTAGTGACTGATCAGTGGGGAGAGTGTTAGCAACCATTTCGGCCATAATGGCTTCAGGAGTGGGTCTGTATTGATTTATACATGTTTGGAGGTTGACATCGGCTGATGATATCATAAGCAAGTGAAGGGTACCCAAATCCGTAGGTTTGTTGGTGGGTGCAGCATACATGATTTTTTCTTTTGTGTCGTGGATCCTTGAGGAGGAACCATCGGTTGGGTGTTCATGACTCCTTGCATGGGAAAGGGGTTCTGTAATAACATGGGTTGGTTTTGGGGCGGTGGGGGGGTTTGGTTGTGCTTGTGAAGCCGCATGACCCTATCGTTGGGCGTCGTCAGTCCAGAGTTGGAGAAAAAGCTCCAAATGGAGATAGGTGTGTGTGTAATTTCCGAACACCCCGCATATAGAACATGGGTGATTGGTTCGTAGATTGGGGTTGTTCCCTTGACGAGGTGGTATGTCAGGATTCTGGTTGGCTGCGGGGGGGGGGTTTAATATTATTAGGGGGGTTGGGTTGTTGTCCGCCCGGATCTTGCAGTTGGTTGTTACCGCAGTTACATCCTCATCCTAGATTCTACTGGACTAGCTGGTTTAGTTGGCCCGACTGTTTTTGTTGTTGGTTCTACTCGGCATAAACTTGCCCTTGGGGATTAGGACAATTCTGGGTTTGGTAAGGTGTTGGGGCTTCCTGCTAAGGGTGGTAAGTGGGAGGGGCTTGGGGTTGAGTGGGAGGTGGTTCTGCCTGCTATGGATAGTAAACTGGAGATACCTGCTGTTGTGCAGGTGTTTCTTGCGGGGGGTAATAAGCAGGGGAAGCTTAGGGTGCGGGAGGGGCCTATTGATGGTAATAGGCATTGGGTGCCACAAGAGGGTTGTAGGGTTGTGGTGCATGATCATAAAAATTTTGTGGACATGATGGGGGGGGAGAGCCATGGGAGCATATGATTTCATTGCTCCAGAATGGGTTGTGTCCCACGAAAGGTCGAGGCCACTGGTGGGAGGCATAGTAGTATAGGGATGGTTGTGGGATGTAACGTGTCCGATGATGCTGTCGATAGCATGGGATTCCCTTGGCACGTCGCTCCGGGAGGAGTCACCATGGGGAGAATCTGGTAAGATGGAGTATGGGTAGTTGGATTGGGCATAAATCAGGTCGAACTGTTGTGTTTTCAGGATGGCCTCTTCCTCAGATTGAAGCAGTTTAGATGCCACATCCTTGGAAATTACTGGTATCAGAGACTTGAGGAACCAATATAAGAAATTTTGGTCATCCAATTTGATCTTGCACAAACTGCGTCGTTTGCATCGTTCATGTATATGGTCTATGATATGAGTGGCTGTGTTATGCCTGTAAGATAGGAGGATCTCGACACCAGCGTCGTAACAAACTGGTAACTGGAAAAACTGCAGAAAGGTTGAAGCGAGGGGTGTGAATGTGAAATGGGTCCTATGTGGCTAGTCAATGTACCACTTGGCTGCAGTGCCAATGAAGGTTGGTTGTAATACTCGTAAGTGAATAGAGTTGTCCACTATGGAGTTAGAGGAACACCATAAGTGGAAGGACATGATATGGTTTTGGTCTTGGCCCAAGTGGGGCATTTTTTAGCAAGAAATATTTTGGAACTACGGAGCTAAGCGCAGTTTAGTTGAAGGATTTTTGGTATAAGTTTTTGGTATGCTGCGAAGTTGCACGCAGCAAAGCGTCGGAAGACCTGCGAAGTTCAGAGCTACGAGGATACAATGGTGCAATGTGTCCAGTCTAGAGGGATCCAGTAAAGCAGAGTGTTGGATGGAAGACAACACAGATTCGGGTTAGAATATCGGCGGTCTATTTTTGGTAAAGATGCTCTAGGAGTACCAAGTGATGGGTAGGATCAAAGTGGAAGAAAGTGACTGGTCGCACACACGAAAGATACCACTACATGAACCAATCGCACGAGACCGTTAGAGGAAGAACGACTCGGTGAAAGAGACCTGTTGGCATGCGTGCGATGGGAAGGTCGATAGCGACATGAGGCATGCACTGAAGGTGTCCATGACAGAAGATTCACTACCAGAAGCCAGCAATCCAGTTTTGGGGAAACCGTGACAGTTTTGTAAACCTAAGGGTTTTTGCCTTCGAATTGTAAAGACATGACCTATGGGCATGATCTATAAATAAGGCATTTTTGTATGCAAAAGGGTTACTCTTCATTTGGTATTGTTCTCGTTATTTATTTGATAAATATCTGTTGAGGAATATTTTGTAAAGGCCCTGCAAGCTGAGTGCACAGAGGCCTGTTGAGAGAGAAGAGAGTCTGCCGCTGAGTGTGCAGACAAAGAACTATTGTACCATTCCCAAAATACTAATACAACAACAGTTCTTGTGAACATAGCCTCCACCCGAGGGGTGAACCACATTAAATCTTGTGTAGTGTGACTATTTACATTTTGCATTTATCTGTTTGCTTACGTTGAATGCTTGTATTCTCATTTACCAGTTGTTATGTTAATAATATGTGAAGTGTTACATGAATGAATGAATGTTGGATGCACAATATATCATGTTTGTGAAATTATCAGTCTATTGAATAATCACATGGATATGTAAAGTTCGGGTTGTACAACCTTTCGACATGCAGCACCAGGGGTGCGCACTATTGTTTATTCCATCTGTTTGTATCTATTATGTAGCTTAATAATATAAAGTAGTAAAGGAATGACTAAGTGTTAAGTGAAGTCCTTATAGTGGTTAAGTTCATAAGAGAAGCATATGAGTCAGTTGCGCTGTCCCATTATTTGCAATAGGTCCGAACTGTGTAGTCCGTAGATGCACTGGCTACAAAAGTTTCTTCGCATATAGAAGTAGGACTGCAACGTAGTCTATCATCGCACAGTCCTTAGTTTGTAGCGCAAGTCCAACAGTGCACTACGCAGTAGTATTGTCAAAACAAATCATCAAATCACTACGGAAATCTGATTCCGTAGTGCCCCCATAGCTACACCTTTGGTGAGACCTCAGCCTGTTCGCAGGCTGTTGCCGAAAGGGTCAGTGAGAGGGGGTTTTGTTGGTTCCTTGAAACTATGAAGAACCTGGGTCTACATTGGAAACCTCTAGATCAGCTTATTAAGCCAACATGTGGTTTTGGGGGTCTTCACCTCCCTTTCCTTTGAACTTAGGTATGTCCAACAGGAGTTTGGTAAGCATGGGAGGCCATGTGGGATCATGTCGAATTGAGTCATTAGTCAATCTGGCTAGGTCAGGGAGGTTGAGACTGGCCATGAATGGAAAACTGTTCGGAGAATGTGACGTGAACGCTAGGGCATAAGTGCTAGTGGTAGAAGTAACGGTGGGGTTGTTTCCCCCAATGCGTGGAGCAACGGTGTGTGTCATGATGGGGATCATGGGTTCTCCAGTCAAAGGTGTAGGCATTGTATACGAAGGGCCTGCGTCCCCAAGTATGGTATGGATCATCAATGGGACTGTAGTTGGATCAAAACCTCTAACCATAGGGATAGTCATGATGGTAGGAATGCTAGGAGTAGGTCCTAGAGATGGTATGACGGGGATGGATGCTTAGGTGGTAGCCGGGTTGGTGGTGGATCCACCACCAACCATCCCTCCAAACAAGGGGTTGGGATTCGCTCCATCCATGGTGCTAGACAGAGTTGTGTATATGGCGTTTTCAGATTTCAAGTCAGATGTGAAGTGAGGGGCGTTTGAGTCTGGTGACGCTACTCTATGCCTGTGGTGAGTTGTGTCGAGTGAACCGTGCTGTGGGGACTGGCCCTCTAGGCGTCGAGAATGTCTTGGAGACTCAATGGTGATGATGTAAATAGAATGAGTGGGTTGTCGAGAGTAAAAAGCTCAAAAATCCTAATACAACCATGTGTGCAAGAGGAGAGCGCAAAAATTATGGCACTCAAGCCAACAACAAGCTCGAAACACTTGTTGTAATAGCTGTGCTACAACAAGTGGAGCGTCAGGAAAACATGGTTAAAATACCAACAAAAAGGGCTCCTAAAAAAGAAAAAAGGTATACTCACTAATCCAAGGGGGGTATAGGAGCATCCAAATGCCTAAGTAAAAGATATGGATTCTCCCGCAAATAGTATCCTCTGCAGGGTGATGAAATCCGCAGTCAGACGATACGAAATGTGGAACCAAGTAGGTCGGGGATATCCCTCTACCAAGAAAGATCCCGGGTAAAATAGCCCTAGGAGAATGGAAAATAGGATATCGTGTTCATGGTACGTCCAGAAAAAGCATTTGTCGTGTCAGTCCTTTGGTCGCTACACCCAAAATATGGAAGTGCAACGAGGACAACGAGAAGGTGTCCTTTGGAACTAGGTGGAGTGCAGTAGTCCACGTAGTCCTCTAGAACTAGTCTCATGACTTTCCCTCCTAGGGAAGAGTCCTTTTCCGACAAATCGCTCTATAACCATACCAACAAATAATAGGGGAGTTTGGTACCCTAATGGACAATTTTTATGTTTCAAGTGTGAGTGACGAAGGGGTGTTCTTTGGATGCTTATCCCCAGCATCCTACTTAACTAAAAGATTCTTTTATGTTCCCTAAGTGGGGTTAAATGTTGGTTGAGTTAGGTGAATTTTAAGGCTCACTTGAGTTAATTGTGATAGAGTGTATGCACAAGATGTTATGTCCTAGATAAACATGTAAATGATGGAATTTGAAATGCTTAAAAATTGAAAATGCTGAAATTAATCTATTATGTGAAAACTTAGTAACTTGTTGGAATGTAAATGTTGACAATAAGACTTTTCCAAATAAATCAGCAAGCAAAAATTAGAAAAATACAGCTGATGGGAGTGGGTGCAGGCTGGACAGGTGGCTGTGCAATGTGTAGGAAAAAATATTAGAAAAGGGTAAAAATGGAAGAAAAATGGGCACAGCTATCAGGTCTGACTGCACGGCCTAGGGCACAGCTGTCACGTCAGACTGCGCGACCTGAGGCGCAATTGTTAGGCCAGATGGCACGGCGTGGGGCATGAGTATTGAGTCGAATGACACGGCCTGCAGCACAACTGTACGTCTAACATTCGTACTACAAGGCTCGACTTCTGGGCTGGTAGACGCAGGTGTGGATTGGTTATCAAGATGGGAAACATGGCTGGGACACGACTGTCAAGATGACATACACAGCTGGGGCATGGCTGTCTGGATGACAGACGCGGTTGGGGCTCAGGTGATGGGATTGGAGCTGCGGCGTGGCTTGCATGGCTGTGACAGACGATCTTTTACTGCGAGGATCGGGGGGAAGGTGAGGGCAACGACAGAAGCTGTTGGAGTAGAGACTCGGGATGCAGCCGAGTCGAGTAGCAGACCGCTAGGTTTGTGGCCGTGGAGGGTGGCGGGGATACTATGGCATAGTCTGTTAATGATCAAATTAACACCCTATTCATGTGATAAAAGAAGCACATTTTTACGATGCGCCCGCAACATGAAGACAGAAACATAAGTACATTCAGAGACAAGTCCTCTTTGATCTAATAACTTCTCTTATAAATGGAAAGATTAGGTGAAGACAGTAAGAACCTAAAAATACCAAGTTCAGTGACTGAACCACTCATAGGAGGTCTAAAACTAAGCTACACTAATCAATAAGTGAAGATGAATGCATTAAAGTGCATTAATTGTACTTAAAGTATGTTAAAGTTGTGCAAAAAGCCTAAAAACTATGGAAAAGTGGTTTTTGAGATAAAATAATCAAAAAAAGATGAAAAGGGATAATCCCACATTGAAAAGAGAAACATGAGGGCTCACTTCCCAATGCTATATAAGAAAGGCATGGGAGGCATTGTAGAAGGGAGAAAAGGAGGAGCAAAGGCATGCTGAAAATATTCTGAAGGAGGAGAAGGAGCTCAAATTCTTCAAAAGCAAGGGTGAATGTTATAGATTGAAATGACACCTCTCCGTCCATGATGACACTTGCTTCCCTTGGTCACATGACAACACTTCTTGAGATCAAGTTTAGTCACACAACAGGACATTTGTGGATGGACGAGTCATTTGGGACACTAACAATGGTTGAAATTACCTCATTCTTGACCCATTTGATGTTTATGACCCTTAGGAACATTTTTCTAGACCAAACCATCTCCTGAAAATGAGTCGAAAAGCCTGTTTTTGGCCATTTTTCAACATGGGCGCTGGTACACAGGCATAACAGTAGCGTGTGTACTCTACTCTATTGCACAATAGTAGCGCTCAACCCTTCCTGTACGCTACTCCAATATGAAATAGTAGTGCTCAACCCTTCTTGCACGCTACTCCACTGTGAAATAGTAGCGTACACCCCTGTTTTGGTCAAAATCTCAAAATTTTGGGAAGTTCAATTGGTTGGGGAACCTCCTACTTGGTTATAACTTATTTTGCTCTCCTTCACTAATTATATAAGGAAGTTAGAAGGGCCATGTGAGGGGACCAAGTCTATAACATCGTTATGCTGGAGGAATTGAGACCTTCATCCCCCTCTCTTGTGCTTAGGTTCTGATAAACCCTAGCACTGCTGGTTAGAGGCTGGGATCCTTGGAGAACGGAAGAAAGAGACCTTGAATCTAGGTTTCGTGAAGTGCCAAGCTTGAAGGAAGGTATAACTTTATGTACTTGATTTCATTCATCAATAAAGATCAAATGTTCTTCTCTTTCCAAATATGACCTATTAATGTGTCTCGGATTTGATTACAGTTTGTTTATAGTATGATGTCTTCTTCTATTATGAATATCAGTCTTATATATGTAGTCAAATGTGTTTGAGAAAGGTACCAAGTTGTTTTGCAGGTCTGGGCATTGAGATACTGGATAAGCATTGAAGAGCGAGGGAGGCAAAGCTAGGATCCACCTTCTGAATGAGGTGTCTACATCTCTAAACCCTAATCTCTTCACTTATTTGTTGTACTTGTAGAATGCTTGTAAGTCTATCTTTATCACCGTAAGTTGGTAGTTTCTCCCCTGAACTATAGGTGCATTTTCCCCACATCAGAATGGCGACTTCACTGGGGAAATCCTAACTGCTTAGGGGTATCCAAGGTCATTTCTTCAGTCTTTTTTGATGGTATTTGTTCATTTTATTGATTAGGATCAGTTAGTAGGTTCTGTTTGACCCTCCTTGGCTCTTACAGACCCTTCCCAGCCCTTGCAAACCCTTGTGGACCCAAGTGTGGGGGTTTTAACCCCATTTTTCCAACGTTTTCCACCTGTATGCTAGTGTTTGGACAACACAGTAGTGCCCATACTCTACTTTTCCTCTGTACAGTAGTGCCCACCCTGCTATGGGCATTGCTATGCCTCATACATAGTAGCGCCCATAATCTAGGTTTGATTTTTTTGAGTTTTTGGGTTGTGGACCCAAATCTGGGGGCTGTCACTGCATTTTTTGGGGTCCCCGGTGACCCTAGGTCTAAGTTAAACCATTGTAAGTGGTCTCCCATCCTTGTACTGATCCTACATTCATGATTTGAACCTCTTTTGATCAATTTGGGCTTGTTTGGAAAGTTTTGGGGCTTGTTTACCCAAATTGGAGGGTTGTGGACCCGTTTGGTGTTTTGTACCCTAATTTGAGTCTAACTGGACCTGCTTGCCCCATTTCCACTGGATTTGAAACCTCTTGAGTCTTCTTGACCTTGTTGTATCTATTTGAGTGAAATCTCTCTATTAGATTGTTTTTTAATCCTCCCTTATACTTTTAAGTTTTCTTTTGTAGTGAAAGCTCAAGTGTTTTGGTTGTTGTTCAAGACCTTGTTTGCATTGTTTATGTGCAGACCTGAATTTACCAAACCATACTTCTTCATAGGTCATTTTCTTCGTTTGGGTCTAAAAGTAGTTTTTGTACTCTTTTCCCAATGGTTGGAATGCTTACATCAATAAGAATTTGAAAGTCATATTTGGTAGCTTTTACTGTTTCATAAAGAGAACCTAAAAGTTTCTTTGCTTTGCTTTGATAGTAGGTTAGTTTGAGTTTTGTTTCTTACCTTTGAAAGCATAAATAAATTTGATTTATTTTGTAAATAGAGTACCTTGCAAGTGGCTTAAAATATTTTAGAGTGCTTTGCATCAAAAAGAACAAGTTTTCTTTTGCATACCTGTTATGGGTCAAACTTGCACCTCTCCGTCCGTGATCACCTTGAGCTATTGATCACACAAAAGGACAACTTGGATGGAGGAGAATGTTGACCTTAGATAAGACTTTGATTTACTCCACCTCCAGACAACACTGAAAAAACCCTAAAAATATCATTCTGAGATATGAGCGCTACTCTGCTTAAATAGACTAGCTCCTATACGCTACTCCAGTGTATAATAGTAGCGCTCAAAGCTTTATAAGCGCTAATCCTCTTCAGCATAGTAGCGCTCAACATTTAAAAATCGATGAGCGCTAGTTTACAAGCACTATAGTAGCGCCCTAAACGCTACTTCACTGAACAATAGTAGCGTACATCTCAAAAGATGATTAAAAAATAATTAATTTCACGAAAAGGATTAGCTGCTGGTAGTTTTCCAACTTCCCCAACTTCCTCCATAACCATCTCTCAACCTGAACTGCTTCTCTGATCCTATAAATACAGGGAAGAATAAAGAGAGGGGTTAGATGGAGAAACTGAGAGACATGAATGTTGTGAAGAGACCTTAAGGAGATTTGCATTGGAGGAGTTTATGCTGGAAGATATCCAAGTCAGAGAAGAGCAAGAGCCCAAAATCAAGTTGCAGGAGCATGTCACAAAGTCAGGTATATTTGTAACATCAATTTACATTTGACAATAAAAGGTTGAAGTGTCTTTCTTGTCCCAAATTAAGTGTTCTTTGAAATAATATATTATATTGGATCTGTTTTGGTTAATATCGAATGTTTAAAATTGCTTTTGTTTCTTTCAATCATTATATATTATCCAAGATATGCTGAGAAAGGTATTTGTATTGCAAGTTTACTGAACGGAAGGTGGACTTGAGGATTGAGCGCAAGATCAAATAAAAGTTAGGATCGAACGTCGGTTAAAAGGTATGTTCTCAAGGTCTATAACTCATTTCTTTTCATAAATATCTCTGTAATATAGTTAATACACTTATCTATCACCCCATTCCAGTTGATAGTATTAGTTTCCTTGCTATAGGGTAATTTATCCCGATAACAATACCTATTTGTTTGAGTAGCTGCATTCTTAGGTTTTGAGTTTAATTTTGTACATTTAGACTTTATTTTTACCCTTTTTGCATTCGAAAGATTAAAAATTGCATTTGCATATGCATTCTAGATCATAATTTCAAGACTTGCATTGAAAAGAAAAGATTTGTTTAGTGGTGAACATTTCAATTTCAGTACTCTATCTTTATTATAACCACTCTCACACACCCATTACCTTTTTGAGTAAGCAAGTAACCTTTAAAATGAACCCTAATAAAATGTACTAGTACAATTTTCTTTTGTAGGTTACACTACACCAACTAGTATTGGTTAGGATCTTGGGTTTAAAACACCTTAAACCACCCAAGATCACACATTACGCAAAAATCGTAGTTCGACTATCACAGGTAAACCCACTTTATTCAAAGCTTTCCTGGGATCTATGCAGTAGGTCTTGTGAGATCAGATTGTTGGGAATACACCTCCTACTTTCTGTTTCGAGCATATACCAGGATTGGATCGCATTTTGGGACTCTTTTGAGTTTCGGGCTCAGTTACCCTGCCCACGCCTTCTGATTCGACCAGATACTATTCCCCCAATAGTTTTCGGTGTGGTGGTATCCTTAGTATCTGACCATAGGTTCATACATAGGTGACAGCGGAGGGTATATCTATTATACCTAGGACAGGTGTGGGAGGAAATCCCTTGTAGGTTTTTGGGAGGGCGGTTGGGTGATTCCAGTGCTTGCACCCTTAGTCATTGTATTGTGGACCCCGAGTAACTATTCTTCATCCTTCGTTGATTTGTTCTGTGCCCTCATCATCCTAGACTCTTCTCCGGAAGGCATCTGTTTGCCTGGTTTGATTTACCTAGGACCTTTTTTAGTGGTGTGCTCTTTGTGCTACTTGTCTTAGTTTTCCTTAGAGAACTTCTTGCTCATTTGAGCAGGAAACCATGTCTAGCGTTCCAGTGAGTGCCAATCAAGGTACCCCTATTCCAAGGGATCCTTGTGCTGTTCCATTCATTGGAAACATTGGTGCTCCCTTAATGGCTACTCTGAATATTCCTGGATTCACTATTGGGCTGCTGGTTTGGTTGTTTTCCACTCCGAATGCCTTGCATGCTCCTGATGCTTCTTTTGTGAGCACCTCAAATCAAGAGCATCAAAACCCTATGCCTCCCTTGCTAGTAACATCTTCTCCTCCTCGTTCTACCTCATGTGGGGAAAGTAGCAATACTAGTAACCAGTAATCTAAAAGGAATAGATGGAGGAAGAATGGGAAGAAGATGCCAAAACAAGGGGGCAGGAACCCAGCCTCTGCAAGTCATGCTAGGGGAAAGCACCCTACCTCTGCAAGTCATGCAGGGGGCACCTACCCAGCCTCTAGAGGTCATGCTGGGAGAAAACTTTTAGTCGCTGAAAATCATACTGAAAGTTTTTCTTCAACCACTGCCAATCATGTTGAGGACACGTCATTGATCACTGCTAGTCATATTAATGACAAGTCACCAGTTCCTGTGAGTCATACTAGAGACACCAGATCAACCACTGCAAGTCATGCTGAGGGAGTTGACATTGTCAACAAACCAAACAAATAGAAGCTTAAGTTCCCTTGTAAGTTTTTCGAGGGAGATCACCTTACTTACTTGTGCCCTGTACTTCCAGAAGTGCAAAAAGTGTGGTCCTTAGTTCAAAAGTCTTCTGCTTCTGAGAAACCAGCCACTGCAAGTCATGCTAGGGGCAAGCTGTCAGCCAATGCTAGTCATGCTGAGAGTACTGACGTTGTAAAGGAGTCTCGACCTATAGGATGGAAACCAAATTTCCCTTGTAAACTTTGTAAGGGAGATCACCTTACTCACCGATGCCCTGCCATTCCAGAGGCACGAAGAGTCTGGTCCATGTCTGAAGGAACCTCTATTCCTAAGTTGTCTATAGATTCCCTACAATCAAATCAAACTTTGGTTGATAAAGTGGTTGAATCAATGCAATCTTTGGTCGACCCCACTCTTCCTTCGGAGAGTGAAGTGATCGAATCAATGCAATCTTCGACCGATCCCATCAGTCCTTCGGAGATTGATGCACCTACTGCTGAAGTCTTCTGCATTACAAGTTTGGATTTTTCTGAAAAAGGGGGCACTTCATCTATGCCATGTGAACCCCTACCAAGCCCTAGGATCGTTTCCTTTGATTGGAATAGTCTAGCCGAGCCTCGTCTTCCTTCTTCGACACCTTTCCAGATAAAGGTTGATATCGGGAACCATACGGTTGATCGATGCACTGTTGATGAAGGTGCTTCTGTTAGTATCTTATCCGCTTATGCTTGGAGAGATTTGGGTTTCCCTAATGTTATTCTAGCTATTAATTGGCCGTTGACCTTCGATAGAAGACCTAGTGAATCGATCGGATTCCTCCATCAAGCACCTGTTACTTTGGGTGGAAAAACAGTCTTAGTTGATTTTATGGTTTTAAAAGACCCTACAGAATTTGATATGATCCTCGTGCGTGATTATGTTTATGCTATGCATGCTTTGGTTTCTACGCTCTTTCGTGTGATGCATTTTCCTCATAACGAAAGCATCGTCACTATCGACTAGCTTGCATTCATTGATCCTCCTTACTACCCAACTGTAGACCAGTCAGATCCCTCGTCATTAGGCACCACTATGTCACATGGGACTTATGTGGCATATTGTTACTTGATTTCAACTACTACTAAGAAGAAGTCTCTAAGTTCATGCTTACCTTCTTGGGACTTGGTCCCAGCTTTTGACTAGGTAACACCTCCATCTAAATGTTCAGATATGTATTCTATCTAGGATGATATGCTTCCTTTCGATGAATTTTTCCTAGAGTCTATAGTACAGTCTTCCATTCATTTGGATGTAGATCCAGTCACAGTCATGTCCAGCCCTAGTTTGACCTTAAAGTTTGATCTTCCTACTATTGAGTCTTTGGACTCTCCTATAGATCCGCAAATTGGTGTTCCTGCTGAGTTTGATTATGCTTCTAGAATTTTCAACTCCCGTGATGATGAATTTGTATCTGCAGATTCCATCATGTCCTTAAACTTTGATCTTCATCCTGAAGTTGATCTTGTTGATTGTAAGTCCTCAGGCTTGGGTACCATAGAGTCTTCATTTGAAAACTCTACCTTGTTTATGTCTTTTGTTGATGATAGTGAAGTTGAAAGTATTTCTACCACAGTGACTTGTATCGGGTCTTTCTTTACATTTTTTTTAGATATGATCCTGGTACTAATGTTTCTTGGAGACAGCATTCTTAGATGGATTTATACTCACTTACTGGTCCTTTTCGACACCTTGTGCGACCATGTCAAGTATATTCGGAACCTTGCATATAGGTTTAGGCTTCCCCACTGTTATGTTGCATTTGAACCTTTTGCCATCCGAATTTGCCATCGGGTCGAAGCTATTGGATATTGGTGTGTTAGCCATCTATTTATGCATTGTGCACCAGCCCGACAGCAGAGCCTACCTAACATGGGTCACCCTAGTCAGTACCCTTATGCCATTCTGGTGCCCATGCTGAGTTTTTCTCATAGGCTCGGGAGCCTTTTTAGATTTACCATGACTTTGAGAAGAAGCCTCATATCTTTCTTCCTCATATATTTATGGCCATCCCTGATAAGGCTCCCATCTTTGTGTTTAAGTTGCATATGCATCTATTATGATCCCGCTTGCATTAATGAGCTTGATGCCAGCTTCCACGCTTTTAGCTGGTTGTATAAGCCTCCATCTGTGATGAACCTGTAATAATTAATTAATGCAAATACATGAGATATCAAAAATAATAGAACTCATAATCACTTTTATATTGATCACGGGCCACTTCGAGGGGGCAACCTCCTTTGAGCAAGCTCAATACAATTAACTTCACGGTGCCTTCATAGGCCTCAACACACACTTATATACTAAGTCTAGGCGCCAATACCATGGGTCAATACTCTATGTCAATACAAACCATGGACTAAGTCTAGATGCCAATACTATGAGTCAAAACCATGGGACATATAATACTATGGGATGACTTACAAAGCATATGCATCCAATACTATGGGTCAATACTATGGGCTAATATAAACTATGGATCAACAAATACTATGGGACGACTTACAAAGCATATGCGTCCAACAACAATATACTAACAAAGTAAAGACATGGGTTCCTAACATCCCCTCTCCCTTAGAAAAAACTTTGTCCTCAAAGCTTTAGATGTGGAAATTGATGCAGAATCTGAAGGAGTGGGTCCCCTATAGCATCCCCGGGTTGCATTCTGAGCCACTGGCGCCTTTTGAGTTTCAGGGAGGATTTCATGGAAGGCTGTAGATGAAGAAGAACCATATCAACGATGTGAAAAGTGCGCTCAGAACGGTGCTGATTGGCTTGTTGTTTTAGTCGAATTCTTGCCATGTGAAAATTGTCCTACAGAATGAGAGAAGCTGATCACGGTTTCGAAGAATTGAGTCAATTGCCTGAACTGGGGAGCTGTTGAAGGTGTATGGAAGAAGAACTGGTGGTGCCTGTCGAGAGACTACTTCATATGGTGTCCTTTGAGATGTGGTACTATACCACTGGAGTGCTTCTAGGAAATCCATAGAAATAGTTCTCCAAATCTGTGGAGGGATGGGCAAGGGTTCGAGCAGTCACGAAAGGAGGGTCGTTTCACCCTTGTTGACCTAGAAAGTATCACAGTCAACCACCATCTGTTGAATTGTCCTCTTGAGTCCCTGCCAAAAGAAGTTACATTGTTCCTGGTCATACGTTTTGAGGAACCCAAAGTGCCCTACTGATGAAGAAGCATGGAGTTCATAGAAGAGATAGTCCAGTTGAACAGATTGCAACGAATTTGGAACAAGCAAAGAAATAACTGTAAGAGAAATTGGGTCATCAAATGTGCAAGGAGGAGCATCTTCCACCATATTGTCCTTACCCTTCTGGTAAGTGGTTGCATAGTCATAACCCATGAGTTGGATAACCCATTTCAGGTGTGTTGGGGAGGAGACCTATTGTTCCAGGAAAGTTTCCAGACTCTGGAGATCAGTCTTGATGCAGAAATAATTCCCCAATAGGGATGGCTACCACTTCTGTACTGTATGCAAAATAGTCATCATTTCCTGCTAAGAGGTAGATGCAGCTAAATTCTTACTAGAAAGGTCTCTTGAAGGCAACAAGCTCATTGGTTCAGCAAAGACACCTACATATCTATCCAAGGAAGTAGTGGAGACTGGTGATGGGTGCATCTGAATGGAATGGAGCTGAGCGATGACACCATGTGAATTCTTCTTAAGTATTTTTTCCAGGTGATGTGAACTAATGATGTAGAGAGACCCTAGTTGTAAGCCCATAAATTTGTGTTGTGCCCCATTAACTAAAAACTGCATCCAAAGTTCAGCAAAATCCCATAAGATGGGGCCAAGTGCGCGTAACCATTGAACGCCCAAAACCACATCACATCCGCCTAAGGACAAGGAAAACATGTGAGAGCGCAAGTTATAATCTTCCATAGAGATACGCACATTGTGACACTTCCCCTTGTAAGGTAAGGTGCCACCATTGGCAACCATGACTTCAAAGTTGGAGCAAGGATGGACAAAATAATCAGCCTGTTTGGCAATCCGAGGATCAATGAAGTTATGAGTGCTACCAGAATCAATGGGTATGGTAAGAGGGAGCTTCTTGAAGTATCCCCTGACTCACATTGTTTGATGGGTGGTGATGCCGGTTACAGCATGGAGAGAGATCTCAGGTGGGTCATCTTGAGATGGGGTGTCAACAGGCTGGTGTTGAATGTCAACCTGATCATCTACTGTATCTGGAGCTTCTTCATTAAGTTCTGAGGAAGGCAGAGAATCCACATCCAAGAGATAGAGATTTTGTTGAACACATCTATGTCCCCTAGTGAATTTCTCATCACAATTATAACAAAGCCTTTTTTCTCGACGTGCCTGCATCTTTGTTTCAGACAATTGCTTGATAGGAGTTGGTTGAGGAGCAAGCGTGATGGGAGGTCGTTGGGAACCCATATTTATAAAGGGAACAAATGTGGGTTTGGAGCGTTGTTGAGCAATCTTGTCCTCGGCCAGCTTAGCCAACCCTAGGACATCCATCATTGTGTTGGGATAAAACATTTTGACCTCTGAGAGGATTTCATCCTTGAGACCATTGATAAAACAACTCCTGTAGAATTCATCAGACAATCCTTCTGTATGATTGGCTAGTTTCTCAAAATCCATCTGATACTCTCTCACTGTGCCAGTTTGGTGAAGTTTAGTGAGTGCTCCTATGAAGTCGTCAAAAGCACTAGGACCAAATCGTGGCAAAAGGAGTTGGAAAAAATCTATCCAGTTTGGCTCGGGATGAGCTTTGATGTACCAACGGTACCATTGAAGGGCTTCTTGTTCCAAATGAAAGGATGCAAGTGGAACTTTCTGGACATCAAAAGTATTATGCAGACTGAAATATTGTTCTGCTCGGTATATCCATTCAGTTGGATCAGTACCATTGAAGCGAGGAAAATCAAGCTTCGGACCACGAAAATTGCTGGAAGAAGAGAACCCGGTGGCTGCAAAAGATTATGGCTGTCTGTTATTGTTCATGGCTGAATGCTGAAGATGGAGGCTGAGAAATTTTTCATCCAGATCTTGGAGTTTGGTTTGGATGGCTGCAAGTGCTTCCTCCATGGTGTTTGCTCCTGTGCGAGTGACAACCATAACCAGTAATTTTTTGTTTATTTTTTATTTTATATTTTATATTTTATATTTTTGTGTGGGGTGGGGGAATGGATAAAAAAACACAAACACAAGCTTATTTAGTTAGGGGAAATTTGGATTTGGGAAAAACTCGGAGGGGTAATTGGGGTTTGATAAGGTTTTCGACACTTTCTGAGGGACGGGGAAGCAAAAAATGGGGATTTCAGAAGCGGGAACTCTATGGTAAAATTTGAAGGCAATCGGGTGAAAATTGAAGAAGTTATGGAAAACCCTAAAAATAGACAAATGTGGGATTTCTGGTCTTGGGAAGTGGAATTTGGGATAGGGTCTTCAGGAATGAAATATGCAGAATGGGATTGCAGGGATGTCAGTGAAGATTTTGTTTTTTTTTTTTTTTTGTTTTTTTTTTTGTTTTTTTTTTTTTTTTTTCCAGAAATGGACCGGCAACAGCGGCGCAGAAGGGATCCGCAAAAGATGGATCTGCAACGGCAAGGAAGGGATCGAAAATGGCTAGATCTGAAACGGTGATTGGATCTGGAACGACTTTCAGAATAGATCTGAAACGACTGGATCTGGAGTGGAAGTGATCGGCAACAGTTCAACTGAAAATAGATATGGACCCCAGGTATGTACGGCCTCCTAACAGTTCAGGTGTTTCAATCGGCCACCAATGTTGTCTGACGACTTGCGTATTGGGGCAATACCCCTCACTCCACGGCTCAGGTAAAACTGATAACTGCTTTGCCACAAACAACAGCTCTTGGTTTACCTCACGGGTGGGAACTAGTCAATCAAGTAGGAGTCGTTACCCTTTTCACTGGTAGGTCCTCTCAATGGGCCAGCTACTTTGGGGTTCCTGTGGTACTCCTCACAATGAGTTTTAGGGCTTATGCCCAAGTACTTCCCACAATTAAGAGGATAGGGATTATTCCCAAATCCGAAGCTACAACCGATGCGAAAAAAAATTTGGCAGAAATTCCACCCAACGAGCCCAAGAAAGTGCTCTGATACCAGATGTGATGAACCTACAATAAGTAATTAATGCAAATACATGAGATATCAGAAATAATAGAACTCATAATCACTTTTATATTGATCACGGGCCACTTCGAGGGGGAAACCTCCTTTGAGCAAGCTCAATACAATTAACTTCACGGTGCCTTCATAGGCCTCAACACACACTTATATACTAAGTATAGGCGCCAATACCATGGGTCAATACTATGTGTCAATACAAACCATGGGCTAAGTCTAGATGCCAATACTATGAGTCAAAACCATGGGACATATAATACTATGGGACGACTTGCAAAGCATATGCGTCCAATACTATGGGCTAATATAAACTATGGATCAACAAATACTATGGGATGACTTACAAAGCATATGCATCCAACAACAATATACTAACAAAGTAAAGACATGGATTCCTAACACCATCTCTGATCTCATTTCCGCTAATCCCTGTATCATTTTTCCTTCGCAATTTGACACCTTTTACCTAGAGGAGGCACGCCCCGAGTGTCCTTATCTTGCCCATGTTCCTTGAATTAGGCATAGCTTTCTTCCATGCGCTTGGAGCTAGTTCCGCGTGTCCCTAACACTCGTCTCCTCCCATTTCGAGAATTCTTCTTTTACTTCGAGCTCATTAAAAACAGTAAGTAGGTTTCGAGCATTCTTCTTTTACTTCGAGCTCATTAAAAGCAGTAAGTAAGTTTTGAGCATTCTTCTTTTACTTCGAGCTCGTTAAAAACAATAAGTAGGTTTCAAGCATTCTTCTTTTAGTTCGAGCTCGTTAAAAACAGTAAGTAGGTTTCGAGCATTCTTCTTTTACTTTGAGCTCGTTAAAAATAGTAAGTAGGTTTTGAACATTTTTCTACCTTTACTTTGAGCTCGTTAAAAACAGTAAGTAGGTTATGAGCAATCTTCCACCTTTCCTTCAAGCTCATTAAAAACAGGAAGGAGGCTTTGAGTAGTCTTCCACCTTCCCTTCGAGCTCGTTAAAAATAGTAAGGAAGTTATGAGCATTTTTTTGTATCTCCTTTAAGCTCTTTAAAAACAGTAAGGAGGTCATGGGTTTACTTTTTCGGGCTCGTTAAACCTTTACAGAAAAGATCCCTATGGAGTTCTTTTAGGCCCTTTTCAAACTCCTTAAATAGGAAACGTTTGCTGAGCATAGTTGTCTTTTCGGGCTCATTAAAATAACTAAACCGACATCTACTTAGGTATAGAATTACCTCTTTTCTGGGCCTTGGTGGATAATTTACAGAAAATGTATACTCTAGGTATACTCTTGTATGCGCTAGAAGAGTTCTTCTTCCATCATTTTACACTTTTTCGGGGAAGGAGACTAACTTTACAAAAAATTACATTTGGAGTCATCTTTAGGGTTTTCAGACTCTCAAAATGTGAAAACACCAAGCGAGCATTCACCTACTTGGGCTCGATGTGAAATCCACGAGATGGTTGATAAAGGACTATTTAAGTTTTTCAGCTCTATAAACAAGAAAATACTACCGAGCACAGACCAATCCAGGGTCGATAAAAAATCCACGGATAGGTGTATAGAGGACTATTTAAGTTTTTCAACTCTATAAGCAAGAAAACACCAACAAGCATAGACCAATCCGGGCTCGATATAAAATCCACGGATAGGTGTATGGAGTTTTCTTCTAGGTTTTTCAGACTCCTTAAATATGAAAATACCATCGAGCATGCTTTAGTTCTTTGTCAAGCTCGTTAAAAAATGAAAAAGGAAAGGGAAGGGAAGAATGTTAAAATATCTTTCAATATGATGGTAGCAAGTCAACTATCTCCTTGAACAAAGCACTTGTTTTGAGTCTATCAAACAAGTTGGGTTCTAGTGTTGGCCTTAGGGTAAACTTGATCTTAGAGTTCTTACTCCTCCGTTAGTTAGTCTTACAATCATATGGAGAAACTGCCAATGTCTCCTACATTGCAGATTTGCATCTTGGTCTCTTTGTGTTCAAAGCTACCTAAGTCACTCTTGTGTCGTGCTCACTATTCAAGGATATAGCCTATGTTGGCCATTCTGCAGTTGCCTTGACCTCATGTGTCGGCCATTCCTTGGTGTCAGCATGTTTCATCATGTATTCAGTCCTACTCCAAATCATCTCATACCTGTTGAGTGTCCCTCATGTTGGATGATGGAGGATGCATTAAGGCCTCCCTTCCAATGGACTTCTTCCCATCGACTTCAACTCATTGTGCTCTGGGAATGAAGTTTAAAGTTTCGGTTAGTACCTTGGGGATTGCAGTCATTAGTGGCAGTTTCCCTCGCTATTGGATAGATGAGAATGCATCAATGTCTCCTATCCGATGGATTCTTCAAGTGTTCGATGGCAAGACCATTTATTCGCACTTGCTTGAATGTACTAGGTACCTTGGGTTCCATTTTCATTATTAGTGGCCACCCTCACGTTTGTTAACGGTATTCATCAATGACCGGTAATCAAACGATACCTCCCATGTTTGACATCAACTCATTTATTCGCATGGATAGGTTTGTACCTTGGGTTGTTTTTGGATGAAGACCTTTGGATCCTCGATAGCATCACCTCATTTATGTTATCGCCCAAGTTGCGTAAGACTGAGCCACACTCTTTTTGGGCTCTTGATGAGACATAGATCCAGCTTGTTCTCTATGGCTATGTTCTCCATTTTTGACATAGATCCACCTTGTATTTATGTGTCTATGTTTACACTTATGTTCTTCATGGATCCATGCTTGTATTCTAGTGGCCATGATATATCCATCATTATTTGGATCATTATTGTATCCTCTCAGAGGTCATGCTCCACCATTTGAACATGGACAGTTACCCCAAGGATGAGTTTGTCTGACATTGCCTTTGCTTTCAGGTACTTCATTTGAGCCTATGATTCTTGGTTTCTCCGTTCCTCCATGATTCAAATCTTTGTTATTTATAATGTATTTCAGCCATCATTTCCCACACTCCCTCTGACCTCATACATTAGGGGGCATCTGTTATAGCTTGAAATGACACCTCTCCGTCCGTAACGACACTTGCTTCCCTTGGTCGCATGACGACACTTCTTGAGATCAAGTTCAGTCACACAATAGGACATTTGTGGATGGAGGAGTCATTTGGGACAGTAAAAATGGTTGAAATTACCTCATTCTTGACCCATTTAATGTTTATGACCCTTAGGAACATTTTTCTAGACCAAACCATCTCCTGAAAATAAGCAGAAAAAGCCTGTTTTTGGCCATTTTTCAACATGGGCGCTGGTACACAGGCATAAAAGTAGCATGTGTACTCTACTCTAGTGTACAATAGTAGTGCTCAACCCTTTCTATATGCTACTCCACTGTGAAATAGTAGCGTTCAACTCTTCTTGTACGCTACTCCACTGTGAAATAGTAGCGTACACCCCTGTTTTGGTTAAAATCTCAAAATTTTTGGAGGTTAAGTTGGTTGGGGAACCTCTTACTCGGTTATATCATCTTTTGCTCTCCTTCACTAATTATATAAGGAAGTTAGAAGGGCCATGTGAGGGGACCAAGTCTATAACATTGTTATGCTAGAGGAATGGAGACCTTCATTCCCCTCTCTTGTGCTTAGTTTTTGATAAACCCTAGCACTGTTGGTTAGAGGCTGGGATCCTTGGAGAACAGAAGCAGGAGACCTTGAATCTAGGTTTTGTGAAGTGCCAAGCTTTAATGAAGGTATAAATTTATGTAATTGCTTTCATTCATCAATAAAGATCAAACGTTCTTCTCTTTCCAAATATGACCTATTAATGTGTCTCGAATTTGATTACAGTTTGTTTATAGTCTGATGTCTTCTTTTGTTATGAATATCAGTCTTATATATGTAGTCAAATGTGTTTGAGAAATGTATCAAATTGTTTTGCAGGTTTGGGCATTGAGATACTGGATAAGCATTGAAGAGCGAGGGAGGCAAAGCTAGGATCAAACTTCTGAATGAGGTGCCTACATCTCTGAACCCTAATCTCTTCACTTATTTGTTGTACTTGCAGAATGCTTGTAAGTCTATCTTTATCACCGTAAGTTGGTAGTTTCTCCCCTGAACTATAGGTGCATTTTCCCCACAACAGTGAAGGAAGGGAATCTCATGACAATGGAAGAGGGATTCACACCAAGATCATAGAGTTTGAATTTGGCTTATCGTGCATGAATTTAATTTTTAAATGAATCTAGATCTTAATGAGTTTTGATTAATGAATATAGATCTTTGTAAACTTGTGATAATCTTTTCATGTTGCTAACATAGGAACTCACCATTTCTTAGTAAGATAGATTGATATGTTGCAGATCTAACTCCCTACATGCAAACATCATAATCTATTATCTAATAATCTAAACATCATAATCTGTTATCTGATAATAGATTATGTCAGCAACATGAAAAGATTATCACATGTTTACAAAGATCTATATTCATTAATCAAAACTCATTAAGATTTAGAATCATTTAAGAATTAAATTCATGCATGATAAGCCAAATTCAAACTAGTAGCTGGTAGAAAATTGAATCCATTCATATTAAAACTAAGAAGAAGTACATACTTACCAATGATCTCGGTGTGAATCCCTCTTCCATTGTCATGAGCTTCCCTTCCTTCACCCTTGCTTTTGAAGAATTTTAGCTCCTTCTCCTCCTTCAAAATCTTTTTAGTATGCCTTTGCTCCTCTTTTTCTCCCTTCTACAATGCCTCCCATGCCTTTCTTATATAGCATTGGGAAGTGAGGCCTCATGTTTCTCTTTTAAATGTGGGGTTATCCATTTTCATCTATTTTTGATTATTTTATCTCAAAAACCACTTTTCCATAGTTTTTAGGCTTTTTGCACAACTTTAACATACTTTAAGTACAAGTAATGAACTTTAATGCATTCATCTTCACTTATTGATTAGTGTAGCTTAGTTTTAGACCTTTTATGAGCGGTTTAGTCACTGAAATTGGTCTTTTTAGGTTCTTACTGTCTTCACCTAATCTTTCCTTTTATAGGAGAAGTGATTCGATCAGAGAGGACTTGTCTTTGAATGTACTTATGTTTCTGTCTTCATGTTGCAGGTGCATGGTAAAAATGTGCTTCTTCTGTCACGTGACTAGGGTGTTAATTTGATTGTTAAGAGTTGTGTTAGTCCTTTGGTCGCTGCACCCAAAATATGGAAGTGCAATGAGGACAATGAGTAGGTAGTCCACGTAGTCCTCCGGAACCAGTCTTACGACTTTCCCTCCTATGGGAGAGGCCTTTTCCAACAAATCAGTCTATAACCGTACCAACAAATAATAGGGGATTTTGGTACCCTAATGGACAACTTCTATTTTTCAAGTGTGAGTGATGAAGGGGTGTTGTTTGGATGCTTATCCCTAGCATCCTACCTAACTAAAAGATTCTTTTATGTTCCCCAAGTGGGGTTAAATGTTGGTTGAGTTAGGTGAATTTTAAAGCTCACTTGAGTTAATTGTGACAGAGTGTGTGCACAAGATGTTATGTCCTAGATAAACATGTAAATGATGGAATTTGAAATGCTTAAAAATTGAAAATGCTGAAATTAATCTATTATGTGAAAACTTAGTAACTTGTTGGAATGTAAATGTTGACAATAAGACTTTTCCAAATAAATCAGCAAGCAAAAATAAAAAAAATACAGCTGATGGCAGTGGGTGCAAGTTGGACAGGTGGCTATGCAGTGTGAAGGAAAAAATATTAGAAAAGGGTAAAAATGGCAGGAAACTAGGCACAGCTATCAGGTCTGATTGCACAGCCTGGGGCACAACTGTCATGTCAGACTACGTGGCCTGAGGCACAATTGTTAGGCCAGATGGCGTGGTGTGGGGCTCGAGTATCGAGCCGAATGACACATCCTGCAGCACAGTTGTCAGTCTAACATCTGTAATGCAAGGTTCGACTTCGGGGCTGATAGATGTAGGTGCGGCTTGGCTGTTAATATGGGAAACATGGCTGGGGCACAATTATCAAGATGACATACGCAGCTAGGGCATGGTTGTCGGGATGACATACGTGGTTGGGGCTTCGGTGATGGGCTTGGAGCTGCGGTGTGGGTTGCATGGCTGTGACGGCCGGTATTTTTCTGCGAGGAGTGGGGTGGAAGGCGAGGGCAGCAGTAGAAGCCATGGGAGGAGAGACTCGCGATGCAGCTGAGTTGAGTAGTGGACCACTAGGTTTGCAGTCGCGGAGGGTGACGAGGAGACTGCGGCATAGCCCGTAGGTAGGCCAACGATGGCAAGGCTAGGGGCTGCTGGGATGCAGCTAATGGCTGCGACTCTGGAGAAAAGCAAGATGCCTTTAAGTGCACCACATAGGATGGCATAGATGCAGCGGTGGGGACCGTGGTGTGGGTTTGGAGCGCTGCGGTCTGGACTGTGAAAAGGGGGCAATGTATTGCGACTGAGGTTGGTGGCGGGCCGCTAGGGTTGTGGCCCTGGAGGGTGGTAGGGATGCGGTGGCAGGGGCCACTGGGTGATGGCCGTGACTTGGGGCTTAGGCAGCAGAGGTGGAGCGGACAACGGTGACTGGGAATGTTGGCGTAGACTGGAGGTTGCGGCTGTAGGGAATGGCAGAGGAGATGCGCCCAAGCCGCTGGTGTGGGTCTGAGGCCTGTGGAACAAGCCATGAGCAGAGGATAAAAGTTGGCGACAGGAGCCGTGGCTATGGGTGGGAGGGCTACATCTGATCCACGATTGCGGACGGGTGAGATCCGGCCTGAGCTGCCGCTACAGATTGGGAATCTGCATCTGGGATGCTGCTGTGAGTAGGTGAGCTGCTGCTACAGATCGAGAATCTATGGCTGGGCTGCGGCTGTGAGCAGGTGAGTCGTGGCTTGAGTTGTTCCAGTGGACGGGGGGCCTGCATCTAGGTCGTGGCTGTGAGTAGGTGAGCTGCGGATGGAGCCGTTGTTGTGCAAAAAAAACTTACGCTTCGTTGCGTGAAGAACGGTCGTGGAAGACACAAGCAAAATTGAAAAAATGGTTGCAAGGGGTCACAGAGAGGGCCATAGCTGAATCTAGGAGTATAGACCTCAAAAAACAAAGAAAAAACTAACTAAAAACCAAAGAACCAAGGGTTCAACTAGTGGATTCGCCAAACTGTAGTTATGGTTTTCACCCTAGCTTGTGCAAATGAGCACCTGCTAAGGATTGTGGAATCCTTAGTAGCACTATAGTGATAACAGTAAAAATCTAATGGAAATAACAATAAATAATGAAACTACAACTAAGCATGTGCATGGTAAAAGAAATTATTTCTAACATAAAATAGTAAAGAAGAATCTCAAGAACATAGTAAAAAGATTTACGTTTCTTCTTTCATTAAAATGGTAAACAATGGAGTTACATGGGTTTTACCTCAAAGGTGAGTTTTGTGGAGTGTTTGCAGCCAGCCGTATGAGGAAGGGTGCTCCAATGCTCCAATGTCCTACTCTTCTCCAAAATTCTCAAGATGGGTAAGAGGGTTTAGAACCACAAATGGTGGGCTTTGGGTGAATTTTGGCAGCATAAGGGTAGGATGAATAGTGGATAGGAAATGGGGGGGCCTCCACCCTCTATTTGTGGATGTTTTAGGTGGAGGAGTGCTTAACCCATTGGTTTAGGCAAAGAGTGGTTTTAAGTCAATGGTTTAGGGTTTCCTCTTCATTTTCCCTCCTTTTCTCTCCAATTTGAATTTATTTCCAATTTTTATTCCCTTTTATTTGATTTTGGGAATATTTAACCCCTTTTGAGGGTTTTCGGTATGTTTTGAGGGTTTTTGATTAATTTGAGGAGGATATCATTGACTTTTTCCTTTTGGGTAATTATTTGGGGACTAGAATGGTAGGAGAAATTGTTAACAGAGTCATGTGACAAGGGGGAATGAGCTAGTGAGCAATTTTTAGGTTTTAACACATAGAAAAAAGCTTTTCTCTTTCACTTATATCAAAAATCCAAAAAAAATAAATATTTCAAAACTTAGAAAGAGTAGTCTTACCAACGTCCCCAAATGTAGCCCTTGGTGGTAGTGGCATGTCACAGTCCCCTCTGAAGTCTATCTCCTCATAGGGGTAGTCGTTTATGGCAGTCACCTGTTGCCACCACCAATGGAAAAACTTATCAGTATATGGGAAATTCTACCAGCCACCCCCCTTCCATGTCAATATCTCATCCCACCGGGTTTGGGATGGATCTCAGAGGATGTCGCTGGTTCTTCATGGTACCCAGCGACATTGTGCACTAGTCATACACCGTCGATCTCATGCTCTCGGTTGGATAGAATATCAATGGCCATGAAGCCTAATGTAGAGAATTTGATCCTACTATCCTCCCGAGCGTGAGGACTATAATATCCATACTTTGGCTCGCTATGGCCTCTATGGGGATCTGGATGCCCACCTTCTGGGTGCCAGCAATGCAGTACCTGTTTATTTAATCACTGATAGAGATTCCACCTCCCACATTGCGATGCCTAAGACTAGCCACCTCCCCTCGGCGGGACAAACTAGTGATGAAGTATATATCTTCCACCTCCAATGGAAGTGGTTTCCCATCTAGATCAAAGTGTTTTGCCTCTACATACCAATAGTTGATCAACGTGCTGAGCAATCAGTTTTGGGACCTCAAACCCCTGATGCTCCAAAATTTGTATAGGACACAGGATTGCAATGCTTGTTTGGTGGCCAAATATTCGTGAACTTGTTGATCTATGATGGCATGCTCGCTTTCTCTCCATTCCAGAACCATCCTATAAGAAAACCAAAGAATTTTTAGTGCCCATTTGTGTAAAAAAAACTACCCTCAACTCTGAACGCGGGAAAATATGTATACAATCACGCATATACGTAGTCAAATTTTACATTGACCACGCACAGGAAGCCCTCCACACGACTTGTGAAGAAGTATGTCGCCTACAGCACAAAGTTGGTTTAAAACTTTTCCAAAAAAAAAATTCACCACTGAAAACAAATTTAAAACTAATGAATTTGAAGAGGAAGTTGAGAGCTCCTACCTGAACCAGACGGCTCGAGATTTTGTGGCCCACAACACCCGGAATCATCGATTGAAGATCGGAGGTAAGAACTAGCCAAATGCACTATGTGGAGTGAAAAGTGAAAACAATGTCGTAAAAAAATTGTTTTTTACTATTTATCAATTTTCAAACCCACTTTTATATAGCTTTTGCCATTTTTTGAGCTTTATGGACTAATATGTCGTCATGGAGTGCCCTTTTGAATATTTTTTGCTGATGAGAGTGGATTTTTGGACCTTTTCACAATTTCGGTAGGTCTATTCTACACCCTTCATATAGGTTAGGATGTCATTTATCTTGCATTGTTGCATTTGACCTTATGACCAATTCATTAACGTTAGGTGCTACCCTGCTTTTTAATTGTCATAGAACCTTCATGTTTCTTTAGAAGTGTCGTTATTTGGTAGTAGGGCTTGTCCGACCATGGGTGCCCTAGTTAGATACTTTTATGTTTTGGTTCCCATGATGTTGTTTCTCCTTAGGATTGGGAGTCCTTTGTAGTCACTGCTAGGCATTGCGATGAAGATTCATGCTCTACTTTATCTTATTCTGGCCATCTCCCATGAGGACTCCCCCATTTGTGTCGAGTTGTGATTGCATTGCATTATCCTGCTTGCCGCTTGAGCCTTGTGATGGATCCCACTTACTCAATTATTAGCCATGTGCCTAAGCACTTTACGTTTTGAGCCAAGCAGAGCCTTAATTTATCTTTTGCATCTTCAGGACCCTTTACCTTGAGGGAACACCCCTCCCAACTATCCACATCTTGCACCTGCTTCCTTGCATTGATCATAGGTATGTTCCATTGCTTGGAACTAATTTGCTTTACATTTGACACTCGTTCCCTCACTTTTGTACCATAAGCAATTTTATTATTTTTCAAGCTTTAGAACATGAAAAAGACAAAAAAATCAAATAACTAAAAAAGCCGAACGGGGAAATCTTTACTACCTCTTATTGGAAGCTGTCATGTTGCCTTTGAACAGAGCATTCATTTCCACTCCATTCATCATGAGTTGGGACTTTAGTAGGACCTTAAGAGTTGTACTCGTTTCTCAGATCTTACTCCACCAGCTGGTTAAGCTTACAGTCATTATGGAGCCTTTGTTGATTCCTCCTGAGTAGCATAGTTATTATTATCTAGTACTCGAGTCTATGTTTCCCAAGTCTATCCATCTTCTCATGCTCTTGTTCAAAGGAATTTTTGAAACCAAAGTTGACCACTCCTCAAATCTATTGACTATTGCATGTCGGTCATCCCTTACAGTCCGATCTATTAATCTGAGTTCTTCCAAATCTTTTAGCATAGCTGTTACCTCGTGCTGGTTGATGGGGGATCCATTAATGCCCTCCTTCTAGCGAGTTTCATTCTGATGACTTCAACTCATTTATTATGGAATCGAGACTTAGATTCCATTGAGTACCTCGAGGCTTGCAGTCATTAGTGGTAGGTTCTCTCGCCATCGACAGTTTTTGGAATTCATCAATGTCCCCTAATCGATGGATTCATCATAGTGTTCGACCTCAACACCTCTATTCGCACTTGGTGAATGTACTCTATGCCTTGATGCCCATTTTCATTATTGGTGGTTTATCTCATGTCTGTTAATGGTATACATCAATGACCAGTAATCAGATGATGTCACATTATGTTCGACTTCAACACCTTTATTCACTTGATGGGTTTGCACCGTAATGATTTGTGTAGAAGACCCCATAATTCAATGGCATTCAATATGCTAGTTGTGATTGTGATTGTACTTATAGGATGTTATTCTCATACGTTAGCAGTTTGTACCTTCAGTATGCACCAGTTGTTTCCTTTTCAACGGGAGACCATATCTTACTATGGGTCATGGCTATGACCACTATGACATGTATTCACTATATACTTCCTATTTATGGCCATTGCATCAGATTTTTGTATTGTACCGACATGTATTTAGAGATATCGTTATATTATGATGAGTGGGATACTCCTTCCATTTGTGTCTCCATCACTCCACTGATGAAATTCATAATGTATTTCGGCCATCGTAGTACCTTCTCTGACCTCACACATTAGGGGGCATCTATTATAGTGTATTTTTCCACCCCGTGAGAATTTGTACTCTTTGGCTTCCCTTACCTACTTATAGACTCAAAACCAAACTTGTGGTTCCCATTGAGCCCTATTTTTACCTATTTTTCCTCCGGTACACAAGCTACGTCATTACACCTCGCGTATACGCATGCTGCTCCACTATAGCCATCGTACATCGAATTTTTGGTAAATAATAGTAAAAACTCTATTTTTCACTTCCAAAAAGTGGTCATTGTGACCTTTTTCCATCCATGCATCTCGAAATGACTCGATTCGACGTTTCACCTACCTTTTGGAGGGTTATATATTGAGCTCTTATGGTGCATGGAAGGAGGAGAAAGAGAGAGCATCGAAACTCTATTGGATTTTTTCCATAACTTGAGTCTACATCCATTGATCCTAGTTGTTGTGAACCTTTTATGTTCACCTACCAAACTCTTGCATATCTTGTGAAGGACCATATCCTTTACTCGTGAGTTTTCCATTGCATGGGAGATTGAAGTGGTAGAGGCACAAGTGGAGGGACCTAGTTCTTGGTTCAGATGAGTTGCCGACAAGAGGTTGTATCATGTACTTCTTGTTCATATTAATAGAAATACTCATTTTCTTATTCAATTGATCTTGTTGATGGTTGTTTATTAACATTGGGTTACATTTGCTTATTATATCATGGACTATGCTATTGTTTATGCTAACATCTTTCATACATTATATACACTTGCTTGTGTTTATTGTTGAGACTAAGCTGTAGGTTCAAGTGTAGATATTTGAAAGCTCAACGAGGATCTACATTAAAAGTCAGGTTGAAGGTTGGTTTTTTATTCCACATCTTAGCATTTACATTTATATAGAATCCATTGGGAATTGAGTTGATTTCTCGTAGTCGTTTGTCTGTTGTGGTCTACCCCGAGCCATAAGACATTTTTCTCCATAACAAGATGACGATAATGATGATGATGATAATGATGAGGATGATGATGATGATGATGATGATTATGATGATGGTGGTGGTGGTGATGACGACGACAATGATGATGATGATGATGATGATCATGATGATGGATGTGATAACGATGATGATGATGATGGCGATGATGATGATGGTGATGATGATGATGATGATGAAGATGGTGATGATGATGATGATGATGATGATGATGATGATGATGATGAGGAAGAGGGTGATGACGATGACAATGATGATGATGATGATGATGATGATGAAGATGATGATGCTGATGAAGATGAGGACGATGATGATGATGAGGATGATGGTGATGATGATGATGAAGATGATGATGATGATGATGAGGATGATGATGATGATGAATATGATGATGATGATCATGAAGATGATGATGATCATGATCATGAAGAACATGAAGATGATGGTGATGACGACGGCAATGATGATGGTGAATATGATGATGATGATGACATCGATAAGGGTTAGGGGTTAATTTTTATTTGACTAGACACTTTAGAGGTTAGAATTACATGGTTAGGATTATAGAGGTTAAGGGATATATATCATTATGTGTTAGTATTTAGGAGTCTTAGGGGATATACTAGTTTAGGATTATAGTGGGACAAGAGTTACGGTGGTTAGTTGTACTAGGGACTAGGGATTGCAGTGGCTAGGGACTAATGGTCAAGGGTTTGGGGATTAAGATATAGGGGTCATGGATTTTTGGTTACAAGGATGAAGATTTATATGTACATGAGGACAATGCGAGTTAGTGATTTTTTTCATAGTATATCTCCTAACCCTTGTGGTGAAGGAGAGAGGAGAGGGGTGAGGGAGCGAGGAGGGATTGGGTAGAGTGGAAGAGAGTAGGGGGGATTGGGTGGATAGGAAGAGAGGGGGCTGGGGTTATAGAGAGGGGGGGGGTCCCAACCTTAGAGGAAATCTCATTTTATTCAACAAAAATAGTGAATGAAAACAGTTTGGAACTTTTATGTCTAGGAATGGAAATTAGATTTTCTAGAAATATAATCAATGTGTGTGCGCATATCAATGCGTGTGCGCATATCACTGCATGTGTGCATACCAATGTGTGCATGCATAACAATGCGTGCACGCATCTGCATGTGTATGCATAACAACGTGTGCGCGCCTATGCGCATCCACGCATTTGCACACACGCATGTCTGGATTCAAATTATTTTTGGCGCCATTGCAGGTTTGGTATTAACTTTGGATTGCCAAACCTTCAGGCTCGGTCTGATTTATGGAAGAACACAACAAATGCTGTAACTTCATGTTTTTCAAGCTTAGTTTTGCATATGCTCCACTCATGCACTATTGATGAAATTACACACACTTGTTGAGCTCTGTGTGCAAATTCTAACTATATATTTTTTTCATATACCTGTTGTTGTTTTCTAGTTTTAATTCATTTTTAACTGCACTCATGTCAAATTTATCAAAAACATAGGTCGTTTATTTAGCCTATAACTTTTGATTGGCTTACATATTTCAAAAACGGAAAAGAACCCACACAAGAGTACAAGAATACCTACAAGCTAAAAAAAAAATTGATTATGTTTAGACCATGATATGGTGGACCAACACTCGACCATGTCATTTTAAGGCTTCATTGACTTTCGTAATTTAGAAAAAATATAAAATTAACTTTTAACATTTTGGAAAAATAGCCCCGAAAAAGATTTGTCTGTTGCCTGCACCTCTACATATTGTTTTCCTCATAAACTGACAATTTACATAACAAACCGGTGGACCAACAAAAACACGTGCATTATGTTTTGTAGAAAAAATAACATATCAATCTTAAAATAATGACATTTTGGGGTGGTTATACCACTTTTCCATAAATAAAAATTTTATATTCCGGAAGGTGATTCGTTTTTCTACATTTCATCTTTTTACACCTAATTTGAAAAAGTTTTGTAGGTATCTCTAATAATTCATTTTAATGATAATATTTTTGTTTTTCCAGCATGTCATTGCAACTAAAGTGTCATAATTGGGTATCATTACCTTGCATGAGCCCTCATGTTATGCTCATAATATGAAATTTGATATGATTGCTTTTTGTTGAAAAGAAAGTTGAAAAGGACTAAGAGTACTTGAGAAGAAGTATTACCATACATGAGGTATGGATGAGCATGTTTTATGTGGCAAGGTTGTGTGCCATGAAAAAAAACATGTGAATATTCTGTCTTAGATTATGATTAGTATATATCATGTATGTTTGACAGAGATTGCAAGTGCAGGAATGATACAAAGTGAAGCTTTGTAAGTATAACTACACTCTGAAAGAGTTTCTATGAAAAGGGAAACAACAGGATGTTGCAAAGGAATTTACTATTTATGTTCTTCTTAATTTTGAAAAAAAATCATGTGTATGCATGTGTTTTATGATGAAATGCTAAAAACAACTTCTGTTGTTTGTGTAAAGTACATGTATGAAAGACAAGAAACATTGAAGATATCCAAAAGAGATGTCCAAGAAATCAAAGATAAATGAAAATTTATTCTTACAAAGGAAATTGAAAGTTGAAGATAAAATTTTGAAGGGTACGAACACCAAGGACGATGTTATTGTTATAGGGGGAGGATGTAATGTCCCTCTTTTATCCATATTATTTTGAAATATAAAGTGTAATTGTGTACCCGTTTATGACAAGGAGCTCAAGGCAGAGGCTCTGCATGTAAAACTTTTTAAGTATTGTGGTGATTTCCTAAGTTGTAATTTGAATTTGTACACTTAGGATATTGAAATTCTTGACACAACTAACCAATAGGGGCATGAATCCACTAGAGGCATAGGTTTCGTGGATGAGCTAGCCATGCGTTTGGTGACAGGTCTCATCTTGGTACCGCAGGCACTTGAAGAAAAGTGAAGTGTGATGTTCACTAAATGACCTTAAGTTAATAAGTGCCATGTTAAATCAGGTTAACAACCATTCCTAAATAGGAGCATTGAATGAATTACTATTCATTGCAAGGAACGAATCTTGAAATGCTCATGAAACACTCCTGGATGTATGGGTGGATTTATTTTAGGTTAAATGTTTATGTGTATTTTTTTTGGATAGATTTTTTTATTTGATTTCTGAATGTGAAGGGAACAACTCTTGGAGTAGTAGCCCTTGGGTTATATATATACATAATATAATTGCTTGGAATTTTTTGCAGCAGTGGCCTCTATGGAGAGGACCATCCCAACCCTTTGCATATTTGTGGTTGGAATTTCTTCTTTGTGTCATTTGGTATCTTGAAGATAAAGAAAGGGTGTGGCATGGTCTGTATTATTTTATTTAAATTTGAACTCTCACTCTCTGAGAAGAAAGGGCACAGGTCAAGATTTTGTTGGCAAGTAATTATATTTAAATATGATTACTTATCCTAACTCAAGTGTGAGCTAAGTGGAACGGAGTGTTGTAGGCACAACAGATCCCATGCTTCATTATGATCATGGGAGCCCCATTTTGTAAATAGAAAGGTATTTAGGTAAGTTTTAAATTTTGATTTGCTATGGCATCATACCTTTTGTTTCTAGTTTGTTTAATTATCATTTTTCCCTTTGAAAATTTCTAAGTTTCTAGTTGTTTTCTTGATTTGCAGGAAGCCTTAGATTCTTTCAAATATCATTTTCTTACTGCAAATCCCGAAATCCCGAAACCTGCAATCCCGCAATTGCGGATTGCGGGAATCATTTGTTATTTCTTTTGGAATTTCGTCAACCCGAAACCCCCAACTCGAAATTGTGGGTTGTGGGAAAACTGTGTAAATATTTTAGAAATCCCGATTCTGCAACCCGAAACCCAAAATTCTGGATTTTGGATTGTGGAAACTCATTATGCCAATAAATCACGTTGTGTGTTACCGAAACCCACAACCCGCAAATTGCAAATTATAGGTTGCGGAAAAAGTTATTTTAGTTTTAAAACATTGTTTTCGTTCCCAAAACCCGTAACCCGTGCGGATTTCGGAACCACATTTGTTCTTTGATTCACATTTTGTAAACCTGAAACCTGCAACCCGCAAATTGCAGATTGTGGATTTCAAGAATTTTGAATAAAGTTTGAATTTAAATTTGTGAACTTGATCCCGCATTCTGTTGGAGTTAATCTCAGTCATTTGTTTCCTCTAATCCTATGGTCCAGGTCTGATCTAACAGATGAAATCACATCGTTTGCTTGAAGGTGTAAACTCTCTGTTCTCCATCATTCTGGTAACTAGGATTCTAACTATGATTTTCACCTTTGGCTCAAATTTGAAGTCATGATTTCCGACTTGATTGATCTATAATGATAATCTCTCGGATGTGATTTCATGTCATGCGTGTTTCAATTCGATTTGTACTTTCACCCTAATCTTAATCCAGTTAACACATGCTATGACTTGCTTCGTTACAGTTTGGATGATTACAGTGTCCAAGTTGTAAGATTTTAAATCATGGCATTCCATTATACTCAATCATTATGGTTTTATTGGTTTTTATTGAATGCGGAGATAAGTATGAGGCAATTTATTCGTCGTCTACAATTACGTAGAGAAATCTTGTATTCAACACCCATAGATAATCTCCAAATAATAATGTATGAGCAGTATGCAGATAGATCATAAGTCTCTGGGAAGTTCTTTTGAAGAAGAGGAACTTCAATCTCTCTTATATCCAAAACCTATGTTGTCACCTTTTCATGCAAGTGTTCTTGATACAAGTAGTAGTAGTGAAGAGGAGGCTTCTGAAACTCAACCCATCTATATGCAACTTATTCAGATGAAGAGATAGGAAGTCATTTAAGAGCCCATAGATCAAGATGACACCATTATCCATGATTTTATAATCAATGAAGACCCCGCTACTTCACCACCCCCTTTGAAGGAAGATTCTTTTGTTGATTTCTCCGATTTAGAAGACATTATTGAACTTTCGAAAGTTCCCGAGGAAGATTTTTTGGATCTTCTGTTGCCTATTATTGACAGTCAGTAATTGGTCGTTGAATTTTGTGGTTTTTCACTGTATTATCCCAAAAATTAGAAAATGGATCTTGCATGGATATTTTGTTAAAGGATTGGAAAGAATCATATATATAGGTGCTGTTAGAAATCTAGGACAAATGGCAAGTTTTTCTAGGCCATTAGTTTAGTTTTGATTTGTAATTCCGGTTTGTGGGAATTTACTGCTTGTATTATTATTTTGTAAACTCTTATTTAAAGAGATGATCTATCGTAGAGAGGGGAGGATGGGATTTGGAGGCAAAATCTGCAAGAGAAGTTGGAGATTCTCTATTTTGATACAAGCTTGTAATTTCTTACAAACTGTCATTCAATACAATAAAGTTATTTCTAGATATAGTTTTGTCAATTTAATCAAGTTTATTTGATGAATGTGATTTTTTTCCAAGTTGTGTATCTGACACTGTTTTGATCCTTTGCAATTTATAATTACATTGATATACAGTTTTGATTTATCTTTGCTCATGATCTGTGTATCTCTAAATGTTTTAAAGAGTCTATCCTATTAAAACTTTTATCGACTTCTGCAAATGATCCTTTCAGTAAGTTACAAATGGTGTTAATTTTTCAATTAACATATAAGCTAAATATCAAATTTTGAATGCATAACAATCTTCAATTTTCCATTAGTTGATTTTCATTGATTAATTGCAACTTGAACAGTTAAGTCATTGATCCTTTTCACATTTTTGTTTAATTGGTGAATGATCTTATCTATTTACATATCAAGCTAATCTTCACTTATCTCAGACGCCTTCTTAGGGTAGATCTAACTTAGTCTAGTTTCTTTCAAATAGATTAGTGTTTACAGACCTCTTACACTTAGACTTATTCGATAGAAAAATGATCCATTTGGATCAAAACCTATCAACTCATAGAGTGCCAGCGGAGGCCCAATATCCATGGGAGATTACTATACCAAACAGGCCGGGGATAGAACTATCCTTGTGTAGGATCTTTTGAAGCCTTTCAGTCTAGGTTTTCCCCCTCTATTGAGAGCTTAGGAACCCATTCCAGCATCTTGCATATCCTACACATCTGAGGCTTCAGCAAATGGCGCGAGAAGGAGGGACAGTAGTTAACTATGCCTAAACAAAATACTTAGAAATATCCTCCAGCAAGAATACTGATTGTCACCCGTGGCCACACACAGACATATACTTCTGTTGAGCAACTGGTGCAACAAACCAATAGTATCCCTATCACCCCTACAGCTCACCAAGATCCTAGAACATGATATATCATCATTATATCACCCACAAGAGGACCCATCTCACTTGAACAAATAATCAAACGTTCTAATGATAGTGCTGGTAGGTTACAACAGAGGATTGTTGAAGAAAGAAATCAAGGATTAGCAACAATTCACCAAGAAAACACTAATCCACAAGAAAAAATTCAAGATAATCAAGATAATCAAAATTCAGCTGAGCCCACTGAGCAAAATACTTCATCAAACCAACAGCAACTCCTTGAATTTGATCTTGATTTATTATTCACTAAAATAGAACAAGCTTCAAACACAACTGCCTCAGGTGGAACACCACCCTCTCCTCCTTCATCATCATCTTCCTCATCTAAAAGTGAGCACTCCTCTAGTTCTTCATATGAAGAAGAAGAAGAAAAACCTATGACAGCAAAAGGCCAAAACAGACCTTGGACTGACCAAGATGTTGTGTTCATACTCAGGGATCAACATAGATTGCCTAAAAACCCTAAGAAATGGCTTCCTAAGTTCGATGCAGACAATAAGTCACCTGCATTAGACCACCTCAAAACCTTTATGCAAGATATTAGACTTAGGAGTGTTATTCATGAAGATGTGGTTTGGAGACTATTCCCTTATACTTTTGAAGGCAAGGCATCCACATGGTATTTTTATTTAGAAGCCAGATCCATACCCTCGTGGGATGAATTTGAAAATTTGTTTATACAGAAATTTGGGGATGATAAGACACCATAGGATTTAGTTTTGGAATTGTCTTCCATAAAAATAAAAGGTAAAGAAAGGGTCAAAGACTGCAATCTGAGGTTTTCTTATTTGAAGAACAAAATTCCTGCCACTGTTCTTCCTAGAGAACAAGTTTTGGTTTCCTATTATGAAAAAGGTTTGTCTATACCTATTGCTATGTGGGTCAAGAGGGCACATGAAGACAACTTGTTTGAAGCTTATGGTGAAGCCATTCAAGTTGAAAAGGATATCTATCACCTGAAAGATAATCCTGAGGCTTTAGAAGAACAACCTTCTACATCCAGAAAGAAAATACACATTGTTCCCAATCCCACTACCCAAAACAAAGATCCCTTTGAAATGACTGATATTAAGAAGTTTCTCCAAAAAATGTCAAATGAGATGGTGGATCTAAAAAGAAATAATAATGAGAATCAAAATCAAAACAGAGGTTTTGTAAGGCCACCTTTTAGGAGACCTTATCAACCTCCTCAAAATCCACCACCTCCTAATCCTAATGAAGGATTGATTTCTGAAGAGATCTATTCCATTTTCAAATCCCTTGCCATTGAATCACAAAATGCCCCTGAATCTTCTAAAGATCAAGCAAAACATGACCCACAGTTACCAAAAGGAGAAGATGAATAAGAGGATCCAAAGGTAAATATTGTTAGTTATTTCTCTGAATTTCAAATGAACGAAGAAGAGGAAGAACCTGAGATAGTGTTCAACATTCAACACCCTTATAACACTAGGTCAAGACCATAATCTGCTCAGGATCCTTCATCTTCAACAACACCTCCCAACAAAAGTAAAACTGTTCCTCAAAAGGATACAATCATTCTTGAATTGGAGTACAGTTTGGCTGAAGATCTGAAGACAATCAAAGCAAACATCTCTCTGTTTGAACTTCTGAAAATCCCTTCTATGAGGTATTCTTTACCTAAAAGCATGATAATCAAACAACCTAGGGAATCATAGAAAAATATCTTAGAATCTTTTACCAAGCCAGAAGATCAGAAATATGGAAGTAAGAGGACTCCTCCCTTCTTGCTAAATTTTGAAATCTTCAACAATAATGTACACAATTGTATGATAGACTCAAGAGCTTCTTCCAACATAATGCCCCTGTCTGTATGCAGAAAACTTAATTCCAACTTGGGAATCTTTCCCTACTCACATTGTCCAACTTGACAGATCAAAAGTAAGAGTAGTAGGGAGGTTGAGAAATGTGTTGTTGACTTTGTCTGCTGACCCTCGGATTCACTAGACCATTGACATTTTTGTAGCTGACATTCCTGAAGCATATGGGATGTGGCTGAGTAGAGACTGGTCAAAGAAACTTAAAGGTTACTTTTCCACTGATTGGTCTCACCTGTGGTTACCCTACAATGGACAACCAAATAATGTTAAGATCAGTAGGGAACCATTTATGAAGTAAACAATCACTGACCTTAATGATTCAAGTGAACCTGCTTGTTATTTCAGTTCACATATTGAGCATTTCATTTTTGTTACCTTCTTTCGAGATTTTCCAGCTGATTCTTCACCAGATGAGAATGTGTAGAATGAGTCATAGATTGCCAATGTTACCACTGTACCATTCTCTGGAACCATTCTACATAATGTTTATAATGTCAATACCAATTTTAGGATAGACCCCACTGCATGGACTTTATTTTTTGATGGCTCCGGATCCAAGGATGGAGCTGGTGCAGGTTGTGTACTTATTGATCCCAAAGGGACAAAAACCATGATTTCTTGTAGGCTTGAATTTGATTATACAAATAATGTAGCAGAATATGAGGCTCTTGTGTAGGGACTCAAAAAAGCTATTGATATGGGTGCTCAAGTGATAGAATGTTTTGGTGATTCTAAAATCATAGTTAAATAGGTAAGGAATAAGATACATTGTCTGTCCCCTCGTTTAACCAATTATTAGAAAATGGTAAGAGAACTCACCAACTCCTTTTCTGCATTCAACATTAAATCAGTCCCTAGGTTACTGAACTTTGATGCTGACCTCTTAGTAAATACTGCTTCTAGGTTAATTCCACCAGAAGGCTTGTAACCTGATACCTTTTCAATATAACTTATGTACAAGCCTTCCATTCTTGATAATGTCACAAACTAGAAAGTGTTTGATGATGATCAACAAATTCTAGATTTCCTCTCAGCTCAATATACTTTTCAACACATGGCCATAGATGAAGCTGAGCATGAAAAATCCCTAGCTGATCCTTCCAACATTATCCCAAAGTCAATAATCAACCTAGAAATTTTTTATGACCTGCAGGACAAGTTTAAACAGAAGACCAACTGTAAGACACAAATCTCTTCCTTGAACTATGAACCTGTAAATATAGGCACATAATAGAATCCCCGATTCATTAACCTTGGAATTGACTATTCTGTTGAAGAAAAAAGAGCTTTCATCAGATTGTTTAAAGAATATAAAGATGTTTTTGCTTGGACCTATGACGAACTGAAAACCTTTGATACTACCATTATGCATCATAACATACCCATGAATCCAGAAGTGAAACCTTGCCAACAGAAACTCAAGAAGATGCATCCTAGTTTGGAACCCTCTGTGAAGAAAGAACTCGAGAAGTTGTTGACAGCTAGAATCATATTCCCTGTCAGACACACACAATGGATAGAAAATTTAGTGCCTGTTCGAAAAGAGAATGGAGAAATCAGACGTGTGTCGATTTGAGAATCATAAACAGAGCTTCTGAAAAACATAACTACCCTGTTCCTCCCATGGAACAGATTCTACAAAAGGTAGCAGGGTCAGAAATGTTCTCTCCTGGATTTTTTTTAGGTTACAACCAAGTCATGGTTTCCCCTGATGACCAACTAAAAACATCCTTCAGAACCCCCTGCAGTACCTTCTCCTACAAGCAAATTCCCTTTGGACTGATAAATGCAGGGGCCACATTTCAGAGAGCTATGGACATAGCTTTCAGAGGTTTAATATTGCATAATTATGTTGTAGTATATCTAGATGACATTACTATATATTCAAAGAAATGACATGAAAATTTATCTGCTTTGAAACAGGTTTTTGAATGCTGCAAGAGGTACAGAATATCCCTGAACCCCAAGAAGTCTACATTTGCAGTGATGGAAGGTAAGCTTCTTCGTTTCATTGTTTCCAAAGAAGGTATGATTATTGATCCTGAATGCACTCATGCTATTTCAAAGATCGGTTTTCCTGGCTCATGCAAAGCCATTCAGTCATTCGTTGGGAAGATCAATTTTGTACGTAGGTTTGTTCCCAATTTCGCACATATTGTTAAGCCTTTACAAAAATTAGTTAAGAAAGATGTATAGGTTAGTTGGTCACAGGAATAAAAAGATGCATTTGTTGAAATTTGTAGGGCCATTGCAGAAGCTCCTGCTCTGATGTCCCCCGATTTTAACAAGGATTTTATTTTATATACTTTAGCTACTGATTTTTCTTATGCCGTTGTTTTGAAACAAAAGCATGACAATGATATTGAGATTCCAATTTCCTTGATGAGCTCAACATTTAAAGGAGTTGAAATTAATTACTCCCAAATTGATAAGCAAGCTTATGCAGTTTACAAGTCTGTGAAACATTACAAGCCCTACTTGTTGAAATCTAGAACGAAGGTAATTGTGCCATATACCGCTATAAGAAACGTGCTGGTCTAGAAAGAACTGGGTGAAAAGAGGGCCCATTGGATGACTTCTTTGTAGGAATATGATATGGAAATCAGGACAGTGAAAATTGTAAAAGGGAAAGGTTTGTGCTTACTTACTGCTCAATCAAATGACCCTTTACAGCAACAGATTGAGTGGGAACGGGAGGAAGATCTCCCTACAAGTTTTGTTAATGCAATTAATACTCTGACATCTGAATGGTATGACGATAGCAAATATTTTCTGAACAACGGGTTTACTCCTGAAACCTTAGACTTCAAAAAACGTAGATCTTTGAGATTAAAGTCTGCTCCTTATCAATTCATTAATGGAATTATGTTTAGAAAAAATTATAATGGAGTCTTTCTTAGGTGCTTTGTTGATGTATATGTAACTTCGGAATGTATTTCATATATGTATATTGTACTCCTATAGAGATGGTATTATTCCTCTATATAGAAGTGTTTGTATTCATATAGAGATGTTATTATTCCTCTATACGGAAGTGTCGTCATTTATATTGTAAGTGTCGTAACTTATACTTGATGGGTTATTAGGCCACCTTGTTGGGGTCGGCCCTGTATAAGTCATGTGGGTTGAAGGGATATTAGACCACCCTATTGAGGGTCGACCATGTGGGTCAAAGGGTTATTAGACCATCCTATTGGGTGTCGGCCCAGTCAGCATTATGTTATGTGGTTAAGTTAAGGCCGACCTAGTAAAGGTTATTAGGCAAGTCAAGTCAAGTATAAATAGAGTGCAGGAGGCACTCTATTTGATCATTCTATTCTCTCTCACACTCTTGGGAGAGTGGCGCACTTGTGGAGGAGGAGAAGCTGCTTCTAGGAGATGTCTATCTCTTATGCTTGGGTTGTACCATTGCTCTATCTATCTCTGAGGAATTTATTGGGGTTTTTCACCTTTATGGTTTTCCCCAAGTAAACTTTGTGTCTCTTGTGTGCTTGCATTATTGTATCCATGATTGATATGCTATAGATATGTTGTACATGTTGTTCTCTCAGTTAAGATCCTAGATTAGATTGAAGTAAATTCTGAAAAACTAACATGGTATCAGAGCTAGCCTGAAAGAAGGCATGGTATGGCATGTATGACACTTGTTGCACTTGCGAAGATAGGGTTTGATATAGCAAAAAGCAGTCATTGTAGAACTTTTTCTATAAATAAATTTTGGCTAGGTTTCAGGGTCTAAAAATCATACAGGGAGAATATAAGATCCTCATGTACCTTGTGTCAAAAGGAAAACTTCTAATTCGTTGTACTTTGTGTTTTATGATCTGTACAATCTAGGGTTTCTGCCTCTTCTAGATCTGAGTCATAAACAGGTGACCTAGGGAAAAAGGTTATAACTTGGGCTAGGAAGCTCCAAATGAAATTTAGTAAAAAGTGGCAGGTAGTGCATGGACTTTACTTTCTCAGGCAATGTTTTTAGAGGCAGAAACTGAACCAGTGACATGTGGCATGCCATAAAATTTCGCTCTCCTGTTTTATCCCATAAACAGGTCACGTTGCGATACTTGGCATAACTCTCTCTCAGAGAATCCATTTGAGGTAAGACATATGGGGTTGGAAATATGACAGGTTAGGATATCACATGAAAATGTTTCAGACCCTGGGGATTGAAAAGTTCGGATTTACACCAGAAAAAATCAGGTACATATTTATGTCAAAACATAATTATTTTTTAGCACCTTCATTCATGGATTCCGGAATTTAGGGTTTTGGAGAAAGTTGGAATTTTTGTAATCGGAGACTAAGGCTGAATGCCACTCATCAAAATCAAAATTTAGCGACCAAGATCAGAATTTTTGGTTGGGCAGAAGGTCAGGCTTGATCAGACCCTAGTTCGGGACTTTCATCGGAAAAGTGGAAAATTAGGGCTTCTGTAAAAATGAAAATTTTTGAAATCTGTGACCACGGCTGGAAGCTCCTCAGAAAAATAGAAGCTTAGAGCTTTGGATCGAACCTTTTTATTGGGCAGAAGGGTGGGCTTTGTCAAACCCTAGTTCAGGGTCATGTCCAGTGAATCCGGAAGTTTCAAAGGCAAATTTGAGGGGTGAAACTTTGCAATTTTCAAATTCTGAGTATACTAGCTTGATCAGCTCGTCAAGGCGCATATTTCTATCCTTTCAGAAATTTGCAATTCAAAGTTTGAATTTTTAGGGTTTCTCTAACAAACCCTAATCCAGCTCCAGATCCGGTTCCTGGAAATCAAGTGGATTGGGTTAATCCTAGAAGAGAATGGATTGGTCACCTACATAAGTGAAGAAGTTCCTGTTTCAGACGGAGATGAGGCTAAGGGCTTACATAAGAAGATTACAAGCAATCTCGACAAGTATGACTTATCCAAGTATGTTTCGAGATTTGTTCATGATTAAAGTTATGGTATGTTTGTCTTCATGTTATTACGGTTAGTACAATCTTGATTAAATTTAGACTTGTCGTATCACCTTAATACAATTATGAATGCATGATAGAAGATATTCATTGATTAGGGTGTTGACACTTATGATTGTACTAATGCATTATGGTGTTGTATGAGGTTTATGTTGTCTGCTAACATGAAAGGTACACCAAGAAAGACAAATCATGTTCTAGTTAGAACATATGATCATGATGACATGAAGACAAAGATTCATCCATTGTCATGGATCACTTAGAAGATATATTTATGAGGTATGTATAACTTGGTTCTATAATGGTTAACCTATGAGATATGCAGGTTACTAGGACAAGTCATTGAAGAGAACAAGAAGACATCATGTGGGTATGTTAGACATAACTAGATAACATACCAATCCAGGTATCTTTTTCCTATATCAAGTTAGAATCCTACCTTGTGTTAGGATCCCTTATATAAGTATACTTGGTATGATTGGTTATGTTTATTCATAAAGTTAGAAATGTAAGTAATCAAGGGTTTATGCATATTATGTCTCTTATCTTGATTGATGATTTAACTAACTAGAAGAGTCCTATGATCAAATAAGAATATGCATGAGTAAAAGAAGACTTCCCTGAAACCTTGAATACTAATGTTTATTATCTGTGTTTGAAATGATCATGACTATACATGTGTAAGATTATTGTGTTTTGATAGTATTAAGATTATACTAATGAATGTGTGATTATGTATGAGACCTTGAGGATAACACAATGATGATACTAATAAGCATGCATAGTGATTAAGGATGGATATAAGTTCAAGGACAGGTAATCCAGGAAGCAAAGATCAAGAGGGAGCACACTCCAGTTGTTCCTACAAGGAAGCAAAGATCAAGAAGAAGCACACTTCAATAGTTTCTGCAAGGATGCAGATATTCAGAGGGAGTTGACCACTTCTCACAATCCACATCAGAATGGAGTTGCAGAAAAGAAGCAAAGACTGAGAGGAAGTCATCCATTCTCGTCAATGGAAACCGATACTTGATCATGATTTTTTTGATAGCTCTGGAGTCTGTACACATCCTCCATTCTCCACCTTTATTCACTGCTAATACTATCGGTACCATGCACGAACTTAGAATTTATCTGATCAATCCTCTTTCCAACAACTTCTGGACCTATCAGTTGAGTTCCTGACCTTCTGTCGGACTCATCCTATGCAGTGCCTTGTTTGGCAGACTCAACCCTGGAGTCAAGTCAATTTGATGGGATATGCTCCTTGTTGGTGGCAATCCTGTTGGTGTCTCATCAACCACTATTCTTCTAAACTCTTCAAGCATCTTTCTGACTTCGACCGAAATTTTCTCCATTGTCGCCCTCTCGACACATGGTCCCTTCGGAATGATAGCATAAAACCCCGACTACTTTTCCTCTTTAGTGAGGAATTCTTTCGTTGAACACATCAACACTCATTTCTCCCAAAATTTGTTGTCGCCATGCTTATAGCTAGCCTACTCCTCTGGATTCGGCTTAAGAGTCCTCTGCATGCCTTTCTTCCACACTATGATTATGTTTTCTCGACCATCATAGATCATTTTCCGATCATATTTCCATGGTCTTCCTAACAATAGATGGCACGCATCCATTGCGATTACGTCACACAGTACGTTGTCCTCTAACTTCCCGACCTTGAAGTTAATCAGGCACTATCTGGTCACCTTCACATGGTGTCCTTTCTGAAACCATGAGATCTTGTAAGGGTGTGGATGTTCTCGACACTTCAACTTTGCTTTGTCAACCACCTATGTCGACACAAGATTCTTAGTGCTTCCACCATCAACTATGGTCTTGCAACGCCATTCACTGATTCCCACCTTGGTTCAAAAGATCGCCTTTCGCTGTGCCGGCTCTTTCTCGTCATGTCTGTTGTCTAGAACTGGTGTCTTCCTAGCTGTCATGGCCTGACTTTTCTTCTTACCATCTTCATTACTGTCGGATGTTGATTCCTTCCTCTTGTCAACTTTCTCATCTCTTCGACGTCTGGGGTTCAACTCCTCTACAACATGTAGGTTCTCTGGACATGCATATGCCCTGTGTCCCGCTCCATGACACGTATAACAGATTATGGATGGTATGTCAGCCCCTCTTTTGTCGGATGGACCACTTCGACCATACGCACCTCGACCACATGTTCCTCGACCATCGTATCGGTTTTCTTGCACTTTCTCGCTTGTAGATGTCTCTTTCGCATGTTGGCTATATTCGACAGTTTCCCTCTTGTAACTGCTAATTTGGCCTTTCGTGAAAATAGTATTCACACCTCGGCTGGTCATCCTACCTATGGTTGTTGTGGATTTCCTAGACAGTTTCTCTTCTGCCTTCAGAACTAACTAGTAGGCTTCACCCACTACTCTGAATCTTGACATGCTCAATTAATCCTGAATGGCATATTTCAAGCCGTTCACATACCTAGTGACAACTTCTTCACCTTCATCAGTCTGGCCTGAACTTATCAAAAATATATAGAACTCTTTCATGTACTCCTTCATGGTCATCTCTTTTGTCGAAATTCTTGCAACTTCCGGAACAAGGAAATCACATAGTCGTTTGGCAAAAACTTTCCTTTTAGCTTGGCGACCATCCTATCCCAAGAATTGATTTTCTCCTTTCCCTTCTTGACTCAGTCATCCTGGACATTGTGCCACCACAATGAGGCATGACCCTTCAACCTCAGACATGTATTCTTAATCCACTTAGGATCCTCGATCTACTCTATGTCCAAGTATTTCTCCATTTCTCGGAACTAGTTGATCAAATCTTCTGGATCCAGACTTCCCGAGTAGGTATGAACATCTATCTTGATCTGACCTCTCATCTCTGTTAGGTGTTTGACCTTTTTTTCTTTGGGTTCTTCTCCGGCGGCTTCCCGAGCTTCCACTTCCTTGACTTCCTTGTCGTTGTGGTCTAGCGCATTAGGAATACAACCACACCTTTGATTTTTTATCGATGCGACTTCATTTGTCAAATTTTGCATTGTTCGGATGCACTCATCGAACATATCACGATCAACTGTGACTGTTATGCCACATGCTCTTCGTCCTCGGACATTAACACCTTTGTGAGCCATTTTCAACCTCTGTTGAAACTCCCACTTGTCCAATCACAACCAGACTTTCAGAGTCGTGCACAACTCCACCCAACTGCAGCTGAAGCTGTAAACACTCTCGCAGACTCTTCTGCTCAATGAATTGAATTGCTTCAACTTCTCTGATATAGCTATCCTACAAATCTCAGGATGTTATCACTCTAATACCAACTAATGTAAGGTGCCTTATCGACAAATTTTATTACTTAACGATTCAACACATACACACGACGCTTACACAGAACTTAGTGTAAAACAGGATGCCATGAAGTTAACTTGTATTACTTCTAATCAATACAGTGTTACAATGTGGAATTAAAATACTTGTGAACACCTAATCTAAGTCGGCCTCAACCTTTACAATACAGAAGTAAAATGTGTTGTCTCTATGTCAACCTTCACCCTCTCACGGCCGATACGATAGGCACGCTCTCGCTAAGCTATGGATCTGATCTCTAATGTCTGTAGATGTGTGACTTTCCTATTCAATCTACAAAACCTTCTCTGAGCTATGCTCTCTTTCTAGTTTTCCAACTAAAATTTACTCTCTGTGTGAGCGACTCTGCTTCCACTTATCCAATCACTTTGCATTCTACTCTGTTTTTTATGTTCCTAAGATCACTTTGATCCCCGAGAGACACATTCTCTATTTTTTATGTTCCTAAGATCACTCTGATCTACGCTATGAAGGTTGTTTCTTCATCAGTCTTCCGCATCATGATGTTCCCCCATGAGGGATGGGTCGTTAAAATCGACCAACTTACCTACTATGACCCCAATGCCCCCGCTGCACCAGAGAATGTTCTACCCATGGTTGAACAACCCGTTCGGCTGACAGAGAATGTGGCCTTTTTGTGGCCTTTTGGAGCCATTCACTCCTGTCATACTACAATTATTTCATTATTTTCCCACCATTCATTATCCCACAAGGAGGCCCATCAGTGTTCCCCCCCACCCTCGTTCTTGGTCATCATCAATGTTCCTTGATTGAGCACTTCCTCCTTTCCTGGCCATTCCTTTTGTTTGGTATAATTTTATCCATTTTTCGGGCCGGACAACTCCTTTACGAAAAAGGCACTTAGGGAGTTTCTGTTAAGCTCTTTTTTGACTCCTAAAACAATGAAAATATCACCGAGCAATCTTGCTTCCTTTCATTCTTGTTAAAGTACCTGAAAGGGCGTCTATCTGGTATAAGTTTAACCCTTTTCCGGACCTGGTAAACTAATTATGAAAAAGGAATACTCTAGTCACACCAGCTAGAAGAGCTCTTCATTGCATAATTTTATGCTTCTTTGGGCCTTAGAGACTAACACATGAAAAATCAACCCCCTGGAGTTTTCTTATCGCTTTCAGACTCTCTAAAATTGAAAGCAACCACGATCATGAACTGTCCTGGGCTCGTACAAATCCACACGACAATACCATTCCATTATTTCAGAGTCTTCTTATCGCTTTCAGACTCCTTAAAATTGAAAGCAATCACGAGCATGAACTGTCCTGGGCTCGTATAAATCCACATGATAGTACCATTTTACACAGACTTCTTCTCGTTCCTTAACCCATGAAGAAGTTCCCCCATGCCTCTTGGCACTATGATCGATCATCTCGGCAGCACCCCCAATCAAGTCTCCTTTGTTCAGAGTATTCTACCGTCTCTTGCCACTTTCCACCAGCTTGAGTATCACTCATCCCAGTCACTATCCTTGATCCATTACAACTATGATCCCTTTCCCACCAGTCAGTTTCATATGCTTCCCAATCATCCCCCGTCATCATACTCTGAACAAAGGAAGTTTGATTCCACCCACTCTACTTGCCCAGTTATCCCCCACAGTCTGTCAGTCCTACCATCAGTACTCTCATACTTTGGTTCTCCACCTTGCGCTCCTATCAAGGAAACATCATTGCCTTGCTAGTTGCAGGTCTCCCTCTGTCGACGACAGCCCCTCTATTCCAGAGGATAGACCCAGAGGTCCCTACACCTTGGACCCATCACCATATGTGGTGAGTTCCTACGAACCATTTTGAGAGGAGTCATCATTGCCTCTCCGAGTGGTTGTTTCTCACATGCTCGAGTTCAACACCTTGATCGCATCGTTGAGAATCGCGCAGGGTTTATATCCCTTCAGTTTTTGGTCGAAGACCCGGAATTTCCCTCGACTCTAGCACATTGGTGACTCACTTCAGAATTCCCAGTTATATGTTCCCGTGGATGTCCAGGTTGCGATGGCGATTGTATTCGGAAGCCATCTAGTTATATGCTTCCTTGAGTACCCAGTTCGGTTCTAGTTCAGTGTACCATTAAGAGTATGACTCCTTGTCACTATGATCTAGCAGCTCATCAGTTCCTCTGGTACCCCACTCAGTAGCACTGTTGTTATTCCAGTCTATCAATTCTTTAGCTCAGACATGGTCATCCCAGCAGTATGTCACAGATTTGTGTCCCCTTTGGACCCTTATGATGTACACAGTGGTTCTCTATGTATCTTATAGGTCCCCCCTTTTCGGGCCTCACAGTTATTTTTTATGTATCTTGATACGAGCATGGGTATGCCCGCCTCATCCATATATTGAGATTCTTCCTCATTCATTATTTGAGGCCATGTATATTTCAGGTCCCCATATTTTGGACCCCATTGTTATTATTATTCTATATCTTGAAACGAGCATGGGAATGCCCGCCTCGTCCATATGTTCAGAATATTACTAATTCATTATCGAGGTCATGTACTTTCAGTTTTTGCAGTTTGTTCGGGACCGTTTTTCCGGGCTCTAGTTCGTTCTTTCTCTTCTCCACACCCCAGGAAAACCATAAAATACTTATGATGTCTATCGGCCATACGATGAGCTCTTGCCCTCACACATCAGGGGGCAATCTGTTAACACCCAAAAAGTGCTCACTACCTCATCTACCCCATTACATGACTCATTTGTCCATATTTCCTACCATATTTGCCTCCAAAACCTTAAAATCCCATTAAAAAGCCTCCAAAAGGACAAAAAAAGCCTCCAAAAGGCCAAAAAAACCGCTTTTCCCTCCAAAATAATCCAAAATTCCTCCAAAATAGCAAAAACCCTCTAAAAAGGGAATAAAAATATAAAAAAAAAGAGGAAAAAGAGGCAAAAAGGAGGCAAAAACCCTATACAGGTGACCTAAACCATATGGTTCTCAAAACCATGGGCCAGCACTCCACCACTAAAAACCTATAAATAGGTGATGAAGGCCCCTCATTTCATATCCACAGTCAAATACACCCTTACTCTACCAAAATCACTCTTGAAACCGTAGCTCACCCTTGAGCTACTTTCACCCTTGAGTGCCCCTTTGGCCCATTTCCAACCCTTTGGACAAAGAGAAGGAGCAAAGCTGGAGTTTCGAGCAACCCTCTTGGACTCTTGCAAGAACTTCACCAACCTCTACACCTGAGGTAAAATTTTAATACAAAAAAGAAAGATCTTCACCATATTTTGTTATGTTTGTTAATGCTCATGCTAGTTTAGAATTCGTATTGTTTTAGTACTTTAATTTACTGTTTATTGAACTGCTACGAAGGAGTCCATTCTCCTTAGTAGGTGCTCATTTGCACAAGCTAAGGTGAAAACCCTAGCTACAGTTGCGTCCGATTAGGAGGTTGTAATCAAGTTGTTCGTTGATCACCTTAATGTCTATGAGGATGGTTTTCCCAACTAACTGGACTGATACGTTGGCCAAGAGGCTCTGTGGTTGAGTCGAGCGGCCATCATAAGATCACAAGGCGGTCATGGATGGTTGTAACGTAGGTGATCTGAGCTTTTTCCATACGAATGTCGACATGACACATGTGGAGTCACCTTCATCGATTATGCATCGATGGATAACAAGATTTTGAATAGATAGAGAGACTTGGAAAGCTAGGGTAGAAGGCATGCGTGGTTCGGATTAGTCCAGGTTGAATGCCATAATTCGTGTGTCAGAAGGGTCAATAGCGCCAATGGCAGATAACAGAGTCTTGCATTGGGAAGGACAGTTCTTTACAACCTCTAGAGCTGACATAGTAGCAAGATATTGGGATAAGTCATCCACAATGTTGTAGTTGGGGGCCACACAGGTGTCTTGGTTGTTGTTTATACATCGTAGTGGGAAATGGGGAGCTTTGGGGGCCCCATAACCGAGTAGTCTGTTGGGTGGTATGCGTAGCGACTGATCAATGGGGAGAGTGTTAGCAACCCTTTCGGTCGTAATGGCTTCAGGAGTGGGTCGGTATTGATTTTTGCGTGTTTCTAGGTTGACGTTGGCCAATGATATCATAAGCAGGTAATGGGTACCCAAATCCATAGGTTGATTGGTGGGTGCAGCATACATGGTTTTTTTTTGTTGTGTTGTGGATCCTTGAGGAGGAACCATCAGTTGGGTGTTCACAAATCCTTGCATGGGAAAGGGGTTCTGTAATAACATGGGTTGGTTTTGGCGTGGCAGGGGTTTGGTTGTGCTTGTGAGGCCACATAACCCTGTTGTTGGGTTTCATCGGTCCAAAGTTGGCGAGCAAGCTCCAAATGGGGATAGGTGTGTGTGTAATGGCCCAAAACCCTGCATATAGAACATGGGTGATTGGTTCATAGATTGGGGTTGTTCCCTTGACGAGGTGGTATGTCAAGGTTCTGGTTGGCTGGGGGGGGTTATTATTATTAGGGAGGTTGGGTTGTTGTCCACCCTAATCTTGTGGCTGGTTGTTACCGTGGTTATGTCCTCGTCCCCGATTCTGCTGGATTAGTTGTTTTCGTTGGCCCGACTGTTTTTGTTACTGGTTCTACTTGGCATAAACTTGCCCTTGGGGATTAGGACAATTCTGGGTTTGGGAAGGTGTTGGGGCTTCCTGCTGAGGGTGGTAAGTGGGAGGGGCTTAGGGTTGAGCGGTAGGTTGTGCGGCAGGCTATGGATAGTAAACCGGAGGTACCTGCTATTGTGCATGTGCTACCCACGAGGGGTAATAAGCAGGGGGATCTTAGGGTGCGAGAGGGGCCTATTGATGGTAATAGGCACTGGGTGCCACAGGAGGGTTGTAAGGTTGTGGTGCATGAACATAACATTTTTGTGGACATGAAGGTCCATGGATATGGGGGGGGACGAGCCATGGGAGCATATGATGTCATTGCTCCAGAATGGGTTGTGGCCCATGAAAGGTCGGGGCCACTGGTGGGAGGCATAGCAGTATAGGGATGTTTGTGGGATGCAACGTGTTTGATGATGTCCTCGGTAGCATGGGATTTCCTTGACACGTCACTCCAGGAGGAGTCACCGTGGGGAGCATCTGGTAAGATGGAGTATAGGTAGCTGGATTGGGTGTAAATCAGGTCGAACTGTTGTGTTTTCAGGATGGCCTCTTCCTCAGATTGAATCCGTTTACGTGCCACATCCTTGGCAATTACTGGTATCAAGGACTTGAGGAACCAATATAAGAAAATTTGGTCATCCAATTTGATCTTGCACAAACTGCGTCGTTTGCGCCGTTCATGTATATGGTCCATGATATGGGTGGCTGTGTACTGCCTCCAAGATAGGAGGATCTCGACACCAGCGTTGTAACAAACTTGTAACTAGAAAAACTGCAGAAAGGTTGAAGCGAGGGACGTGAATGTGAAATGGGTCCTATATGGCTGGTCAATGTACCACTTAGCTGCAGTGCCAATGAAGGTTCGTTGTAATAATCATAAGTGAATAGAGTCGTCCACTATGGAGTTAGAGGAACACCATAAGTGGAGGGACATGATATGGTGTTCGGCCTGGCCCAAGTGGGGCATTTTTTAGCAAGAAATATTTTGGAACTGCGGAGCTGAGCGCAGTTCAGTTGCAGGATTTTTGGTATAATTTTTTGGTATGCTGCGAAGTTGCGCGTAGTAGAGCGTCGTAAGAGCTGCGAAGTTCAGAGCTATGAGGATACAGCGCTGCGATGTGTCCAGTCTATGGGGATCCAACAAAGCAGAGTGTTGGATAGAAGACAGCATAGATTCTAGTTAGACAATCAGTGGTCTATTTTTAGTAAAGATTCTCCAGGAGTACCAAGCGACAGGTAGGATCAAAGTGGAAGAAAGCGACTAGTTGCACACGCGAAAGATACCACTACCTGAACCAGTCGCACGAGACCATTAGAGGAAGAATGACTCGGTGAAAGAGACCTGTTGGCATGCATGCAACAGAAAGGTAGATAGCGACATGAGGCATGTGCTGAAGGTGGCCATGATAGAAGATTCGCTACCAGAAGCCAGCAATCTGGTTTTGGGGAAACCGGGATAGTTTTGTAAACCTAAGGATTTTTGCCTTCAAATTGTAAATACATGACCTACGGGCATTATCTATAAATAAGGAATTTTTGTATGGGAAAGGGTTACTCTTCATTTGGTATTGTTCTCGTTATTGATTTGATAAATCTCTGTTGAGGAACATTTTGTAAAGGCTCTACAAGCTGAGTGCGCAGAGGCCTGTTGAGAGAGAAGAGAGTCTGCAGCTGAGTGCATAGACAAAGAACTGTTGTACCCTTCCCAAAAGACTAATACAACAATAGTTCTTGTGGACATAGCCTCCATCCGAGGGGTGAACCACATTAAATCCTGTGTAGTGTGATTGTTTACATCTTGCACTTATATGTTTGCTTACGTTGAATGCTTGTATTCTCATTTACCAGTTGTTATGCTAATAATATGTTAAGTGTTACGTGAATGAATGAATGTTGGATGCACAATATATCATGTTTGTGAAAGTATCAGTCTATTGCAAAATCACATGGATGTGTAAATTTCAGGTTGTACAACTCTTCGACGTCCAGCACCATGGGTGCACAGTATTGTTTATTCCGTCTGCTTGTATCTGTTATGAATCTTAATAATCTAAGGCAGTAAAGGAATGACTAAGTGTTAAGTGAATTCCTTATAGTGGTTAAGTTCGCAAGAGAAGCCTATGAGTCAGTTGCGTTGTCCCATTATTTGCAACAAGTCTGAACCACGCAGTCTGTTGATGCATTAGTTGCGAAAGTGTCTTCGCGTATAGAAGTAGGATCGTGACGCAGTCTATCGTCGCACAGTCCTTAGTTCACAGTGCAAGTCCAATAGTGCATTGCGCAGTAGTCTTGTCAAAACAAATCATCACATCACTATGGAAACCTAATTCCACAGTGACCCCATAGCTACACCTTGGGTGAGACCTCAGCCTATTCGCAGGCTGTTGCCGAAAGGGCCAGTGAGAAGGAATTTTGTTTGTTCCTTGAAACTGCGAAGAACCTGGGTCTACATTGGAAACCTCTAGATCAGTTTATTAAGCCAACATATGGTTTTGGGGGTTTGTTGGCACCCCAACAACTCCCCTTGATTTTGTATGAAATAAAGGGACCCCATGTAAATTTTGTAAATATCTCTCTTTTTATTTTGCTTGCTGGATTTAATCTAGGTGATTTCATAGCTTTCCTTCATAGATCCTTCACTCTTTGCACTACTCGTTCTTTGGCTTGGCTCTCATCGTATGAGGATTTGATGATTTAGATTATTTTATTGTTTTTGGGCTTCTTGGTGACTTGATGATATTTGCATGATTTTATGTGAGCTTATTTATAAGAAATAATGACCAAATTTTATCATAAGTGTAGAATGGAAAACATTTAATTAAATTTGAATCATTCTGATCTTATCATTTTTATAATTATGAATTTTCATTTAACCTTTTTTAGTTTCATAAAAGGAGGTTGAATCATTATAATAAGATTATAAGAATGATGGAATGGTTATAATTATCTTAACTCTAAAAAGGAGGTTGAATCATTATAATAAGATTATAAGAATGATGGAATGGTTATAATTATCTTAACTCTAAGAAATATTTTTCATTTAAAAAAGCTTTATGGTTAAATAGTATCTCATGTTACGTAAAAGTCTTATATATATTTCATTTTATATTTTAAAGGTTTTTTGGAAATGATGTAACATATATACAATCATAAAATTATGATTTTATATTTTAAAGGGTTTCTTGGAAATGATGTAACATATATACAATCATAAAATTATGATTTTATTAATCATTGATTTCTTTATGGTTAAGGCATCATGACCATTTTGGAAAGAAAGTTAAATTAATGTTATGTTGGTCAGCCTTTCATACACTTACGTTTCAATAAAATGATCATAGCTCTAGTAAGATGCCACATATCATTTCATTGAAATTGTAGAGATCATTAAGAGAATTGAAGGATATACATTGTTGCAAACACATTTTTATTGTATTGATGATTTTGTAAGTCTCCTTCCTCGTTAAAGTATTGATGCCACCTCAATATTAAAACAAAAAAACTCATTCTTAATAACACGAAGCTCATGTTTGGTTTATTTTACTTTTAATTTCTTATACTATTTACTTTACTTAGTTTTGCATGAATAACTTTAAATTTATATCAAAACTAAGTTTTGTATATGGTCAAGTTACATGGTGAAGATTGTCATGAATTTGAAAAGACCAAATCATGACTCACCATAATTAAAGGAAAAATTCACTAAAATTAAAGAGGCTAAATGGAGTCGTAAATTTTGAATTTCATGTGGTAGTCGAGTAAGTTATGACAACTGTACAAAGCATATCAGATTGAGATGAACGCAATTTAGCAAATCATTAAGGAGATTTCCAAAGCCAGCTTAATCAAAGATGATACCAGATCTGTTTGCCCGTAAAAGAAAGTGGATCTATGTGTCAATTTCTGAAGACTCTCATTTAATTCTTTCCATTTGGAAGATAAGTGGGTTGCAGATTCAGTTCATTATTCCATGAGATCACCGGTATGCATTTAATGAGAAAGCTGCCAAAACATGTTAGTAGGGATTTTGCTATAACAGTTGGCAGAATAGTAGGGATTTATAATTAAATGATACTTTGTTTTCTCCTTGTGTAGGTTTCTTTGGTAAAAGATAAATGCGGGATTTTGCTATAACAGTTGGCAGAATAGTAGGGATTTATAATTAAATGATACTTTGTTTTCTCTTTGTGTAGGTTTCTTTGGTAAAAGATAAATGCATGCACGAGTATCTTGATTACGAAGATAATGCCTGCAGATACCATACTTTTCATGATCCCATGGAAGTCAAAGGAGATAGACATATGAATCAAGATATGCCAGTAAAAGAATATTTTATGATGGTAAAGAGTTGGAGATTCATGGAGGATTCAAAGTTGCGATGTAACTATCCAGATTTATGAGTAGGAGAATTTAGCTCGATAGCATCCAACTACCTGATCGCCTGATCGGAGTTGTTGGCTATCCTTTTGCCTAAGCTCTTGTGAGAATGGATGATGACTTAGTAGAGTTTCTTGTATTTGATGGCCTATTTAAACAATAGCAATTCGCTGATCGAGGGGGGGGTTGATCTCAGCAGAATAGAGAGGACTTTGTAATTCTCCATTATGTTTCCGCATGTAAATTTCTATATTTGCAGATAGAAGGAGAGATTCTGCCAGAAGTGATTTCTGGTTATGTAAAGAGATCTGTGTTCTTTAATCCAGAAATATTTGCAACCAGAGATTGCTGCTATTACTGTTCCAAGATTCTTTCAACAATTTTAGTGAGATTGTACTTTGTTGCTGTTCTTTACTTATTTGTTGGATAGAATGTTTTCTAACACATTTTCTTCATACATTCTTGCACTTAAAATCTTATTTTTATTTGCTTAGAATGACTAATTTCATTGTGTTTGAATGTTTGGGACAGTCACAGATATCTAATGTAATAAGCAACATGTGAATCAGTAATTAATTTGTTAATTATTCGGTTTTGAGTATGTTGATGTGCTTTAAAAATTATATTTTATTTGAATTTGTTTAAATAAACTATAATTAAATCATATTTTTTATGCATCATAAATTATTCCTCTAAACTTGCTCTTGATCAAGATAGTTAGGATAGGTAATTTTAGAAATAGATTAGTTAGAAGTTTTATTTAGATTTTATTTAGTAGTTAAAACCTACAGGACTTTTTAGGAGCTACTAAACTGTTGTTTACAGTTTAGAAGCTACTAAATTTTTTGTGTTTCAGTTTTTTAATTGCATCATAGATTAAATTAATTTAAACCTTAAGATTTTGATTACATTTAGGCATTCAGATAGGTAGTTTGAGAGACTCTCTTTTGAGAGCACATCTTACAGGAAACAGGGCCTTTATTCCTGTGAGAGTTAGCTATTTCAAACACATCGGAAGCTGTTGTAAGTGACCTGTGTGGGCTATCTCTCCTTCATTGGCCCCGGTCATAAAATCGAGCCAACAAGGTCTTCACCTCCCTTTGAACTTAGGTATGTCCGACGGGAGTTTGGTAGGCATGGGAGGCCATGTGGGATCATGTCAAATTGGGTCATTAGTCAATTTGATCAGGTCAGGGAGGTTGAGACTGACCATGAATGGAAAACTGGCCGGAGAATGTGTCGTGAACGCTAGGGCATAAGTGCAAGTGGTAGCAGTAGTGGTGGGGTCATTGTGCCCAATGTGTGGAGCAACGGTGTGTGTCATGATGGATATCGTGGGTTCTCTAGTCAAAGGTGTAGGCATTGTATACAAAGGGCCTGCGCCCCCAAGTATGATATGGATCGTCAACGGGACTGTAGTTGCAGCAGAACCGCTAATTGTAGGGATAGTCGTGACTACCAGAATGCTAGGAGTAGGTCCTAGAGATGGTATGACCGGTATGGAGGCTTAGGTGGTAGCCGGGTTGGTGGTGGATCCACCACCAACCATCCCGCCAAAGAAGGGGTTGGGATTCACTCTAGCCATGGGGCTAGATGGAGTTGTGTATATGGGATTTTCTGATTCCGAATCAGATGTGAAGTGAGGGGTGTCTGAGTCTGGTGACGCTGCTCTATGCCTGTGGCGAGTTGTGTCGAGTGAAACGTGCTGTGGGGACTGGACCTATAGGCGCCAAGAATGTCTCGAAGACTCAATGGTGACGATGTAAATAGAATGAGTGGGTTGTGGGGAGTAAAAATATCAAAAATCCTAATGCAACCATGTGTGCAAGAGGAGAGCACAAAAATTATGGCACTCAAGCCAACAACAAGCTCAAAACACTTGTTGTAACAACTGTGCTACAACAAGCGGAGCGTCAAGAAAATGTGGTTAAAATACCAACAAATAAGGCTCCTAAAAAATAAAAAAATGTATACTTGCTGATCAAAGGGGGGTATAGGAGTATGCAAACGCCTAAGTAAAAGATATGGATGCTCCCAAATAACTATACTCTGCAAGGGAATGAAATCCAAAGTCAGATGATACGAAATGTCGAACCAAGTAGGTGGGGCATATCCCTCCACCAAGAGAGATTCTGGGTAAAAGAGCCCTGGGGGAATGGAAACTAGGCTACCGCGTTCATGGTATGTCCAGAAAAAGCATTTGTCGTGTCAGTCCTTTGGTTGTTGCACCCCAAATATGGAAGTGTAACGAGGTCAATGAGTAGGTGTCTTTCGGAACTAGGTGGAGTGCAGCAATCCACGTAGTCCTCTGGAACTAGTCTCACGACTTTCTCTCCTAGGGGAGAGGCCTTTTCCTATAAATCGGTCTATAACCCTACCAACAAATAATAGCGGATTTTGGTACCCTAATGGACAACTTCTATGTTTCAAGTATGAGTGATGAAGGGGTGTTGTTTGTGTTGAATATTGTAACTTCTAAGAATATTATATTTGTACATTATTTATTTCGGAGATGTTCCATCCCTCCCATGTGATTTTATTATGTATCTGGAGATGTTTATTCCTCCAAGGAATTGTGGTAACTAGGGTTGTTAGACCCACCATGTGGGGGTCGGCCCTGAAGTTAGGTTTTAGGGGTTATTAGACTTCTCCAGGAGAGGTCGGCCCCATTAGGTATTTTTGGTGGTCAGGAGTGTGTATAAATAGAGGAGGTGAACTCCTCATTAGATCACTCACTCACTTGAGAGAGCCGCACTTGTGGAGGAGAGGTCTGCTATAGTGGAGGAGGAGATCATGTCTTTGGTTTGCATCTTTGTATATTGCTGGTCATCTATTTTGAGGAAGCTTTGCTGGGTTTTCTACCCCATGAGGGTTTCCCAGGATAAATCTGTGTCTCTTGTGTTTATGCTATGCTTGTTGTTTCTTCAGTGATCCTGTATATGCTATTATTGTGAAATGGAATGTAATGCTGCTATTTTCTGTCTTAGCATATTGAATTTTAACAGTTTGGATGCTTATCCCCAGTGTCCTACCTAACTAAAGGATTCTTTTATGTTCCCCAAGTGGGGTTAAATGTTGGTTGAGTTAGGTGAATTTTAAGGCTCATTTGAGTTAATTGTGACAAAGTGTGTGCACAAGATGTTATGTCCTAGGTAAACATGTAAATGATGGAATTTGAAATGCTTAAAAATTGAAAATGATGAAATTAATCTATTATGTGAAAACTTAGTAACTTGTTGGAATGTAAATGTTGACAATAAGACTTTTCCAAATAAATCAGCAAGCAAAAATCAGAAAAATATAGCTGATGGGAGTGGGTGGAGACTGGACAGGTGGTTGTGTAGTGTGCAAGAAAAAATATTAAAAAAGGGTAAAAATGGCAAGAAACTGGGCACAACTATCAGGTCCAACTACGCGGCCTAGGGTGCAGCTATCTTGTCGGACTGCGCGGCCTGAGGCATAGTTGTTAGGCAAGATGGCACAGCATGGGACTCGAGTATCGAGCCGAATGACGCGGCCTGCAGCATAGCTATCAGTCTAACATCCACGCTGCAGGGATCGACTTCCGGGTTTGACAGACGCGGGTAGGGATTGAATTTCAAGATGGGAGACACGGCTGGGGCACGACTGTCAAGATGACATACGCGGTTGGGGCATGGCTATTGAGCTGACAGACACAACTGGGGCTCGAGTGATCAGCTTGGAGCTGCGGCGTGGGTCGCGTGGCTGTGACGGCCGATCTTTTGCTGCGACGAGTGGGGTGGGGGGCGAGGGTAGCGGTAGAAGCCGTGGGAGGAGAGACTCGGGATGCAGCCGAGTCGAGTAGCAGGGATACTGCGGCGTAGCCCATGGGTAGGGAAATGATAGCAAGGGAAGGGGCCACTGGGATGTAGCTGATGGCTGCAACTCTAGAGAAAGGCGAGGTGCCTTTAAGTGCAATGCAGAGGATGGCGGAGATGTTGTGGTGGGGACCGCGGTATGGGTTCAGAGCGCTATGGTCTGGACCGCGAAAAGGGGGAAACAGATTGCGACTGAGGTAGGTGGCGGGCTGTTAGGGTTGCGGCCATAGAGGGTGGCAAAGATGCGGCGGCAGGGGCCGCAGGGTAACGGCCGTGACTTGGGTCTTGGGCTGTGGAGGTGGAGCGGACAGTGGTGACTGGGGATGTTGGTGTAGGCTAGAGGTTGCGGCTGCAGGGAACAACAGAGGAGATGCAGCCAAAGCCGCTGGTGTGGGTCCTAGGCCTGCGGAACAAGCCACGAGCATAGACCGAAAGTTGGCATCTGGAGCCGCGGATATGGGTGGGAGGGCTGCATCTGGGCTGCGGTTGCAGACAGGTGAGCTCCGACCCGAGCTGTCGTTGCATACCGGGAATCTGCAGCTGGGATGCGGCTGTGAGCAAGTGAGCTGCGGCTGGAGCTACCGCTATGGACCGAGAATCTGCACCTAGGCTACTGCTATGAGCAGGTGAGTTGCAGTTTGAGCCACTGCAGTGGATGGGGGGTGTTGACACTATATGTGAAAAATATTCAAATCCTAAAAATTTTGCCATGATAACCTAAAAGCAGTGAAATTACCACAAGGAGGTTGAAGAAAAGGTTGACAATTCAAAAAACAAAGGGAAAAACCCACTTATGCAAAGTCCGAAAGCAAATTTGTGAAAAGATTAAACCCCGATCAAGTTTCGGTGGCGGAGATGTCAAAAATCCCGATCAACGGCCAATATTGCTTCCCGCATTGCCAAAGTGATCGGTGGCAAATAGATGTGGGCGGTAGCGGACTCAATACCACTGGGGCACGTGTCCAAACCTCATCCTTCCGCATATGTGATATGGTGGTAAAGGAAACCACCATAGCGCCGAGCGGAACCACCAAATATGGAAGCACGGTGGGGTCAATACACGTGGCAGGGTGGGACCTGATACGTGGCAAATGGAGAAAGCGCGGTTGGGCCATAGCACGTGGCTTCATACGTTGTGAAATCGGAGGGCTGATATAAATTTAAAACAAAATCAATGGCTAGTGTTCGTCCGCATCGGGGAAGCTTCACACTGGATATAAGGAAGAGTGGTCGCGGAAAGTAAACCACTCCAACAGGTGTCAGCTGGTGGCTGATCCGCGCAGAGAACAAACCAGAGAAGAAAACCACTTTTTGATCGCGGATACCACCAAAAGGGATAAAGGGAGACGAGATCCGACGGCTCAAAACAAAAGTTCGAGATCAAGGGTCAGATATGAAACCGCATTCATAAAGTTGCAGGGAAGTTAATTAAAAAGACTTATATAAAACAAAAAGGGCTCCACACAATGGCATTCTGCATATGTGTCACTATCTTGGAGAGCTCTGAAGACTAGTGGAGGTCGGCGATTGTGACAGAAGGAAAAAGGCGGGTACATACAGGTCATGTTGAAATGCGAGTCTTGGTAAAGGAAGTGACCAACTATGACTTACCCACGGCCGACCAGTGGAATTATGTGGAAAAATATGGAAGGACAAGATATTCTGTCCATTCATAGATGCTTTCAAAACTCTTGCCAAGTGGCGAAAATATGATATTTAAAATTTTTTCCAAGTTGCAAAAAGATACTTTTATTTTAAATTTGTAATATTATTTGAAGACAGTTATCTGTTGCTCAAAGACAGTTATCTTTTAAGTTAAAGTATTTTCAGTTATTTGTTAGAGGAAGCAGTTATGTCAAGCTTCCTCCAAATTTTGTATAAAAACAATGAGAGTCGTTGTTGAAAGGGTTGGAAATCCTTTGAGAGACAAGTATGTTTTGAAGTCTATTTTTTGATAAATAAAGGCAGTACAGTGGATATACCTATCTTTTGAAACCAGAGATTCATGTGTTGATCAACTTTACAGTCTGTTTTTTCCTTTATCTTTATATGTGCATGTTCACTCTCTTCATTATATCTTCCATTATGTCTTTCTTCTATATTTAAATGAGCATATTAAATAATTCGAGATTCATACTGGTTATGCCTTGTTTTATCGCATTTAAATATTCACTATTTTCTCCAAAGTTGACAATGGATTCATCCTAGTTAGATGCCTATTGTTGATGGAATGTCATTATTTCTTTCTATACCACCTGCAAAAATCAGATTGACTGTGATATGATTACTATCTTGCCTCTATGAAAATCTATTTGGTATAAATCTCTTACTGGCACATTATATATTTGAAACTTTTGACTCCATGCCAACGTTTCTTGTTTTCCTTTTCAACCAGAAAATCCTTTTTGAGAAATTTTGAGAAAACTTTTATATATTTCAGCCCTTGTATATGTATTGTGAGAGAGCCCTCTCTGGTGGAAAAATGGATGAGTTTTCTGCCTAAAGCTTGGTTTGAAATAGGTTACCTTAGGTGTTATTCTTTTACAACTGGAATAAAATCTAAGTGCTAACATTTTGGCGCCGTTGCCAGGGAACGAAAGTGAAATTTTCCCTGGGAGAAACGACAAAGAAAGGTCAAATTTCTTGGGCAAGGAAGTTTGAAATAAGTTGGTTGTAGATATTTCCCTGGCGACTTCACTTGTGACAATTTCTAAAGGTTTTTTTAAGATATTCTGAGAAAGACACTGTGGCTACAAGAAGAAATCCCGGTTTGCGGTTCTTCTCAGGCATGGATAATCCAGAAAATCTCCTCAAGACGAAGAGAGGCAAAGGCAAGACAAAAGAAGGTATTTCTCAGTTTTCAAATATATTTCCTTCTTTGCAAGAAAATCTGTTTGAGGAAGAAAATATTGGTTCAAGTGAAAATATTTTGCTTAGAACTAAGTCAGATTCTGATTTGAAAGAAACAAAAGTTGATCCAAAAAGTTTGTGGGATTATTCTCTAAAATCTGTTTGGGAAAATTTACAAAAATCTAAAAGGGTAGAGTCCAGAATATCCAAAGCCCAAAGAATACCTGTGCAAAGTAATAGACAACAGGCCGTGGTTGTTCCACCTTATAATCCACCACCTATGGCTGCCAGATTCACCCCATTGGTTTTGCCCGCGGTTTTACATGACTTGCCTCAAAATTATGCACAGAGAATCTTTACTTTTGATAATGAGGGTAGTTATACTGCACAGCAACATGTTGATAACTTTAGTGATTTCATTGATTTGGAAGAAGTGGATTATGATGATGCAAAAATGAGGCTGTTTGCTCAAAGCTTAAGAGGTGAAGTCAAAAAATGGTTTAGAGCTTTAGCTGCAGGATCAATTGCTAATTATGATGCCTTTACAACTCTTTTTATCGAAAGATGGGAAGACCAGAAAAATCCTTCACAGGTGTTGACACAGTATAATAATCTGAAAAAGGAGGTTTTGAGTCAGTTCAGGAGTTCTCTGCCAGATTTATGAAAGTCTATAATTCTATCCCTATAGATATAAAACCTCCAATGGGAGCAGCCAAGTTACATTATGCAGATGCTTTTGAAGGTGATTTTTCATGCACATTAAGAGAAAGAAGATCTACTACTTTGGAAATAATGATGAAAGCTGCGGTAGAAGTTGAAGCTAATATGATGGCTTCTGGAAAGATGAGACATAGAGATATGGACAGAAAGAAAATTAGAGAAGATAATCAAAATGCAACATCTTCTTCTTCTTCCACAGATGTAAAGTTTGAAGCCATGATAAAAACTATGGAAAGGTTATTAGAAAGGTTAGTGGTGGATAACAAAGCTCCAAATAAAGAACAAGTAGAGCCTCAAATCAGAAACCCAAATTTTAGGAGACCCTTTGTTCCAACTGCAAGGCCCAAAGAACAACGAAACCCAAGGAATGCAGAAGAAGATCAAATCATACCTCCTTTCCCTGAAAATTATGTTGCTGGAGAAGTAGAAGATGAGATACCTGAGAGTGACATTCACCATTGTAGCAGTTCCGATGCAGAAGTGTATTTGACTAAACAAGAACATGATATGTTCCTTGTAGAAGGGGAATGTTGTAATTTGGAAACAGAAATTAATCAATACCAGATTGGTTACCAAAATGCTATAAACGATCTCCAAAGAAAGATAAATCTTAGAAATCGGGACATTATAGTAGACAAGGGAAAGGACAAAGGAAAAGAACCAATGGGCAAATCAAAAGGAACTGTGGATAAACCTTCTGCTAGTCAGCATGAACAGCAAACGAAAAGAAAAGAAATTGAAGATGTGCCAAAGATAATTTCAGATAACAAGAAAGATTCGGTGAAGGAGGTTGATAAAAATTTGGTTCCTTTCAATATACAGAATGAAGTGTCAAAAGTCAAGATTTATGTACCTTTCAATGAGATATTAAAGAATAAAGAATACAAGGAACAAATCTTTAAGATGATGCAGGTAGAAAATCGAGTGGAAATAGATACTTTGGAATTAGATGATGATACTCCTAATATCTGCCTGGGTTCAAGAATGGAGGATAATAGTGTTGACGAAGTTTCTCCTTTCTATGTGAATTTGAATATTCATGATAAAGTCGTGCATAATTGTATGTTAGATTCAGGAGCTTCTCATAGTTTGATGCCAAAACTTGTGGTAGAATCTTTGGGACTGGAAATCACAAGACTGTATGATGACTTATTCTCTTTTGATTCAAGGAAAGTTAAATGTTTAGGGTTGATAAAAGATTTGACAGTCAATCTCAGTAAAATACCAGCCAAAGGTATTCTTATGGATGTGGTGGTTGCTGACATTCCAGCGAAGTTTGGTATGTTACTGTCCAGGTCATGGGCCTCAAAGTTAAAAGGAACTTTGCAGATGGATATGTCTTTTGCTACTATTCCGGTATTGGGAGTACACAGAAGATTATATGCAGAAAAGATGGCTGCTTATTTGGTAAGTGATTTAAAAGAACCTAAGAAACATGCTATGTATGCAGTAGATACAGATTTGGGTTCTTGCATTTTGTACAATGATGTTGAATCTAAAGAAAAGATTGATTTGATTGAACCGAAAGAAAATGAAAAAGAAAGATTGTTGAGAGAAAAGATCAGAAAAGAAGGGACTTGGACAATGCATTTTGATGGAGCTAGAAGCAGAGAAGGAGCTAGTGCAGGAATATGGATAATTACACCTGATCGAGAATTCCTAATGTTTTCTTACAAATTGAATTTTGAATGTACCAACAACGTTGCAGAATATGAGGCTTTGATTCTGGGATTGAACGTGTTGAGAGATTTAAAAGCAAAAAGGATTGAAGTGTTTGGAGATTCCGAATTGGTTATAAATCAGGTAAAAGCTATTTATCAGACTATACACCCTAAAATGAGGTCCTATAGGAATGAGGTGTGGGATTTGCTGGAAAACTTTTTCGATGAACATGGCGTTGTTTCAATTCCTAGAGTTAGCAACACTATAGCAGATTCTTTGGCCACTGCAGGAGCAGCATTCAAAACTCCCATCTTTTCTAAAAAGAAATATGATATTGAAGTCATACACAGACCATCTATCCCAAACAATATCAAACATTGGCAAGTTTTTGAGGATGATCAACAGATTAAACGCTTTTTGGAAATGACAGATGAATTCAATTATAGGTCTATTGATGCAGAAGTTGATGAAATTGGTCCAGATGAAGTGGATTCTCCAGAAGAAACAGAAAATTTCAGGAAAAGGATTGGAGGTAAGGATATAATTCAACTGAAGAATAATGTTATACCTAGGGGCTTGATTCCTTTAGAAAAATTATTTGATAAAAATGATGTGGTGAAAAATACAAAGATAGAACCTAAACCTGAAGATGTAAAAGACTACAATTTAGGTTCTGAAAAAGATCCCAAGTTGGTAAAGCTTTCCAATAAATTACCAATAAAGGAAGAAGATAAAAGCGTGGAAGTGATGAAGAGATTTTCTGATGTTTTTGCTTGGAGCTATGAGGACCTGAAAGAATATGATGTTTCTGTTATACAGCATACAATTCCAATCAAACCAGATGATAATCCTTTTAAACAAAAATTAAGAAGAATAAATCCCAAGTTGCTGCTAGTGTTGGCGGATATTTCTACCCTGTAGTCAGGAAACTAAAACTATCAACTTGGTTGGGGTGACAGGTAAGTGTATTAATGCTGTTACAGAAGCATTTACAAAAAGAAATAAGCTGTAGATGTAGGGAACATACCTTTAAACAAAGTCTGATCCTTGCCTTGACTTGGTCCTGTGTTCCGCTTCCAAATCTACCTTTCCTTTAGCAAACCTACAACAACAATACCTTTCTCAAAACATTTTGGGCAATAAATAAAGCTTGAAAGAAACACAAGTTATGTTTAACATTCAACATTGACCAAAATAAATCCAACTTAAGATGTCATTTGATAAAACATTCAAATTGGAACAAGAAAACACTTCAACCTTTATTTGTCAAAAGTAGAATGCAGTACAAATATACCTAACAATGAAGCAGGCTCCTGCAACTAGATTCTGGGCTCTGGCTTTCTTCTGGCTTGGATATCTTCTGCAACAACTTCTCCAATGCAAGATTCTTCAAAGTTTTTCCATTAATCAATCTCACTAACTCCAATTTCTAACCCTTCTCCTTTAACCTTATTGGTATTTATAGGTTCAAAGAAGTAGTTCAGGTCGAGATGTAGTTATGGAGGAAGTTGGGGGAGTTAGGAAACTGCCATCAACTAATCCTCCTCGATGAATTAATATATTTTTTAATCATCTTTTAAGATGTACGCGACTATTACTCAGTGGAGTAGCGTATATGGCGCTACCCTATTGTTTAACAACTAGCGCTCATTCAGTTTTAAATGTCGAGCGCTACTTTGCTAAGAAGGAGTAGCGTATATATTGATATGGGCGCTACTATTATACACTGGAGTCGCGTATGGGCGCTAGTCTCTTTAAGTGGAGTAGCGCTCATACCTCAAAATGATATTTTTGTATGTTTTCCAGTATTTTCAGGAAATGGGATGAGTTGTCATATGGTCCAAGGTCAACATGCTCCTCCATCCAAATTGTCCTTTCGTGTGATCAGTAGCTCAGGGTGATCACGGATGGAGAGGTGCAATTTTGACCTATAACAGATGCCCCCTAATGTGTGATGTCAGAGGGAAACGATGGCCAAAATACATTACAATCCAAAGCCAGAGGAGGAGCACAAAACCGCAGAACAAGTCGCAAGAAACCTGCAACAAAGATCAAGGTCGGCGAGTAATTACATTGTTGACATCTTATAGATGTGTAGTGTGATACAACATGATCTCTGATACATAACAAGGAGATGTATATAAAAGCATGGCTACTTGAAATACAAGCGTGGATCCATGTCAAACTGAGAGATCATAGCCATAACAACAAACTGGATCTATGTCTCATGGAGAGCCGAATATAATTGAGGCTCAGTCTTGCGCAACTTGGGTGATAACAAAATGAAGTTGTGTCATCAAAAAATCCCAAGGTCTTCATCCCACAATAACCCTAGGTACAAACCCGAACCATGTGAATAGATGAGCTGATAGTCGAACATGGAGGGCATCGTTTGATTACCGGTCATTGATGTATACCGTTAACAAAAGCGAGGACTTCCACCGATAATGATGATGGGGTCCAAGGTACCAAGTACGATTCACCAAATGTGAATAGATGGACTTGGAGTCGAACACTTGGGAATCCTGTCGAAGAATAGACATTGATGTATTCTCATCATTCAACAGTGAGGAAAATTGTCACTGGTGACTGCAATCTCCAAGGTACTAACCGAAACTCTAAACTTCAATCCCAGAATAATGATTTGGTGTCGATGGGAAGAAGTCCGTTGGAAGGGAGGCCTTAAGGCATCCTCCATCATCCGACTCGAGAATCACTCAACTGGTAAGAGATGATATGGAATAATATGCACCAAGACTGACACTAGGAAGGCCGACACATGAGGTCAAGGTAAACTGCAGAATGGCCGACACAGGGTATATCCTTGAACATTGAGCACGACACAAAGTGACTCAGGCAGTTTCTGACATAATGGGGTAAATAAGTCTGAAATGTAAGAGACATTAACAGACCCTCCATATGGTTGGAAGAATAACCAACCGGGGGAGTAAATAACTCGGAGGAAAGGTTCACCCTGAGGCCAAAAACTAAACCCAACTGACAAGATAGACTCAAGTAGGTGCTGTGTTCAAGGATAGAACTTGACTGAAACTTCCTTTGACAATGGAGATATGATATGTTTTTCCCGTTCCTTATTCTTTTTAGATAAAAGAATACCCTTCTTGTGGATTTAATGAGTCCAAGAAAGAATGAAAACTCAATAGGTCCAACCATGTAAATAATTTAACGAGCCCATGGGAGGAAGACTCAGTACCTTCTTCATAATTTAGAGAGTTCGAAGAAGAGATAGAAGAGTACTCTATATGTACCGATCTCTGGATTTTAATATTGAGCCGAGATCTGTTCTTGCTCGCCGGTGTTTTCAATTTTAAGGAGTTTGAAAAACTTAAACAATAACTCCATATATCTGCTCGTGGATTTTAGTATCGAGCCCAAGCAGATTAATGCTCGCCGGTGTTTTCCTGTTTATAGAGTCTGAAAAACTTAAACAATCCTCTTTTCACCTATCTGTGGATTTTATATCGATCCCGGATTGGTCTGTGCTCAGCGGTGTTTTCTTGTTTATAGAGTTGAAAAACTTAAACAGTCCTCTACTTACCCTCTCGTGGATTTCACATCGAGCCCGAGTAGGTGAATGCTCACTTGGTATTTTCATGTTTAGAGAGTCTGAAAACCCTAAAGAGAGACTCCAAAAGGTCCTTTTTCGTACAGTTAGTCTCCTCCCCCGAAAAAGTATAAAACAATGAAAGGAGAACTCTTCTAGCGCATACAGGAGTATACCTAGAGTATACCTTTTCCGTAGTTAATCCACTGAGGCCCGGAAAAGGGATAATTCTATACCTGAGTGGATGAGCCTTCGGATACTTTAACGAGCTCGAAGAGGACAAGTTTACTCAGCAATCTTGTTTAGGTTTAAATAGTCCAAACAAGAGCTTAAAATGACTTAAAGATCAGCTTCTGGGATCGTAGCTTCATGCCCTGCCAAAACTAGGTCTTCAACAAAATATTAGTCGATGCCGCAAAAATCTTAAATGATATATGAATTTGGAATATTTAGCTAACTGACAAGGTCTATCATCAAGAAATTTGAGCTTAGGAGACGAATCCGACAACAATTGAGTGAAAATTGAACTTGGATCAGTGTTATACCTTATTTTATGTTTCAATTGATTAATTAGGGTTTTTGAAAGTTTTTTGAAACTATGGAAAATTAAAAATTATGGGTAAAAATCAAAATCCAATTTAATATATAATTTCATTGTTAAAAAATCAATTTTCATTTTGTGTTGTAGGGCAAAAATTGGGGCAACTTTTGCAAATTTCCAATCTCCATTGCGATCAAATCGGGTATCCAACCACCAAACTTCCTCCGCCAAGTAAGTAGAAATCTCCCTATCTTGCATTTCAATGGTTTATTTTTAAAATTTTGAGCAAAAAATGGCTTGTAACGCGATGTTCATAAGGTTTCATGCGCGGGTGCTACTGTGTATACACAAGAGTAGCGTACGAAGGCAATGGGCGCTACTTTGCTCAAACAGAGTAGCGCCTACATGCTACTGTGTAGTATACACAGTAGCGTACATATTTGCAAAGCCACTTTCAAGCGCCGAGACTCAAAAGTTTTGGGGTTTTTGTGCAGGATGGTCTTACAATGGAGGGAAAGGGAGCATGAAGACATGGATAGGCTAGCCATGCAAGACCCAGCTACCCTCCATGCGCTCCGTAGATGCGGTTTGTTGAAATTTTATCGAACCGTAAACATGCGGGCACTAAACAAGCTGTTTCGGAGATTGATTCAGTATTGGGATGTTGATACGAATACCTTCATCATCCAGGGACAAACTCTTGAGCTTACCGTTGAGGACATATACTTTATTACTAGTATCTCAAGGAGAGGAGACGTAATCAATCTGAAGGGGACATCTCGTTTGGGTGCACGATCAGTGCAAGAATATGTAAATACATACTGTGTTGCCGGAGCAGAAAAATTGGGAAGCCAAGTCCTAATTTCAACTATTGAGGGTCTCCCACTGAAAGTGATAGTGAGCATGATCAACCGGGTATCCGGTAGTGCATCACAACACTTTGCTTCCAGGCATTTGATGCATATTGGTGTACAGTGCTTGCACGACCATGTTTATGATTGGTGTACCAGTTTGTTAGCAAACATGAAGTATCAAATGACAAGTTGCAAATCCGGTTCCATGAAGAATTTTGGGTACAGAAGTATCTTGTGTACTTTCTTCTTCGAGAGGATGCCTGCTATTAGTTTGGGGATGCCTCTTCCACAGGTTAACCCCCGTGAGCCCAGACTAGGCCGTTGGGGTGACATTTTTCTCTGCCAGGGTGGTGGGGAAAGTCACTATTGTTACCACACTGATGACTTCCGGGGGTGGTGGGAGAGGCAAGTACCCGCGTTTGAGCAATTTCCCTATGCTGGATTGGATTTTCGTCATGATCCAGAGCTGGTGCTTCCGCCAGGTGGAGCCTGGGGAGATATTGGTATGTTTAAATTTTGAGAATTTATTTAATTTTTTCAAACTTTTCAAGTATTTGATTTTTTATGAATGAGTTTCGAAGTTCTAATCAAGTGTCAAATGCAGATGTTGGGCCTGTTCGTCCTGAGGGCCATCCTACCATCTATGTGAGGCCAGCAGATATCACCGCAGCGGATGCTATGTTGGGAACCCTAGAGAGGAAGATGAGTCGGTTGACTCATGAGATTCCTGCATGCCGCATGGACCAGATACCTGTAGACATGCAGGAAGATGTTGTTGGGGTGCCCCCAGCATGGCTTATGGTGCTGCGGCGGATTTCTAGACTAGTGATATGCTATCGCAATGCGGTAGATGATGAGGAGGTTCCTCCTTCTCCGTAGGAGAAGAAAAACATTATATGTATATATTTTTGAGGCTACTATGCCCAGCTTTTGTACTTTTATGACTTGACTTGAGAGACTCATGACTCAAAAACTCATATTTTTTGATACAGTACCAGTTATATATACAGTATCGGTTATTTACATGTGTATGCGTTTAAAATTTATGTGTGGAATGTTGTTTACAATGTATGATGCAAATGCCAGTCTAACACATAATTTGCTAATGAATCAGCTAAAGTGTTTAAATTTCTTGGAATGTGTTCATATCTGATAGAATGAAATTGTCTTTCCAATAGTCTAACTCGTAGAAACTGACGTAGCAATCCTGGATCTCTGATACGATAGACACCTGTTAACTGAAATACAATTAGTTGTGAGTCAAGCCTTACCTCCAGGTATGAAATGCCATGACTGAGGGCATCTCGGAGAAGTTCTATAACTGCACTGTATTCAGCCACATTATTCGTGGTAGGTCCCAAACAAAGCCCCCCTGAAGAGACAAGTTGGTCAGCAGGTGAGTAAATGACCCAAGCTGCTACAGCCAACTGGAAGGTGTGGCGACTGGCGCCATCAGCAAATCCTAGGAAATGTGCGGTTGACATCTGGTACACGAAACGAGAAACACACATAAGATCACCTAACGAACATAACAAAAACTAGCTTTACAAAAATATACAGCTATGTTATAAGAAAATGTATCTCTGCCTAGGCTTAGTACTTCTTCAGGTAGGGTCAATGCCTGGATCCTCCTCAGGAGGCCGGGCAAAGGTGTTATGGAACTCATGGAAAAGATTGGTATATGGGATGATTTCATCGAGATAACATCCCGTTTCACCGAAAATGTTTCCGTTGACCCCAGTAAAAATGTTCACCAACGAGGTATGTACTCTATTTGCTTCAACAATGGCAACTTGTGAAGGAGTGAGACCAGTATTCTCATCAGGTGGTGAACAAAATTCACCTCTCTCCAACAAGTGAAGAAAAGGAAACAAGAAAGACGCGCGATTTATATGTTCACGAGGATGGTCCAGGTCATTCAAAGCTTCTAACATTTCCTCATCAGAAGGTAAAGTAATTTCTGAACTATCGAGAGAATGAATTGGGTCAGGTGTCTGAGTAGTGGCACAATCCATGTTTGACTCTACAGACACTGACGGAGTCAATATATCTTCTGTTGTAGTTTGATAAGAATCTAAGTGGGTGACTTCTACAACAGGGGTAGGCACTAAAGGGTTTGTATTAGTTGAGGGAAACTCAGAATCAGTTGTTAAACTGGTCATGGATGTTTCAGACGATGAACATCCCTCAGTACCAACAAATAAAGTAGGAGCGGGTAGGTCAAAAGTGCCAATTAGTGATCCAAAGAGTCCTGCTCCTAAACTCTCACTAACTGGGGTGGTTTGATCAATCATAGGAACCGTAGTTTCCGAAGAAGTCTGGTGTTTTCCTTGAGTGAAAGAAAGTTGATCGACAGTAACCATCATACCTTCAAATGGGAACATGACCACTTGAAAAACTGCCAATGCTATAGCTTGCATGGCATAAGTCCAACTCCTGCCCAATAACATGTTGAAATCGAGCGGAGCGTCCAGAACCTCTATCTCAACAGCAACTGTTTTACCGGCCAAGGTGACATTAAATGATGGTAAAAATCCATGTGGACGGAAAGTTCTGCCATTAAATGTAGTAAGCATTGTGTTGGAAGGGACTAACTCAGGAGAACCTAGAGCTTTCCAACAGGAAATAGACATTACGCAAGTCGACGCTCCCTCATCTACTACAGCTCGTCTAATGGTCATTGAACCATGAACGACCTCAATCTGGAGGGAAACGTGATAGGGCAACCGGTATTTGACATCAGTCATGTCAAATCGCGCAGACATGTTGGAGGACTCCATACTCCCAATAGCTGCCAGAAGTGCATTTCGTTGCAATGGACAACTCTGCAAGACTTCTAGAGTAGACATGGCACAAGGGGTTTGGGCTAGATCTTCAACCACATTGTAGTTGGAAGCAGCCCGTGTGTTGGGATTGTGCGATGCCTTCTTCAAGACACCTTTCGGAATCTTGGGCATTGGGTCCACAGGTATGTGGAGTGGAGTGGAGGATTCAGGAAGCTCCTTATCCTTTCTCTGTGTTTCCAGGGTATAGTTCTTGGCTCTAGTTTGTAAAAGTGCATCCGAGTTAACCATGTTTATGAATGTTTGATCAACCGAAGCGTGCGAAGTGCCCCCAGTTGTGGAGGTGCCAGAAGTTGAGCCTTGCCCTTTAGGAGATGGATCTTTCAAGAAGGTAGGCTTCTTCTCTCTTAAGAGCTTCTGGGCTTCTTCTAGTAGAGGGCATTGATGAGTAAGGTGATTCTGCTTGCAAAGTTTACAAGGGAACCTAACCTTCTTTTCTTCCTTGTCACCCTCTTCGGCATTGTCTTTTTTGGGCTTTTGTTGGTTCCCCTCTCCTTTCTTGCCCTTCTTTTTGTTGTTGGGCTGCCGAGGGCCCTTTTGATTGTTCTGAACCTGATTAACAGATTCAGAAGTAGAAGGAGAGGTTGTGATGGAAGCAAAGTCTGTAGTCGAATGTTTGACAGTTAAGGCTTGGACCTGTTTGGTCAGTGCTTCGAAGGCTGCAGAGTTAACTGAACCCACTATGCTGTCAGCATGTGGTCCAGGTTTGGGTCTACTCAGATCAGTGTTTGATCTCGGTGCGTCGGGTATAATCTCATACAGTAAACCAGATTGTGCATATACAAGGTCTAACTGTTGAGTCCTTAAGATGGCTTCTTCTTCATTGGATACTCGAGATGTCGCTACTTCCTTAGAAATATAAGGAAGGAGTGATTTCAAGTACCACTCAAGCAGGAACTCTGGAGGGATGTTGGCCTTTACGAGCCTCTTCCGTCTTCGCCACTCCTGAATGTGGTCAGATAGGTGAGTGGCTTTGTTTTGTCTAAGAGAAGACAAAAGTTCTGTTCCGGCATCATACCGAACAGGAAGCTGGAAATGGTTCAAAAAGATGGTTGCTAGATCCCCAAAACTAGAGAAGGTAGCCGCAGGTAACTCAATGTACCATTTGGCTGCGGGACCAGTTAGGGTCCTTTGAAACAATCTCAATCTGATGGAATCCTCGTTCAACGAATTTGAAGAACACCACAAGTGAAAGGTAGTGACATGGTCACCAGGGTCTTCACCAGCTTTGCCTTCGAATTTTGGAATATCCGAAGGTAATTTGGTGGGAACTTATGGCCACGTGGCATTATGACACACAGGATCATTTGTCAGTTTCGAAAGGTCTGGCAAATTTAAAGTTGCCAGAAAAGGTAGACGAGGCCGGTAAGATGAAACTTGATAAGGGGAACCACCCATCGTTTGTCCCATGAATTGTTGGTAGCGGTTGCCCCCAGCCATTTGGTAATAAGGGTTTCCCCCAGGCATTTGGTAATAAGGGTTGCCCCCGGCCATGTGCTGATAGGAGTTGCCACCTACCAACTGTTGGTAGGGGTTTCCCCCAGTTAACTATTGGTAAGGGTTACCCCCAGGTATTTTTTGGTAGGGGTTTCCCCCTACCAGCTGTTGTTGTTGTGAGAAAGAGTTATTAAAATTTCCCCACCCATACGAGAGTGGATTAGTGCTTTGCGGGTTCGTCCACTGTGGCTGGGTGTTAGCCCCGCCATATTGCTGGTTAAAGATATTACCCCCTCCCCCTGAGAACAAGGAAAAAGGGGTGTTACTTGTAGGCATGTTGGCTTGATTCAAGTTAGGGCCTACAAAGGTGTTGAAACTAGTAGAGGCTGATGTGGACGGTGCAGTCATGGTGCCCATGACTAGTATGTTTGCAGAAGCACTTGGTCCTACCACAGGTGTGGAAAGCCAAGTACTAGGAATCTGATATAAAGGTTGAGAAATAGAAGGTGTTGCACAGTTGGCCATACTGCTAGGTCCAACAGTAGACGTAGGAATAGATGCCATTGTTGTAAAACTAGGCATTCCTAATGTACTAGTGTTGAAACTGAAAGATGCCGTAGGCACAGATGTGGTTTGTGCCTGACTAGATGTAGCAGTAAAAGAAGGGTTAACTGTGCTGGTATTCATACCTAAAGTTGGAGTTTGGGGACCCCCTGGTTCACTTCCTGTGTTAGACATCAGATGATCGAGAAACAAAAGATCTGCACTGAAAAGGGGCTGCTAGAAACCAACAGGTGACAGAAGCGAAATTCTAGTATTGGTTAAGGGAGGATTGAAAGGAGTGCTATACTCCGCGGAAGTAAGATCTTCCACCTCAACAGTACTAAAGTGTTGTTGATCTGTGATACCTGGTAGTGGTTCCTCAGGAACCTCAATTTCAAGGTTTTCTGTTACAAGGATTTCTTCAAGCAAATCTAATTCAGAGGTAATTTCTGAAGAAATACCGGGGTTTACCCACTGTCGTCTGGCTAGTTGTATAGGTTCTGTTCTAACAGGTGGAAGGTTTTGAATCCTTCTCGATCTACGGAGTTGTTGATTCTCCGTGATTATAAATATAAAATAACAAACTAGAACCTAGTGGCCACTATGACTAGGGGGAAAACAGCACACCAACTAAAAAAAACTTCCTAAGTATACAAACCAGTCAAACAAAGGTGCCTTCCGGAGAAGAGTCTGGGATGATGAGGGCCCAGAACAGATCAACGAAGGAAGAAAGACAGTTACCCTGGGTCCAGAATACAATGACTAAGGGTGCAAGCGCTGGAATCACCCAACCGCCCTCCCAAAGACCTGCACGGGGTTTCCTCCCACGTCTGTCTTAGGTACAGCAGATATACCCTCTACTGTCACCTGTGTAAGAACCTAGAAGTCTGATACTATGGATACCACAACACCGAAAATTCCTGGGGGAACAGTCACCGGTCGAATCAGAAAGCGTGGGCAGGGTAGCTAAGCCCGAAACTCGAAAGAGTCCCCAATACGCAATCCGATCCTAGCGTATGCTCGAAAAGCAAGTAGGAGGAGTATTCCCACAAACTGATCTCGCAATAACCTACTGCATATGCTCCCAGGCAAATTTTGAGTGAGGTGGGTTTACCTATGATAGTCTCACTACGATTGTTGCGCAATGTGTGATCTTGGGTGGTTTAAGGTGATTTAAACACAAGACCCTAACCAAAACTAATTGGTGTAGTGTACCCTAAAAAGAAAAAGTTTCTAGTTCATTTTATTAACAAATTTTAGGGGCTTTTATTACGCAAAAAGGATAGTGGGTGTGTGAGCGTGGTTATAACAAGAAAACAAAAATGCAAATATAATTCAATCTTTCCTACAACAAAACTTTTTCATTTTTTCATCTACTTCTTTTTCAAAACTGAAAATCTAAGCAAACTTTCTTAAAAAAATTTTGTTTTCTTTTTTAAATTATACAAAATATACTAAGCTATTTTGCAATGACAAAGACAAGTTCTATTTTAACTTAAAGTACCATTTTTTTTTGCTTTTTCAATAACCGAGAAAGAACTATGCAAAAAATGGAAAGCCAAATAAAACTTTTTATGCAAAGTGTGTAAGTATGGCTAAACGTTCTTATGCCTATAGCTGTCGAAACCCTAGCTCGAGAAAGACTTGATCTACAGGTTTTTTACTAAGAAAAAGCCTATAAACTTGGACACCAAGTGGGAGAAAACAAAAGAGAGAAACACCCAAGGACTGACCTAAAGTGTCTAGCCCTAGCAAGACCACAAAGCCAAGTACAAGTAGACAAGCAAGCTGCCCTACTAACACAAAGAAACTGAGAGGTGAAACTAGCCTACAGCTGTTTAAAAAGTACTTGTGACCAGCAGAAGACAAGAAGTCTTGGAAGATAGAAACTTGACCTAAAAGAAGACACCCTAGAAGCTCTACCAAATACCAAACCCTAAACCAAGGATGGGGGTAGTGGAGAGCAGACAACTTCACCACAAACAACAGACACAGGAGTGTGCTGGTTTGTAAACGGGCAACAAGCAGTCAGGGTCTGAAAAGATGGAAATGCTCAACACCAAAACACTTCCTAGTCTTCAAAAGTCAATAAAAAGTTCAAAAATTCCAAAGGTCAACAAGTGGTTTGAAAGATGGGAAAAACTTCAAGAGAAGGTTCTATGGCTTAAGTAACAGTTAAAACCTCATGCAACAGTCCAAAGGATCCCACAACAAAGTCAGCAAATCACCACAGGGCTAAAAACACAAGCAAACCAAAAATTGACTGCTTCAGGAAATGTACTCTACTGTGTAGTAGAGCAACTCGCGCCCAAATAGAAACGGGCACTACTATATATACAGGACAATAGCGTATGGGCGCTACTGTACATATATCAGAGTAGCGCTCATATTTCAAAGGCTTGAAAACTGACTTTGGAAGGTACAGAAACTGATGGAAGCAGGCAAGAAAAAAGGCAAGGGATACCTAAAAAGGTTCTTGACACATTAAAGAAATCAAAACAAACTAGGAAGACACCCAATAATAAGGTTTCCTAAAGCTAAAAACTCTATTTCCCCAGCGGAGTCGCCAGTCTGTTGGCGGATATTTCTACCCTGTAGTCAGGAAACTAAAACTATCAACTTGGTTGGGGTGACAGGTGAGTGTATTAATGTTGTTACAGAAGCATTTACAAAAGGAAAGAAGCTGTAGATGTAGGGAACATACCTTTAAACGAAGTCTGATCCTTGCCTTGACTTGGTCATGTGTTCCGCTTCCAAATCTACCTTTCCTTCAGCAAACCTGCAACAACAATACCTTTCTCAAAACATTTTGGGCAATAAATAAAGCTTGAAAGAAACACAAGTTATGTTTAACATTCAGCATTGACCAAAATAAATCCAGCTTGAGATGCCATTTGATAAAACATTCAAATTGGAACAAGAAAACACTTCAACCTTTATTTGTCAAAAGTAGAATGCAATACAAATATACCTGACAATGAAGCAGGCTCCTGCAACTAGATTCTGGGATCTGGCTTTCTTCTGGCTTGGATATCTTCTGCAACAACTTCTCCAATGCAAGCTTCTTCAAAGTTTTTCCATTAATCAATCTCACTAACTCCAATTTCTAACCCTTCTCCTTTAACCTTCTTGGTATTTATAGGTTCAAAGAAGCAGTTCAGGTCGAGATGTAGTTATGGAGGAAGTTGGGGGAGTTAGGAAACTGCCATCAACTAATCCCCCTCGATGAATTAATATATTTTTTAATCATCTTTTAAGATATACGCGACTATTACTCAGTGGAGTAGCGTATAGGGCGCTACCCTATTGTTTAACAACTAGCGCTAATTCAGTTTTAAATGTCGAGCGCTACATTGCTAAGAAGGAGTAGCGTATATATTGATATGGGCGCTACTATTATACACTGGAGTTGCATATGGGCGCTAGTCTCTTTAAGTGGAGTAGCGCTCATACCTCAAAATGATATTTTTGTATGTTTTCCAGTATTTTCAGGAAATGGGATGAGTTGTCATATGGTCCAAGGTCAACATGCTCCTCCATCCAAATTGTCCTTTCCTGTGATCAGCAGCTCAGGGTGATCACAGACGGAGAGGTGCAATTTTGACCTATAATAGCCAGTGATAGAAAAAGAGGTGAGAAAGCTGTTTGATGCCAAGATAATTGTGTCCTTGAGGTTTTCCAAGTGGTTAGCTAACCTAGTACCAGTGAGGAAAAAGAATGGTGAAATAAGGCTGTGCGTGGATTTTAGAAATTTGAACAGAGCTTCTTTGAAAGATAATTATCCATTCCCTAAAATGGATCAGGTTTTACAACAAGTTGTGGGAGCTGAAAGAATTTCCATGTTAGATGGTTTCTCAGGTTATAATCAAATTAAAGTTCATCCAGAAGATCAAGAAAAAAGTGCTTTTACTACTCCATGGGGAACATTTATGTACGCCAAAATTCCATTTGGTTTGATGAATGCAGGCGCAACTTTTCAGAGAGCCATGGACATTGCATTTGCAGATGAAAGGGACAAAATTGTGGTAGTATACATGGATGATATCACTGTTTATTCAAAAAATGCTGCTGACCACTGGAAACATCTAGAAAGAGTTTTTATAAAATGTAGAAGATTTGGGATTTCCCTAAATCCAAAGAAATCTCATTTTTGCATGGAGGAAGGGAGATTATTGGGACATATCATATCAAAAGACGGCATTAAAATTGACCCGGAGAGAGTATCTGCGATACAAAAGGTGGGAATCCCTAGGAGAAAAAAGGAGATTCAGTCATTTATTGGAAGAGTAAATTGGATAAGAAGGTTCATTCCTAGTTTTGCCGAAATTCTGAGAAATATAACTGAAATGCTAAGAAAAGACAAGGAAATTAAATGGACTGAAGAAGCAAAAAAATCCTTTGAAAACATTAAAAGAGCATTGACTGAAGCACCAGTGTTGATGTATTCAGATGTATATAAAGAAGTAACGAAATGTCATGAATGCCAAATTTTTGATGGAAAATGAGAACTATTGCCATTTCCATTGAAACCTATTTCAGTTGAAGCACCGTTCCAACAGTGGGGGTTAGATTTTATTGGTGAGATCAACCCAAATTCTTCAGGGCAACATAAGTGGATTCTAACGGCTACAGATTACTTCACAAAATGGATTGAAGCCATCCCAACCAGAAATGCTACAGAAACAGTGATTATGAACTTTTTAGAAGAAAATATTTTGTCCAGGTTTGGTTGTCCTAAAAGGATAGTGACAGATAATGCTCCAGCGTTCAAGTCAAAAAAGATGATAAATTTTTGTCACAAATATCACATACATCTGAATCATTCAACTCCTTATTATCCACAAGGAAATGGATTGGCCGAATCTTCAAATAAAAGTTTAGTGAGAATCATAAAAAGATTGCTGGAAGATAACAAAAGGGCTTGGAACACTAAACTGAAATATGCTCTGTGGGCAGACAGAATCAGTACAAAGAGAGCAATTGGCACTTCCCCTTTCCAGTTGGTATACGACACAGAAGTAATTTTCCCTGTTTCTTTGGGATCGCCAATTATGAAATTATTACAAGAAATTGATGAAGAACCAAATAATATGCAAAGGAGAATAAATCAAATGATAGAATTGCATGAAGTCATTGAAAAAGCATATAACAAAACCCAAATGCATCAGGAAAAAATGAAGAAAACTTTTGACAGAAAAGTTAAGGAAATGGATATTTAGATAAATGATTTGGTTTTGAAGTGGGACTCCAGAAAAGAAGACCACCATGGAAAGTTTGAGCATTTATGGAAAGGTCCATATATTGTTGCAGGATGTCAAGGAGAAAATGCATTTATCCTAAAAAATTGCAATGGAGAATTCTATCCTGGAGGACCCGTAAATGGGAGGCACCTCAAACATTATCTTTCCTAAAAGACAGAAGTGAAAGAGAGTTTTTGTACAGTGTAAATATTTAAGAAAAAAAAAAAGGGTTTGGATGCAGCCCAATGGATCAGGCACTGGGTCTACGATGTTCTTTGCTACCTCACAGGGAGGATAGCATCCCCAGTTGGAGCCAATTGTTGACACTATATGTGAAAAATATTCAAATCCTAAAATTTTTGCCATGATAACCTAAAATCAGTGAAATTACCACAAGGAGGTTGAAGAAAAGGTTGACAATTCAAAAAACAAAGGGAAAAACCCACTTATGCAAAGTCCGAAAGAAAATTTATGAAAAGATTAAACCCCGATCAAGTTTCGGTGGTGGAGATGTCAAAAATCCCGATCAACGGCCAATATTGCTTCCCGCATCGCCAAAGTGATCGGCGGAAAATAGATGTGGGCGGTAGCGGACTCAATACCACCGGGGCATGTGTCCAAACCTCATCCTTCCGCATATGTGATATGGTGGTAAAGGAAACCACCATAGCGCCGGGCGGAACCACCAAATATGGAAGCGCGGTGGGGTCAATACACATGGCAGGGTGGGACCTGATATGTGGCAAATGGAGAAAGCGCGGCTGGGCCATAGCACGTGGCGTCATACGTTGTGAAATCGGAGGGTTGATATAAATTTAAAACAAAATCAATGGCTAGTGTTCGTCAGCATCGGGGAAGCTTCACACTGGATATAAGGAAGAGTGGTTGCGGAAAGTAAACCACTCCAACAGGTGTCAGCTGGTGGCTGATCTGCGTAGGGAACAAACCGGAGAAGAAAACCGCTTTTTGATCGCGGATACCACCAAAAGGGATAAAGGGAGACGAGATGCGACGGCTCAAAACAAAAGTTCGAGATCAAGGGTCAGATATGAAACCGCATTCATAAATTTGCAGGGAAGTTAATTAAAAAGACTTATATAAAACAAAAAGGGCTCCACACAACGACATTCTGCATATGTGTCACTATCTTGGAGAGCTCTGAAGACTAGTGGAGGTCGGCGATCGCGACAGAAGGCGAAAGGCGGGTACATACAGGTCATGTTGAAATGCGAGTCTTGGTAAAGGAAATGACCAACTATGACTTACCCACGGCCGACCAATGGAATTATGTGGAAAAATATGGAAGGACAAGATATTCTGTCCATTCATAGATGCTTTCAAAACTCTTGCCAAGTGGCGAAAAGATGATATTCAAAATTTTTGCCAAGTGGCAAAAAGATACTTTTATTTTAAATTTGTAATATTATTTGAAGACAGTTATCTGTTGCTCAAAGACAGTTATCTTTTAAGTTAAAGTATTTTCAGTTATTTGTTAGAGGAAGCAGTTATGTCAATCTTCCTCCAAATTTTGTATAAAAACAATGAGATTCGTTGTTGAAAGGGTTGGAAATCCTTTGAGAGACAAGTATGTTTTGAAGTCTATTTTTTGATAAATAAAGGCAGTACAGTGGATATACCTATCTTTTAAAACCAGAGATTCATGTGTTGATCAACTTTACAGTCTGTTTTTTCCGTTATCTTTATATGTGCATGTTCACTCTCTTCGTTATATCTTCCATTATGTCTTTCTTCTATATTTAAATGAGCATATGAAATAATTCGAGATTCATACTGGTTATGCCTCGTTTCATCGCATTTAAATATTCACTATTTTCTCCAAAGTTGACAATGGATTCATCCTAGTTAGATGCCTATTGTTGATGGAATGTCATTATTTCTTTCTATACCACCTGCAAAAATCAGATTGACTGTGATATGATTACTATCTTGCCTTTGTGAAAATCTATTTGGTATAAATCTCTTACTGGCACATTATATATTTGAAACTTTTGACTCCATGCCAACGTTTCTTGTTTTCCTTTTCAACCAGAAAATCCTTTTTGAGAAATTTTGAGAAAAGTTTTATATATTTCAGCCCTTTTATATGTATTGTGAGAGAGCCCTCTCTGGTGGAAAAATGGTTGAGTTTTCTGCCTAAAGCTTGGTTTGAAATAGGTTACCTTAGGTGTTATTCTTTTACAACCGGAATAAAATCTAAGTGCTAACAGGGGGCTTGCGGCTGGGCCGCCACTGTGAGCAGGTGAGCTGTGGATGGAGCTGTTGTTGTGCAAACAAAACCTGTGCTTCGTTGCACGAAGAACGGTCATGGAAGACACAAGAAAAATTGAAAAAATGGTTGCAGGGGGTCGGAGAGATGGCTAGAGCTGAATCTAGGAGTATAGACCTCAAAAAACAAAGAAAAAACTAACTAAAAACCAAAGAACCAAGGGTTCAACCAGCGGAGTCACCAAACCGTAGCTATGGTTTTTACCCTAGCTTGTGCAAATGAGCACCTGCTAAAGATTGTGGAATCCTTAGCAGCAGTGTAGCGATAACAGTAAAAATCTAATGCAAATAACAATAAATAACAAAACTACAACTAACCATGTGCATGGTAAAAGAAATTATTTCTAACATAAAATAGTAAATAAGAAGCTCAAGAACATAGTAAAAAGATTTACGTTTCTTCTTTCATTAAAATGGTAAACAATGGAGTTACATGGGTTTTACCTCAGAGGTAAGTTTTGTGGAGTGTTTGCAGCCAGCCATATGAGGAAGGGTGCTCCAATGCTCCAATGTCGTACTCTTCTCCAAAATGTTCAAAAAGGGCCAGAGGGTTCAGAACCACAAATGGTGGGCTTTGGGTGAATTTTGGCAGCATAAGGGTAGGATGAATAGTGGATAGGAAATGGGGGGGCCTCCACCCTCTATTTGTGGATTTTTTAGGTGGAGTGCTTAACCCATGGTTTTAGTCAAAGAGTGGCTTTAGGTCAATGGTTTAGGGTTTCCCCTTCATTTTCCCTCCTTTTGTCTCCATATTTGAATTTATTTCCAATTTTTATTCCCTTGTATTTGATTTTGGGAATATTTAACCACTTTTGAGGGTTTTCGGTATGTTTTGAGGGTTTTTGATTAATTTGATGAGGATATCATTGACTTTTTCCTTTTGGGAAATTATTTGGGGACTAGAATGGTAGGAAAAATTGTTAACAGAGTCATGTGACTGGGGAGAATGAGCTAGTGAGCATTTTTTAGGTTTTAACACATACGAAAAAGCTTTTTTCTTTCACTTATATCAAAAATCCAAAAAAAATAAATATTTCAAAACTTAGAAAGAGTAGTCTTACCAACATCCTTGAATATGGCCCCTGGTGGTAGTGGCATGTCACAGTCCCCTCTGAAGTCTATCTCCTCATAGCGGTAGTCATTTATGGCGGTCACATGTCGCCACCACCGGTGGAAAAACTTATCAGTATATGGGGACGTCTACCAACCACCCCCCTTCCATGTCAATATCTCATCCCACCAGGTCTGGGATGGATCTGGGAGACCATGCAGATAGACTTCAACCCTTCGACTCAAGCCCGATGCTCTCTCAAAAAAAAGCTGCATAATATGCTACCAAAAATGAATTTTTTTTCCCACCCTTGTTTGCACTCTGTTAGCTGGTTCTTCATGGTACCCAACAACGTTGTGCACTAGTCATACACCGTCGGTCTCATGCTATCGGCTAGATATAATATCAACAGTCGTGAAGCCTAATGTAGAGAAACGGATCCTGCTATCCTCCCGAGTGTGAGGACTATAATATCCATACTTAGGCTTGCTATGGCCTCTATGGGGATCTGGCTGCCCACCTTCTGGGTGCCAACAATACAGTACCTATCTATGTAATCATTGATAGCGATTCCACCTCCCACACTATGATACCTAAGACAGGCCACCTCCCCTTGGCAGGACAAACCAGTGATGAAGTATACATATTCCACCTCCAATGGAAGTGGTTTCTCATCTAGATCAAAGTGTTTTTTCTCTACATCCCAGTAGTTGATCAACATGCTAAGCAATCGGTTTTGGGCCCTCAAACCCCCAATGCTCCAAAATTTGTATAGGCCACAAGCTTGCAATGCTTGTTGGGCGACACAATCTTCACAAACTTGTTGATATATGATGTCATGCTCCCTTTCTCTCCATTCCAGAACCATCCTGGAAGAAAACCAAAGAGTTTTTAGTGCCCATTTGTGTAAAAAACACTACCCTTAGCTCTGAACATGGGAAAATATGTATACAGTCACACATATACGTGTTCAAAGTTTACTTTGACTGTGTACATGAAGACCTCCACACGACTTGTGAAGAAGTAGCCCACGTACAACGCAGAGTTGGTTTAAAACTTTGCCAAAAATAAAAATTGACCACTGAAAACAAATTTAAAACTAATGAATTTGAAGAGGAAGTTGAGAGCTCCTACCTGAACCAGACGGCTCAAGATTTCGTGGCCCACAACACTCGGAATCGTCGATTGAAGATCGAAGGTAAAAACTATCCAAATGCAATGTGGAGTGAAAAGTGAAAACAATGTGGAAAATAATTTCTTTTTTACTATTTATCAATTTTCAAACCCACTTTTATATAGTCTTTGCCATTTTTTGAGCTTTTTGGACTAATATGTCGTCATGGAGTGCCCTTTTGAACATTTTTTGCCAACAAGAGTGGATTTTTGGACCTTTTCACATCTTCGGTAGGTATATTCTACACCCGTCATATAGGTTAGGATATCATTTCTCCTGCATTGTTGCATTTGACCTTATGACCAATTCATTAACCATAGGTGCTACCCCGCTTTTTAACTGACACAGAACCTTCATGTTGCTTTAGAAGTGTCATTATTTGGCAGTAGGGCTTGTCCGACCATGGGTGCCCTAGTTAGATCCTTTTATGTTTTGGTTCCCATGATGTTGTTTCTCCTTAAGATTGGGAGTCGTTTGTAGTCACTTCATGACATTGCGATGAAGATTCATACTCTACTTTATCTTATTCTGGCCATCTCCCATGAGGACTCCCCCATTTATGTCAAGTTGTGATTGCATTGCATATCCTGCTTGCTACTTGATCCTTGTGACAGCTCCCACTTACTCAATTATTAGCCATGTGCCTGAGCACTTTACCTTCCGAGCGAAGCAGAGCCTTAATTTATCTTTCACAGCTTGATGACCCTTTACCTTGAGGGAACAACCCTCCCAAGTGTCCACATCTTGAACCTGCTTCCTTGCATTGATCATAGATATGTTCCCTTGCTTGGAACTAATTTTCTTTCCATTTGACACTCGTTCCCTCACTTTTGTACCATAAGCAATTTTATTCTTTTTCAAGCTTTAGAACATGAAAAAGACCAAAAAATCAAATAACTGAAAAAGCTGAACAGGAAAATATTTACTACCTCTTATTGGCAGCTGCCGTTCACCTTTGAACAGAGCATTCATTTCCACTCCATTCTTCATGAGTCGGGACTTTAGTGGGACCTTAAGAGCTGTACTCGTTTCTCAGATCTTACTCCATCGGCTGGTTAAGCTTCTAGTCATTATGGAGCCTTTGTTGATTCCTCCTGTGTCGCAGAGTTATTATTATCTAGTATTCGAGTCTATGTTTCCCAAGTCTATCCATCTACTCATGCTCTTGTTCAAAGGAAGTTTTGAAACCAGATTTGGCTACACCTCAAATCTTTTGACTATTGCATGTCGGTCATCTCTTACAGTATGATCTATTAATCCGAGTTCTTCCAAATCTTTCAGCATAGCTGTTACCTTGTGCTAGTTGATGGGAGATCCATTAATGCCCTCTTTCTAGCAAATTTCATTTCGTCGACCTCAACTCATTTATTCTGGAATCGAGACTTAGATTCCGTTGAGTACCTTGAGGCTTGCAGTCATTAGTGGTAGGTTCTCTTACCATCAACCATTTTTGGAATTCATTAATGTCCCCTGATCGATGGATTCATCATAGTGTTCGACCTCAACACCTCTATTCACACTTGGTGAATGTACTCCATTCCTTGATGCCCATTTTCATTATTGGTGGGTTATCTCGCGTCTGTTAACGGTATACATCAATGACCGGTAATCATGCGATGTCACATTAGGTATGACTTCAACACCTTTATTCACTTGATGGGTTTGCACCGTAGATGATTTGTGTAGAAGACCCCATAATTCAATGGCATTCAGTATGCTAGTTGTGATCATGATTGTACTTATGGGATTTTATTCTCATACATCAGTAGTTTGTACCTTCAGTATGCACCAGTTGTTTCTTTTTCAACGGGAGACCATATCTTACTATGGGTCATGGCTATGACCACTATAACATGTATTCACTATATACTTCCTATTTATGGCCATTGTATCAGATTGTTGTATTGTACCGACATGTATTCAGAGATATCATTGTATTATGACGAGTGGGATACTCCTTCCATTTGTGTCTCCATCACTCCACTGATGAGATTCATAATGTATTTCATCCATCGTAGTACCTTCTCTGACCTCACACATTAGGGGGCATCTGTTACAGCATATTTTTCCACCCTGTGAGAATTTATACTCTTTAGCTTCCCTTACCTACTTATAGACTCAAAACCAAACTTGTGGTTCCCTTTGAACCCTATTTTTACCTATTTTTTCTCCTATACGCAAGCTACCTCATTACACCTCGCGTATACGCATGCTGCTCCACTATAGATAGGGTACATCATATTTTTGGTAAATAATAGTAAAAACTCTATTTTTGCACTTCCAAAAAGCGGTCATTGTGACCTTTGGCCCTCCATGCATCTCGAAATGACTCGATTCAACCTTTCACCTACCTTTTGGAGGGTTATATATTAAGCTCTTTTGGTGCATCAAAGGAGGAGAAAGAGAGAGCATCGAAACTCTATTGGATTTTTTCCATAACTTGACTCTACATCCATTGATCCTAGTTTTTGTGAACCTTTTATGTTCACCTACCAAACTCTTGCATATCTTGTGAAGGATCCTATCCTTTACTCGTGAGTTTTCCATTGCATGGGAGATTGAAGTGGTGGATGCACAAGTGGAGGGACCTAGTTCTTGGTTCAGATGAATTGTCAGCAAGAGGTTGTATCATGTACTTCTTGTTCATATTAATAGAAATACTCATTTTCTTGTTCAACTGATCTTGTGAATGGTTGTTTATTAACATTGGGTTACATTTGCTTATTATATCATGGACTATACTATTGTTTATGCTAACATCTTTCATACATTATATGCAATTGCTTGTGTTTATTGTTGAGACTAAGCTGCACGTTCAAGTGTAGATATTTGAAAGCTCGACGGGGATCTACATCAAAAGTTCGGTTGAAGGTTGGTTTTTTATTCTACATCTTAGCATTTACATTTATATAGCATGCATTGGGAATTGAGTTGATTTCTCATAGTCATTTGTCTGTTGTGGTCTGCCTTGAGCCAAAAGAAGTTTTTCTCCGTAATGAGATGACGAAGATGATGAAGATGATAATGATGATGATGATGATGATGATGATGATGATGATGATGATGACAACGATGATGATGATGATGGTGGTGGTGATGACGACGACAACGATGATGATGATGGTGGTGGTGATGACGACGACAATGATGATGATGATGATGATGATCATGAAGGATGTGATGATGATGATGATGATGATGATGATGATGACGATGACGATGATGATGATGATGATGATGAAGATGGTGATGACGACAATGACGATGATGATGATGAGGAGGAGGAGGAAGAGGGTGATGATGATGATGATGATGATCAAGATGATGATGCTGATGAAAATGAGAATGATGATGATGACAACGATGAAGGTGAAGATGATGATGATGATGACATCGATAAGGGTTAGGGGTTAATTTTAATTTTACTGGAAACTTTAGAGGTTATAATTACATGGTTAGGATTATAGAGGTTAAGGGATATATATCATTATGTGTTAGTATTTAGGAGTCTTTGGGGCTATACTAGTTTAGGATTATAGTGGGACAAGAATTACGGTGGTTAGTTGTACTAGGGACTAGGGATTGCAGTGGCTAGGGACTAATGGTTAAGGGTTTGGAGATTGAGATATAGGGGTCATGGATTTATGGTTACAAGGATGAAGATTTATATGTACATGAGGATAACGGCGAGTTAGTGATTTTTTGTAATAGTATATCTCCTAACCCTTGTGGTGAAAGAGAGAGGATAGGGGTGAGGGAGGGAGGAGGGATTGGGTAGAGGGGAAGAGAGTAGGGGGGATTGGATGGATAGGAAGAGGGGGGGGGGTCCTAACCTTAGAGGAAATCTCATTTTATTCAACAAAAATATTGAATGAAAATAGTTTGGAACTTTTATGTTTAGGAATGGAAATTAGATTTTATAGAAAAAGAATCAATGCGTGTGCACATATCAATGCGTGCACGCATATCAACGCATGTGCGCACACCAACGTGTGCATGCATAGCAATGCATGCACACATCTGCATGTGTATGGATAACAACGCATGCATGCCTATGCATGTACATGCATTTGCACGCATGCATGTCTGGATTCAAATTATTTTTGGCGCCCTTGCAGGTTTGGTATTAACTTCGGATTGCCAAACCTTGAGGCTCGGTCTGATTTATATCAGAACCCAACAAATGCTATAACTTCATGTTTTTCAAGCTTAGTTCCGCATATGCTCCACTCGTGCACTATTGATGAAATTGCACACACTTGTTGAGCTCTGTATGCACATTCTAACTATAGATTTTTTGAATATATCTGTTGTTGTTTTCTATTTTTAATTCATTTTTAACTTCACTCATGTCAAATTTTTAAAAAACATAGGTCATTTATTTGACCTATAACTTTTGATTGGCTTACATATTTAAAAAATGGAAAAGAACTCGCACAAGAGTACAAGAATACCTACAAGCTAAACAAAAATGATTGATTATGTTCAGACCATGATATGGTGGACCAACACTCGACCATGTCATTTTAAGGCTTCACTGACTTTCGTAATTTAGAAAAAATAGAAAATTAACTTTTAACATTTTGGAAAAATAGCCATGCACAAGATTTGTCTGTTGCCTACGCCTCTACATATTTTTTTCCTCATAAACTATTGATGTATATGTAACTTCAGAATGTATTTCACCCATGTATTTCATATATGTATTTTGTACTCCTATAGAGATGGCATTATTCCTCTATACGAAAGTGTTTGTATTCCTATAGAGATGTTATTATTCCTCTATACGGAAGTGTCGTCATTTATATTGTAAGTGTCGTAACTTATACTTGATGGGTTATTAGACCACCCTATTGGGGGTTAGCTATGTGGGTCAAAGGGTTATTAGACCACCAAGTGTGGGGTCATCCCATATTAAGTTAACCATGGGTTAAGCTAGACATGTAGGCCCCATTAGTTGATTGGGCAGGACAGATCAAGTATAAATAGAGATCGGGAGATCTCTATTTGATCATTCATTCACACACTTCTCTCATTCAGAAAGTGGCGCACTTATGAGGAGGAGGATCTGCTGCTAGGAGAAGACTATCTCTTTTATTCTAGTTGTATCATTGCTCTATCTATCTCTGAGGAAGTTATTGGGTTTTTCACCTTTATGGTTTTCCCCAAGTAAACTCTGTGTCTCTTGTGTGCTTGCATTATTATGTCCATGATTGATATGCTGTAGATTTGTTGTACATGTTGTTCTCTCAGTTAAGATCCTAGATCATATTGAAGTAAATTCTGAAAATTTAACATGGTATCAGAGCTAGCCTGAAAGAAGGCATGATATGGCATGTATGACACTTGTTGCACTTACGATGTTAGGGCTTGATATAGCAAAAACCAGTCATTGTAGCACTTTCGCTATAAATCCATTTTCAAGAAGTTTTAGGATCTGAAACGTTTACAGGTTGAATATCAAATCCCCATGTACCTTGTGTCCAAAGGAAAACTTCTAAATCATTGTACTTTGTGATTTATGATCTGTACAATATAGGATTTCGGCCTCTTCCAGATCTCAGTCATAAACAGGTGACCTTGGAAAAAAGGTCATAACTTGGGCTAGGAAGCTCCAAATGAAATTTAGTAAAATGTGACAGGTAGTACACAGACTGTACTATCTCAAGAAACATTTTCAGAGGCCGAAGTTGAACCTGTGACACATGGCACACTGTACAAGTTCACTCTCCTATTTTATACCATAAACAGGTCACGTTGTGACACTTGATATAACTCTCTCTCAGAGAATCCAATTGAGGTCAGACCTATCGAGATAGAAATATGACAGGTCAAGCTATCTCAGGAAAATGTTTCAGATCCTGTGGATTGAAAAGTTCAGAGTTACACCAGAAACAATCAGGTACATATTTCTGTCATAACTGAATTATTTTTTAGCACTTTCATTCATGGCTTCCAGAATTTAGGGTTTCAGAGAAAGTTGGAATTTTTGTAATCGAAGACTATGGCTGAATGCTACTCATCAAAATCAAAATTTAGAGAGCAAGATCAGAAATTTTGGTTGGGTAGAAGGCTGGGCTTGATCAGACCCTAGTTCGGGACTTTGATCAGAAAAGTGGAAAATTAGGTCTTCTGTAAAAGTGGGAATTTTTGAAATATGTGACCACAGCTGGAAGCTCCTCAGAAAAATAGAAACTTAGAGATTTGGAACAAACCTTTTGATTGGATAGAAGAGTGGGCTTCATCAAACCCCAGTTTAGGGTCACGTCCAGTGAATCCAGAAGTTTCAAAGGCAAAATTGAGGAGTGAAACTTTGCAGTTTTCAAATTCTGAATATACTAGCTTGATCAACTCATCAAGGTGCATATTTCTATCCTTTCGAAAGTTTGAAATTCAAAGTTTGAACTTTTGGGGTTTCTCTGAGAAACCCTAATACAACTCCAAATCCAGTTCCTGCAAATCAAGTGGATTGGTTTAATCCTAGAAGAGGATGGATTGGTCACCTGCATAAGTGAAGAAGTTCCTATTTTAGAAGGAGATGAGGCCAAGGCCTTACATAAAAAGATTACAAGCAATCTCGATAGGTATGACTCATCCAGGTATGTCTTGAGATATAAGTGAAGAAGTTCCTGTTTCAGAGAGAGATGAGGCCAAGGCCTTACATAAGAAGATTACAAGCAATCTCGATAGGTATGACTCATCCAGGTATGTCTCGATATTTGTTCATGATTAAGTTTATGATATGTTTGTCTTCATGTTATTACGGTTAGAACAATCTTGATTTTAGACTTGTCATATCACCTTAACAAAATTATGAATGCATGCATTAGGGTGTTGACACTTATGATTGTACTAATGCATTATGGTGTTTTATGAGGTTTATGTTGTCCGCTAACATGAAAGGTACACTAAGAAAGACAAATCATGTTCTAGTTTAAGAACATATGATCATGATGACATGAAGACAAAGATTCATCCATTGTCATGGATCACTTAGAAAATCTACTTATGAGGTATGTATAACTTGGTATTACAATGGATAACTTATGAGACATGCAGGTTACTAGCCCAAGTCATTGAAGAGAACCAGAAGAGATTATGCGGGTATGTTAGACATAACTAGCTAAGCATGCTAATCCAGGTATGTTTTTCCTATATTAAGCTAGAATCCTACCGTGTGTTAGGATCTTATACTGTTGTGTTGTTAATAATGATCATTCATGAAGTCCTAGGTTTGAATAGTCATGGTTGTGTGCATATTATGCTTCTTACCATAATTGATGATATGGCTAACCAGAAGAATAATGAAGGTGTAGGTTTGAGTAATCACGGGTTTAGGCATATTATGTTTCTTACTTTAATTTATGATATGACTAACCATAAGAGTCCTATATAAACCTTGAAATGCTTATTATTTCTGTTTGAAATGATCATGACTATACATGCTTAAGGTTATTGTGTTAAGAATATACTAATGAATGTATGATTATGTATGAGACCTCAATGATAACACAATGATGATACTAATAAGCATGCATAGTGATTAAGGATGGATATAAGTTCAAGGACAGGAAATCTAGGAAGCAAAGATCAAGAGGGAGGATACTCTAGTTGTTCCTGCAAGGAAGCAAAGATCAAGAAGGAGCACACTTCAATAGTTTCTGCAAGGATGCAGATATTCAGAGGGAGTTGACCACTTCTCACAATCCACATCAGAATGGAGTTGTAGAAAAGAAGCAAGGAGTCAACCCAACAAACAAACAAAGATAAGTATTTGAATTGTCATTACTTGCATATTTTATTGTTTAAATAATACTGTTCAATAATGTATATACTGATGTTCCTAGAATTAGGTTGTGTATTATGCATATTAGAATAGTTGCATTGATGAATAGTATACTACTAATATACATGGTTAAGTGGCCTATGGCACTATACAACATTCCATTGCTACTTATCTAGAATGAAACCTCTTTGCTGACATGTTGGGAGTTGTGCACACTCTTAACAATGTTCTAATAGAGATTGGAAAGCATCTAGAAAGTTACGGGATATGGATAAATGTTGTATTGAAGCATTGGCTAAGATAATTACATGACTGTATGACATATTTATTTATGTGTAAGAATTTGTTCTGAAAACTATGGGATGTTTTCTAATCATGCAATTTAACTTGTTGTGTAGGAAAGATCGTATACCATCACCTACAAAAGAAGGACTACAACATTTGTTTAGCAACAAAGTCATCTATTGAAAATATTGAAGATATTGAAGTTCCCAGGATTTGGGAAGAATGCCATGATCGAGGAGTACCAGTCGATCATGAAGATGTTTGGGATGTAGTCCCAAGACCTGAAGGGGAGTCTATAGTGACTTCCAAGAGGATCTACAAGATCAAGTATGCTGTAGATAGTAGCATAGCGACTTTTGCTCCTGTAGCCAGATTCACGTCCATTAGATTAGTACTTGCTCTGGCTACAGTGATGAAGTGGAAGATACACCAAATGGATTTAAAGACAACTTTCTTGAATGGTGTGGTTGAATAAGAAGTGTATGTGGAGTAGCCACTTGGTTCTAAGACACTTGACAGGGAGTCATATACGTGCAGAACTTGGTATGGTAAGATAGATAGATTTCTATCCAGTTTGGGCTTTACCAAGAGTAAAGCAGATTCCAACCTTTACTACAAGGTTGAGGAAGGCAATCCAGTGATACTACTTTTGTATGTGGATGACCTGTTTGTTACAGGTGATGATAGATTGATTTCCAACAAGAAGCGGAAGCTTGCTGTCGAGTTAGAGATGAAGAACTTGGGTATGATGCACTACTTTCTAGGTATGGAGGTGTGGCAGAGTGCAGATGGAATCTTCCTTGGAAAAGGGAAGTATGCAGTAGAGATCCTGAAGAGGTTCAGGATGATGGACTACAAGGCTATGGCCACACCTATGGCATCAAACCTGAAGCTTCTGTGTGATGCTTCATCTGAGCTGGTTGATGTCACTGTGTTTCATTAGATAATTGGGTCCTTGATGTACGTGACGAACACGAGACCAGATATTTGCTTTATGGTGAACACATTGAGCCAGGTCCTGACGGATCCAGGGAGTGTTCACCTGGTTGCTATAAAGCATATTCTGAGGTACCTAAAGGGTACAGTTGATTATGGGCTCAAGTATGAAGCGAATCAAAAGTTTAACCTGCAGGGTTATGTTGATTCAGATTGGGTAGGCAGTGCTGCAGATAGGAAGAGCACATCTGGGTGCCGCTTCAGTATGGGATCAGGCGTGATCTCTTGGTTTAGCAGGAAGCAGTCCTGCATAGCACTGAGTACAGCCAAAGCAGAGTATGATTTTAGCCTGTTCGGCTAGTTGTGAGGCAGTATGGCTTCGGAAGCTACTGTTTGAGTTATTTGATCTCCCGTTGGATGCTACTGGTATCTTTTGTGATAACCAGAGTTGTGTGAAGCTGTCTAAGAACCCAATGTTTCATGACAAGTCGAAACACATAGAGATCAAATATCACTATATCAAGGATATGGTGCAGAGAGGAGCAGTGAAGCTCCTGTATGTTGTGATGGATGAGCAGATTGCAGATGTGTTGACGAAACCACTAGCCAGAGTGAAGTTCGAGTACTTCAAAGAGAGGCTTGGTGTTCTTCAGTTTGATGACACTTCGAGGAAGAAGTGATGGACGCATTTGCAAAATCCATTCCAAGCATGTTGGAAGGAGGATCCTTCACATGGCTATGGATGTAAGCACTGGATGATGAGCATCAGGATGATGCTCCAGTTACTACTCTATATATGCATCAGGAGGATGTTGTATATGATCAGTTGGATCATTTATATGTATATGTATGTACGCATCATGTTGGATGATGGATATGATCAATTGGATCATTTATATGTATATGTATGTACCCATCATGTTGGATGCTGGATATGATCAGGTGGATCATGTATGATGATGTGTATCAGGTAGATACTTGGTATGCATCAGGTAGATGCATGATATGATCAGGATGATCGTGGATGATGAGCTTCAGGATGTTTCTCCAGATGACTTGCAGCAGGATGTTGCAATGATGATGATCAGGATGATCATGTATACATCAGGATGATGTATGGTGAGTATCAGGATGATACTCTATGGCCATGAAACAGGTTGTGCAGATGAGCATATAATTTGGCCCTGGGAGATTTGCAGATAGTCTTTCGAGGTTTTGCCTATGGCATGTAATCTAGCCCTAGGATATCTGGAAAATTCTCTTTTGAGGTTTTGCTATGGGAGGACATATAATTTGGCCCTAGGAGATCTGCAAATAGTCTTTAGAGGTTTTGCCTATGGCATATAATCTGGCCCTGGGATATCTGGCAGATGCTCTTCAAAGGTTTTGTCCTATGGCATATAATTTGTCCCTGGGAGATCCTATAGGTAGAGTTGTGTGCTTGTAATAGCTTGGGATGCTCTTGTGAGGTTTTGCCATGAACTCATATTATCTATCCCTGGGAGATCCTATAGGTAGAGCTATGTGCTAGTAATAGCCTCGGATGCTCTTGCGAGGTTTTGTGGTGACCACATATAATCTGTTCCTAGGAGATCCTATAGGTATAGTTGTGTGCTCGTAACATCCTGGGATGCTCTTGCGAGGTTTTGTAGTGAGGTCACATATAATATGGCCCTGGGAGATCCTACAGGTTCGAGTTGTGTACCCATAACATCCTGGGATGCTCTTTCAAGGTTTTGTGACGCACATAATAAGTCATGAGATTTCCATAGTATGGCCAGTGAGTATGAAGACCTGTACGTGGTGGGCCTACATCTAGTATGAAAAAGGATTGGCTATATAGAACTTCCTATGACGAGTAGATTCAGAGATTGATTGAGATAGCAGCAGCAGTGACGATGACGATGATTTGAGGATGATGATCTAGAGAAGAAGACTTGTGCTAGTAGATCTGTGTCGAGAAATACCTTCCTAGTTAAGAGGGAGTGTTGATGTATATGTAACTTCGCAATGTATTTCACCCATGTATTTCATATATGTATTTCATATATGTATTATGTCCTCCTATAGAGATGGCATTATTCCTCTATACGCAAGTGTTTTTATTCCTATAGAGATGTTATTATTCCTCTATACAGAAGTGTCGTCATTTATATTGTAAGTATCGTAACTTATACTTGATGGGTTATTAGACCACCTTGTTGGGGTTGGCTCTGTATAATTCATGTGGGTTGAAGCGTTATTAGACCACCCTATTGGGGGTCGACCATGTGGGTCAAAGGGTTATTGGACCACCAAGTGTGGGGTCGGCCCGGAGTAAGTTAACCATGGGTTAAGCTAGACATGTAGGCCCCATTAGTTTATTGGGCAGGATAGATCAAGTATAAATAGAGATCGGGAGGTCTCTATTTGATCATTCATTCACACACTTCTCTCATTCAGAAAGTGGCGCACTTATGAGGAGGAGGCTCTACTACTAGGAGAAGACTATCTCTTGTATTCTGGTTGTATCATTGCTCTATCTATCTCTGAGGAAGTTATTGGGGTTTTTCACCTTTATGGTTTTCCCCAAGTAAACTCGGTGTCTCTTGTGTGCTTGCATTATTGTGTCCATGATTGATATGTTGTAGATTTGTTGTACATGTTGTTCTCTCAGTTAAGATCCTAGATCAAATTGAAGTAAATTCTGAAAATTTAACATAAACTGAGAATTTACATAACAAACCGGTGGACCAACAAAAACATGTGCATTATGTTTTGTAGAAAAAATAACATATCAATCTTAAAATAATGACATTTTGGGGTGGTTATACCACTTTTCCATAAATAAAAGTTATATATTCCGGAAGGTGATTCATTTTTCTACGTTTCATCTTTTTACACCTAATTCGAAAAAGTTTTGTAGGTACCTCTAATAATTCATTTTAATGATAATATTTTTGTTTTTCCAGCACGTCATTGCAACTAATGTGTCATAATTGGGTATCATTACCTTGCACGAGCCCTCATGTTATGCTCATAATATGAAATTTGATATGATTGCTTTGTGTTGAAAAGAAAGTTGAAAAGGACTAAGAGTACTTGAGAAGAAGTATTACGATACATGAGGTACAAATGAGCATGTTTTATGTGGCAAGGTTGTGTGCCATGAAAAAAAACATGTGAATATTCTGTCTTAGATTATGATTAGTATATATGATGTATGTTTGATAGAGATTGCAAGTGCAGGAATGATACAAAGTGAAGCTTTGTAAGTGTAACTGAACTTTGAAAGAGTTTCTATGAAAAGGGAAACAACAGGATGTTGCAAAGGAATTTACTATTTATGTTCATCTTAATTTTGAAAAAAAATCATGTGTATGCATGTGTTTTATGATGAAATGCTAGAAACAACTTGTGTTGTTTGTGTAAAGTACATGTATGAAAGACAAGAAACATTGAAGATATCCAAAAGAGATGCCCAAGAAATCAAAGATAAATGAAAATTTATTCTTACAAAGGAAATTGAAAGTTGAAGATAAAATTTTGAAGGGTATGAAAACCAAGGACGGTGTTATTCTTATAGGGGGAGGATGTAATGTCCCTCTCTTACCCATATTATTTTGAAATATAAAGTGTAATTGTGTACCCGTTTATGACAAGGAGCTCAAGGCAGAGGCTCTGCATGTAAAACTTTGTAAGTATTGTGGTGATTTCCTAAGTTGTAATTTGAATTTGTACACTTAGGATATTGAAATTCTTGACACAACTAACTGATAGGGGCATGAATCCACTAGAGGGATAGGTTTCATGGATGATTTAGCCATGCGTTTGGTGACAGGTGTCATCTTGGTGCCGCGGGAACTTGAAGAAAAGTGAAGTGTGATGTTCACTAAATGACCTTAAGTTAAGAAGTTCCATGTTAAATCAGGTTAACAATCATTCCTAAATAGGAGCATTGAATCAATTACTATTCATTGTAAGGAACGGATCTTGAAATGCTCATGAAACACTCATGGATGTATGGGTGGATTTATTTTAGGTTAAATGCTTGTGTGTATTTTTTTTGGATAGATTTTTTTATTTGATTTATGAATGTGAAGGGAACAGCTCTTGGAGTAGCATCCCTTGGGTTATATATATATATATATATATATATATATAATTGCTTGGAAATTTTTGCAGCAGTGGCCTTTATGGAGAGGACCATCCCAACCCTTTGCATATTTATGGTTGGAATTTCTTCTTTGTGTCATTTGGTATCTTGAAGATAAAGAAAGGGTGTGGCATGGTCTGTATTCTTTTATTTAAATTTGAACTCTCTCTCTCTGAGAAGAGAGGGCACAGGTCAAGCTTTTGTTGGCAAGTAATTATATTTAAATATGATTACTTATCCTAGCTCAAGTGTGAGCTAAGTGGAAGGGAATGTTGTAGGCACAACAGATCCCATGCCTCATTATGATCATGGGAGCCCCATTTCGTAAATAGAAAGGTATTTAGGTAAGTTTTAAATTTTGGTTTGCTATGGCATCATACCTTTTGTTTCTGGTTTGTTTAATTGTCATTTTTCCCTTTGAAAATTTCTAAGTTTCTGGTTGTTTTCTTGATTTGCAGGAAGCCTTAGATTCTTTCAAGTATCATTTCCTTACTGCAAATCCTGAAATACCGAGACCCGCATCCCGCAATTGTGGATTGCGGGAATTGTTTGTTATTTCTTTTGGAATTTCGTCAACCTGAAACTCGCAACCCGAAATTGCGGGTTGTGGGAGGACTGTGTAAATATTTTAGAAATCCCGATTCTGCAACCCAAAACCCGAAATTCTAGATTTCGAATTGTGGAAACTCGTTATGCCAATAAATCGCGTTGTGTATTTCTAAAACCCGCAACCCACAAATTGGGGAAAAAGTTATTTTAGTTTTAAAACATTGTTTTCATTCCCGAAACCCGAAACCCGAAACTCCGGGTTGTGGATTTCAGAAACACATTTGTTCTTTGATTCGCATTTTGTAAATCCGCAACCCACAAATTGTAGATTTCAGATTTCGGGAATTTTGAATAATGTTTGAATTTAAATTTGTGAACCCGATCCCGCATCCCACTGGAGTTAATCTTAACCGTTTGTTTCCTCTAATCCTATGGTCTAGGTCTGATCTAATGGATGAAATCAGGTCGTTTGCTCAAACGTGTAAACTCTCTGTTCTCCATCATTCTGGTAACTAGGCTTCTAATTGTGATTTTCACCTTCGGCTCAAATTTGAAGTCATGATTGCCGACTTGATTGATCTATAATGATAAGCTCTCAGATGCGATTTCAAGTCAAGCATGTTTCAATTCGATTTGTACTTTTAGCCTGATCTTAATCTAGTTCACACATGCTACAACTTGCTTCGTTACAGTTTGGATGATTGCAGTGTCCAAGTTGTAATATTTTTAATCATGGCAATCCATTATACTCTATCATTATGGTTTTATTGGTTTTTTTTTAATGCAGAGAGAAGTATGAGGCAATTTATTCGTCGTCTACAATTACATAGATAAATCTTGCATTCAACGCCCATAGATAATCTCCAAATAATCCTATATGGACAGTATGCAAATAGATCATAGGTCTCTCGAAAATTCTTTTAATGAAGAGGAACTTCAATCTCTGTTATATCCATAACCTATGTTTTCACCTTTTGATGCAGGTGTTCTTGATACAAGTAGTAGTAGCGAAGAGGAGGCTTCTGAAACTCAACCCATCTATATGTAACTTCTTCAGATGAAGAGACAGGAAGTCATTGAAGAGCCCATAGATCAAGATGACACCATTATCCATGATTTTATAATCAATGAAGACCCCACTACTTCACCACCCCCTTTGAAGGAAGATCCTTTTGTTAATTTCTCCATTTTAGAAGACATTGCTAAACTTCCGAAAGTTCCCAAGGAAGAATTTTTGGATATGTCACCTGTTATCGACAATTAGTAATTGGTCATTGAATTTTGTGGTTTGTCACGGGATTCTCCCTAAAATTAGAAAATGGATCCTGCATGGATATTTTGTTAAAGGATTGGAAAGAATCATATATACGGGTGTTGTTAGAAATCTGGGACAAATGGCAAGTTTTTCTAGGCCATTAGTTTAGTTTTGATTTTGTAATCCCGGTTTGTGGGAATTTATTGCTTGTATTATTATTTTGTAAACTCATATTTAAAGAGATGATCTCTCGTAGAGAGGGGAGGATGGGATTTGGAGGCAAAATCTGCAAGAGAAGCTGGAGATGCTCTGTTTTGATACAAGCTTGTAATTTCTTACAGACTGTCATTGAATACAATAAAGTTATTTTCAGATCTACTTTTTTCAATTTAATCAAGTTTATTTGATGAATGTGATTTTTCTCCAAGTTGCTTATCTGACACTGTTTTGATCCTTTGGAATCTACAAATACATTGATCTACAGTTTTGATTTCTCTCTGCTCATGATTTGTCTATCTATAAATGTTTTAAAGAGTTTATTCTATTAAAAATTTATCGATTTCTGCAAATGATTCTTTCAGTAAATTACAAATGGTGTTAATTTTTCAATTAACATATCAACTACACATCAAATCTTGAATGCATAACAATATTCAATTTTCCATTAGTTGATTTTCATTAATTAATTGCAACTTGAACAATAAAGTCATTGATCCTTTTCAAATTTCTGTTTAATTGGTGAATGATCTTATATATTTACATATCAAGCTGATCTGCACTTATCTCAGACACCTTCTTAGGGAAAATCTAACTCAGTCTAGTTTCTTTCAAATAGATTAGTGTTTACAAACCTCTTACACGTAGACTTATTCATTACAAAACTAATCCATTTGGATCAAAACCTATCAACTCATAGAGTGCAGGGGAGGCCCAATATCCGTGGGAGATCACTATACTAAACAAGCTGGGGATATAACTATCCTTGTGTAGGATCTTTTGAATCCTTTCAGTCTGGGTTTTCCCCCTTTGTTGAGAGCTTAGAAACCCAGTCCAGCATCTCGCATATCCTGCACATCCGAGGCTTCAACATGGAGCAAGTCTAGTTTCTGTTTGCAAGGAACATTGTTTTACATGTTTATTTATGCAAGCTCAATATGTGATCTAAGGGAAAGGGTGCAAGCCCATATTTTTTTGCAAGTAATATTATATATATTCATTATGGGGGATGGAATCCCTTGAGGAACTTTATATATATATATGACCTAATAAAAAACTATTTTTCCATGTAGAGGGCACAACTAATTCTACATTGTCAATATACATTTTGTGAATGAAGAAAGGGGTTAAGGACACTCCTCTTGGGAGGACGCAGCTCCCCTATTATTTTTTTATTTACAAATTGAATGATTGATTTGTAAGTGGAGGGAGGTGCTCCTCTTGGGAGGAAGAAGATCCCATATCCCTGCAGAATATTTTAATGATATAAAATTTTTCAGAGTGGAGAGGCCCACATCCTGGCATCCACTCTTCTATATTTACCATTTATATATATGAAATTTTAAATAGTTAAAATTCTAGTGAATGGGTGCAACCAGAGAGGGTACAACCACAACTGGACATTTTCACTTTATAATCATGAGTTTGACCTTTGTTAATTGAGACGAGGGCATAGCCAAAGAGGGTGCAGCCCTGGCAATATTTGTTTTCATCTGTATACTTGTTGAGAGAGTACAAGAAGGGTGTATCTCTCTTGGGTGTGTTTATCTTGTTGTATTTAAATATGCACACATGTATATAGGTTATAAATTATGTGAAGGGTACAACCCTTTAATATTATATTATCTTAAACACTCCCCTTGTAAAAGAGAAGAAAGGGTGTAGTCCTTCATATTTTATATTGTGGATCAATGTATTTCCACATAGTTTTCCTTTTGAGTCATTTTCCCTTTGAGTGAATGTTTATGTTGAAAATATGGAGGGAATAGCTCTCTATGGTTGGGTGCAACTTTTTTGTAATTATTGGGAGGAAGGGAACCTTATACCTAGCTTAGAGTTGAAATAGGAACTCTTGGTGAGAGTGTAAAAGCATTCATAATGTTGAGATATATACTCTATCCCTAGTGTATTCATGCTTAGATTAGGGGTGGCCTTTTGGTAGAAGGAATATATGCTCGATAGAGAGCCAAATGGTTGGGTCGAACATTGCATTCAAGCCTTCAGTCACCCAAGTCTATATAAACCAGATAATTTTTCTACCATTGTTATACTATTCTTCTTGAACAGTTGTAAAAATATATATTCATTTTTATGTTCGGTTAATTTGTATCATTGCAAGTGTATGAATAATCAATTATGTACATGATTTTATCACGGGGGGTTCACTCAGTGAACTTGTTACATAGCACGACCGTTCATAGGATATTAAAGAATATCCTTAATTTCACTAAATATTGGAAAACTCCTCCTAAAATTGTATTGTTGAACCCCCCTCCTAATATACCTTTCCAATTAAGAAAACCCCAACTTTCACCAAATATTGCACGTATCTATTTTTATCAACCCATTTTTAATATCCCCTTTATATCATATTATCAAGTTGTAACAAAAAGGAGCCCTTACGTATCTTAGTATAAGCAAACAACATAATGGGGAGGCCTCCTCTGACGCAAAAACAAAATCTTATACATCTGAAACAGTGGATGGATGAGCAAGGAATGAAAAGCTCGTGCGATATTTCAAATTGGAATGAGAGTCATGATAAATGGATAGGCTAGAAAGTTCTTAACACTCATTAAAAATTGATGCCTATTTTGAATGAGCTACACATAGCCTTGGACAGTTGTGCTCCCAGTAACAAAAGAGAGGATACAATTCAGAACTACAAAATCTTCCTCTTCCTCGGAATTCCAGGATGTGGAAGTATGTGTGGAATCCAAATGACATTTCCAAAGTTAATATAATCAATTCCATATTCTAGTGCATGACAAACTATTAACTACTAATATTTATAGCAGAGAGGACTTTTGAGCCCTTCTAGAATATCGAACACAAAGGAAATTTTCAAATAAAACCTCTTCTTAAAAGAGTTTGGAATATTCTCCCCAAGTATCTTTGCTCGAATGTATGGTTATCTAGGAATGACACTATTTTTCAAGAGCAGTGTGACAACCCTCGAAGAATAGCCATAAAAGCTCGCAATCTATGAAAAGATTACCTTCAAACTAAGAAGGCTTTAAATCAGAATATGCAACAGTTAGATAAAAATGAAAGGGACTAGTTAAGGGATATGTTGGAACCACCCTCTTTGCAAAAAAAAGTCATCTATCTCTCAAGTAGACAAGAAATAGAAATTGAAGATGTTCAATGATGAGTTCCAAAATGGGAAAATTATGTAAATAAAAAGCATCATGTTCTTTGATGGAGCCTCAAAGGGATACCCAGGGGCTATAGGTGCAAGAGGGGTACTTTTGGATCCCAGTAGGAAATAAGAACTACACTACGAATGAGAACTAGGAAAAAACACAAACAATCAAGCAGAAGCTATTGCTCTTTATCAAGGCCTCTTACAAGCTTGTCTTCTAGTATTAGAATGCCTCGAAGTGTTTGGAGACTCATAAATTATAATCAATTTGGTTCATGGTGTCACCTCTCTCAAATACATCACTCTCACTAGATGGATTGAAAGAATAAATTATGGGATCAAGAACCTCAACACCCTCAATTTCTTCCATGTTCTTCACCATCAAAACCATAAAGGTGATGAAAGGGAAAACAATGCCACTCGAAGTAATGAAGGGTATCTCAAAATAAATGAGACCATCTCATTAAGCCATATACCGTGATCCTTCTTTGAATAAAACATCCAATAATCAAATTGACATGTACAAATGGATAAGAGGCAGAGCACAATATATTTAGCATAAGTAGGAGTCTTGAAGCCTAAATTCTTGATCTGAAGGTAATAATGTTAGTCCATATTATTCACCACACCTTTGGGAATCATTCAGAGTTAAATGTAAAGGTAAGCTCCATCACTTCATGGCACATTAAACACAAGTTGGAACGAGGATTAATAAAGAGTAATATTAATAAATAATTATAATTATGATGTTGTCAATTTCCGGTAGCTCGTTTGGTTAAGGTGTGGGTCTCATCATGGTTTCTTAAGCCAAAGGCCAAATTAGAGAAATTCTAGCAAGCAAATAACTATAATGTTAAAACCATCAATTTTATTTTATAATAAACATTTATTAATTATAATTAACATATATTAATTTTAAAATTGTTTTATTTAATTTTAATGTTTATAATTAAAAATTTTATTTATATTTAACAGATTTTATTTAATTTTATATTATTGTGGAATTCAATGTTGCATCCGAATTTAAAACTTTAATTGAGTTTTAGATAATTTTGATATATTTAAAATTAAACAAAATTCCTTATCAAATTTTAAACAAACGAAATAAATTCAAATTTAAACAAAATAATACGATTAATCCCCAAGTGATCTCAACCCTTGAAGGTGTTGAAAAGAAACCTAAGGTCCAAACTTCGAAATATTTGACTCTACAATGTTTGTGATAAAGCTTCCACTGCTAATGAATGTTGATAATGACAATATGGACTTTTCTACTACCACTTTCCAATGAAGGTAACACAGCGGAATGTCAAGGGTTGGGGTCAGAGTATTGAAATAAATTTACAGTTTTTAATTCAGAATTTATTTAAAATTAATTTAGATGAAAACAATGAAATACAATATTGAAGATAGAATAGCAACACCACACCAGATATAAAGATAATATATGAAAAACAATACATAGCAGTGTTGCAGGACAAGATATACTCGTGGATTTTTTCAAACATACCTCCCCAAAAATCTGACGAAGAGCAAGCAGCTTTCCTTCCTCATTTCCAACAAACTTCAATTTCTGTTGTATCAACTATGATGCTTTTTACAGAAGAAGATATACCCCCTGGTTAAAATAGTGCAGATACTTGGAAATCTGTGTAATACATAGAATATTAAATGCATTCAAAAGTTACTCCTGTCATGACATTAAGAATCCTAGTAAATATCAAAATATAGAAATGAAAGGTATAGCATAGGAAAAAATGAATTTTATGTAACTCACTTTCTACCAACAATTATTCGTACTGCATCATGCATGATGGTGCGAGAAAGCTCCTCAATGGAATCATCCAACGTAGCACTAAATAATGAACGTACAAATGAGGGACTCGAGCAAACATTTTCTACTGAATCAATTTGCTCAATAAATCCAAGTTCAAATAGCTTATTCGACTCATCTAGAATGAGATACTCAACCCTGCATCAAGAGCCAATCAAAAACCCCGAACATGATTATACGCAAATGATTTCACAATTACCCACACATCTATATGAAAGAATCACATTAACATAATTAGTAAAGTTTTTCCACTCACTCAAAGAACTTTTACCCCATAACTACAATAAAATGTGAACCTGTAAAAAAGAAAAAGATGGTTTCCACCTTTTTGCTTCTTTTCCAATTCTCCCTTTTTTATTTTAAAATAAAGTTCAAGGTCTTATGGGAGCAAGTTGTAGCTATATTGTAAAGCGCATTTATGTACCCCAAGCACAACGAGTATTCCATGGCAAGGTGGATGGAACTTAAACAAAGAATACAAGCACAAATGCGATGATCCAATATTTAGGCAAGCATAGAGAAAAACGTCATTGAAGAAAGCAACGAAAAAAGAGATCTTAATTTTCAAATCCTTTCCACATGCAAACAGAGGAATTTTTTTTGGGGGGGCAGGGGGTTATTACAGTTTTGGTAGTGGAACATATGTGCTACATCTCTTCAGTGTTTAAACTAAATAACTTAATACAAGCTACAAATCAAGATACCCTAAACAACAATATGTTATGTAGAATGGATCTCATGAAAAAGGTTTCAACTCAAATGCCTAAATAACCATGCAACACATAGATAAAAATGATGCAATCCATTGACAAATTTATTGTTGAAATATTGTAACTTCAAAGAATATTATATTTGTATATTATTTATTCCGGAGATGTTCCATACCTCCGATGTGATTATACTATAAATCCGGAGATGTTTATTCCTCCGAGTTGGGTGTGGTAACTAGGGTTATTAGACCCACCATGTGGGGGTCGGCCCAGTCAATTATAATAGGGTATTTAACCTAATGGTTAAATACGAGCCTACATGTACTTGTGTAAAATACATATCAGAGTAGTGTATAAATAGAGGAGGTGTGTTCCTCATTTGATACACTCACACACTTGAGGATGGCGCACTTGTGGAGGAGAGGTCTGCTATTGTGGAGGAGAAGATCATGTCTCAGGGTTTCATCTTTGTATATTGCTGGTCATCTATATTGAGGAAGCTTTGCTGGGTTTTCTACCCCATGAGGGTTTCCCAGGATAAATCTTTGTCTCTTGTGTTTATGCTGTGCTTGTTGTTTCTTCAGTGATCCTATATATGCTATTATTGTGAAATGGAATGTAATGCTGCTATTTTCTGTCTTAGCATATTAAATATTAACATGGTATCAGAGCTAACCTGAAGGAAGACAAGGTATGGCACTTACGACACTTGCTTTACTTACAATAATTTGAAGGTTAGGGTTTTACATAGCAAAAACCAGTCTTCGTGGAACTTTCGCTATAAATCCATTTCTGCGAATGTTCAGGGTCTGAAAAGTTTACAGGTCGAAGATAACATCCCCCGGTACCTTGTGTCCAAAGGGAACCCTCAGATTCGTTGTACTTTATGAGTTATGATCAATACAAGTTAGGGTTTCTGCCTCTTCCAGATCTCAGTCAAAATCAGGTAACCTTGGAAAAAAGGTCATAACTTGGGATAGGAAGCTCCAAATAAAATTTCGTAAAAAGTGACAGGTAGCAAACAGACTGTACTATCTCAGGAAACTTTTTCAGAGGCCGAAGATGAACCAGTGACACGTGGCACGCCGTACAAGTTCGCTCTCCTGTTTTATCCCATAAACAGGTCACATTGCGACACTTGGCATAACTCTCTCTCAGAGAGTCCAATTGAGGTCAGACCTGTCAAGATGGAAAGATAACAGGGCGAGCTATCTCAAGAAAAGTTTTCAGAGGCCGAAGTTGAAACAGTGACACGTGGCACGCCGTACAAGTTCGCTCTATTGTTTTATCCCATAAACAGGTCACGTTGCGACACTTGGCATAACTCTCTCTCAGAAAATCCAATTGAGGTCAGACCTATCAGGATGGAAAGATGACAGGTCAGGCTACTGCAATAAAAAGGGTTTCAGACCCTGTGGAGCAAAAATTTCAAAGTTATAGCAGAAACAATCAGGTGCATATTTCTGTCAAAACAGAATTATTTTTTGAGCACCTTTATTCATGGCTTCCAGAATTTAGGGTTTCGGAGAAAGTTAGAATTTTTGGAATCGGAGTCCACGGCTGAATGCTACTCAGGAAAATCGAAATTTAGAGACCAAGATCGAATTTTTTGGTTGGGTGGAAGACCGGGCTTGATCAAACCCCAGTTCGGGATTTTGATCGGAAAGATGGAAAATTAGGGCTTCAGCAAAAGTTGGAATTAACCACGGCTCGAAACTCCTAAGAAAAATAAGAGTTTAGAGCCTTGGATCGAACCTTTTGTTTGGGTAGAAGGGTGGGCTTCATCAAACCCTTGTTCGGGATCCTGTCCAGAAGATCCAGAAGTTTCAAAGGCAATTTTGAGGGGTCAAATTTTGGAAATTCCAAAATTGAAGTATGCTAGTTTGATCAGCTCAGCAAGACATATTCTTTCATCCATTCAGAAGTGTGAAAGTCAAAGATTGAATTTTTAGGGTTTCTTTAGAAAACCCCAATCAAGCTCCAGATCAAGTTTCAGGGGGAGTTGAGGCTAAGGCCTTACATAAGAAGACTACAATAAGTCTCGACAGGTATGACTTAAGGAGGTTCAGGTATGTCTTGAAATCTGATTCTTGATTAAGTTCATAATGTGTTTTGTCTTCATGTTATTTATTAGTACAATCTTGATTAATGTTAGAATTGTCTTATCACCCTAGTAACAGTATGAATGCATGTGAATGATCGAAGAAATTCATTGATTAGGGCTATATGATTGTACTAATGCATTATGGTGTTGTGTGAGGTTGATGTTGTCTGCTAACAAGATACAGGTACATCACAAAAGACAAATCAAGTTCCATGACCATGACCACATGAATACAAAGACTCATCCATAATCTTTGTTCTACTTACGAGGTATGTATGAACTTGTTATATTATGCTTAACCTATGAGACATGCAGGTTCTAGCTCAGGATCTCTAAATCAATGAAGAGATTGTTTAGGTATGTTGCACATAACTAAGCAGGTATACTAATCCAGGTATGTTTTCCTATGTCATGTTAGAATCTTACCTTGTGATTAGGATCCCTTATATAAGTATACTTGGTATGATTGGTTATGCTTATTCATAAAGTTAGTAATCAAGGGTTTATGCATATCATGTCTCTTATCTTGGTTGATTATTTAACTAACTAGATCAAACAAGAATATGCATAAGTAAAGGAAGACTTCCCTGAAACCTTGAATATTATCTATAATCATGATTATACATTTTCAAGATTATTTAGAACTATAATGTTTTGATAACATTGAGATTATACTAATGAATGTATGTTTGTGTATGAGATCATGATGATGACACTAGTGCACATTTGAGCATGCACAGTGGTACAGAATGAATAGAAGTTCAAAAGACATACAGAAGATCAAGCGGAAGGCAACCACACAAACATAAAAGATAAGTATTTGAGTTGTTATTTGAAATAGTAAATGATATTGCCTGTAATAGATTGTATGCATATTTGTATTCCTATAATATATCATGCTGAGTGTAAATATTCATAGAACATTGAACAGTATACTACTAATATGCATATGATTGGTAAGTTGGACAAACATTCCATTGTTGCTTGTCTAGAATGAAACCTCTTTGCTGACATGCTGAGAGTTGTGCACACTCTCGATAGTATGTTCTGGTAGAGATGGAAGGCATCTAGATAGCCACTGTATGCATACAGGATATGGGAAAGTGTTGTGCCAAAGTATTGGTCAAAATAGTTGCATCACTATGTAAATGATATCTGTATGCATAATAGGTTATCATGTCAATATGATTTGATGATTATGAAGTATTACTAATCATGTACTTAATTTTGATTTGTAGGAAAGGTCATGAAGAATGATGGACACCGTACAAGTGGTGGATGTTCAAACAAGAAGATTTACAAATCAAACAAAATATAGAAGGCTCATGGCTAGAAGATTCTCTTAGAAAGGGGAAGAGAATCATGACAAGATGTTTGCTCCAAGTATGGTGTAATTAAAGAAGAAGTGTGAATCAGGTTCTGTATAGGTACCTAGGATCGATAATAAATTGATAAGCTTAATGATCACCATGGGTGATGTGGATCTCAACCTTTGCTACAATGTTGAATATGATTTCTATACACATATGACATGGATGCAAGAAGGAACTCACCGCAGAGTTCGAATGATATTGAGGTTCATATCAGTAGACCCATCTAACGAGAGATGGCACAGATAGATATGCAGAAGATCATTCAATGCAGAAATGAAAATGAAAGATCTCAAATTGATGCTTTACTTCCTAGGTCTGGAAGTATGGCAAGGCTCAGAAGAAATATTTCTCAACCAAGGAAAGTATGATGAGAAATATGACTTGAGGTGTTGGAATGGCCGCTCTTATGGATTCCAACTTGAAGCTGTTAGGGGATAACTCATCAGAGTTAGTGGATATAACTCTGTACAGTCAAATTATTGGGTCATTGATGTATCTAACATATACTAGATTAGATATATGCTTTGTTGTGAACACCTTGAGTCAGTATCTAGTGGAAACTAGATGTGTTCACCTGATAGTTGCAAAGCATGTGATGAGGCACATAAAGGACACGATAGAATTTGATCTATGCTATCTTGAAGATCATGACTTCAGATGGTTATTCAGATTCTGATTGGGCAGGAAGTGTATCAGACAGGAAGAACACATCGAGAGGATGTTATTGTCTGGGATTAGCCATGATCTCGTGGTTTAACTAGAAGCAGTCTAGTGTGGCTCTCAGCACAAGCAGAATATATGGCTGCTCGCTCTGCTAATTGTGAAGAAGTTTGGCTTCAGGATTGCTTGACGAGATAGAACCAACTGTGATCCTATGTGACAAATAGAGTTGTATCAAGATGACATAGAATCCAGTGTTCCATGATAAGTCAAAGATCATAGGGATCTAACAAGATATGACACAGAAAGGAACTATAAAGTTTGAATTTGTAACAGGTTACCGATGTACTAACCAAACCTCTACCTCAAGTGAAGAAGTTACCAACATACTAACCAAGCCTCTGTCTCGAGTGAAATTTGAATACTTTCGAGACAAGCTTGGTGTAGCTCAAAAGGACCCTCCTCGAAAGGGGGAGTAGTATAGTCACTGATGATGAGATTGTCTCATTGAACAACAAGGTCGATGATGAGGTAACCTGTTCTCTACACCTAGATACTTAGAAATATTTAGATTTAGGACTCGTATACTTAGAATACTTAGTTTTACTTATACATGCTTTTGATGTTATATGTATTAGTAAGAATACATGCTTTTGATGATAGATGTATTGGTGAGAATACATGCTTTTGATGATAAGATGTATTGGTAAGAATACATACTTTTGATGACACATGTATTAATTAATGTACGTGTATGGTTGAGGATACTTGTACTTGTATTGATGAGAATACATGTGGGGATTGTATCATCCTTGAACACATGTTCTAAAGTGAGCCGTAGACGTATGGTCTCCGAAAATGAAGTCCTTAGTGGACAGGTGGGGATTGTATCATCCCTGGACTTCGGTCCCTGAATAGATCCGTAGACATATGGTCTCCGAAAATGAAGTCCTTAGTGGACAGGTAGGGATTGTATCATCCCTGGACTTCGGTCCCTGAATAGATCCATAGACGTATGGTCTCCGAAAATGAAGTCCTTAGTGGACAGGTAGGGATTGTATCATCCCTGGACTTCGGTCCCTGAATAGATCCGTAGACGTATGGTCTCCGAAAATGAAGTCCTTAGTGGACAGGTAGGGATTGTATCATCCCTGGACTTCGGTCCCTGAATAGATCCGTAGACGTATGGTCTCCGAAAATGAAGTCCTTAGTGGACAGGTAGGGGATTGGATCTACCCTGGACTTTCAGTCCTAAAGAGAGCCGTAGACGTGAGGTCTCCAAGAATGAAGTCCTTAGTGGACAGTTGAGGGGATTGGATCATCCCTGGACTTTCAGTCCTAAAGAGAGCCGTAGACATGAGGTCTCCGAGAATGAAGTCCTTAGTGGACAGTTGAGGGGATTGGATCATCCCTGGACTTTCAGTCCTAAAGAGAGCCGTAGATGTGAGGTCTCCGAGAATGAAGTCCTTAGTGGACAGTTGAGGGGATTGGATCATCCCTGGACTTTCAGTCCTAAAGAGAGCCGTAGACGTATGGTCTCCGAAAAGTGGGGATTGTATCATCCCCGGACTTAGGTCCCTGAATTGATCCGTAGACGTGAGGTCTCCGAGAAGTGGGGATTGTATCATCCCCGGACTTAGGTCCCTGAATTGATCCGTAGACGTGAGGTCTCCGAGAAGTGGGGATTGTATCATCCCCGGACTTAGGTCCCTGAATTGATCCGTAGACGTGAGGTCTCCGAGAAGTGGGGATTGTATCATCCCCGGACTTAGGTCCCTGAATTGATCCGTAGACGTGAGGTCTCCGAGAAGTGGGGATTGTATCATCCCCGGACTTAGGTCCCTGAATTGATCCGTAGACGTGAGGTCTCCGAGAAGTGGGGATTGTATCATCCCCGGACTGCGGTCCCTGAATTGATCCGTAGACGTATGGTCTCCGAGAAGTGGGGATTGTATCATCCCCGGACTTCGGTCCTTGAATTGATCCGTAGACGTATGGTCTCCGAGAAAGTGATTTTTGATGTGGTTACTTGTATTGGTAGGATACTTGTATTGATGATGTGGTTACTTGTATCAGTAGGATACTTGTATTGATGATGTGGTTACTTGTATCGGTAGGATACTTGTATTGATGATGTGGTTACTTGTATCGGTAGGATACTTGTATTGATGATGTGGTTACTTGTATCGGTAGGATACTTGTATTGATGATGTGGTTACTTGTATCGGTAGGATACTTGTATTGATGATGTGGTTACTTGTATCGGTAGGATACTAGTATTGATGACGTGGTTACTTGTATTGGTATGGATACTTGTATTGATGACGTGGTTACTTGTATCGGTAGGATACATGTATTGATGACATGATTACTTGTATCAGTATGGATACTTGTATTGATGATATGTATACTTGTATTGGCATGAATACTTGTACTAATGATGTGGATACTTGTATTGTTATGGATACCTGTGTTGATGACGATGCTGACGATCGTGTGATGATGATACTGATGATCGTGTGATGACGATGCTGATGATCGGGTGATGACGATGCTGATGATCGTGAGATGATGATGCTGATGATCGTGTGATGACGATGCTGATGATCGTGTGATGACGATGCTGATGATCGTGAGATGATGATGCTGATGATCGTGTGATGACGATGCTGATGATCGTGAGATGACGATGCTGATGATCGTGTGATGACGATGTTGATGATCGTGTGATGATGATGCTGATGATCGTGTGATGACGATGCTAATGATTGTGAGATGACGATACTGATGATCGTGAGGATCCAGATGTTGATGTTGTTGTAGTTGTTCGAGTGCTGCAGAAGATAAAGACTCAGTACTGAAGATGTTGATGTTCCAGTATTGAAGATGTTCCAGTAACTGCTTGAGTTACTGATGATGTTGAGAAAGCTTCCAATGATTTATAGATGTATCATGTATGATGTTGATGACTCCTTGCTCGTGCAGATACTGTTATAATATCCTTCTCGTTAAGGGGGAGTGTTGAAATATTGTAACTTCAAAGAATATTATATTTGTATATTATTTATTCCGGAGATGTTCCATACCTCCGATGTGATTATACTATAAATCCGGAGATGTTTATTCCTCCGAGTTGGGTGTGGTAACTAGGGTTATTAGACCCACCATGTGGGGGTCGGCCCAGTCAATTATAATGGGGTATTTAACCTAATGGTTAAATACGAGCCTACATGTACTTGTGTAAAATACATATCAGAGTAGTGTATAAATAGAGGAGGTGTGTTCCTCATTTGATACACTCACACACTTGAGGATGGCGCACTTGTGGAGGAGAGGTCTGCTATTGTGGAGGAGAAGATCATGTCTCAGGGTTTCATCTTTGTATATTGCTGGTCATCTATATTGAGGAAGCTTTGCTGGGTTTTCTACCCCATGAGGGTTTCCCAGGATAAATCTTTGTCTCTTGTGTTTATGATGTGCTTGTTGTTTCTTCAGTGATCCTATATATGCTATTATTGTGAAATGGAATGTAATGCTGCTATTTTCTGTCTTAGCATATTAAATCTTAACATTTATAAGGGATCCAAGCCCACAATATCTTCGAGGCTTCATTGCTTCAACTCACAAAACCTATAAGTTCATTGACATGACTCTCTTATATCCTTTGCTTAAGACATAATGATATACAAAGCTTCACAATATTAAATTAAAAAGAAAAAGACCACCACAACCAAAATATATATCCTTTGCTTAAGACATAATGATATACAAAGCTTCACAATATTAAATTAAAAAAAAAAGACCACCACAACCAAAATATATATATATATGTATATAACCATAAAAAGATAAAACATATATCTCTTTTCTAATAAAAAATCTTACCAATTCAAATCTAAAATGGGTAAGACATATGCCTCTTTCCTGTAATTAAAAGTCCAATCTTTGAGCACACACTACTTTAACCCCTATATCCCCTATATTTATTGTGTTTGTAATTAATATTTAATCATAATGTATTTCCCATAATTACAATAGTAGTCTTTATCCCCTCATTTCAAGTGTACTTTCAAGATAATTAAAGATTATTTTGAAGTTTTTTAACTTACAAATTTAACAAGACCTTCACTCCATTGCAGTTTTATGTATAATGTATAATTTCATGTATAATAGTTATTATAATTTTTCATAATTAATGTTTTGTGTACTGTATTTTTCTATATTCTAAACGCACGCAGTTTTATTGAAACTTTGATCAGAGTTTCAAATTAGTAAAAATTCTTTCATTTCTTTTATAAACTTATTTTTTGAAAAAGAATAAATATTACAAAATTAAATAGAATATTCTACAGTTTTAGGTATAATGTATAATTTGGTGTATAATAGTAATTATAATTTTTCATAATTAATGTTTTGTGTAATGCATTTTTCTATATTCTAAACGCACACAGTTTTATTGAAACTTTGATCAGAGTTTCAAATTAGTAGAAATTCTTTCATTTCTTTTATGAACTTATTTTTGTGAAAAGAATAAATATTACAAAATTAAACAACTCAACCATATTTAGTATTTACTACATAATTAAATGTAATGCAATGTTATGCATTCCAGAATCTACAATTTGAAATGCCCATGGGAGGAACCACAACATTTTGGAATTATGTCAAAAAAATGAACAATTCAAAACCCAAAGCTCTGCCAATATAATATAATTCTACAACCTGGAATGTGTGTGAGAGAAACTGCGGTATTCCTGAACTATATGTGAAAATATGAGAAAACCTATCCCAATTGCTTGGTCCTCTTCATTCTTCTCAGGAAGCTCCCTCAAACTAAAAAAATAAGTAATATATATATTGTAAGCTACAACTGGGAATACAGTGATTGAAATGATAATATTGAAGAAGTTGTAATTAAAGAGTATAAAGTATCAAAACCTGATAGGACAAAGAAGCTCTACCGAATATAAATCCAAGAGGAAACATTGATTCTACTGATTTGATCTGTGGCATCTACATAAGTAATAGTTAAGATAGTGTAAACCACGAGAAGCAACCCAGGTGATGAATTTATTGCTACCTCAAATCTCAGATTATATTTTAAGTGTCAATTCTGAGATTAACCCCTATTATTACTATTCTGGAGAGTTAAAACACGTAATCATGTAGATAATGTTGAAGAGTTAAAACACGTAATCAAGTAGATAATGTTGTAGTTTTAGGTGGGTGCAAAGGAGACTGCCATGAAGGCACTTTGATTATACTAATGCATGGGCTCATGAACAGTTGTAGACATTAAATTAAGCAACATGGTTAATTACATTAAATTAAATTATTTAATTCTACAGAGAAACCCTACAGTCCTTGACATTTAGGAAGAATGGCCTCACACACTAACAGAATTCTGAAAGGGAAGTTCCCTGCATTGTTATTAAACATCTAGTTCTACTGCTGCTTACAGCATTGGTCATATTAGAATGCAAGGCATCATCCAATTCACCCTACATTCTTAGATTTTGGTTCTCTAGTTGCACAACACAATGTGTGTCTAGACCTGTGCCATTTGCTGCTACATGGACGCTATTGCATTGACAAAGCCGTATATTGGATCTCTAACTCTTACATGAGCTTCATGCACCATGCTGCTCACTGCATATGCCCTATTATCAATAGGAAGGTACTCTAGTTCCAGGAAGGGTTTTACATAATTCAATGCATGGAGGAACCTAACAATCATGGCATAATTAAATAACACCCAGTTGCATGCAGACACTTTATAACTTTAAACAATTTTGGTTGTATACATTTTAGACCTATTTGGTGGTTCTTAGAAATAAACTCCAATACTTCAAATTTCTATAAAACAACTTCAAACACACATGGAAGTTCTATATTAACAAAATTCAAATCTGATTATGGGAATGATGGGTATGACTCCATCCCAAACACTAAACTAGACTATATATTAGTATAACAATAAAGTATATCAAAAGATAATGAAGCAAGAGATAGTGAATGATGTATCCGTCCAACTAGTAAGCTACATTAATAGATTGTAAATTATCCATATATTATTCAACTATGTCTAGGTTGGATATTATATAGCACATACAGGGGCGTGTAATCTATGGTGCATTTGAAACCCTTTCCAATAAAGGGGGGTGTATATCTCCTGCGTTGCATCGGAAACCCTATGGTATGAATCTGCCCGTGCAGGTTGTGTGTGGTACGAAAAATAGGGGTTTTAATTTCAAGATATGTGAATTGAAGGATTTGGGTGCAAGGGAAAAAGGCATGGCCGAGATGAAGATGAAGAAATTTTTTCACGGGAATGAATACACTTAAGTTTTACATTATAATCAATAATTACCTATTAAAGAGAAGCCCGGGAACTTGTAAGACTTGTGGCACATTCCTTGATGCGGCCATTTGCAGATTCATTCAGATCTGCGTCAAATCCATCTTCAAGGGCTTTAGCAGCTCCATCTTCTAAAAGTGCAGTCTGCAAGCTAAAAGCACCAAAAAGTATTTAGCCAAATTATAATTTAGGCTGTGAGCTAATTAAGACAACCAAGAAAGGAAAACAAACTTACCCAATTGAACAGAGGCACCGCAAAGGCTTGGAAGAATGTTATGCCTAAGGTAGAAGATGTATCAAATAAAAACCCTAACCCAAATATGAAATATGACACAGTCTCTCTCTTCAACCTCCTATGCAGATGAAGCACTCCCTAGTGGTTGCAACAAATAGCACCAAAAACAACGCATGACTGAAATCTTGGTTGTTACCATGAGCAGCTAGAATTAGGGGAAACCACCACCCTTATGTGGAAGAAAATAAGTAGAAGCTCCTTGTGTAGTCGAAACCTAGTAGATCAATACAGGTTACCAGACAAAAGCTCCTTATCTGGCCGAAACCTAGGAGATCAATACAACTTCCCCAATAGTAGTTGATCCAGTAGCAACGGCCCCCTCTAAGCCCAAGTATTCCTCACTGGCCGATAGAGTACAAGTACCATGAGGGAAATATCTATTACATAATAAAACCCACTTCTGAATGTGAATGAAGGGCTAGAACCTCTTAGGAAATGGGTTGGCTCAACAGCCAAACCTGAAATCACTTTTCCATGGGTTTGGAAAGAGCTATCTCCATCTGTAATAGGGGATGTGTTTGGACTTAACATTGATGATAAGAACCCTAACAGAGTCTCCTGGATTGTTTCAGATTCTCAATCATCACGGCCTACAAAGATAATATATGCAAATATGTCAACAAATTATCAGGAATCTCGTTCCAGCCCATGCGATTTCAGTACATCCTTCATGCGAGTTAAAAGGGGTTGTTGATCGGAGGTTGAGCGGAGGGAAGCAAGGTTGCGAAGGGAAGAGAGCTTTGGCGCAAACCGGAAGCATAAAAATAGATGCAGGGGAAGAATAATGTACTGTTACCCTTTTTAATTTTAATTGAAGATAATTAAAAAATAAAAATAAAAATTTAGTATTATTAACAAATAAAATAAATATTTGAGACGATAGAAAATATTAGAGACAAAATGAGGTTTTCGTCTTAAATTATCGTCTTAAAGTGCCCCCTTATGTCGTAGTGACTAATGTGCAGAGCTTAAAGAAATAATAATGCATAGAGTCTTAACAGATAACTGCAGGGGTTGATGTGAACAGACACACAATTAAATAAATAGATAACAATGAATTTGAATGAATTTGAGTTATTGTGAACAGTTTACTGTGAGGGAGGGAAATGTTGTCACTTAATGTAATGTTTGTATTTAGAAAAGTGTTTTACAGTCCAGTATGATGGAGATGTTGCCATGTAATGTAATTTTTTGTATTGAGAGAAGCCAGGTGCTTTATAGGATAGTATGAGGGAGGTGCTTTACAGGCTAGTATGAGAGAGTTGTTGTAAAATTTTACATCTCAATAAATTGAATCCCTTGATAAATCCAGATTTAAGATAGATCTATACTCATGAGTAAACCTATACTTAAAAGATAAGAATAACAAGGTGTATAGGTAAAAGTATCTTATCTCAAAAGTATTTTCAATGTGCCAAGAATAGAGAGGCTGATGATAAATCAAACCCATGCACCAGAAATGATAATAATCCATGTGTAAAATTAAAGAATAAAATCATGTGAAGTAAATAAACAACCCCAGTTCCAAGTATTCAATGAGCAATGAATTTAAGTATATTCCAATGAGCCGAGGTGAGTAAAAAAACCACAGACAAGTTTTAAGTCACAACCAATCTACTAGAAGGAACATGTCTATGCACTGGTGTATGAAGATAATAATTCGTTGATCCAAGATCAAATTCATGCGCTGATTAAAGAGGTATCAACAATCCACCTATCTTGCTCCTCCAATTCGTTCTCGTCCTCAGAAACCCCAAGGACATCCCCATAATCAAAACCCTTGCTTTCCCTTTCAATCCACCCTTTATTCATCAAATAATTCTTCACAAAACTATCATTCTCATCCAAATCATCGTACTTACCAAAATACATGTTCAATTTCCTGGCAATGGTGACATCTTTGGCCTGCTGCTTGGCCTTGGAAACAACCTCTCTTCCTCTTTCTTCTCATGGTGAAGCTCCTCTGTCGGCTTCTTCTTCACAGTAAGCAAACCCCCACCATCTTCATCATCACTGTCACCAGCCTCGAGAATGCCCACTTCAGCTTATCCTGCTCCTCTGAATAGCTCTTTGATACATTTCTAGCCCTTTTTTCTTCAAAATCGGGGCCATTTTCAAGCAAATGTTGAGCCATAGCATCCTTGAGATACAAATCCGTTTTCTTCTTTGGCTTCTCTGCAACTTCCTCTTATTTCCCGTCTTCATTATAGAGTGTAGTGTCTTTCTGATAAATCAAAGGTCCTTCTTCTTGATCTCGACTAGGGTTTCATAAATAGAAATCTCTGTGCTTTTCGGGATAAGGCCATCTTTGTCTTCGTCTTCATTGGAGGAGTCGGAATAGGAGTGGGAACCACCGACTTCGTCATGTTTCTTGAGCTCCTGCAAGCGCTGGACAGCCTATGGCGGCTTGTTGTGAGCAAAACACTTAGCAAAGGATTCATTGATCTTAATGCCTACCAAATCTTCGTTAATTTGCAGCAGGCGCCATTCTTCGACACAACAAGGGTTTTTGCGGGGTTCTATTTGATACACTAGAGCGCCTTTTTCCACTATTTTCTTCAACCTATGGTCTTTTGCCTTCCCGCCCGTAATATGTCTCCCTTGAGACGAAAGGAGTCCTGAAAAAGCAATTGAAAATATTAAAAAGAAAAGTGGGTAGGTTTGAGACAATATGTGATTATTGTCTCAAACATACGTCTCAAAACCACCCTTTCTGTAGTAGTGTGCATACAACTCATGGAAATGCCAATGATCCTCCTGGGCCTTATCCTGCTGCTAATTTCTAATTTGGGTTTTTACAGTACTGTTACTACTACTGCTTGTCATATAACTCTTTTGATCAAGGCCTACACGTTAGTTAAGTTATTCCTCTTCTTTTGATGAAGTATTTTCATTGATGGTGATGAGGTCAGGGAGTCATTGGATCTAAAATTACATGAAAGATGAGAATAACTAGAAGAGTATCAGTAGTTACATCCGCTAATCTAACATTTTCCAGTGCAGGGATGTAAATGACTTGTATTTACAACGAATTCAGGTATCATTTCTTTTTGTTTTTTTTCATATAGATCTTACAGGCTATGGAAAATGCACGCAACTCTTCACATATGCATGGCACTTAGAATATGAAGGTACTTGGACAAATAATTTTACCTCTATTCTATTCAATTGTTTCTTCGGCAGGTAGGTTGTTGCAAACCACCAATCTCATGCTATGATTGCACGTCTTGCAAGGTGATTGTGGAGGCAATTGCAAGGCATATTTGGCACAGGGCGGTTTTCTTTGATGTCAAGATTATCATTTCCTTCCTTCTTGTGGCCTTCTCTCTCGCATGCTCGTGGGTTGACACGAGCAGACCAGTGCACAATCCAAGGGACTAATTTCATGTTGAAGATGAAGTATGCTAGCAAAGGGATCTCCTTCTGGTTATAAATTTTATAAGAGTTCGGTAGAAATAACTCTATTCAAATTTAAAGCATTATCAAAGTTTGATAATGCTTTAAATCTGATAATGCTTGAAATCTAGATTTTGATTGAAATAACTCTGTTCAAAGGAAACCTAAAGACCCTATTATACATTATATAAATCCTAGTGGAACTATATAACAACCCTACAGCTGAATTTTTAAGAGCAGACTACAATTTTTCATATAGAACAGAGAAAAAAAGAATTCACTTACCCGATGAACCCGAGACTTACTAGGATGGCGGCATCCTCGACGTTCATTTGTCCAGCAAGCTTGGATGTTAGACCTTTGATTGACCCTGCAAGTGAAACATACATCTAAATAAATTAGAATGAATCAAAATAAAGGATTTATGAAAACTCAAATTTCAATGATGGAACATAGAGACTTATTACCTTGAGTGGAAAGGCCAAAGATCCAACCCCAGCACTGTAAAAATAGACTTTCACCCTGAAATAGAAACCACACCAAGGTCGTGGTATCAACTACTGAGCATTCACTTACAGGTCTGCAAAACACCATTAAAATAACGTAGAGGTCGCGGGTTCCAAACTCCAAGCAAACTTGCTAACCCTAAGTTTTAGCAGCGTGTCGGCCTCACACTCTAACTCCAAAACGTGAAAGTGAAGACTAAGAAACCCTCCAGCATTACTTACAATGAGAATTTAGGGTTTATCATTCAACGACCCAGATCTATTGTGATCGACAAGCGAGAAGGTGATAGCCTGATGCTTTCAGAATCGGGCAACCATAACATAAATACCTCATTTATTATAACAGCTATGACAATGCCAACGCTGCATGCCAAGGATTCAATCCCATGTATAGTTCGGAGGAGAGCTGCTTGTTCACTACGCATAGTTCGATTTCGTGAGTCACATTTTAACCAGGCTTCACGTGGTTTGACAACGTGGATAGACAGCATTACACTCCACTAAAGAGTTGGTTCAGAACCATTAATGTTTGGACGAGACACCATCAACCTGTCAGATCGATGCAGTAGCGACATTAATAACCGTCACTTCCTTACCAGTGTCGTATTTAATGCTTGGTGTAATGTCGTTCATTATCAATACATAGAGTAAGGTCAGGATTGCATTGTATATCGCTCCATCGCTATGGTATTAACCATCGAATGCATGATTACATAAATCAAAAGTTTGTATTGGTAATAATCGCATGCATATAAGATTTAGATAGTTAGAACTTAGGTTAGAAAATAGTATCGGTACATTGTAATATTATTACAATAAACCATATAAAAGTTGTTTATTATAATAATGCACCAATATCACATTAGAATGGTTCACAATATGTTAAAAAGGGTCCACACTTATATTGTATTATGTTCTTAAATAAAATATGATTTTGACTTTATAAATATCAAGACTATATCCATATATATATAAATTATAAATGGAGAAAGTAGAAGCTACCATAGTTATCTTAAATAAAATACCAAGCATTGAAATAGTAAGTGAAACTTGATGTTATAATAAAGGAATAAAGTTCAAATTGAATTTGTCCATCAATCGTTTCACCTGGTAGTAAAAGGTTTCATGAATTGGAAAATATTGGCAGAATCATATTAGCAATTCATTCTTCAAATCTAGTAATTAATCTTAAGATTTTTAAGCATAGATATTTCTACCAAGATAATGTACTTTTGAACCCTGTTTAAATATTATTAACTTCTGCAACTTGTATTTTTTTTCGAAATAATACATTTAGAACTTGGATAGAATTCCATACCTGAAACAAGGAGGTACTTATAATTTCTTTAACCAAATAAGACGACTAATTGGAAAATATAAATACTCTTAAACATTGTTTTGTCATTGTTATCCTTACGTGCGAATATTCGCAAGAAGGACAGGTACAAATGCTTTAGCTAATTAGCTAAGTAAGTCTCGGGGCACCTCGCAGGAACCCTTTCATCACCATCCCGAAATTAAAACTGTCAGTACCTTGTCAAGGAGAACTCCATCTTATATTGTCTTGAAATTTCAGTTATTACAACTACAAACAAATTAGTGTCGTAATCATTTTTATGGAGGTAAGACACATCACTGTCTTAAAGCATCATTAGTTAAAAGGACATAGTAGTTAAATTGTTATATACATTAATGAATTTATTATTTAATACTTCCTTAACAAGCATTTATTACTTCCGCAATCACAATTTTAACATTTAATGCTGGTATAATTTTTTTTTTTTAATTTTATGAAATTATCGGGATGTTACATTGCTCAAGGACAATAATCCAAAGAGACTTCCATCGATATTATCATTGGTACACTATTATCAAATTTATTCAAAACTTAGGATCATAAGCAATATCAAATAAAAATGGAAGGTCCTTAAGTCTTAGGTGGGTATGAATTGAGCCCGTGATTTGGATGTATGAATCCATCCCACGATTTTGAGGTTATTCCTCAACACTCCCAAATAAAATAACCCCCAATATTTATATTACTATGTCAAATAAAAAAAACCCCTTGACCCCTTAATACGGGGCAATATATTTTTGAGTTTTTTAAGAGTATTCAACCCCCCAATATGAATGGACGTGATATGATATTGCCTCACTAGTGAACCCCCCGTGGATTTTATTAGTAGGGAATGATATTGATAAAATATTTATATTCATGGTTTATGCTCTTATGAAGTGGTGAGTGCTTATCTCTTTAATTGGACTTAAACTATTTATGTATTCCTTATGGGAGGTTTAAATGGAAAGGAATATTACATTAGAAATTATTGTGGGATGTCCTATCGTGAAAGATAACGAAAATTAATATATAATACATATGGATTTCATATGTTATAATGTATGTTATAATGTGTTATCCCCTCTCTTGAATAAGTTGATTTAGTTTGTTTAGAGAAAGTAATCTCCATTAACTTGGGGAAAGCAAATACGTTCATGGTAGATAGAGAAATAATATTGGTGTTGAAAAAAAATTACAACAAGGTTAATGGAGGAAAACTAAATGTACATTGTCATAAGAAAAGTATCACTTTGTATAGAAATCAAAATATTGTACAGGTATGAGTGTGTAAGTTGGATTATGTTGATATATATAATATATATATATATATATATATATATATATGAATTATGCCAAATGACTATAAGGCTATATCTAGAATTTGTAACACTTATTAGTTCACAGTTGAATGGTAAATGTGTATGGTTAAGAGTATTGATATCATCTAAAGTGTTGTGCATATGAGTTTACTAGGTGGAATTATTAGTATGTGGATGTAGTTTCATAATATGATTGCCATAACTACTATGTGTTAGGAAAAATTCTAAAGAAAATTTAGTAGGATTTATCCTATCATGATAAGATAAATACATTGTATAAACCAGTGTTCATTATAAAAGACTACAAGTGTTTAATAAACTACTCCCCTTATGCTTGAATAATTAGAGAATAATTAATGTATAAACTTTATGTTAGTTGATTTAATGTAGTCAAAGTATTACACTTATGAGAGGTTGAATGTATCCTTCATTATGATGTTAAGCATTTTTTTTTGTTAATATGTTGGCCAAGTGTATTACTAACGCATTTAGTAAGGATGAAGTACTATATTTCTAAGGATTGAGTGGCTAGTAAATTAGCAGTGAAGAATGCATGCAAGTTGGTTAAATCTAAAAGTTAGGGCTTTAAATTGTAAATCAAGTAGATTACCAAGGTTGTGCCTATAGTCTCTTATGGTTACAATGCTTACATGCCATAAGAATTGTAGGATCAATGCTCATGTCTCTTATATATAGAAATGCAAATGAGATGAATGTACTCTTATTATAACAAGTAACCAATTGAACTAACATATTTGGTTGTTTCTGTGAAGTTAAAGGGAAAAACAAATTATACATCATATCCCTAAAAAGATATTAAAGATATTGGGTTTGTTAAAACCCCTATCCATGTAATAAAATTTAATTGCATTTTATCCCACCCACATTAAATATTCATAAAATATATTGAATAAAATCAATTTATATCCACATCACAAAAATAAATAATATAATTTTTTTTTGGAATTTAAAAACAAAAACTTACTCCTTCCACATTAATTATATATATATATATATGTAATAATTTATTATTTTGATTAAAATTTTTAAATAATCATTTAAAAATTAAAATTTTAAATCACAAAAATAAATAATATAATTTTTTTTTGGAATTTAAGAACAAAAACTTACTCCTTCCACATTAATTAATTATATATATATATATATATGTAATAATTTATTATTTTGATTAAAATTTTTAAATAATCATTTAAAAATTAAAATTTTAAATTAATTATTGAGGAAAATTTATGTAAATCGTTGTGTTATCATTCTTAATTTTAAATTTTTTGTAAAATCAATTATAGAAAATAAAATTAATAATAAAACCCCATATTTTATATCTATATCTATATCTATATCTATATATCTATATATCTATATATATATATAACTTATTTAAAAAAAAATTAATTTAATTTTGAGATTATAAATTTATATATTCTAAATATTTATTAAATATGGTTAATATATTGTAGGATTTTGGCTTTATAAAAATTGATTAATTTTATAAACCTTCTCCAAATTAAAAGTGATTTGATAATAATAATATAGATAGATTAATTTGGTGTATGTATATTTGATAAAGGCAAGGCTCTTATCCATCCTCTTGATGGGCATTTGAACCTAAACTCTCTAATCAATTTAACTAAACTTATCAATATTTTTACTTGACCATCTCTAATCAATTTAACTAAACTTATCAATATTTTTTTATTTCCAAGTTTGATCACATTTTTTATTTATTAAAAATAGTGTCCAAATACATTCCGGAGGATCTTTATAATATTAATGTACCTATTGAGGAAGTTCACCAGATTAATACACATTCCGGAGAAACTAGAATGATTTTTGACCTAAAATCATCTTAAACTTTGCCAAGATAGATGATCTCTATGCAACTTCTTCTCTTGGGTTTTTCTAAATGATGCATACACCCATGATAGAACGTCAGGGTTTGAAATAGAGAGGAATCCACTCGATCTCTAAGCAGGATTCATCTTGACCACACCCAGAAATCGACAAGACAAGAGAATCAATATGATATACAACTGCAAGAGAATCAATATGATATACAAGACTGCAGGTCGGCGACATCTTTTAAGAAGATAACGTTGGCAGGAAATATATTTAAGTCTTGCTATTTGAGCGTCCTAGGCTCAAACGCAAGATTCGAATTCTTCTCTTGCCGAATACCCATTTCGAATTCTGATCTCCGCCACCTTCTTCTCTTGGCGAATACCTATTTCGTAAACAAGTTTTCTGGAGCATCGCCCATACTATAATCCTGATCGATCAGCTGCTGTATTTGTAGAAAGTGGTGCATACCCACCCGTTGAGTAATCCTGATCGATCAGCTACTGTATTTGTAGGAAGTGGTGCATACCCACCCGCTGAGCAGCCCTGATTGAATTTGCAAACAAGCCCAAACCACCCCCATTGTCTTAAGAAAAAATGATGTCTCTGGAACCAGATTCCACTCCCAGCAGGGTCGCTCCCTCGTTGGTTTCCACCACTTGTCCCTTCCCTGCTCCCAGAAGTACGAAGCATTCTAAGAGCCTCTGTGATGGTCTATCGGCTTCAGCAGATAATAGAAGGTCTCAAGCTGCAACATGGGTAAAGAGCGTGATTGGGTCTTTGGATATAACATGTGAGCCATCCCAGGAGGAGTTTCGTCTTTGCTTGAGAAATGGGATCATTTTATGTAACCTTCTCAACAAGGTTCAACCCGGAGCAGTGTCCAAGGTCGTTGCAAATCATGTTTCATCACATCCTCCTGAAGGACGGTCTTTATTTGCCTACCAATATTTTGAGAATGTTCAGAATTTTCTTGTAGCTGTGGAAAAGATGAAGTTGCCTACTTTTGAAGCTTCTCAGTTAGAGCAGGAAAGCTTGCAGCCGGGTTCTACTACAAAGATTGTTGACTGTATCTTGGCGCTAAAGGATTATTATGAATGGAAACAGTGTGGAGGAAATGGTTCTTGGAAGTACCCTATGGTTCCAAGAAAAGCAAATTTCCTTCAACACTCAATTACTTGTGTGCCTCTAATTAAAGCACCCGAAACTCTGCCAAAACCATCAGTTACAAACATAGATGACGCAACGAAAAAGCGGGTTGCTGTGGAAATTAAGATAAGGAAACTGTTGACCAGGACCTTATTGAAGCCATACAAGCTGCTGCACCGACGCAAACACTCATCAATCCTTTTTCAGATTGTCCAGAGCAGAAAATTGGTTACTGTTCACCTTTTCAATGTCAGGATCCAAAACCTTTGGTTACCTCTCAGAAACATCAGATGCGTTTGGAAGCGCAGAGAAAAGAAGTCGCGGACATCAAAAGCGTATTACATAGAGCACGAGAGGATGTACATGCGTTACAGTCTGAGCGGCGAAGGGATTTTGAATTGCTAGATAACCAGATCAGAGGAATTTGCAGTGCTGCTAGTGGATATCAAAGAGTTCTGGAAGAAAAGAAGACCCTTTACAATAATCTTCAAGACCTCGAAGGAAGCATAATGGTATACTGCAGGATCAGACCACATTTTGGAGGTCAATCTGACGGCCTAAGTGCAGGTCAATCTGACGGCCAAAGTGCAGTGGAATTTATCGAGGAACATGGATCCCTCCTTGTCAATACATCGAAAATGGGAAAATCTGGACAGAGGATATTCAATTTTAATAAGATTTTTGGGCCTTCTGCTACACAAGAAGATATTTACATGGATACACAGCCATTGATCCGATCTGTAATGGATGGTTACAATGTCTGCATTTTTGCATATGGTCAAACAGGATCTGGAAAGACCCACAACATGAGCGGTCCAACAGGTGCTTCTGAAAGGGATAAGGGAGTGAACTATCGAGCAGTCAGTGACCTCTTCGAGTTATCTCAAAGGAGGAAGGATTTAATGGTGTATGATGTTTCTGTTCAAATGATAGAGATATACAACGAACAAGTGAGGGATCTTCTCGGAACGTTTGGTTCAAAGAAGAAATTAGATATTCGAAATAATGGTCATAATGGATTCAATGTACCCGATGCCATACTTATGCCCGTTAAAGCAACCTCTGATGTTTTAGATTTGATGAATTTTGGCCAAAAGAATCGTGCTGTTAGCTCTACTGCACTGAATGGCCGCAGCAGCCGTTCTCACAGTGTATTGACTGTGCATGTGAGAGGTACAGATCGTGTTACTGGGTGTAACTTTCATAGCTGCCTTAATTTGGTAGATCTTGCTGGAAGTGAGAGGGTGGGTAAATCTGAAGTAACTGGATATCGTTTGAAGGAGGCACAATACATCAACAAGTCCCTTTCATCTCTAGGAGATGTTCTTCAAGCATTGGCACAAAGGAGTCCTCATGTTCCATATCGAAACAGCAAATTGACTCAATTGCTTCAAAATTCCTTAGGGGTCAAGGCAAAGACACTGATGTTTGTGCACATAAGTCCTGAACCGGAATCATATGGAGAGACAATAAGCACCCTTAAATATGCTGAAAGAGTGGCCTCTGTTGAACTTGGTGCTGCTCGTTTGAATAAAGAAAGCGGACAAATTCGTGAGCTTAAAGAACAGGTAGACAGTTTGAAGAAGGCATTGGAGAGGAAAGCAGCAGAAGTAGCGCAGCTGCAGAATCTCGATACGAACTCCACACCAGTGCGAACTCGTAGATTGAGCATTGAAAGGACTGTAAAAAGCAAATTTAAAAGCAAAATTGAGGTACGAAATGGTAATTGTAATTTTGCCATGGCTTTTCAAGATGATAAATTGGTAGATTCTGAGGAGAGATCCAAGCTTAATAATAATAAGATACTGGTAGGCAAACAAAATGGCAACCGTAGGAGTAGTCTGGGAAATGAGTGTAGAAATTTATCAGTTGTAAAAAGTGGGACATGGAGTGAAACAAATACAGGAACTAAGACACTATCTGCTGCGGCTAAAAAGATCTCTCAAATTAAAAAGTCATTACAGTCCTTTGGAAAACTAATTAATGGTAAGGAAAAGAGTATTACAAGTCAAGTGGAGTCTTTAGCCCCTGTATCTGTATCTAGTTATCCATGGATGCACATAGCCAAGCCTTATCAAACAGGAAGCCACTTACAGTGGTCAACGCTTCAGGAAATAGGCGATATTTATTTGAAGGAAAACTACCTATAAAATTAAGGAAATGGGCGATATTGCATGCCGAAAAAACTTGCAAGACACCAACTGATCAACAGTCTTTGAAGGTGGGAAAACTAAGGTTATAATGACCTGCTTTTGCTTACATCTACCTTCCATTCACTTTTCCATGTCAGAAATCTGCCAGGATCGTGCCGAACGATTCCGAAACTCAAATACATGGAGCTACTAACAAGTATTGCTGTTGTGAAGCTGGTTATCTACCAGTTATTTTTTGTACTAGAAGACATGTCATGTTAGAGGAGCATTTTGGCTTTTAAATTTAAATTTTAATGAAGACAAAGAAAGTAGGTAGCACTTCATATTTATAAATTAGGAATCTAAATTTTAAATTTAGTGTTTTGTTTTGAGATGTTAAGGAAATGAATGGCTTAGGTTTTTTTTATATTTTTAAAATCTTTACTTTGTATTTAAGAGTTCTGTTTTTGGATTTTAATTTTTGCATTTTTCTAAATATCAACTTTTTAGAGTTTTGCTCAATTTTGTATTATATATATTATTATAGTTTAAAGATTCAACTTTTAGAACTTGGGCTTTGATACCAAATATAATACACATCATCTTGATGGGACCGTATTAGGTGTCAAGATAATTGGAGTCGATTTTTATTCAACAACAATACTGTAACTAAACATATAATTTATAAAGAATTCAGCTAAGCTTATTATTCAAAATTAAATGATTTTAACATGATTACATTTTTTATAATAAAAGGTAACTTCTCAATTTACAAGATTAATGTATAGGATTAATAGAGAGACTATAAAAGAGAAACTAGGATGATTTTAAACTTTGTGTACGACTGTTAGGAACCCATGTCAACCTTTCTCTTTACTATGTTAGTATATTGTTGTTGGACGCATATGCTTTGTAAGTCGTCCCGTAATATTTGTTAACCCATAGTTTATATTAGCCCATAGTATTGACCCATAGTATTGGACACATATGCTTTGTAAGTCGTCCCGTAGTATTATATGTCCCATGGTTTTGACCCATAGTATTGGGCATAGACTTAGTATATAAGTGTGTGTTGAGGTCATTGAAGGCACCGTGAAGTTAATTGTATTGAGGTTGCCCCCTCGAAGTGGCCCGTGATCAATATAAAAGTGATTCTGAGTTCTATTATTTCTGATATCTCGTGTATTTGCATTAATTAATTATTGCAGGTTCATCACATCTAGTATCATAGCACTTTCTTGGGATCGTTGGGTGGAATTTCTACCAATTTTTTTTTTCACATCTGTTGCAAATTCAGATCTAGGGATAACCCCTATCTGCTTAACTGTGAGAAGTACTTAGGCATAAGCCCTAAAACTCATTGTGAGGAGTACCACAGGAAACCCAAAGTAGCTGGCCCATTGAGAGGACCTGCCAACGAAAAGGGCAACGACCCCTACCTGATTGATTAGTTCCCACCCGTGAGTTAAACCAAGAGCTGTCATTTGTGGCAAAGCGGTTATCAGTTTTACCTGAGCCGTGGAGTGAGGGGTACTGCCCCAATACGCAAGCCGTCAGACAACATTGGTGGCCGAGTGAATCCCCTGAACCGATAGGAAGCCGCACATACCTGGGGTCTATATCTATTTTTAGTTGAACTGTTGCCGATCACTTCCACTCCAAATCCAGCCATTTCAAATCTATTCTGAAAGTCGTTCCAGATCTAGTCGGTGTTTCAGATCCAACCATTTTCGATCCCTTCCGTGCCATTGCAAATCCATCTATTGCAGATCCCTTCCACACTGCTGTTGTCGATCCATTTCTGATGAAAAAAAATAAATTGTTTTTCGGCCATATCTCCCTTGTTTCAACTATGTTTTCCTTGAAACTTCACTGACATCCCCGCAATCCCATTCTGCATATTTCATTTTTGAAGACCCTATCCCAAATTCCACTTCCCAAGACCAGAAATCTCACATTTGTCTATTTTTAAGGTTTGCCATAATTCCTTCAATTTTCACCCAAATGCCTTCAAATTTTGACATCATGTTCCTTTCCTAATTCTGCTTCTTTGTGGCTCTCTACCAAATTTTCTCATTCTTTCACCCCGCTTCTGAAATCCCCATTTTTGCTTCCATGTCCATCAAAAAGTGTCCAAAACCTAGTCATACCCCAATTACCCATCCGAGTTTTTCCCAAATCCAAATCTTCCTTTACTAAATAAGATTTTGTTCGTGTTTTTCTATCCATTTCCACCCCCACAAAAAAAAAAACTCTTGGTTGTGGTTGTCACCTGCGCAGGAGCAATCACCATGGAGGAGGCACTTACAGCCATCCAAACCAAACTCCAAAATCTGGATGAAAAATTTCTCAGCCTCCATCTTCAGCATTGAACGATGAACAATAACCGACAGCCAGAATCTTTTACAGCCACCGAGTTCTCTTCTTCCAACAATTTTCGTGGGTCGAAGCTTGATTTTCCTCGCTTCAATGGTACTGATTCGAATGGATGGATATATCGAGCAAAACAATATTTCAGTCTGCATAATACTTTTGATGTCCAAAAATTTCCACTTGCATCCTTTCATTTGGAACAAGAAGCCCTTCAATGGTACCGTTGGTATATCAAAGCTCATCCCGAACCAAACTGGACAGATTTTTGCCAACTCCTTTTGCCACGATTTGGTCCTAGTGCTTTTGATGACTTCAGAGGAGCACTCACTAAACTTCACCAAATTGGCACAATGAGAGAGTATCAAACAGAATTTGAGAAACTAGCTAATCACACAGAAAGATTGTCTGATGAATTCTACAGGAGTTGTTTTATTAGTGGTCTCAAGGATGAAATCCACTCAGAGGTCAAAATGTTCTATCCCAACACAATGATGGAAATCCCAGGGTTGGCTAAGTTAGCAGAGGACAAGATCGCAACTCAACAACGCTCCAAACCCACCTTTGTTCCCTTCAGAAATATGGGTTCCCAACGACCTCCCATCATGCCTGCTCCTCAGCCAACTCCTATCAAGCATTTGTCTGAAACAGAGATGCATGCACGCCGAGAAAAAGGGCTTTGTTATAATTGTGATGAGAAATTCACTCGAGGACATAGATGTGTTCAACAAAAGCTCTATCTCTTGGATGTGGATTCTCCACCTGCCTCAGAACTTGATGAAGAAGCTCTAGATACAGTAGATGATTAGGTCAACACTCAACACCCTCTTGTTGACACCCCATCTCAGGACGACCCACCCGAGATCTCTCTCCATGCTATAACTGGCGTCACCACCCCATAAACAATGCAAGTCAGGGATACTTCAAGAATCTCTGTCTTACCATACTCATTGATTTTGGTAGCACTCATAACTTCATTGACCCTCAGATTACCAAACAGGCTGATTGTTTTGTCCATCCTTGCTCCAACTTTGAAGTCATGGTTGCCAATGGGGGCACCTTACCTTACAAGGGGAAGTGTCACAATGTGCGTATCTCTATGGAATATTATAACCTGCGCTCTGACATGTTTTCCTTGTCCTTAGGCGGATGTGATGTGGTTTTGGGTGTTCAATGGTTACGCACACTTGGCCCCATCTTATGGGATTTTGCAGAAATTTGGATGCAGTTTTCAGTCAATGGGGCACAACACAAATTAATGGGCTTACAACCAGGGTCTCTCTGCATCATCAGTTCACATCGCCTGGAAAAAATCCTTAAGAAGAATTCACATGATGTCATCGCTCAGCTCCATTCCATTTAGATGCACCCATCAACGGTCTCCACTACTTCCTTGGATAGATATGCAGGTGTCTTTGTTGACCCAATGAGCTTGTCGCCTTCAAGAGACCTTTCCAGTAAGAATTTAGTCGCATCTACCTCTTAGCAGGAACTGATGGCTATTTTTCATGCAGTACAAAAGTGGCAGCGATACCTATTAGGGAATTATTTCTGCATCAAGATTGATCTCCAGAGTCTGGAAAATTTTCTGGAACAATGGGTCTCCTACCCAACACACCTGAAATGGGTTATCCAACTCATGGGTTATCCTTATGCGATCACTTACAAGAAGGTTAAGGACAATATGGTGACAGATGCTCCATCTCGCACAATTGATGACCCAGTTTCTCTTACAGCTCTTTCTCTTCTTGTTCCAAATTGGTTGCAATATGTTCAACAGGGCTATCTATTCTATGAACTCCATGCTTCTTCATTAGCAGGGCACTCTACGTTCTTCAAAATGTATGATCGGGAACAATGTAACTTCTTTTGGTAGGGACTGAAAATGACAATTCAATAGATGGTGGTTGACTATGATACTTTCCAGGTCAACTAGGGTAAAACGACACTCCTTTCAGGATTGGTCAAACCCTTTCCCATCCCTACACAGCTTTGGCCAACTATTTCTATGGATTTCCTAGCAGCACTCTGGTGGTACAATACCACATCTCAAAGGACACCATATGAAGCAGTCTATGGACAGACACCACCAGTTCTTTTTCCATACACCCTTAGCAGCTCCCCAGTTCAGGAAATTGACTCGGTTCTTTGCAACCGCGATCAGATTCTTCTCATTTTGCAGGAGAATCTTCACATGGCCAGAATTCGTCTGAAACAACAAACTGATCAGCACCGTTCTGAGCGCATTTTCCATGCAGCTGATAGGGTTCTTCTTCGTCTACAGCCTTCCAAGCAATCCTCCTTGACACTCCAAAGGCATCAGTGGCCCGAAATGCAACCCGAGGATGCTATCGGGGAACCACTCCTTCATTTTCTGGAGCAATTTCTCCAACCAAAGGTTTGAGGACAAAGCTTTTTCTAAGGGAGAGGGGATGTTAGGAACCCATGTCAACCCTTCTCTTTACTTTGTTAGTATATTGTTGTTGGACACATATGCTTTGAGAGTCGTCCCATAGTATTTGTTGACCCATAGTTTATATTATCCCATAGTATTGACCCATAGTATTGGATGCATATGCTTTGTAAGTCGTCTCGTAGTATTATATGTCCCATGGTTTTGACCCATAGTATTGGGCATAGACTTAGTATATAAGTGTGTGTTGAGGTCATTGAAGGCACCATGAAGTTAATTGTATTGAGCTTGCTCCACCATGAAGTTAATTGTATTGAGCTTGCTCAAAGGAGGTTGCCCACTCAAAGTGGCCCGTGATCAATATAAAAATGATTCTGAGTTCTATTATTTCTGATATCTCATGTATTTGCATTAATTAATTATTGCATGTTCATCACAACGATACATGATCTTTATGCAAAAAATATATTGGTGTAACATTTTTTGTTTATTCTTTAGATATTTATATGCCTAATAGTTTATGTTCACAAGGTTGTGGGTTCTTCTAAATGTCCACATACATGCATGGATAGAACGTCATAGCTTGAACTACAGAGGAATCCAATCGATCTCAAGGCCATAGTTCCATTCCTTTGTGGGCAATGTTGGATTCATGCTTACCACACTTGTGTAGGAACTCCAACCTCCCGCACGTACATGGATTGTATGAGATTTCATTGCACTATATTTGAGATAAGTGCAACAGAGCTTATCTTTGTAGGTCATTGTTGCTTCCATGCCCCCCGTAAACTGATAGAAAAGGTTGTTTGTGCTATAGTTGAGAGGTGAAAGCAGTAACACTTGAGAGCAATTAAATAACATCACGATGTTACGCTTATAGATGTCGAATGGAAAATTCTCATTAAGATGAAGCTCGTCTTCTTGAAAATCTATAGAAATGCATGAAGCTACCCCTCTTACCTATAGCAGTGGTCTCATCACTAGGATAGAAGTAGAGGCTTCAATGTTGATGTTTTGATAAGAAATGATGTCAATCGACATCAACTAGAGCTGGTTGTTGTTGCAGAAGATACGGTAATTTGGGTGGCCACAACTATTCCCTTGATATTGGTTGGATAAAAGTCACACCTAGACAAGTCATAACAAAGATTATGGTATTCAAATGTTGGTTGGTGCATTAGCTGCCTATTTTGCAGAATAATAGCACAAACCCTACCTTTCGTTTAAACAAAAAATTGTTCATATGTATCCAAAACATGAGAAACTTTGGATGATGTAGAGCGACCAATTACCTAAAAACGTTGCTTACAAAATTTCACAATATTGGAACAACCTCACAGTAGGAAACCATTTTCACTCTATTATGGTTATTGAATATCCGACACCTATTTCTCTCTATACAACATATTCATTATAGCAATGGCACTTCTACCATGATAAGGTCAAGCTTTCTCAATTATTCTGCTTCTTCCATTTATCTCTTGTGGGTCACAACAGTTAAGATGATGTCCACCATGATAAGGTCAATTTTTCTCAATTGTTTTCTTCTGTTTATCGCTTGTGGGGATCACAATGGTCAAAACGATGTGAAAATGCATATTTTTCAACATCCTTTTACTCAAAACATAAATATTTCGTACAACTTTCTGCTAATAGAGCAACTTTGGACCAATTACTTTAATTTGAACACAAAAACAATTGGTTTTTCAAAATCCAGTGTCTCTTAATTTGTTTAGAATTTTATTTAGGTTTCCATGAAACACTGAATTTGCACTTGCTCCAATCAATAATTTCATAGCCATGGTATCCCAATATTCCACAAGTGTATGGTGCACTGAATCACTTTTTGGTGCCATCTTTTGTCGAATGGGCATATTTAAAATTGGTGCTTAATCTAAAACTAACAAAGATTTTATTTTCATATCACTAACAAGGTTAGAATAGAGATTGGAGAGTTAAAACTCCTAGGATATACAAATTTTGAAACTAGCATTGATTATAGAGTGTAAATCCATTAGTAGAAAAGAATGCTTGTCGAGAAAGCGCATCCAAAACATGTGTCAAGCATGAGGTCAATTTGGATAAGTAAGGGAGGTAGACCGCATCTTTCTTCTTTAGTAGGATATGAGCTGATAAAAAATTTCCATGTAAGTGACAATTCCTTGGGGTGTCATCACTTTTCTGGAGTACCTGGTTATCAGAGTTATCCTAGAATTACAACTATTTTTCCTGACTATTGATTGCGAAGTGGTAACCTTAGTTGGCCTCCCAAATCCTACTTAAATAGAGCCATCCATGAGCTATGGGGGGGTGATCTTGGAAGCACTAAACTTATGATCCTATGAGTCTTGCAAGGGTGATGTTGGAGAGCTTGGAAGGAGGTGTTTCTACTTTGGACATCAAGGTATAACATTGTAATCAGCTTCTTTTGGATTTCTTATCATTAATATAACTTAGCCTATTCCTCTCATTTTCATGTCTTTATGATGAATGCATGAAATTGTCTATGTTTTTATAGTTAGATATTTGTTTATACGTATATTGCTTTGGAGAAGTTGTTGTCTTTCCTTCGTGAACATGTTCATAAGTCCATGATCAAAGGCTAGAGCTGGAGCAACTTAGGAGCAACAAGGACAACCATCAAAGTAAGGTACACCATCTACTTGCTTTGTTTCTCCATAGCTTGTTAGCTTATGTGTGAGCTAGATCTAGGAGGAATAAAGCATCTATTTGTTTCCTTTCTATCATGGATTAAGTGTCTAGGGGATTATTTATGTCCATGAGAGAGTATACCTATCCGTACAAATAATTCTCTACCACAATGACTAATATGGAACATCTTTTGTCCTTGTATCATTCGCTCTCTTTTTAGAAAATTTGTGCTTTCCTTTTGCATTCTTTCTTTTGGCCTGAGTAGCTGTAAGGGTCGAATCCAACTTTAGTTTTATCATTCCCATGGAGATTAACTTCTCATCCTCTTGTGTGAGAGACTGGATGAAATCATCAAGTGAGGGAAACTTCCATTTTGGAATGGACATCTTAGCTAACTGAAATGTGGAGACAAAAAATGAGAAATTTGGCCCCAATTTTGAGAGAATGGAAAGTATGAGTTGTTTTTCTTCTTTCACTATCTCATATATATTCAACTGTGAAATCAATCTTTTGAACTTGGTTAGGAAAGAATTGATGGATTTGAAACTTTCAGGACTCAATGAGATGAGTTCATTTTCTAATTTATGACCTTTCAAATCATCTTTCCGTCCAAAGAGAGATTCGAGCTTGTCCCAAACCTCTTTTGGATATGTTACATCGATGACATGGAAGTGAATATCTTCAAAAATTGAGCGAAGAAGTATGACTACTGCTTCATCAATCCTATCCAAGTACTTGGATTTCTCTACTGCACTTAGAGGCTCTACCATAGGTCCATTTAGTATCCTGGTGAAGCTCTTGGATCTCATGAAGAGAGCCATCTTGGATTTCCATTCGACATAGTTGGAAGAATTGATTTTTAGATCCATCTGAGTAGTGGAGTTTGAATTGAAGAGGAATTCGAATGGGTGAATAAACCTGCAAAACAAGAAGAGTTTTGTTGATGGAGATTTGCACACTTCTAATGAACACTTCCGTAGGAGAAGCATAGACTAAGTCCTTCACACCTGGCTAGACCTCACCGGATTGCTCCAGTGAATTCAAGGTAATAGCACCAGGATTTTCTGTGGAAACGCAGACGCTTCTGGTGCTCAAGTGAAAGACAGTTGCTGAAAGAAATGCTTCAACTGCTGCTGCTACAATGGCTGCAATTCGAATAGCTATTGCAAGATCTGATACCATGTGATAATCTGCAGTAGGATCTAGCAAATGAAACAAACCTCACAAACAAACTCACTCAAGAAGTCCAGAGAAGAAGAGAATAATGTAGTCAATAATGACTCATGAACACAAAAAATGGAGAATATCAGTATAATCATACATCAGCTATGAGTTGGCACTGTGAAAACTGAATACAATACAATAACTTCCAATAGAATTCGAATTAACCAAGAGGTCATTCGAATCATCGTTTGTGTCTAGCTTGGATAACATTGGAGACATCATCCAATTAGTAGTATCAGTCATGAATGGTCAATAGTTAGTCAAATGAGTCTATCAGAGTCTAACAGAACCATCTAGGCATGAATCAGGGGATGGAGACACCAAGGAGGGTGCATGAGTCTGTCAGAAGGTCAGGTGGTACTCCAGAACTAGCTAACTAGGAGCTACAAGAAGTTAGGATGAGCAATCAGTGGAAGAACTGCTCAATCAATGCTCTAACTGTCTGCCAGACACCTGGTAGGTGAGATAAGGCACTCTAACTGAATGATAAATCTAGGTAGGTAAGAAAAGGAGCACATGTCATCCAGAAGAGTCAAATAGGGCACATCAGGTAGTTAGGAGGGCTACTGGGGGCTGAAGACAAGCTCTAGGGAGCTAAAATTAGGCTGTAGGTGCTGGGAGGACCATCAATCTGATGACTGGATGCATGTAGTTGCATGCAATTGCATGCATCATGACTAGATGCATGCAAAACTAAAAAATGATGGAGATAATATTCCAAGGCAGCTGCATGAATATGCTCCCCATATTCGTTGCAATAGGGCCGTGCTAGCGGAGAAAAAAAATATGTGACCGCACCTAAGGAGATGCGCACATGCCTCTAGGTTCGGTACCGAACCGAGGCATGTGCACATTTCTGGTGCATGCGCATTGATGGCGCATGCGCATTGTTGATGCATACGCACAAACGAGACCTGCACGCGCCTTTGTTAAAAATATTTAAAAAAAAAAAACCAGTGCACAATTTCCCCATTTTCCATTTGGCCAGCCAAGCGCATCTTCCTCCTGCGTGTACGCGTCGATTCAACCACCAACGGAGGCCAAATCCACTCCAAAACCACCCAACAACACCCACAAACTCATCACCACTTCGATTAATAGGTAAATATCACGTTGTTTTTCAATTTTATTCATTATTTGTGTCAATTTTTGTATTTTTTTTGTTTATGTAATTGTAAATAATTCTCAAATTTTGAAAACAATGAACAAATTTTCAACTGCAGATTGCAACTGAGACAATGAGTGAACAAGATGTTAACCCCAAGTCCAGTGGAACACAAGAAAACCCGAACCTTAGACCCAATGCCGAACAAAACCAAAACCCACAACCAAATTTTCAACAAGATAACCTTAACCACTATGTAAATGAAATGCGAGTGCACACTCGTGAACTTAGAAACTCGGGTGAACCATCTAGATTGTCTCTTGTCACATCAATTGAGAACTCAATCGACTCCCTCATCCATGCACACCAACAATTGACAGACATGACTCAATTTAGAGCTAGGAGGTGGGAGTACTACTCCACAGGCATCTCCATAAAATATTTGAACATTACAAAAGCCCAATTATATAGTATGTTCACCAAGCCGAAAACAAACCAACCACCGAACATTACAGAGCAACATGTCTGCATGGATTGGTTTCATTACCAACCGTGGAGGGACAATTGGATGCAGAGGTAGTTCATGGTGTACGATAAACCTCCCTGCAATAATAGGGAGGTTCCACAGTACTTCCTTCTACATCTGTGGGATGATTTTTGCCTCGGTTTACATGTCAACTATTTTGACATAACCGAGTTCCAGGGTGTTGGGTGTGGCTCTGCCCAAGATCGACCTGCTGCCAGGAGGAACCCACTAGGAGCACCACGAGCTCCCAAGCACGAGCCCAACCCCTCTCCCCAGCCACCTCAGTTACCCCACAAGCTTGATCAGATCGAGGTGGCAATGAGGAATGTTGTGCGTGGAATCCTCAAACACACCTCCTTTGTTGCAGCTACTACAGTGGAGAGGTCGGTTGACCTTGATAGAGATCCAGGTGCAGGGCCTTCACGACAGGGCCAGGATATACCTATGACCGGTGGTAGCCATTCTGGGCATTCTAGTTCGACGAGGGAAATTCCACATATTTGTCCCCATTGCGGGCACACTTGCCCTGGCCCGATCGAGGGTTGTTATATGGATCAGGTCAGAAATTTTTGTAATGTGTTTTCAATCATCACTTGATAACTTGTAAAGTATTTTTGTTTGACTTAAACTATTATTTCAATGTACAGTTATTCAGAGCCGAGACACCAACATGGGAGACTGTAGGATCTCCCAACCTGGATGTAGTAATGGCAGCTGCAACTGAAATTGCGGCACCCCACACAGAGGTATTTTCAGTACTTGGCACAATATTGTTATTACTTATGTCATTTATATTACTCAAGTATTTATATTTATGGCATACACGTTAATAGTTCATACAATGTTTTTGAATATCTTGATTTCCTAAATAATGACTTGTTTAACTTGTCCATAACATGCATGCATTTTGGTGTCCACAGGTGTTCCCTGACTATGGTGATCAACCACCCTTGCCAGGGATTGGCAGATCACCACATACACAAGTACAATGTGTAGTTATAAGCACACTTTTAATTTGAATTGTTGCGACTTACTATGGTTTAATTTATTTTTTGTTTACTAAATTGTGATATTACAAATGTATGTGTAGGTGCCACCAAAAACCGCGGCTCCCCATTTTAGTCCTATGTATCCACCCTCTCAATGAGTCCCCCCCCCTCACTTCCATCTAGACTCCTCCCTGCGCCCACCCCCTCCCTTCCATCCAGCCTCCCCTCTCTAGCCATACTCCCCCTTCCATCCATCCCACCCCACTCAACCACGCCCCCCCATCCATACATCCTCCCCAATTTATCCACGCCCCCATATCTATCCATCCTCCCCCATTCATCGATGCCCCCCTTCCTTCCATCTTCCCGTCTTTGTCCACAACGTCCCTTCCGTCCATCCTCCTCCCTCTATGCAGGACATCCCTCCCATGCACCATCCCTCAACATCCCCCCTAGCCCTTCTGGTTCGATACCCTCTATCGTACAACCGGCAAGGGTCCATCGTCCACGACATCCTCCTCCACCCCATACCACCATTTCTTCTCCCACCATATCATCCCCACTTCCCACCACTATTGTGGCATCTACCCTTCCAGTATCCTCATCTGTATCTCCAATGGTTTCACCTATAGTGGCTGCCACTACATCTGCGCCCCCCCCCCCCCCCCCCCTCACTGCATTGGAGGTGGTTGTCTGACCATCTGCGCCACCTGCTAGCCCAGAATCCCATCCATGTCCATCGTCGGAGGTGTACACAGTGAGAATCAAACTAATTTATGAAAATATTTTGATGCATTAACACAAATTAATTTAAGCAATTATTACTTTTCAATGAAATGATTGTTGTAAATGTTGTAGGCTGGAATTGCGGAGAGGCTCTGCAGATCCAGGACACCTGTCCAAGATTTCCCACTTACATCAGAGGTGATTTATTTAAGATTTGAATTCTACATTTGTTTTATAAATGTGGTAAATGTTGCAAATGCTTGAAAATGGCAGTATCTTATATCATTTGTTCCAGAGCTCGGAGAGATGGTCTACTCCTAGACGAGGCAAGACCCGAGGTACCGATAGCTCGAAGAGTAGGAAGATTGACTTTGGAGATGCGCCTGGGAGTGACGGGGGTGGTCACAATGCTTGACACACCATGTGTTATGTACATTAGCCATGATGTGGCACTTTTTTCCACTAGTTTTGATGTACTTTGTATCTACGGCACGAGTTGCCATGTATTTTGGATCTATGGCATGAGTTGTCGCATTTTGTTTAGGGCACGAGTTGCCACTGTACATACATTGGGAACCATGTTCCACTATTTGCCACAAATTGTATATGTTTGGATGAGTTTTGCAGCCTCGATGTACATGGATTTTCAGTTATGTGATTTATATATCTCATTGTCTAATCTCGTTGTCTCATGTTGTGTGTATCAGGATGTGATGTTGTCTAAATTTTGGTTTTACCTAGATCTTAGAAGAGAAGTTGGATATCATAGTGTGTGTGTGTGTGTGTGTATTGGATATCTATGCAATTGAAAATAGTAGAAAATGGATGTGCATGTCCAAAATTCCTCACTAATGAGAAAATGGGACAAAATAGGCATCTGTTTAGATAGGATTGAATCCAATACTTGTAAAGAAAATTAAATCATACACTATTGCAAAATACACATAAACGAAACCTAGTGCATAGGCATGTGTGTGAAAACATGACAAATACAATATTTTTCAGTCCATATAAGGAATCAATGTCAATGGATATACTAGAGTGTTGTTATTGACAAACTTATCGTATGTTTTAGTCGAATATATATATTTTTGGTTTTTTTTTTAACGTCAAACGGTCAATATCAAATAAATGATTGTCATATAGGAGAGTGGAAAATATTAATATTTTTGGCATACACGTGCCTATAAAAATAGTACATTGTTTGCTAATTTAATACATTACAATTATAATTGTGTTATGAAATCATGATCATGTCTTTGATTACTCCTTTTCATCCAAAGCGTAAGTGTTGCAATGCATTAAATGACATGACATTTTTTAGGTACCCCTATATCATGTATATTTGACATTTGTTTTAAAAATCCTTGTTTTAGGCTTAAAATTTCAATGAATGACATTTGACTATGTTCAACTATTTTATTAGAGAACCTGCTTAGGTTGTACATGATTCTTTTACTTGTTTTTGATACATTAGTCATCTAGTAATATGTCTATGATTCTTTGAATCCATCAAAATCATGCTAAACTCGGTTGTGGAAGACCAATTTTTATAGTATTACTTATCCATGCCTGAATTGTCTCTATAAACTATCCTCATTGAGGTGCAATAATGTTGGATGTGTAGATTTATAATTAAGAAACACCTAACCCTTTTTTCTTTTGCACTTACAAATGTTCAATAATTGCTAGGAATGATTGAAATGTTTTTCCACAATACATTCAAAAAAATATGCATAGTATATGATTCACTGTAGGGTTGTTGGTGGATTGTTAGTACATGATCGTTCGACTTGTTTTTGATAAATTTAACTACTTGAGAATATGTTTGTGATTGTTTCAACCAATCAAAAGCATGCTAAAATCGGTTGTGGAACCACTTTTATAACTTATCCACACCTGAATAGTCTACATAAACTTACCTTTATTCAAGTGCAATGGTGATGGATGTGTAGTGTATACTCCATGCTTGATTACTAGTTGATTTATGTGATTTTATGCACAATGAAGGCCATTGTTGACAACTTGCAGAGTATCTTGGGATTACTTATAGAATATCGACATGGTTGTTGATGGACAATATTTCGTATTTTAGAGCATACTTGTTTCTAACCTTCAAAATACATTATTTGACTGCTTTGATATCACAAGTTGTTCTTTTCCTTTCTAAAGGAAACCTTGTGAGGAAATTCAAGGGACACTTCCCCATATTCAAGGATTACATTTTTAGTAAACATATCAACATAAATTTGTGTGCATCACCTGGGGGGATTTGAACTGAGCATGTGTTGGAACATAATTAGTGAAATGGCCATAAAAAATGGCTACAAATCATTGAGTTATCCCCTTGGGATACACCAATTGATCTTAACCCTATCCAAACAATTGAGGAGTTAAGTATAATATTTTTGAGATAGACACTCTACACTTTCTTGATAGATCTTAGCATGAAAGAGATTGGGGGTTAAGATGAATTTTTGCAAGTAAAGTTGATTAAAGGATTGAAATTTTTTTCCAAGTCATTGTAGACATTCAGAATCTAATATGGAAGTTTTATTTCCAACAAATGGATCCCAGGGACTCTCACTTCATACAACACAAACCATTATAGTAGTTTTCCAAACATGGTTCATCAAAGAAATTGCCATCAATAGTTATATACTGCCTTTGAAAAAAACTAACCATTTTTTCAGTTTTTCAAGGATGGTAAGGTGTTTTGTGTATTTAGTGAGAATAATTTTTTTTTCCCAAATTAGTCATCATACATCATTTGGATATGGTCATCTCATTTAACCTCTACAGAGCACCAACTTTTTTCTCTATATCATCTACACAATGTTTATACCCACCCTCGTCCACATCAATGGTTATTCTTACCATGTTCATGTGATGCCACAATTAGTTGATGTTGCTCATGGTTCAATTATGCACCTTTGGGACTGTGACTATGGTTATTACAACTATGATTGTGTGGCATTTGATAAAAAAATTCTCCCCATGATGATTATGATCACTGCATCTAATATCATCATCATCATCACCATCTTCGTCATCGTGGTCATCTCTAGGTCCTTCATCACCGTCTCCATCATCATCACCATCTTCATCATCACCATCTTCATCATCATCATCATCATCATCATCTTCATCGCCATCGCCATCATCATCAACGCCTTCACCATCATCACCATATTCATCATCATCACCATCGTCATCATCATTGTCATCTCTAGGTTCCTCATCACCGTCGCCACCATCATCACCATCTCCATCATCTTCATCATGTTCATCATCATCAACATCATCATCATCTTCATCATCACCAACATCTCCATCATCATCATCATCATCATCTTCATCATCATCATAATAATCTTCATCACTATCTTCATCATCAGCACCTTCATCATCATCATCATCACCATCTTCATCATCATCATTAACTCTAACTCTAACCCTAACTCAATTTCCTTCTATAACTCAAGCCCTAACCCTCACCCAAACCCTAGCACTAAACCATCTTCTTCACCATCACCATCACCATCACCATCACCATCACCATCGCCATCACCATCATCATCAATGTCTTCTTCAGCATCACCATCTTCGTCATCATCATTAACTCTAACTCTAACCGGCAGAATTCGATTCCGCTCACCGGTTTGGGTTCCGTGGCCGCGGAGCAAATGCCCAAAGTGTCCCTGAATGGCCCCGGGGTGCCTGACTAGGATGCCCGTAGCACTCGAACCGTGGCTCGGTTCGCGAATCCGTCGATTCCGGTGGATCCCGGATGATGGGTTTCAGCTAGGGGACCCCCCAAAGCGTGCCTCGAAGACCCGAAAGCGGTGCCAATGGGCCATCACCAGAGCTAGGGTTTTGCTCAATGAGGGCCATTCCAAATTCGCTCAAGGGAACCATTTCTCGTCCGGAGGGCCCTGGGCATGCGTGGCCACCGTGGACAATTCCACTATGGACACATTGACCTATGGGAGCCAATTAAATCCAAGTCCGCTCACCGGTTTGGGTTCCGTGGCCGCGGAGCAAATGCCCAAAGTGTCCCTGAATGGCCCCGGGGTGCCCAACTAGAATGCCCGTAGCACCCGAACCGTGGCTCCATTCATGAATCCATCGAATCCGGTGGGTCCGAGATGCCGGGTTTCAGCTAGGGGACTGCTATATCCGTGTCCGGATATACTCAGTGATTATTCAAGCGAATAATCCTCCAATGGAAAATAACTCCATTTGATAAAATATTAATATATAATTGATGATATAAAGATGATGTTAAATTACAAAGGATATGGTTGCCTTAAATATGGATTGACCATCACATATTGAAGAGACACTTCTCTTCATAAACTATATTTTAATATTATTAACTACTATTAGGAATAGTTACCTATTTATTACTTTTTATTGTTGTAGCATTGCCACTCTCTTAGAGAGGCTTTGTCCTCAAAGCCTTATAATTTTGTCGCATTGTTCTTTGCGATGGTGTGGCTGCCGAAACATGTCGATATGAACTGCTAAGTGTAGAGCATAACTTCCGATACGTCGACAGATGAATCCATCCCAAATTGATTTGTTGTGGACTGATGGGATTCCCTACTGATGTGTCGTCAGGAGATTTGATCACATTAGTACCATTATCTTTCAACAATTCCCACTTTTTCAAATATCAGTTTTTATGGTTGGGGTGTCGATAGGGAACTTTCACGATGTCACTTTCGTTTAAGAATGTTGCCTTTAGAGCATTGATCTGAGTTGGAAGTTGTATTTTCGTCTCTTGAGGATTTAAGTTTTTGTTCTGTATCTTTTCCAACTTGTTTTCTAACTGCCTATTATCATTTTGAAACTTCTTAATCAATTCAACTTGCGATTTTCTGTCATCTTCAGATGTCTTAAGTTGTTCCTTAAGGTCTTCATTATGACTTCTGATACAACTATTTTCTTCCTGTTTGTCTAGAAGTTTCCCTTCAATGTCGTCCATAGATTGTTCTATCTTCCGACTATTTTTCAACTTCTTAATTTTTGTGACTAGTATCTTGTTATGATTTCTTAGTCTAAAAATTTCTTCAGCATTGTTAGATAATGCTTTATTACTCTTCGCGATCTCAGACTTATGTGTCTTTTTAGAGTCGCCATTTTGTTGTTGAAGAACTTTTATCTGTTGTCGACACTGGCCGACCTCTGATTCTTGACTTTCTAATTTATGTCGTAACTGCATTAGTTCTTCATCTTTGTCGCTAACGATTTTGTTCAAGCGTATTATTTCTGCTTCGTAATTATTTATTTCCTTCTTTATATCTTGATTTTTCAATCTCTGATTGAAATCACTTTCATCTTTTAATTCCTTGATTTGCGCACATAATTTTTCTATGTGATTTTTCTGGTTGGACATTATTTGTTCATTGAACCATTCTTGTATCTTATGTAGTTCAATCTTTATTTCTGATTGTCTATTAATGTCTCGTAATTCTTCATTGTCTTTTTGATAGCGCTTTAACTTGGCTTCTAATTTCTCTCGCAAATCGACTTCCATGGTTTCTGTCTTCTTCGACGGTGGAGTGATCTTCTTTGATTTTTTTTGATGAGTTTTTATTAAACTTGGTCGTCTTTCTTTGACTTGACTTATCCAACGATGGATAGTCTCTGCTAGATCTTCACTTCTTGTTTTTTCTTCGATTTGTCTTCTTTGTCTTTTTCTCGATTATTTTAGACTTCAATACTTCTTATCTTTTTTTTTTCTTTTTTTTTTAAATAATTATTATTTTAATAAAATAATAATAATTATTAATTATTTAATTAATAATAATATTATTAAGGCTTTCATAAACTATATATTTAGTTTATTATATATAAATATATATATGTTTTTCCAAAAATTAAAATATTTAAACAATATAATAATATTATAATGTTTAATATTTTTTTTTTGAAAATTTTGTTAGGGTTTGTGAGGATGGAGGCGAGGGCGTGGGCGGCGGCTGGGTGTGCGTTGGAGTTGGTGGTGGAGGTGGTGGTGGGCGTGAGTGAGCCGGCGGTGGAGTGGTGGTGGAGTGTTGGAGACGTTGGGAAGGGGTTCGTGCAGGTGGAGGGAGAGCTGTTGGCGGTGGTGGGAGTGGTGGCCGGTGGCAGATTGAAGGGGAGCAGCAGCGGAGGTGGACGGGGGGCGCGCAACAGGAGAGATGGCAGGTGGGAGGGACGAGGAACAGGCTGGAGAGCGCGGGTATGGAAGAGCGCAGCAGTGGGAGGAGATGTGTGGGGGTCGCAGGCTTAGAGGGGACGTGGATACTGGCGAATGGGCAAGCGTGAGGTGGCGTGCTGGAGTGAGCAGCGGGGAGCTGGGGAGTGGCGCGGAGGCGTGGAGGAGTGGCGTGTAGGTGGGGAGAGGGCGCAGCAAGAGGGCAGAGGACGCAGCAGGAGAGCAGAATGGTGGCGGAGGTTGATGGCTACCGGAGGATGCAGCGCAGGGGAGGGGTGGTTGGGGACGCGGAATGAGGGGGAGTGGGAGAGCGTGAGGGTGACAGCGTGGAGTTGGGAAGGAGGGCGCGAGCAGGAGGAGGGAGCACGCGATGGCGAGGTGCAGGCGCACGAGGAGGGGATGAGCGAGGTAGGCGGGGGATGTGTGCAGGGAGGCCGCATGGAGAGAAGGATGGGTGAGGGTGTGGTTGAGCAGAGGGGATGCACAAGTGCGTGGGAATGGCGTGGCTGCAGAGACGGGGATGAGTGCGCAGGCGTGAAGTGTAGGGAAAAGGTGAGCGAATATGTAGAGGGAGTTGCGGAGAAGAGAAGGGAAGAGCTTCGGGGGATGAGGAGCGCGGGAGAGAGAAGCGTTGCGTGGAGGAGGTGGGAGGATGCAGGCGTGGGGGTGGAGCAGCGCGGGGTGGATGAGGCATGGAGTGAAAAGAAGAGGGAGCCGAGGTGGAAGGAATATGGAGTGGGGGAAAGATGGAGGGATGTGAAGGGATGCGAGGGTGTAAATGGTGGTTGTGGCCAAGAACCTATGTTGATTAAAAATCGTGATCCAAAGAAACTTTGGGGAATTGGCCAGTAGCCAGAATCAGGGAGGGCCGAAAGGCTCTGATACCAATGCTATATCCGTGTCCGGATATACTCAGTGATTATTCAAGCGAATAATCCTCCAATGGAAAATAACTCCATTTGATAAAATATTAATATATAATTGATGATATAAAGATGATGTTAAATTACAAAGGATATGGTTGCCTTAAATATGGCTTGACCATCACATATTGAAGAGACACTTCTCTTCATAAACTATATTTTAATATTATTAAATACTATTAGGAATAGTTACCTATTTATTACTTTTTATTGTTGTAGTAGGGACCCCACACAGCGTGCCTCGAACACTCGAAAGCGGTGCCAATGGGCCATCCCCGGAGCTAGGGTTTTGCTCAGTGAAGGCCATTCCAAATTTGCTTAAGGGGGCCATTTCTCATCCAGAGGCCCCCGGGCGTGCGTGGCCACCGTGGACAGGTCAAGTATGGTCACGTGGACCTATGGGAGCCAACATAATCGAAGCCCGCTCGTCGGTTTGGGTTCCGTGGCCACGGAGCAAATGCCCAAAGTGTTCCTGAATGGCCCCGGGGTGCCCGCTTAAAATGCTTGTAGCACCCAAACCGTGGCTCCATTCGTGAATCCGTGGACTCTGGTGGGTCCGCGACACCGGGTTTCAGCTAGGGGACCCCACACAACATGCCTCGAAGACCCAAAAGTGGTGTCAATGGGCCATCGCCGGAGCTAGGGTTTTGCTCAATGAAGGCCATTCCAAATTCGCTCAAGGGGGCCATTTTGCATCCAAAGGCCCCCAGGCGTGCATGGCCACGTGGACCTATGGGATCCAACGGAATCCAAGTCCGCACCGGTTTGAGTTCTGTGGCCACAGAGCAAATGCCCAAAGTGTCCCTGAATGGCCCCGGGGTGCCCAACTAGAATGCCCGTAGCACCCAAACCGTGGCTCTGTTCATGAATCCATCATCTCCGGTGGGTCTGGGAAGCCAGGTTTCAGCTGGGAGACCCCCCACAGTGTTCCTTGAAGACCCGAAAGCGATGCCAATGGGCCATCGCCGGAGCTAGGGTTTTGCTCAGTGAAGGCCATTCCAAATTTGCTCAAGGGGGTCATTTCTCGTCCGGAGGCCCCCAAGCGTGCATGGCCACCGTGTTTAGGTCCACTATGCCCACGTGGACCTGTGGGAGCTGACAGAATATAAGTCTGCTCGCCGGTTTGGGTTCTGTGGTCGTGGAGCAAATGCCCAAAGTGTCCCTGAATGGCCCCAGGGTGCCCGACTAGAATGACCGTAGCACCCGGTCTGTGGTTCCGTTCGCAAATCCGTTGAATCCATTGGATTTAGGATGTTGGGATAGTGCTAGGGGTGCCCCTCTCATCCGGTTCCATGGCCCAGGTGTCACCTTGTAGGTCCATCTTGGACACTAGGGTTTTGCTCAGTGAGGGAGTGTGCAAATTTTGCACATTGAGGTCAAATTTGCAAAATCCTCCACCGAGCACTTGTGGCTAGCATCCCCAGCCATAACCTCTCTAGACACAATTGCAGGACTCACTGGAACCCGGTTGTGTTGCACGGTTGGAGTTGTATGCCCTCGGCAGGTATCCAACAGGTGTCTCTAAAGGCCTTTTGGATGCGAGACGGAACAAGCCATAGAACGACAACTGTGGATCCGATCGATGAACCGTCAAATTTGTTGGATTTAGGATTTCAGGATAGTGCTAGGGGTGACCCTCCCCTCTGGTCCCTTGGCGCAGGTGTCACCTTGTAGGTCCATCTTGGAAACTAGGGTTTTGCTCAGTAAGGGAGTGTGCAATGTTTGCACGCGGGGGTCAACTTTTCAAAATCCTCCCCCGGGCACTTGTGGCTAGCATTCCCAGCCAAAAAATCCCTAGACACACTTACAGGACTTGCCAAAACTCAGTTCTGTTGCATGGTTGGATTTCTATGCCTCCGGCAGGTGTCCCTGAAGTCCTTTTGGATGCGAGATGGAGCGAGCCATAGAACGATGACCGTGGCTCGGATCGACAAACCGTCAACTCCATTGGATTCATCACGTTGGGATAGTGCTAGGGGTTCCCCTCCCCTCAAGCCCGGTGGCCCCACCCTCATCTTGTACGTCCATTTTGGAAACTAGGGTTTTGCTGAGTGAGGGAGTGTGCAAGTTTTGCACACGGGGGTCAACTTTGCAAAATCATCCACCGGGCACTTGTGGATAGTGTTCCCAGTCGGAATCTACCTAGACACACTTGCATGACTCCTTGGAACCCATTTTTGTTGCATGGTTGGAGTTCTATGCCCCCGACAGGTATCTAATAGGTGTCCCTGAAGGCCTTTTGGATGTGAGACGAGACGAGCCATAGAATGAAGACCATGGCTCGGATCGACGAACCATCCACTCTATTGGATTTAGCACATCGGGATAGTGCTAGGGGTGTCCCTCCGCTCTATCTCGATGGCCCTTCCCTCATCTTGTACGCCCATCTTGGAAATTAGGGTTTTGCTTAGTGAGGGAGTGTGCAATTTTTGCACACGTGGGTCAACTTTGGAAAATCATCCACCGGGCACTTGTGGCTAGCGTTCCCGACCGGAAACTACCTAAACACACTTGCATGACTCCCCGGAACCCATTTTTGTTGCACGGTTGGAGTTCTACGCCCCCAGTAGGTATCCAGCAGGTGTCCTTGAAGGCCTTTTGGATGCGAGACAAGACCAGCCATAGAATGAAGACCATGGCTCGGATCGACGAACCGTCAAATCCGTTGGATTCAAAACACTAGAATAGTGCTAGGGGTTCCCCTCCCCTCTGGTCCAGTGGCCCTGCCCTCATCTTGTACGTCCATCTTGGAGACTAGGGTTTTGCTCAGTGAGGGAGTGTGCAATTTTTACACATGGAGGTCAACTTTGGAAAATCATCCATCGGGCACTTGTGGCTAGCATTCCCAGCCAAAACCTACCTAGATACACTTGCATGACTCCCTAGAACCCATTTTTTTTGCATGATTGGAGTTCTACGCCCCCGACAGGTATCCAGCAGGTGTCCCTGAAGGCCTTTTGGATGCGAGACGAGACAAACCATAGAATGAAGACCGTGGCTCATCTCAATGAACTGTCGACTCCGTTAGATTTAACACACCTGGATAGTGCTAGGGGTACCCCTCCCCTCCGACCCGGTGGCCCTGCCCTCATCTTCTACGTCCATCTTGGAAACTAGGGTTTTGCTCAGTGATGGAGTGTGCAATTTTTGCACATGGGGGTCAACTTTGGAAAATCATCCAACGGGCACTTGTGGTGATGATGATGATGATGGTGATGATGATGAAGACGTTGATGATGATTGTTGATGTATATGTAACTTCAGAATGTATTTCTTATATATATTTATTGTACTCCTATAGAGATGTGATATACCTCTATACGGAAGTGTCGTCATCTGTATTGACAAGTGTCACAAGTGGTTTAACTTGCCGATGGGTTATTAGACTACAGGATGTGGGTGTCGACCCAAATTTAATGTAACTAGGGTTATTAGGCTGAGTTAGACAATTCGGCCCCATAAGTATTTTAGGCATGTCAGACAAGTATAAATAGAGATCTAAGAAATCTCTATTTAGATCATCTCATTACTCACTCATCCTTCACTCGGAAATTAGTGCACATGTGAGGAGGAGGATCAACACATAGAAGAATTCTATCTCTTGTACTTGGTGTAACAATAAAATAATAATAGATTAATATTAAATATAATTAACATTAATGGTCATGCCCTTTGGTGAAAAGGTGCAAGACAGGATTATTTAAGCCAACTTCAATTGTATTATTTATCATCCTACATTACTTTTATATACATTTCTTCTACATTACATTCGCTTTCAGCTATTTCTCTCTCCATTAGTATCAGAGCCTCTCGGCTCTCGGCACCAGTCCACCACATTGCATCATCCACCACTCCTACCTCCGCTGCACCCACCTCCTCCTTACTTCTCCTCCCTCACGTCCTGCCACTCCACCGACACCCCCCACCACCTTCTGCGCCCTCTCCCCTATGCCACCTGCTCCATAATTCCCACTGCCTGCTCACACCATCGTCCATCTCTCTCCTGTCACTGCCTTCCATCCCCTTTACTGCCCTCTCTATTGCACTTCCCTTCCCCGTCGCAACGTTTCGCTGCTTCACCTCCTGCAAGTCACCACGCCCTCCACCCACACCTCCCTTCTGCCCTACACCATCCTGCACCCACCTCACGATTAGCTTCACCTCCCTCCCTGCGCCTACACCATCCCTCGTCCTCCCCTTCCCCGTCTTCTCCCCAGCTATCATCTCCCAGCCACCTCCCACCACCTCGCCCCCTGTCGCCATCCTTCATCTCCCACCATCTCGGCACACCCCCAGCCGCCATCCTTCATCCCCCCACCATTCATATCCATCATCCACCTCCATCGTCCATCGTCCATCATCCATCATCCATCATCCATCATCCATCCACCATTTGCCTCCATCGGCCATCATCCATCATCCATCCACCATCCGCCTCCATCATCCACAGCCATCGTCGGCTGCACAATTTTTTTAATTAATACTTTAATATTTATTAATATTATTGCTTATTAATAATTATTATTATTTGATTAAAAAAAAGGCTATATTATAATAATAATAATAATTATAATTATTATAATTACTTTAAAAAATTAAAAATCAAGTCGTGGCGAGCTGGCTTTGTACAACAAATAAAAATAAATCCACGTTTAGCGTCGAGAAGATTCCACCCATCACCAGATCAATGAGTGAATTAAACGCCCGATTCGATTCAATCAATGAGAAGATTAAGAAGAACTATGAGGAACTCCATGCAAAGATCGATCAAACCAGTAACAATTTGGCAGCAACTTGGACACAGATCACATCACGAATAGAGAATTCCGTTCGCATTCTACAAGACAACCAAAAGGAAAATGAGGCAGTTTTAAAAGCCATCTTGGAAATATTACCCGCACCAAAAGATCCGCATCCCAACTCTCCCAGAACACCAGAGCAGCGATATCCTTTCAACATATTGGCATCATTCTCATACACACAAGGATGCAAAATTCAGGTGAAAGTCAAGCTACCCAAATACGATGGGGGCAAACGACAGTGCATAGCATGGATTAACAAAGCCAAGGAATACTTAGACATCCACAATATCCATTACAAAGAGGAGAAAGTTAAATATTCCGCCATGCATCTAGAAGGAAACACTTACAACTGGTACTTATGGTGGAAGAAAAATGCAAGAATTTGTTCTCACAACTGGGTTAGTTTCAAGAACGACCTCATTAAAAGATTCCAAGGCGTTGAAGAAAAAGACTTATTTGCCAAAATCACAAGATTAAACAACAAAAAAGCAGTGTCGATGAGTACACCTGTGAGTGGGAAGCAGTCTCGACTCGAGTTCCAAAGTTAACCGATGACCAACGATTGCAGACCTACATACATGGTCCATCTAAAACAGCACATCCATGATGAACTAGAGTTACATAACATCTCAACCATGGAGGAAGCTCGACGTAAAGCCAGGATTATTGAAATCAAATTCGTTCATACAAATTTTGACCAAGATGGATCTAAGGAGAACCCCCTCCAATCAACATATATAGGAAATCCAAGATATGCGCCGCCTCAACTTAGGGAAGGAACGAAGCCCAGTTTAGAGGCCTAGAGAATAAAGGAAGGGAAATGTAAGTTCCGTGGAGACAAATGGGATCCTAAGCATAGATGCTTACAAAAAAAATTGTATGCCTATGAAGCAAAGTTGGAAGTCAATAACGATGCTAAGAGTCAACAAGACTAACCCACAGAAATCGAGGACAACACCCCACAAATCTCGTTAGCCGCTATTACTGGAATCTCCCAACCACAAACATTGAAGCTTAGAGGACATATAAAGAAGAATGATATCACAGTTCTCATCAACTCTGGAAGCACCCATAACTTCATTAATGTCAACCTTGCGAAGTTATTTAACCTATTTTTTTTCCAGTACCTAACATGAAGGTCATGATAGCAGATGGCAAGAAGATTGACAACGTAGGAAAATGTCACCAAGTCAAGTTACAAATACAAGAGTATAACTTAGAATCAGATTTCTTTGTGGTATCGCTGGGAGGAGTCGACGTTGTATTAGGAAGACAATGGTTACAAACCTTGGGTACATACTCCGCAAATCACCAAGAACATTTTATTGAATTCCATGCGTTCGGGAAAACACACAAATTATATGGGTTCCAACCACCTCCGACACAGTTGGTTACATCACATCAGATGGAAAAGTTACGTCAGAAGGATGCACCAACATACATACTTCAATGTCAAGAAATGAAGCTTCTAACAAGTAAAGAAGATAGGGACAAATGACCAGAGATACAAAAGCTGATTCAAAAACATTGCAAAGTGTTTCAAGAGTTACCTATGGAGCTCCCATCAAATAGAAAAATCGAACACATAATCAAATTGGAACTGGGGACAAAAATTTTCAGTAGCAAACCATACCGGTGTCCACATCAGAGATGATGCGACAGTTCACATAATCATTGTCATCAAATAAGCTTTGAGGACAAAGCTTCCCTTAAGGGGAAGACAATGTAACAATAAAATAATAATAGATTAATATTAAATATAATTAACATTAATGGTCATGCCCTTCGGTGAAAAAGTGCAAGAAAGGATTATTTAAGCCAACTTCAATTGTATTATTTATCATCCTACATTACTTTTATATACATTTCTTCTACATTACATTTGCTTTCAGCTATTTCGCTCTCCACTTGGGTTGTACTTTGGTTGTACTATTTCTCTATCTATCTCTGAGGAAGTTGTGGGGTTTTTCACCTTAGGGTTTTCCCCACAAAAACTCGGTGTGTCTATTGTCTCTTATGCTTTTGCTTCTTGTGATGATTGACATGCTTGATATGATTGATATGCATTGATATACTATACAAGTTATTCTCTCAATAAAGATCCTATAGCATATTGAATTAATGCTTAAAATATAACATGGTATCAAAGCTAACCTGAGAAGAAGACACTGTGCAGTGACGAAAACTAGGGTTTCTTGTTTATTGGGTTTCTCTCTACAGATTTTGGAAAAGAAGTATAGTATATTGACTCTACTCATCAAGGAGAATCTATCTGTCAAATCAGAATTCAATTCTGAGTTGTTTTGGTTTTGGCCCTAAACTTTAGGGTTTCCACAAAAATAGGAATTTCTGAAATATGAAGACATAGCTGAAAGATCCTTGGAAAAATCGAAGTTTAGAGCTTTGGATCGAGATTTTTGGATGGGTAGATATCTAGGAAACTCAAACCCTAATTTAGGGTTCTCCTCAGTGGATGCGGGAAGACTAAAAGACATTTCTGAAGGGTGAAACTTTGCAGATCTGAATTTCTGAATATACCAGGCTAATCAGTTCATCAAGGCGCATCTTTCTATGCTTTCAGAAAGTTGAAATTCAAAGTTTGAAATTTTAGGGTTTCTCTCACAAACCCTAATCCAACAGCAGATCCATTTTTCAGCAAATCAAGTGGTAAGACCTAAATCTTTTCTATTTCCATTTGAAGTACTCTTTAAAATGTCTCACCACACCAAGCTTGAGGATAAGCTTGAAGGGGCTAATAACTTCCGAGCATGGAAGTATAGGATTGGGTTAATCGTTGAAGAGAATGAGTTGGATACTTATATAGGTGAAGAGGTCCCTATCCCAGAGGGAGAAGAAGTTAAGGCTCTTCACAAGAGGAATTTTGTCAAGGCAAAGAGGATCATTGCTGATTCTATTAAAGATCATCTCATCCCCCATGTGTCATCCCTAAAGACACCGAAAGAGATGTTTGACTCCTTGACCAAACTATTTGAAGGCAAGAACATAAATCAGAAGATGACCCTGAGGAGTCAATTGAAGAATATCAAGATCTAGAATGCAGAGACTATGCAGTCATATTTCTCAAGGGTCTCCCGGATAAAAGAACAACTTGAAGCTATGGGTGAAGATATAGAAAATGGAGAAGTGGTGATGACCACTCTTAATGGCCTTCCTAGGTCATGGGATTCCTTCATCCAAGGGATTTGTGCTAGGAAGAAACTTATCTCTTTTAGTAGACTGTGGGAAGAATGCTCACATGAAGAAGCTCGAATTATAACTAGAGAAGAGAAGATGGGGAGTGAATATCAAGCACTCATAGCTCACTCCAAAAAGACATGGTGACAAGAAATCTCACCATCATGGAAGGAAAGAAAAACATCACCATCAAAATCAAAGAGGTAGTCCTAGACATCGAAGGAACATGTCCTATGTCCGTTGATTTACATGTGATGAAAAGGGGCACTATGCCAAAGATTGTCCTAGAAATAAGAAAGAGGATCCTCACAAGAAGAAGAACCTCAAAAGAAGACATCATGCTCATGCTACAGAGGATGATGAACCTCCCAAGAAGAGGGCTAGAGAAGATAGTGAAGATTCTTCAATTGATGAAGAATATGTTTTGATTTCTGCTCTCACTGGAACCATTACTCATGGAAATAATGATTGCCTAATAGATAGTGGGGCTTCCAAACATATGACAGGATTCAAAGAATCCTTTGTGAATCTATCTGAACATGATTCACCCCACAAGGTGAAACTTGGGGATGAATACCAGTATCTCATAAAAGGGAGTGGTGAAGCCTCCTATAAACTAGACTCTGGAAAGTCTATGAAGATGAAATATGTACTCTATGTTCCAGGTCTCAAGAAGAATCTACTCTCCATATCTGCATTGGATGCAAAAGGCATGAGGGTTGCATTTGTAGATGGCCAAGTCCTAATGTGGCCAAAGGGTAAGACTATAGATGATGCAGTTGTGATTGGAGAGCAAGAGGGAGGATTATACAAATTGAAGGGCCATCCAGAACAAGCCATGGTCCATGAATTAGTAGAGCCAAGTGAACTTTGGCACAAAAGGCTTGCACACATGCATTATAGGGCATTACCAATTGCAAGAAAAGTGGTAGAAGGTCTTCCTGAAATCCAGACAAAGCATGAAGGCATTTGCAAAGGTTGTGCAAAGGGAAAGAATACAAAGAACACATTTCCAAGCAGTGAAAGCAAGGCAAAAAGAATCTTGGAGATTATCCACTCTGATGTATGCGGTCCTATGTCATCTAGTTCTTTGAGTGGGTATGTATACTATGTCTCTTTTATTGATGATTTCTTTAGGAAGACTTGGGTCTACTTCTTGAAGAAAAAAGATGAAGTGTTTAACAATTTCAAGGAATTCAAAGCCTTGATAGAAAACCAAACTGACATGAAGATCAAGATCTTCAGATTTGACAATGGCGGAGAATTTACTTTAGGAGACTTCAAGAAGTTATGCAGTGATTCAGGGATTAAGAGGGAGTTAACTATAACTCCTTACAATTCACAGCAGAATGGGGTTGCCGAGAGGAAGAATAGAACAATCATAGAAGCAGCAAGGGAAATGCTTCATAACCAAGACTTACCTATGCACTTATGGCCTGAAGCAGCAAGGACAGTTGTATCTGTGTAGAACAAAACACCCCATAAGATACTGGACAACAAAACACCAGAAGAAGTGTTTACTGGTAAGAAACCAGAAGTGAACCATCTCATAATATTTGGTTGTCCAGTATACACTCACATCCCAAAAGAGAAAATATCAAATTTGGATCCTTTAGGAAAGAAGGGTATATTCGTGGGTTATAGTGAAAGCTCAAAAGCTTACAGAATCTACTTCCCTGGATTCAAGAAGATCGACATCAGTAGAGATGTAACATCTGATGAAAGTTCATCTTACCACGAATCGAGAAAGAGACCTGTTGAAGACAATGAAGAACCCAGAATATCCAAAACACAAGACACCACTATGAATGAAGCAGTTCCTAAACAAGATCGAGAAATGGAAGATCCACAAGAACCTGTGGATCCACCTCATGAGAAGAATCCTCACAAGAGGAAACCAACATGGGCTAGAGAGTTCATCCAAGATGCAGAAAGATTTGGCATTCCAGAAGAAGAACACAGAGAAAGAAAAAGGACAAGGTCACATACTACTTATGTTGCTTTGCTCTGTGACATTATGGATAAAGAACCTTCTAGTTATGAAGAAGCTGCAGAAAAGAAAGAATGGAAGAATGCTATGATCGAAGAATACCAGTCAATTATGAAGAATGATGTTTGGGATGTGGTCCCAAGACCAGAAGAGAAGTCTGTGGTGATTTCCAAATGGATCTATAAGATCAAGCATGCTACAGATGGTAGCATCGAGAAATACAAAGCTAGGTTTGTAGCTCGTGGCTTCTCCCAGAAAGAAGGGATTGATTACGAAGAGACTTTTGCTCTTGTGGCCAGATACACTTCCATTAGATCAGTACTTGCTATAGCTCTAGTGATGAAATAGAAGGTACACCAGATGGATGTCAAGACAACTTTCTTGAATGGTGTAGTTGAAGAGGAAGTATATGTGGAGTAGCCACTCGGGTTTGAGACACATGATAGAGGAACACATGTGTGCAAACTGAAGAAAGCCCTGTATGGTTTGAAACAGACACCCAGGACATAGTATGGCAGGATAGATGGCTTCCTATCCAATTTGGGCTTTACCAAGAGTAAAGCGGATTCCAGCCTTTACTACAAAGTTGAGGAGGGAAATCTAGTGATACTACTATTGTATGTGGATGACCTGTTTCTGACAGGCGAGGATAGACTGATTGCCGACACGAAGAGGAAGCTAGCTGCCAAGTCCGAGATGAAGGACTTGGGTATGATGCACTACTTTCTTGGTATGGAGGTGTGGCAGAGTACAGATGGAATCTTCCTTGGACAAGGGAAGTATCCAGTAGAGATCCTGAAGAGGTTCGGGATAATGGACTGCAAGGCCATGGCCACGCCTATGGCATCAAACCTGAAGCTTTTGTGTGATGCTTCATCTGAGCCGGTTGATGCTACGATGTTTCGTCAGATGATTGGGTCCTTGATGTACCTGATGAATACAAGACCATACATTTGCTTTGCAGTGAACACCTTGAGCCAGTATCTGATAGATCCGAGACATGTTCACCTAATAGCTGCAAAGCATGTTCTGAGGTACCTAAAGGGTACAGTGGATTATGGGCTCAAGTATGAGGTGAATCAAAAGTTTAACCTAGAGGGTTATGTTGATTCGGATTGATCAAGCAGTGCCATTGATCGGAGGAGCACTTCGGGGTGCTGCTTCAGTATGGGATGAGGTGTGATCTCTTGGTTTAACAGGAAGCAGTCCTGTGTGGCACTGAGTACAGCTGAAGCAGAGTATGTCGTAGCTTGTTCAGCTAGTTGTGAGGCAGTATGGCTTAGGAAGCTACTGTCTGATTTGTTTGATCTCCAGTTGAGTGCTACTTGCATATATTGTGACAACTAGAGTTGTGTGAAGTTGTCAGAGAACCCATTGTTCGATGACAAGTCGAAGCACATTGAGATCAAGTTCCACTATATCAGGGATATGGTGCAGAGAGGAGTAGTGAAGTTCCTGTATGTTGTGACAGATGAGTAGATAGCCAATGTGTTGACCAAGCCACTTTCCAGAGTGAAGTTTGAATACTTCAGAGGGAGACTTGGTGTAATTTAGATCGAGATGCCTTCCAGAGGGAAGTGATGAGTCCGGAGACACATATACACATCGAGCCATTCTTACATGGTGGTAGGTTGGTCCTCCCATGATAAGATGTAAGGGCTGAGCCATTTTCACATAGTGGTAGGTTGGTCCTCCTATGGTGAGATGTAAGGGCTATGCCATTCTCACATAGTGGTAGGTTGGTCCTCCTATGGTGAGATGTAAGGGCCGGGCCATTCTCACAGAGTGGTAGGTTGGTCCTCCTATGGTGAGATGTAAGGGCTGGGCCATTCTCACATGGCGGTAGGTTGGTCCTCCCATGGTGAGTTGTAAGGGCTGATGGGATTTTCCGACATGGTAGTAGGTTGGTCCTCCCATGGTCATTGATGTAATTGCCGATCTTTTCTGACATGGTAATAGGTTGGTCCTCCCATGGTCGTTGATGTAATTGTTGTTCCATTCCGACATGGTGGTAGGTTGGCTCTCCCATGGTTGTTGATGTAAGTGTTGTGCCATTCTGACATGGTGGTAGGTTGGTCCTCCCATGGTCGTTGATGTAAGTGCTGTGAGCCTTTCCCAGATGGTAGTAGGTTGGTCCTCCCATGATGGTGAGTGTAAGTGTTGTGTGTGTGTGCATCTGGGTTGTGATCCGTGGACTATGTGGTGATCTGAAGACATTGATGTGACAGTTTGGTACACAGGTTTTGCAGAGGCATATGATCAGTCCTGAGATACTCCTGCAGGTTTTGTAGTGGCAGCGTAATCAGTCCCGAGAGATCTTGCAGGTTTTGCACAAGCAATGTAATCAGTCCTGAGGTGTACCTACTTGTTGGCTTGCTCACAGAGATGATGATGATCAGGATGATCATGTATGATATACATCAGGTAGATGTATGGTGAGTATCAGGTTGATACTCTATGGTCATGGATAGGTTGTGCAGTGGCATGCAAAAGATCTTGGGAGATTCGATAGGTTGAGCTATGTTCTCATAAAAGGCCTAGGATGCTCTTACGAGGTTTCGCAGATGCACGTGATGAGTCCTGAGGATTCCACTGTATGACCAGTGATGATGAAGACCTATAGGTGGTGGGCCTACATCCAGTATGAAAAAGGACTGGCTCTGTAGAACTTCATATGACAAGTAGATTCAGAGATTGGACGAGATAGCTGCAGTTGTGACGATGACGATGATTCGATGACGATGCATTGATGACAATGATCCAGAGAAGAAGACATGTGCCAGATGATCTGTGTTGAGAAATAACTTCCTAGTTAAGAGGGAGTGTTGATGTATATGTAACTTCAGAATGTATTTCTTATATATATTTATTGTACTCCTATAGAGATGTGATATACCTCTATACGGAAGTGTCTTCATTTGTATTGACAAGTGTCGCAAGTGGTTTAACTTTCCAATGGGTTATTAGACTACCTGATGTGGGTGTCAGCCCGGATTTAATGTAGTTGGGGTTAATAGGCTGAGTTAGACAATTCGGCCCCATAAGTATTTTAGGCATGTCGGACAAGTATAAATAGAGGTCAGGAAATCTCTATTTAGATCATCTCATTACTCACTCATCCTTCACTCGGAAAGTGGCGCACATGTGAGGAGGAGGATCAACACATAGAAGAAGTCTATCTCTTGTACTTGGGTTGTACTTTGGTTGTACTATTGCTCTATCTATCTCTAAGGAAGTTGTGGGATTTTTCACCTTAGGGTTTTCCCCATGGAAACTCTGTGTGTCTATTGTGTCTTATGCTTTTGCTTCTTTTGATGATTGACATGCTTGATATGATTGATATGCATTGATATACTGTACATGTTATTCTCTCAATAAAGATCCTATAGCATAATGAATTAATGCTTAAAATCTAACAATGATGGTCATGGTCATGGTCATGAAGATCATGGTGTTGATGAAGATGGTGATGATGATGACAAAGATGGTGATGATGATGGGGATGGTGATGATGATGGAGATGGTGATGAGGGACCTCCAAAAACTCAAGCATTAACATGGGTGAGATAGGTATAAAGCCTCCCTCAAGGACATTTCCAACCATTAGGTGACACTGATGAACATGTTAGTGCTACTCAATCATAGCTCCCAAATGATCCTCATATTCATCCAAGTACTAGACCAATATTGAAACAATTCCTAAAGCTCCAAATGGAGAGAGTGGTAGAGAAAATGGGGGCAATATCCAGATTTGGGTGCTGTGGGAATCTTGGTAAGACCTAGGGTTTGAGGATTGAAATTCCAAGATAGACATGTAGACTTGGATTCTATAAGTTGAGTTCTCTAGTGGTGTACTTGTGTGACGTGACAAACCCTTCTAATTGTGATTCTATCCCACTTGGAGTCTAAATACCCCTTATTGAGGGTACGTGTGGTGGGTCAGGGATTCTAGTGCTAGATTAGGTTAATAGGGCTACATTAGGTTTCTAGGATTCTAGATTAGTTTATGAGGGTTAGATTAATGTTTCTAGGGTTAGTTTAGCTTTCTAGGATTTCTAGGGCTAGATTATGCTTCTAGGATTCTAGATTAGTTTTCGAGGGTTAGATTAGTGTTTCTAGGGTTAGTTTAGCTTTCTAGCATTTCTAGGGCTAGATTATGTTTGTAGGGTTATATTAGTGCTTCTAGGGCTAATCATGCATGAATAAACAATCACATGGATATAAAACATAACTTAATCATAAGTCAGACATCAAATAAATGATATAAGATAACGATATCAAATCAACCATCTAACATGAATAACATTAACCGTGCATGAATAAACAATCACATGGATATACTATGTACCTCAGTCAATTAGGCCTTCTAGATCCTCTCGGGTTTTTATTGTCTCGAACAACCTCTCATGCTCTGCATGAGGTAGTAAGTAGCATACCTTGTTTGATGACTTTGTTGACATTGTCTGTAGTTGGATGTTTGTACCCACGATCAAGTGCATAAAGTGATACACCCGCAACCCTGGTCTATAATCTGTGTATGTGTAGCCATTTCTCTTTGGTCCCTTTCCATACACTGTAAGATATTCCCCCTGACCAACCATCGAGCCAATCGGAAAGGTAATGCCTTCACTATCCATTAATGATGCAAGGAGGGTTTGCTTCCCCTAGATGCATCGTTCCAACGAATAATTCATCCCAATTGCACTGTCTGTCGGGGTGACAACTGCGTAGATGTGTCCTGCAAAAATTCATTTGAAGGTCATATTCCAACAAGTAGTGGTTTGATAACTTGGATAATTACAAAAACAAGGAGGGAACCGAGATATGCATGCAGAAATATTTACCTGGTTGTACAAGATCAGATATATGATCATATTCATTCGAAATAGAGGATTGGCCTTCCTCTAACTGGATTGTTTCAGTAACTGCACGTGGGTCCATTGCAAGTGATACATGATACCATTCATCAACTTTCACCTACCCAAATTTTGAGGATATTTATTTTATATTATTTCTTTTGCAAAATACTTTGTGTTAAATTATAATTACCAAGTTTTGTAATTAATGACCAATTTGGTCAAAGATGATTGTAATGACTTATTATTATTATTTAATAAATGAAAATAGGAGACAAACACTCAAGAAAGCTATTACAAGAGTGTTCACTAGCCCACTAGGAGGAATGGAGGTTGAAAGAAGACATGGGACAAATGACAACATTTGCACTCCACCATTAGATGTTGGTATGGGACAACTCCCCCAAATTGTGGCATTTCCTCTCCAGGTGGAGAGAAGTGAGCAGGTAGCTCACTAATGACCAATTAATTACAAAAGACCTGGATAGCCTATAAAAGACAATTCGAATTGAGCAGGGAGCTCTTAGAATGTTTTCTGCAAAAACATTTTCTCATTAGCATCAGGTGATGACTGAGAGATTCAAATAGGGAGGCTGTGGAGAGTGCAAGTATAAGTCTGCAAATTTTTTTTGAGAAGGACAAACCAGAGGTGATGGTGCAGGTCCCATTGACTGCTAATCCTGTAAGGCTGGATAAATTTCTTGTTGCTGCAAGGGGAGGTCCTAAGCTTCTGAAGTTTCTTCCTCTTGGTGGATCAGTGAACAGGCTCGGGGGTCCTAAGGAAGGCATCTTGGCTGTTTAGGAGTAGGTTGGGTGGAACAGGCTTCTTGGATTATTTGTTTCTCCTACCTCACTTAGGTTCTACATTTTTCTGTGTTTTCCATTTGCATGATTTCTTTCAGTTATTGGTTTAGAAATATTATTAATGATCAGTAGCAGTAAAATATTAAAATTCTGATTTAATTTTAATTGCTTAACTGATAAAATGACTCCTCTGCATTTTTCCCCATGCGTGAGGCTGCATCGTACTCCAGTATAGACAGGTAGCATTAAATCTATTCATTTAGGTAAAACATAACATTCATCTATTTCTTAACCCAGAGAGACACACATGCATAGATCTATATTCCCCGGGCTTTTCATTTTCTAGATATTTTAGCAACTGTAAATTAAATCTTTGCATGGACTGCTTATACTGTTCACCTAATTTTCATTATTGAAAACAAAACATAACACTTCATTCTCTGCATGAAAAATCTATGAATATGCATCTATTTTACTCATCAAATATCTAGGATTTTAGTTCATTGTTGCAACAAAAATCCATCTGCATCATACAGTTGTAAATATCTTCTTCTATAAGTTTTCTTTTAACCAGTTGTAAGAACAAGTACGTATCTTATGCATTTTCAAATAAGTACAGTAATCCACAGTATCCACATGCAAACACACCATAATTATTTCTTTTCCTAGTTACACTTCTGATTGCTATACATCAATCCCCTATCTTTTTGAACCAAAAACAAAGTATGATTTGAGCAACCCAACCCTAGAAAGTACAGGACTCTAAACCCTGTCATAATTCCTATCTAATAATAGAAACCATATGCTAGGTTTCATTCTGAGATTACAAACAAGCAATTCAGCAACTAAGGGATTTCACAGAGACTGACGGTACGATGGCCACATCGTTGCCCACCCAAAACTCATGACCATAGTATAAACAAACAAACAACACATCAAAACAGCTATGTATAGATCGAGACCCGGGCTCGGGTTTGATCCTCAAACCACTAGCATGGTTGCATTTAAAATAGAAGGGTTCCATTCATTTAAACAAAAGAAGAAGAACATGTGACTTAGCCATCATCTGCACTACAAATTCTAGAATTCCAATATTTCTCAGACATGCAAACCGAAAGCAAAACTACAGTCACAAATAGAGCACCTTTGTAAAACCATAAAACACGGTGGTATCATTTTCCCATTATCAAACAAAACATTCCATAGCTATCATTTCCAAACCTAACAAGCGATGGCGATGGACAGTGGAAGCTACCTACAGCAAGGCTCGGCCACTGTTTCAAACATTCCAACCACACGATATTCAAATGGTGGCACTTCACCCAAAACGCAAGTAGAGCGAGCGAAAGGAAACCCTCAGCTCTCAGGCGCCAGCAGTAAAAATCATTTAACAGAGTTTCATGGTGGTACAACAGTCCATAGGGTTTAACCCTTAGCAAAAGCACAAAATTAAAATGAATCTGTGGGGAAACAAGCCACCTAAATGCATACCCTTGAAAGGAAGTAGAGCTGAGTGACAACTCAAACAACTAAAGACTACCTTCTACAGACTATCTTCATTTAAAGTTGAAAAACTTGAAATCCATTGTCGGATTAGGGTCCTATAACTCCAAACCTCGGCGTTTACAGCCACCATCAAAACTTGAAACAAAAGGGCACCCACGGGGTTTAAAGAACACCCAGAACTTACTAGGTTTTGGACATATCACCTCCCACTCCCAAACCTTGCTTTCATCCTATGTGTTGGGTACCTGCCCAAACATGGCTCGAAGGGTTACAAACCGAGGAAAACTTTATTAAAAAAAACTATTTAGCATTAGAAAGAAAACAAAAAAACTTGCATTGTGAGAACTTACCGTTGAGTTGGAATGTCGAACCATAGACACGCCACAATGGTAAGCACATTGAAAGCATGAACTAAACTAGACACTGCAAACTTTATAACCATCACAGGATTGGTTTATGAACCACAACCACCTAAAAAAAAAATTTAACTGCATGCAACACCTCTGTCAAAGCACGGTGCTATGGCACCACCTGCGAACTCATCACACTACCACGTAGAGGTGCAAAGCTCGTAACCGAGAACCCTAACTCGCATCAGCCAGTCGTGTTCATGACCTCCCTCCAAAACAGATGCAACAATGAAGGACTGAAACACCAACTTTCCCATTTTACCACGCAAAGATCGAGCATCAATCTTAGCCCCACACCTCTCAAGGATCAACGGTGTAGAGGTTCCCATCAAGGCACGTCGATGTTTGCACCCAAATGTAATCATTACTGCATTAAATTGTCACTCTTACCAAGCTGCCAATCAACTTACGTGAGAGCCAAAGAATAGCCCATCTCGGACCATGGAGGCATTATCGTCTGTACAACCACGTGATACTGGCCAACTCAGCTTCCACTTCACCTTACAAACCTGCAACGTATGCTAAGTCATTAATACGATAGTTGGAACCAACTAGACTCTTCACCCTGTCACAATCAACCCTTCGTATGGCTAGCTCCATAGTAGCAATGCGTTGGTTTGGATGCAAGGTCGGAACATAACAAATATAGTAACCTATACATTATACGAATGAATTAATCCGTTGATGCTATATTAAAACATATGAAATTAGTAAGTATTACAACATCATCACAATTGTATAAGCCACGTTCCATGTGCATTTTAGGTTTTTATACAAGGCTATGATCCGCAAAACCATAATAAGAGCATGAACTTTTAAGTATAGTCACTTAATACAATGCTAAAACGATAGCCATGTATTACAAGCCCAATTGATAGATGAATATCTAAGTTGAGATTCGAATGGCGACATTATACCCTATAATGTCAAGTTCATAACGATAGTCTTTAGACCACTCATATATTATTCTTGCATTAATAATCAAGTCATGAATTCAGACTTAGAATAGTCTAAATAGAATCAAGACAGAACGATAAGCTCTATAGTATAAGCGCTAGATTCATAACTTTCGCATAGCCTCAACAATAGATTTTGGTATCAATAAATTGATGATAACACCATTAGACATACGATAGTAATTATAAGCATTTTAACCAATACTTGGACAATGTGAAGTTACACCACTGGAGAGTAATTTGTTTTTATAGCATACAAACTAGATGAAGAACCAAGTATCCAACCCTCCAGTAACTGTTTTGCAATGAAGTAATCAACATACAAATTTACACTGACGATAAACACATGTACCCTTATCTTACCTGCAGTCTGCACATGGATAATAGGATGCAAATGCATTAGCTAAACGTAGCAAAGTAAGCTCCAGGGTACCCCGTAGGACTACCCTTTCATCATCATCAAAAGCAACTATTAGAACTTGTTAATTAAAGAAAAATTCTATCGCAATTATTGGATTACAGTTAATACAAAAAAGGACGTTGTAAGCTCAAAAGTGCCATAACACATTAAGTACATTAATTTCTTGAGTGGAATTAAATAAAAATTACTTTCCGCATTTATGACTCATTAATGTCATCCTTGCAGCATTTATTATTTCTGTAATTAAAATTATTAACAATATTCATTGTTATACTTTTTTTTTATAAAATTATTGGGATGTTACATCAACCCAATCCATTGATTTGCACTCATCCCACTCACAACTACTGCAAGACCTACAAAAGCAAGCAAGTTTTCGCATCCATATTTCAAATAAAGGGTTTTTTGAGCTTCGAACCGAATTAAATCCACCAGTGCCTTACACAGCACTACAACTATAAGAATGTGATCGATATATATCAACTACATTCCAGAAATTTCTGACAAGATGTCCTCTACCTGTTGGTATGTGTTGCTCCGTGGTTCGATCTGACATTTTTTCTTTGCACCATCGAACTGTGGATTCGACATTCCGAATATGAGGGCCTCCCATGCACCTCATCTCCTCCCTTCGTAGGGAATTTTTGAGACATGCTCCAGCCTCGTCGTTCTCTCCCTTTCCATGCCCGGTCTCAAAATAGTTCCATACATGCAACACATCATAAGTCTTGTGCAACATACTCAACCATTGGAAAACACGTGCATTTTTGAACTGGCCTGCACAACCATCTGACCATATCCAATGATGATCCATATGTATACCTCTCTCCTTCAGCTGATCATAGAAAATTTTGAAGCAATGTTGCACATAATGCAGGTCGTGGCACCTGTCGTCACTGATGGAGAAGCTGGTCTCTTTCAATATTATCCTCATGTCATTGCTGCTCTCTGGCGCGTGCCTGTACATGATATGGACCATTATGCTAACTTGGTCTGAATGGTAGTATTGACTTTGAATCTCATTTTGTGGTTGTAGGGTGTAGTTTTCTGCAAAGTCCATAACCGAAAATATTGCTCCCTTGGGAAAGGTGTCTCTACACTGTCTGTACTGTTCATCCTACCATCGTGCAACATGGACATGCTATACATAATGCTCGATCTTTTGGTAGAATTCCTTCATGAAATCACAAATTTGTACCTAGTGCTACAAAACCAAGGGCATTAATACAACGTGACATTTTCAATCTGAATATATATGTACAAATTCAACATGTACAGTATGAAAGCATGCAAACTTAGATTACCTGTGACTTCACCAATGCATTTTTTTTGCTTTCCTTCGAACTATCTACTTGATATGTTATGTACTGGAAGTTCTGCATTTCTATTGACATCCTCCCAAATTCGTGCTCCACGGTTGCGCGGATGCAGCGGCTCAATAATGCAAATCCACTACAACTGGAACATGTCCCATATAAACATGATCTTTTATAATATTTTTGTCCTTTAGGCCTTCGACACATTATGCTATGTATAAATTCTCTAGATGCATTCGGTGGTTGTAATGAAGGGCAATCCTGCATAATGTTAGTATGCAAACCACAAAATATATGTCTATATGTATCATAATAGTATTCAAATTCTACATGGTATCTACAACAACATGTACTGCGATCAATGCAAATTCTAACATACCAGGGTTTGCATTTTTCGAAGGACCTTTGGCACAAGTTCAATTGTGTGTACTCATTCTTGAACCTCTCATAGAGTTTTGTTTTTGTCATGTCAAGGAAGTGCTTGACATGGGGTTCACCCCCCCTAACACCTTTTCTCAAATTTAAAGCATCTCTTTGATTCGATGACGATCTAGTGTTATCATGCCAAAACTTTTGCACTAGTTCTTTAACAACATCAATGAGCTTTATGTCTGAACGAGGTAACCTACCAACAGGGGCCCAATAATATTTTTGGCCTGGGTCTCAATTTTTTCTCTAATGGCATAATAATTTTGAAGAGTCTTTCTATCTACTTTAAAGATTTTACATGTGTGTGATAGTAGGTGACGTTGCCTTGTAGATTTGTCTACAATCGATTCCGACAGTACACGAAGGGCCGCATTAAAATATTTTGTATGAGAAATTTTTCCAATCAAATTAAAAGTAGATTGTAGATTTCTAACAACATGATTGTTGGCATCTGAACTTCTAACTACCTTTATGCCCAAAATTCTCCTAACATGAGCTAGACAATGTGATTTTAACAAAGCAAGAAACAATTGACATTTTGCTGCATCGATTTTCCATTCAAAAAAATCTTTGATTATCTTGTTACAATGGAAATCAATAGTGCATTTGGGCATCTTTCCTTCAAGTCCTGAAAATGAACTTTCATTCACATGAATACGTCTGGGAGTTCTTCGTCGTCCGGTTGATAGTCGAGGCAAGGGAGTTGGCAAGGAAGTACGAGTCTCGTCAATGGTTTGTTGCAGCCCTTCATTCAAAAATTGGTCCTGCAATGGAGTGTGTTCGCCAGGTGGGTGCTCTTCTTGGGGCGGTTTCCAATTAAGAACTTGTTCAACATCCATCCCTTCATACTCGACATCAGGCAAGATTTGATTGACTTCAACCACTTCGTCATTGCTTGTTGATGGATCTAAGGCACTAACATTTTGATTTCTATGGTTTTGCATGTACAACCTGGCATTTTCTCTTATCTCATGGGTCTTTTCAGGGGGCGGCTGCGTCCTTCTAGACTTTATTTTATTATTACGTCTGTTTCCCATATTCAATGTAATTTTTGGAAAAATGAAAATATGACCCCTACAAGAATGAACAACAAACACGATATTAAAACTCGATGTGCGTGATTATTAAAGCTTGATGTAGCAATTGATTATGTACAACAATATCTAGTGATAATGTTTTCATATAATCTTAAAAGCTATTGGGAATGCCCTACATATAAAGTTACAACATCACCTCTAGGAACTCAGTAGGATTGTATTGGATGGTGGTATGTGATGTTAGTAGGAGAAAATTCCCTACAAGGGATAAGCTCATCTCACTTCATTTTCATGGTATGGATGAGGGAAAATAGCCCCAAAAGACTAAGAGTTTTCAATTGTTTAGGTGTTTGTGTGAGTTGTTGTAGTGAAACCATGAGGAATTCAACAAATTTTTGTCTACTAGATGGAGGAATGTGATTATGAAATGTTATTGGTGGTGATGCAAGAATTTTTTTTTATTATCTTCATGAAAGGTTGAAAGCATTGCTTGGTGCATGCTGTAGTTTTTTTTTGGTAAGATGTTTTTATTGTCTATGTTGAAGATTAAGAAGACTAAAATAGATCTATCATACAATTCATGAGGAAAAACGAAAATAGATGCCATTCAAACAAGTGAATGAAGACTAAATTACATTTAACAAGATAAAATTTTCACCATACCTCAAGGATTATGATTGCTCTTTGCTTCAAATGTCAAATGCTCTTTTGATGTGTCCACTATATGTAAGAAGACTTCATGTGTATCCAAGTAGCATGAGAATTCAATCCAAGGTTCCAAATAGAGTCCAACTATTGTGTATTCACTCAATTGATCCAAATAGAGCCCAATAGGTGTGTATTCAATACAAAGAGCCAAATAGAGCCACAAATATTGTGTATTTTATCCAAATGGTGAAGAAAGCACCAATGGGTGTATGAATTCAATCTACCATGTAAATGCTTGTTGGACTGTGCGTGAAACCGGGGAAGAGAACGCGATGAATGAGGAAAAAAATGCGGGAGAAAGAATGTGGGTGATTTTCTAAAATTTTATGTTCAACAGGGACGCGCACACGCCAGATCTGGCGTGTGCGCGCTATAGGCTCGTGCACGCATCTGGCGCATGCACGTCCTTGCTAAACGTTGTAATGTTTGGTGGGTAACATTCATTGTATTTATTTCCCAACAGATATAAATGTGTCGGGTTATGCCTAGATCCCCTCCCCATAAAGATCCCCTCCCCCATAAAGGCCTTTAGGATCTCTTCTAACCCATAATCCCTAAGTGCATTTAAGTGATTCTAGGTGTTTGGGGGTTTAAGGGTATATTTACAAATTTGTGTATTTTGATTTCAAAACATTAATTTAATTTTCAATTAGAAACATATGTATTACATCAAGAATAATTAAATACATAGTATATATATATTAATGTTGTATAAAGACTGTTCGGAGGCACGGTTATTGTGAGATCGTAGTATGTCAGATTTGTTCATAATTACCATCAGATTTTATTCTCTTAGGGCGATGCAGATGTGAAAGAATGCACTTTGATGGTTAGTTTTATTTGCTGGGAAATATTTGCTCGGTTAATTTATGGGGAAGGATAACAGTCTTGATACTCCCACCCCTATGGAAGGATGGCAAAGCATAGCACAAAAGGTATAAGCTTGGCTTCATGTAATCTGCAAAGCACTCTTCTTTACATTGTTGTATTGATCAAAATCTAAGGCACGTGTTATTTTTTGTCTCAGTGTAGGATGAAGATGATGAGAGTAAAGGAGAATCAAGTAGTCTTGGAGGGCCTCCTCATCGTGGAAGATTTTACGAATAGTGTTCATCTGCTGTAAGTGGAATCATAATTGCAATAAAATACAGTTTTTCGTCATGATGATATGATGATGATGATGATGAAGATCATGATGAAGATGATGATGATGATGAAGATGGTGATGATGATGATGACTAATGGAGATCATGATGAAGATGATGATGATGATGAAGATGGTGATGATGATGATGACTAATGGAGATGATTATGATGATGATGATGATGATGATGTTGATGATGTTGATGATGATGTTGATGATGAAGATGATGATGAATATGCAGCACATCATCCTCATCATCATCATCATCTTCATCATCATCAACCACATGATCATCATCATCACCATCATCATCGTCATCATCTTCATCATCATCATCATTGTGAGGACGAGGATGATGATGATGATGATGATATGATGATCATGATGATGGTGGTGGATGATGATGAATATGAGTATGATAATGAAGATGATGATGATGACGACGAATATGATCATCATCATATTCATTGTCATCATATTCATTAGTCATCATCATTGCCATCTTCATCATCCTCACCATCACCATCATCATCATATGATCATGGTCACGATGATCATTGTCTTCGTCATCATAATCAGCATCTTCATCATCTTCATCGTACTCGTCATAGCCATCTTCGTCATCATCATCATCATGGTGATGATGATGATGAAGATGATCATGATTATGAGGATGATGTGCATCATATTCGTCATCATCTTCATCATCAACATCATCATCATCTCCATTAGTCATCATCATCATCATCATCTCCATTAGTCATCATCATCATCATCATCACCATCTTCATCGTCATCATCATCATCATCACCATCACCATCTTCATCATCATCATGATCTTCATCACCATCGTCATCATCACCATCTTCACCATCATCATCATCATCATCATCATCATAATGGTGATGAAGATCATGATGATGATGGTGAATATGGTGATGATGACGATGGTGATGAATATCATGATGATGATGAAGATGGTGATGACGATGATGACGATGAAGATGGTGATGATGATGATGATGATGACTAATGGAGATGATGATGATGATGTTGAAGATGATGATGAATATGCAACACATCATCATCCTCTTCATCATCATCCACAACATGATCCACAACATGATCATCATCATTATCTTCATCATCGTCGTTGTCATCATCATTGTGAGGAAGAGCATGCAGATGATGATGATGATGATATGATGATGATGATGATGACGAATATGATCATCATCTTCATTAGTAAATTCATCGCCATCTCAATCATACTTACCATCATCATCATCATCATATGATCATGGTCACAATGATCATTGTCTTCGTCATCATAATCGGCATCTTCATCATCCTCATCATACTCATCATAGCCATCTTCATCATCATCATCATCATCATCATCATCATCATGGTGATGATGATGATGAAGATGATGATGAAGATTATGATGAGGATGAGGATACTATGCAGCATATTCTTCATCATCTTCATCATCATCATCTCCAGTAGTCATCATCATCATCATCATCTCCAGTAGTCATCATCATCATCATCATCACCATCTTCATCGTCATCATCATCATCACCATCTTCATTGTCATCATCATCATCATCATCTTCGTCATGATGATGATGATGATGAAGATCATGATGATGATGATTTTGATGATGAGGATGATGACGATGATGACTAATGGAGATGATGATGATGGTGATGATGATTATGATGTTGATGATGAAGATGATGGTGAATATGCAACACATCATCATCATCCACAACATGATTCACAACATGATCATCATCATAATTGTGAGGATGAGCATGAGGATGATGATGATGACAATGATGATGATGATGGTGATGATGACGACGATGATGAAGATGTTGTTGGAGATGATGACGAATATGAAACACATCATCATCGTCTTCATTGTGTTGATATGATGATGATAATTATGATGATGATGATGGTGGTGGATGATGATGAATATGAGTACAATGATGATGATGACTAATTTGGAGATGATGATGATGACGGTGATGATGACGGTGATGATGATGATGATGAAGATGACAAGGAATATGCAGCACATCATCAACATATTCATCATCATCATCAACATGATCATCATCATCAACTTCCTCATCATCATCATTGTGAGGACGCGGATGATGATGAGGATGATGAAGATGATGATGATGATGATGATAGTCATCATAACAGTCATCTTCATCATCCTCATCATACTCGTCTTCACCATCATCCTTATGATGATGATGATGATGATGATGATGATGATGATGAAGATGATGATGATGATGAAGATGGTGATGATGATGATGACTAATGGAAATGATGATGATGTTGATGATGAAGAAGATGACGAATATGTAGCACATCATCCTCATCATCTTCATAATCATCAACAACATGATCATCATCATCACCATCATCATCGTCATCATCTTCATCATCATCATCATTGTGAGGACGAGGATGACAATGATGATGATGATGATATGATGATGATGATGATGGTGGTGGTGGATGATGAATATGAGTACAATGATGAATATCATGATGATGATAATGATGACGAATATGATCATCATCATCAAAATCATCATATTCGTCATCATCATCATCGCCATCTTCATCATCCTCACCACCATCATCATCATATGATCATGGTCACGATTATCATTGTCTTCGTCATCATAATTTTAATCTTCATCATTCTCATCATACTCGTCATCGCCATCTTCATCATCATCATCATCATCATCTTTGTATCGTCATCATCATCAATCATTGATGATGATGATGATGACGATGAAGATGTTGTTGATGATGATGATGAGGAAGAGGGTGATGATGAAGATGATGATGATGATGATGATGATTATGGTGTATGGTGATGAATATGATTACGATGATGAAGATGATGACGATGTTGATGATCATCGTACTCATCATCAACAACATCATCATCATCTTCATCATCATCGCTATCAATGTTGATGATGAAGATGATAATGATGATGATGATGAAGATGATGACCTAGATGTTGATGAAGATGAGGAAGAAGGATGATGATGATGACAATGATGATGATGACGAAGACGATGATGATGATGGTGATGAGGATGAAGAAGATGATGATGATGGAGATGATGTTGATGAGGATGGTGATGAAGATGATGATGATGAAGAAGGTGGTGATGATGAAGAAGATGACGATGGTGGAGATGTTGATGAGGAAGGGGGAGATGACAATGATGATGAATATGTTGATTATGATGGTGATGGTGATGATGATGATGATGATCATCATCATCATCATATTCCTCATCATCATCATCATCTTCATCACCATCATGATCATCATCCTCGTCACCATAATCCTCATCACCATCATCATCATCATCATCACCATCATCACCATCATCCTCATCGTCATCTTCATCACCATTTCCATCACCATCACCATCATCTCATCATCATCACCATCATCCTCATCGTCATCTTCATCAACATTGTCATCATCATCATCATCACCATCACCATCATCTCATCATCATCATCACCATCATCAACATCTTCAACATCATTGTCATCTCCCTCTTCCTCATCAACATCTCCATCATCGTCATCTTCTTCATCATCACATCTTCATCAACTTCATGTATCCCCTTGAAAAAGGAAATTAAATAAACCATACAAAGGCATACAATACCGCGTACATGCAAGGATGCGTGCACACTATTCTTAACGCGTGCACGCTATCAGTCACGTGTGCGCATGTTTGCATGTGCATGTAGTTGCACGTGCATGTGGCTGAAGTCAAATTGTTTTTGGCGCCCTTGCAGGCTTGGAATTAGCTTCAGATTGCACCTTTAAGCTTAGTCTAATTTATGCTTGATTTATAGCAGAAAACATCAAATGTTGTAACTTTCGGTTTTTCACAACTAGTTCCACATAAGCTCCACGAGTGCACTACAGATGAAATTGCACATGCTTGTCGAGCTCTATGTGTAGATTCTAAATATATAATTTTTGAATAGATCTGTTGTTGTTTTCTATTTTTAATTCATTTTTAACTACACTCATGTCAAATTTGTAAAAAACATAGGTCGTTTATTTGGACTATAAATTTTGATTGGCTTACCTATTTCGAAAACGGAAGAGAACTCGCACAAGAGCACGAAAGTACCTACAACCTAAAAAAAAAAAATTTGATTATTTTTAGACCATGATATGGTGGTTCAACACTTGACCATGTCGTTTTAGGGCTTCACTGACTTAAGTAATTTAAAAAAAATATAAAATTGATTTTTAAAATTTTGGAAATTATCCCCACACAAGATTCTTCTGTTACCTATGCCTCTACATATTTTTTTTCTTGTAAATTGAAAATTTACATAGAAAACGGCTGGCTCAACAAAAACATGTGCATTATGTTTGAGAAAACAAATAACATACCAATCTTTGAATAATGACATTTTGGGGTGGTTATACCACTTTTCCATAAATAAAAGATATATATTCCGGAAGGTCATCCATTGTTCTATGTTTCATCTATTTACACCTAATCCAAAAAAGTTTTGTAGGTAACTCTAATAATTCATTGTAATAATAATATTTCTGTTTTTCCAGAATGTCATTGAAACTAACGTGTCATAATTGGGTATCATTACCTTGCACCAGCCCTCGGACAACACCATTAGATCAGAATTAAAGAAGAAGACATGCATAAGACAACTTTCCGTACTCGGTATGGACATTATGAATTTTTGGTGATGCCATTCGGCTTGACGAATGCACCAGCCACGTTTATGTGCCTAATGAATAATGTTTTTAGCAAGTACCTAGATAAATTTCTTGAAGTGTTTATTGATGACATACTCATCTATTCGAGGAACGAAAGTGAGCATGAGGAACACCTAAGGTTGGTGCTGCAAGTTCTAAGAGAAAATCAGCTTTATGCAAAGTTATCCAAATGTGACTTTTACAAGGACCAAATACAATTCTTGGGTCACATTATATCATCCCAAGGTATTGCGGTGGATCACGACAAAATCAAGGACATAATGAGTTGGCCTACTTCACAAAATGTAAATGATGTCCGCTCTTTTATGGGATTAGCCGGGTACTATCGGAAATTCATTGAGGGATTTTCCAAAGTGGCTCATCCTATTCCTTTAGAGGAAGGAAGTCAATTTTCTTTGAACAACCAAATGTGAAGATAGTGTTGCAAAGCTTAAACAGTTGCTAACTTCAACCCCTATTCTAAAAGTGGATGATCCCTATGGAGACTTTGTGGTATGCATGGATGCATGCAAGGAAGGATTGGGAGGTGTGTTAATGCAAGATGGTTTGGTGATCGATTATGAATCTAAAAAGTTAAAGACGCATGAAGTAAACTATGTGATGAATGATTTAGAACTGGCTTCCATAATTCATGCTTTAAGAATGTGGCGACATTACCTTCTTGGAAAAAGGTTTGTTCTTAAAACTTATGACATTGGGATGAAATATCTTTTCAAACAATGAAATCTGAATGGAAGGCAATCAAGGTGGTTGGCTTTCTTAAGCGAGCTGGACTTTGAAATTTAGCATATCAGAGGAAAAGAAAATAAAATAGTTGATGCACTTAGTAGATGCATTGTAGCACACGTTATAGCACACATTAATCCATTTCAGTTCATGCTCTCACGATGCCTAATTGGGGGAAATATATTAAATGGATTGTAATATTTCACGAGTTTGATCTTGATTTTGCTTTAGTGAAGTCGGTGAAGTCCTTGGTTTTCACAGAGCTTATGTCAGATTTCCTGAGACATGATGAGGAAGTAGTCCACGAAGACTCATTTGTGGATGAACATTTATTTCTTATCTCGTCGATGGACCCTTTGGTATTAAGACATTATTATATATCTCCAAACTTCGAAGTTCCCTTCGCATTATTCACGAGATGAACGACGACGTGTGAGACATCATGCCAAAGACTATGTCATCGTCGGTGACACTTTGTATTGTCACGGAAAAGACTCCATCCTACATTGTTGTTTAACTCATGAAGGAGTGGAGCTAGTGCTTAATGAGTGTCACGACGGGGCGTGTGGTCATCGCTTATTTGGGCTTGCGACAACCCAACGTATCTTGCGAGCGGGTTACTTCTGGCCCACGATCTTTAAATATTGTGTTAATTCCGTGAAGAGATGTCACCCTTGCTAGTTGTTCTCTCAAAATGTACACTCACATCATGCCCCTCTTCATTCGGTCGTCACCGTTGATCCCTTCACCAAGTGGGGGTTGATTTCATGGACTACAACCCAGCTTCGGCTAGGGGGCATCACCATATCATCATGGCCATTGACTACTTTTCCAAATGGGTTGAGGCCATCTTGACCATCAAAGATGATGGTGCTACAGCATCCCACTTCGTATTCAGTCAATATATAGATCGATTTGGTATCCCGAAGGAGATTTCCACTGAACATGGAAGTCACTCCCAAAACAAGATGATGACGGGATTGTCACTTAAGCCTGGGTTTCGACAAGATCATTCATCTTCATATTATCTCCAAGCGAATGGCCAGGTCGAGGCAGTAAATAATTCCTTAAAGGCTATTCTCCAAAGGAACATCCGACAAAGCAAGAGAAATTGGCACATTATGTTATATCCTTCTTTCTGGGCATATCAAACCATAGTAAATACTTCCATCGGTTTCTCACCTTTTCAATTAGTACATCGTGTGGAGTCTATCTTACAGATTGAATGCGAAATCCCTTCGTTGAAACTAGCTATAGAGCTCCTGCTTGACACTTCAAATGTTGATCAATGTTTGATCCACCTTGAGAAGCTTGATGAACAGCATCAAGATGTCGCTGTGACTATAGATGCCAACAAATGTCATGTTAAGGTTCAATATGATATGTCTGTCCATCCCCGACAATATGCTAAATGTGACTTGGTCCTCCTTTATGACCAAGCTAAGGAACCACTGGGGGTAGGAAATTTTAACCCCATGTGGCACGACCCTTACATTGTGAGATGTGTCCTTGAGAAAGGAGCCTATGAGTTAGATTATTATGAGGGGAACGCCTTGAAGGAGCCTAGAAATGGGATATACCTCAAGCGGTATTATGCTCGAGCTTCTAGCTCAAGCTGATTCTTTTGTATACTATTGCATAGTTTGTTGTACATAGTTTAGCTTTTCTTTGATTTTTCGATTCTGTTGATTCTCTTCCTTTTGGTTGACAGATGTCAGCCGAATCTCTAGTGTTCCTAGGATTCATGGATGGAGCCATCCAACATACGCAGAGACTAGCTTCTATTGTGTGGGTTATTTACTCACCCGACAGTCAGATCGTGTCATTAGGAAGTGCTTGTCTCGGTCCTACATCTAACAATGTGGCCGAGTATAGTGTCGTTATTGATTTACTTTGTGATGTCATTTCTCATGGTATTCAGTCTTTAGAGGTCCTCCTAGATTCGCAATTGATTGTGTATCAATTGAACGGTCGGTACTATTTTAGGGATCCTACGTTACTAAGGAGGTTCTTAAAGGTGAGACTCTTGGAACGCCATTTTAATTTTATTACTTATGTTCATGTTCCAAGACGTTTCAATCACATTGTTGATGCATATGCTAATTATGTCCTAGATTTCCATTTGTCACGTAACTGAAAGATGCATTGAATCACACAAATAACATTCACACATTTTGTACACACATAATAGTAGAGTCAAAAAATCATAATTTTTTTTCATTAATCAAAAAGTGGTGTCATAATACAAAACTGGAGCTCGTAGCTCTCAAATATACATCTGATACAAAAAATAGGGCCCCATGGAATCTAAGCCCTATGGGGAGCTCTAGCCTCCTAAGCTGGATGAGTTTGCATGTAGTAATGGACGGCATTGGCTATGCACCTGAGTAGCCGTATCCACGTCCCTGGTAACCCAACAACATGTCTCTGCATATCTTATGGGAGACGCTCTACCTCGATCATGGGTAACCAGTTAATCATATGAGTTAGGTTGACCCGCACATTCTCTAGTGTGCACTCTCTCGCCGCACCTACTATCTCCCCACCCTTGCCTCTACGGCGGTGTTGTGGGAAAACCTAAGGTATTTGTGGACCCAAATGTGCGAGAAAACAGTCAAAAATTAATATATGATACCACATTGTAGCTAGGTTTTTCACCCTAGCTTGTGCAAATGAGCACCTACTAAGGATTGTCGAATCCTTAGCAGCATTGTAGTGTTAATAGTAAAAATATAATGCAAATAACAGTAAATAAAGAAACTACAACTAAGCATGTGCATGGTAAAAGAAATTATTTATAACATAAAACAGTAAATAAGAAGCTCAAGAACACAGTAAAAAGATTTAGGTTTCTTCTTTCATTAAAATGGTAAACAATGGAGTTACATGGGTTTTACCTGAGAGGTGAGGTTCGTGGAGTGTTTGAAGCTAGCCGTATGAGGAAGGGTGCTCCAATGCTCCAACGTCCTAGTCTTATCCAAAATGCTCTTGATGGGCCAAAGGGTTGACAAGCACAAATGGTGGGATTTGGGTGAATTTTTCCAGCATAAGGGTAGGATGAATAGTGGACAGGAAATGGGGGGCTTCCACCCTCTATTTATAGCTTTTTTAGGTGGAGGAGTGCTTAACCCATGGTTTTAGGCAAAGAGTGGTTTTAGGTCAATGGTTTAGGGTTTCCTCTTCATTTTCCATCCTTTTCTTTCCAATTTGAATTTATTTCCAATTTTTATTCCCTTTTATTTGATTTTGGGAATATTTAACCCCTTTTGAGGGTTTTTGGTATGTTTTGAGGGTTTTGGATTAATTTGAGGAGGATATCATTGACTTTTTCCTTTTGGGTAATTATTTGGGGACTGGAATGGTAGGAAAAATGGTTAACAGAGTCATGTGACTAGGTGGATGAGCTAGTGAGCATTTTTTAGATGTTAACAGATTGCCCCATGAGGTGTGAGGGAAGGATCTCATCGTATGGCCAATAGACATCATAGGTTCTATCATTTTCTAGAGGTCTGAGCATTGTCAAGGAGAAGATCGGGAACTAGAGCATGGGCTCCATGCGGACAGTAAAAACTGAAAAAAATATGAATGAATGAGGTACAGTCTCAATATATGGACAAAGCGGGCATACCCATGCTCATATCAAGATATAAAAAAAATAATGAGACCTCCAAAGGGGACCTAAATAAGACATGTGGAACTACTATGTACATCATAATGGTCCATGGGGGACACAAAGCTGGGACATACTCATTGTTTGACCATGACTGATCTGAAGAACTGATACAGAGAACTTTAATAATTGATGCTCTGCTAGACCTGAAGGTGTCCAACAACTGGGTGGGCTCAATGACTAAGAGCAAAAATCTCAAAGGTACATTGAATTGCATTGGAATTGGGTACTCAAGGAAGCATGTGGTTGGCATGCTTTTGAATACTGTCTCCAAGCGCAGCCCAAATATCCATAGGAACATACAACTGGGGGGTTTCGAATAGACTCAACAATGTGTTAGAGTCAAGGGACATTCTAGGTCTTTGACTAATAACTAAAGGGATCCATACCTTGTATGAGTCTCAATGGCGTGATCAAGTTGTTGAAGTCAAGCACATGAGAAACAACCATTCAGAGAGGCACTAATGGATCCTTTTCGAATGGTCTGTAGGCACTCACCACTGATGGTGTTGAGTCCATGGAATAGGGACCTCTAGGTCTATCCTATGGAATAGGTGGGTTTGCATTGACAGAGGGAGACCTCGCAACTACCAATGCAACGATGTTTCCTTGATTGGAGCGTGAGGTGTACAACCGAGAGGTGATAGTACTAGATGTGATACTGACACTGTGGAGGGATGTCAGGGCTGCAAAGCGAGGGGAGGACTCAAACTTCCTTTGTTCAGAGTATGATGGCAAGTTTGACCTGGTAGAATATGAAAATGAATTTGGGGAAGGGGATCATAGTGTAAGGGACCTAGGGTTGTGACTGCAATGGGGGAGACTCAAGGAGGGCACGGATAGGTAATATCAGGAGACTCAAAGGGTGACACATCGTAGAATAATCTGAACAAAAGAGACCATACTTCAAGGGTTTCCATAACAATGAGACTAGCAATGATTTATCATGGCACCGAGAGGCACCGTTAGGGCCTTCTTCATGTTTGAGGTGCTCAAAGAAGAGATAGAATTATGCTCAAAATGGCAATGTCATGTGGATTATACGGGCCTAGGATAGTGCATGCTCATGTGTGCTTTCAATTTTAAGGAGTCTGAAAGTGATAAGAAGACTTTGAGGTGGTCAGAAGGTACCTTCGTGTGGATTTGTGTGAGACGAGGATGCTTTCATTTTTAGAGAGTCAGAAAGAAAATAAGAAAAATCCAAGAGGTTCTTTTTCGTATGTTAGTTTCCAAGGCCCAAAAAAGCATAAAAGTGTGAAATGGAGAACTCTTCTAGTCGATGTGACTAGAGTATTCCTTTTTCATAATTGGTCTATCGGGTCCGGAAACGGGATAAACGTATACCTGATAGATGCCCTTTCAGATACTTTTAGTGAGCTTGAAAGGAAACAAGATTTCTCAACGATATTTTCATTCTGTTAGGAAACAATATTGAATCAAGGAGGAAAAGGGCATGGAAGAGATGCCAAACAAAGGTCTTCATGAGAGTAAGAAATGGTCTCGAGAAATGTGATTCTAGTGGCGAAAACAGTGTAAAAACGGGAGTTAGCATGCAAATCGAGGTGACGAGAGGCCTGTAGAAAGTGCTAAAAAAGATTTTCATGAGAGAAAGAAATGATCTCAAGCATCATCATGGGCGCGTGAGTATGTGTACGACAATGCAAACGGTGTGAAAAACGGAGTTGGCACACAAATCGAGGCTAGGGGAGGCTTGGACAAAGTGCCCAAAAAGATTTTCGTGAGGGTGAGAAATGATCTCAAGCATCATCATGGGCGCGTGAGTATGTGTACGACAATGCAAACGGTGTGAAAAACGGAGTTGGCACACAAATCGAGGCAACGAGATGCCTGGAAAAAGGGCCCAAAAATATTTTCGTGAGGGTGAGAAATGATCTCAAGCATCATCACGGGCGTGGGAATATGAATCCGGCAGTGCGAAAGGTGCAAAAAATGGAGTCGGCATGGGCCTTCCGCGGGGTGGGCACGTAAATCGAGGCGATGGGAGGCCTGGAAAAATTGCCCAAAAATATTTTCGTGAGAGCGAGAAATGATCTCAAGCATCATCACGGGCACGGGAATGTGATTCCGACGGTGCGAATGCTGCGAAAAATAGAGTTTGGATTACTCCATAATGGTCAAAATAAGTTTTGAAAAAATAGTTGTAAATGGGGTGGGGACCCTTGTGACATGTGTCATTGTCCCTATTCGAGCAAGCCATGAATAGTTGTAGCGTACTTTGGGACAAAGTGCTAGAGAAAGTTGTCTCTTCCTTGCAAACTTTGCAATTGTCGTACTGTATGGGGGGATGGGAGGTCTAAGATGGCTTGGACCTTTAGGGGGTCTACAGTAATCCTTTTCTGAGAAATGATGAAGCCTAACAAGAGAACTTGGTATTTGCGATAAAGAATGAAAACTTGTTGGTGGTCATTCAGTTGGTTGGACCGTTTGTTGGATCATGCAGTTAGATCTTCCAGGTATACTAGAATGATCTATGCTAGATCATGGAAACAATGTGTCATGGCCTGTTGGAAAGTGGAGCCAACGTTTTTTAGACCGAATGGCATGACGCGGTAGGAAATGATGCCCCATGGTGTGGTAAATGCAGTTTTGTATTGGTCCTCTTTTCGGATGTGGATTTGATTGTATCCTGTGAAACCATCCATGAATAATAGAACTTCATGTCTTGCACAAGCGTAAACGAGTTGGTTGATGAAGGGTGTGGGGAATTTGTTGTTAGGACAGGTGCAACTGAGATCACGAAAATTGGTGCAAACGCTGATTGGACACCCATGTAGTGTAAGCAATGGGCTAAATGAATCCAAGTTTCCGTAGTTTCTCAATGTCGGTTTTGATGGCGGGGAGATTGGATGGGTGAATGGGTCTTTGCTTCTGTCCGATAGGTGGGACATCCTTCCAAGTGTCGATGTGGTGTTCGACGATGGCAGGGTCTAAACTAGGCATGTCGGTGTAGGACCAGGCGAAGATGTCTCGAAACTTTTGGAAGAGCTTCTTATATTCCGCGACCTCTTGTTCCATACAAGAGGCACCTATGGTAATGAGCTCGGGTTGGATTCCGGAGTGGGAGATATCAACTTGTATAGTTGGTGAAATGTTCACCATGTTCCCCTCTTCAAAGGAATCGGGGGCTGGGATCGGGTTCTTAATCCAGTCCACCTTATCAAGGAGGAATTCCTTCGTCTCGATTGCTAGTTGGTTGGCCGCCGTAGAGGTACACTCCTTAGGGATGAAATATGACCGATGGTGCATATCATCTGAGGCATAGTCGGGTGCAGTGATTGCTTCGAGGATTTCCTCATCGTTGCAGGGGCTCTGAGTTGTCAAATCAATCGGAGGAAGTCTAGATGTTGGAGGTGCGTCGTGCGTATCTGCCATAGAAATCATGTATAAGGTGTTAATCTCTTCCCGCAAGGCGGATACTGGGGGGTGAATATTCTCGATGGTGGTGATAGATGACTCTAGAGAATACTGAGTTAACTTATGGAGGGCCAATCTATATTCTGGGAGCTTTGGGAAATGGTGAGACTAATGGCCATAAATTCGACAGATGGGGCAAGCATGGTTGGTGCATAATGCCTTATTGCGTTGGTGGGAGGATGGATTTAATTCGACTATGGGGATGTTGGGATCATCATCCCAAGTTTGCATGTGCTTTTGGAGATTGGGCAACTGGGGGCAGTTATGGGTGGCATGGCCCATATCGTCACATAAGGAGCACTTAGGGGTGTGCGAAATGGTGGTTGAGGTAGCGCAGGCCTCCTTGTTGGTGGGGTTGTGTAAGTTTCAAGACCTCTGCCCCCAACATTTCTGGGTGGTGGAGGGGCAGGGTTTGGTGTAGATGCAGTTCCCACACCGGGGGGTGGGTGGTTAGCGATGTTCTCCACACTAGAGGGTGGGTGGTTAAAGGTGTTGATTGGTTGGACTGTGATGCAAGGCACCTTATTGACAAAGGTTCTTGCTTGACAATTCTACACATACATACGAGGTGTACACAGGACTTGGTGTAAAATAGGATGCCACGAAGTTGACTTGTATTACTTCTAATCAATACAATGTTACACTGCAGAATTAAAATACTTGTGAACACCTAATCTAAGTCGGCCTCAGCCTTTGCAATACAGAAGTAAAATGTGTTGTGTCTCTATTTCGACCTTCAACCTCTCTCGGCCAATATGATAGGAATGCACTCGTTGAGCTATGGATTTGATCTCTGCTATCTGTAGATGTGTGAATTTCGTATCCAATCTACAAAACCTTCTCTAAGCTCTACTCTCTTTCCATTTTTCCAACTGAACTTCACTCCTTGTGTGGGAAACTCTGCCTCCACTCATCCAAGCCCTCCACCCTCTACTCTGCTGCTAGTGTTCCCGAGATCACTTTGATCCCTGAGACACGCATTCTCTGTCAGTCGATATTTCCATGATCCTACAGACCTAGAACTATCAATGCCCCTATCGTGCTGCATAGCCTCCACCTGCGGTGACATATGTCATGTCTTCAACCACTTGCCATAACTATTATTAACTTCTTTAGCAACCCTGGACTATTTCCAAGTACTCTCCTTGACTTCTGCACATCTTTCTGACAAGTTATAGTAATCCGTCATGTTGGCCATATTGTCCTCTGTCAGCTTCAACTCAAGCCCAACCTATTGATGTCGCGGTCCGACAACATGTCGAGCTTACTACGACTCTGCGGAAACATTTTTCCTATCGACATTCGCATGTCGATTGTCAACTATCGTCTGTCAACCAACTGGCATGTCGACTCTCGACGTCTTTCCTCCTGTCAATGCACCTCGACAACTTCTGCTCGACTTGTTGACTTCGACAGCCAACCTGCTCATATGCTCTAGTGGTTGTCAGCACTCCCTCTGGTCAGTCTCCTCATGTTGATCAACTTCGACTGAGCTTCCTAGGCCCCAATGCTCCTGCATCAGAGTCCCCCGGTGAACAAGAACTCGACTGCTCCATCTGTCTCCTGAAATCTGCTTCAGAAATCCATGTCGCCTCCTGCAACTCATCATCCTTCCATTGCACCAAGTATTCCTTCCTTCGTGAACTGTGCATACACTCAACTTCACGTTCCTCTATTACCTCTGCGATCTCCTCCTTGAGTCGGTCTGGAATCTGCGTTGTCCAGTCGATGTTTGACACTTTTTCACTTTCATTGCTTGAACCTTCTTTGAACTTGTACAGATCTAATACATTGAACATTGGTAAAATGCACATGTCATTCGGCAGCTCCAACACATAAGCATTTTCTAAAATTTTCTTCAGAATCTTACATGGTCCAATCTTTTTCAGCTTCAGCTTGTTATAGGTTCCGGTCAGAAATCTCTCCTTGTGCAAATGTGCATAGACCAAGACTCCTTCGATGAAATACTGTAGTCTTTTCTTCCCTGTCATCTCTCAACTTGTATGCCGCGTTGCTCTTTTCTATGTGCTTTCACACATCATCATGAATTTCTTTCTCGTGCTCTGCGAATGATTCTGCATCCATGCTTTTCTTGATTTTTGTCAGCAACTCTACCAAATCCATGACTCCATGTGGGCTTCTTCCTTCAACAATCTGGAATGGGCTCAAACCTGTCAACCGATTCATAGAATTGTTGTATGCGAAATTTGCTTACGCCAACACGTTCTCCCATTGCTTGAGTCTATCAATTGTCAATTATCTCAGAAGGTTTCCCAAACTTCTGTTACCGCCTCGGTTTGTCCATCTGTCTGCGGATGATATGCCGAGCTAAAATACAATCTTGTGTCCAGTTTCTTCCATAGGGTTCTCCATAAATGACCCATAAAATTGGTATCTCTGTCCGATGTGATACTCTTCGGCAGCCCATGCAATCTGACTACTTCCTTGAAGAATAGTACAGCAATGCCTGTGGCATCACTTGTCATCCAACACATAATAAAGTCTGTCATTTTCAAAAATCTGTCGACTACAACAAATATTGAGTTGCTTCCTTGCTGCGTATTTAGAAATCCTAGCATAAAATCCATGCTCATGTGCTCCCATGGGGTATTCGGTACCGGCAACGGTGTATACAACCCCGTGTTCTGACTTCTCCCCTTTTCCAACAGGCAAACTCTACAATGTCAAACCCACTTTCCGACATCTGTCACCATCCCTAGCCAATAATACTTTTCTTCGACTAATACCTTAGTCTTGTTGATGCCAAAATTAATGACTCACTAATCCATCTCTATGTAACTCTCGGATTAGGTTTGATTGCACGGATACTCTAGGGATACACAACTGTCATCCCTTGAATAGGTATCCCTCTTGGATGAAATAATCCAAGTATGGAGTCCTCTCTAAATTCCATGGTTCTCAACAAGCTTCCCATGATTTTGCAAAATCCTCATCGGTCTCATACTCTGTCTTCACCGAATCTATTCATGTTTCCTAAATTGTCCCCATGTTCAACAATGCAACTCTTCTACTCAGCGTGGCGGCATCCTTGTTTGACTTGCCCGACCTATGTTGCAACATGAACGTATATCCCTGTAGGAACTCAACCCATTTCTAGTGTCGTTGATTTAACTTCGACTGAGTATTCAAATACTTCAATTCTTGGTGATCTGTTGACAACACAAATTCCTTGGGCAATAAATAATTCCTCCACTTCTCCAAAGCTTGGACAATAGCATAAAATTCCTGGTCATAGACCGAATATTTCTGCTTCGCATCATCCAATTTTTCACTGAAGAATGCAATTAGTCGACCCTCCTAGCTCAACACTGCTCCAATTGCTATTCCACTCGCGTCACAATCGACCTACAAAATTTTGTTGAAATCTGGGAGCACTAACATTGGGCTCTCAGTGACCTTTTACTTCAACTTGTTGAAAGCTTGCTAGGCAGCTTCCGTCCACTTGAACTCCCCTTTTCGCATGCACTTTGTCAATGGTGCGCATATCCGACTGAATCCCCTGATGAACTTCCTGTAGAAAGTGGCAAGTCCATGGAAACTCTTCACTCCAGTCACGCTTATTGATTCAGGCCACTCCAATATTTCCTTCACCTTTTCTGGGTCCATCACCAACCCTTTACCCAATATTATGAATCCCAAGTACACCGGTTGTTCCTTCATGAAGAAACAATTTTGCAGGTTCACCATCAGCTTCTCTTCCTGCAACTTCTGCAATACCTATTGAATGTGCCCCAATTGTTTTGTCTTGGTTCGACTGAAAATCAGAATGTCGTCTAGGTAGACTACGACAAACTTTCCCAAAAATGGCTTCAGTATCTCATTCATCAATCGCATGAATGTACTGGGTGCATTAGTCAATCCGAATGGCATGACTAACCACTCATACAACCCTTCCTTCCTCTTGAGTGTTGTTTTCCATTCGTCTCCTTCTCTAACGCGAATTTGGTGATTACCGCTCTTTAGGACTATCTTCATGAAGTACTTCGCTCCACTCAAACAATCCATCAAGTCGTCCATTCTCGGAAATGGAAACCAATACTTGATCATGATTTTTTTGATAGCTCTGGAGTCTGTACACATCCTCCATTCTCCACCTTTCTTCGGTGTTAATACTATTGGTACCGCGCACGAACTCAAACTTTTTTGATCAATCCTTTGTCCAACAACTCTTGGACCTGTCAGTTGAGTTCTTGACCTTTTGCTATGCTGGACTCATCCTATGCGGTGCCTTGTTTGGTAGACTTGACCTTGGAATCAGTTGATTTGATGGGATATGCTCCTTGTTGGAGGCAATCCCGTCCGTGTCTCATCGACCACTATGCTTCTAAACTCTTCGAGCATCTTTCCAACTTTGACCGAAATTTTCTCCATTGTCTCCCTATCGACACATGGTCCCTTTGGAATGATAGCAGACTGCTTTTCCTCTTATGCGAGGAATTCTTTCGTTGAACACATCAGCACTCATTTCTCCCAAAAGTTGCTCTCACAGTGCTTACAGCTAGCCTGCTCCTCTGGATTCAACTTAAGAGTCCTCTGCATGCCATTCTTCCACAATGTGACTGTGTTGGCTCGACCATCATAGATCATTTTCCGATCATATTTCCATGGTCTTCCTAACAACAGATGGCATGTGTCGATTGGGATTACATCGCACAGTACGTTCTCCTCTAACTTCGCAACCTTGAAGTTAATCAGGCACTATCTGGTCAGCTTCACATGGTGTCCTTTCTGAAACCATGAGATCTTGTAAGGGTGTGGATGTTCTCGACACTTAAAATTTGCTTTGTCGACCACCTCTGTCGACACAAGCTTCTCAGTGCTTCCACCATCAACTATGGTCTTGCAACGCCATTTGCCGATTCGCACCTTTGTTCGAAAGATCACCTTTCACTGTTCCGGCTCTTTCTCGTTGTGTATGTCGTCCAGAACTAGTGTCTTGCTAGCTGTCATGGCCCGACTATTCTTCTTACCATCTTCATTGATGTCGGATGCTGATTCTTCCCTCTCGTCAACTTGCTCATCTCTTTGACGTCTGGGCTTCGAATCCTCTACAACATGTAGGTTATCTGGACATTCATATGCCCTGTTTCCCGCTCCATGACACTTATAACAGATTATGGATGGTCTGTCAGCCCCTTTTTTGTCGGATGGACCACTTCGACCATACACACCTCGACCGCGTGTTCCTCGACCATCGTATTGGTTTTCTTGCACTTTCTCCCTTGTCGATGTCCCTTCCGCATGTCATCTATCTTTGACAATTTCCCTCCTGTAACTACTACTTTTGCCTTTCATGAAAATAGTCTTCACACCCCGACCTATCATCCTATGTCTGGTCGCTACGAATTTCCTCGACAGTTTCTCTTCTGCCTTCAGAGCTAACTGGTATGCTTCACCCACTGCTCTAAATCTTGACATGCTCAATTCATCCTGAATGGCATATTTCAAGCCGTTCACATACCTAGCAATAGCTTCTTCACCTTCATCAATCTGGTCCAACCTTATTGACAATCTATATAACTCTTCCATGTACTCCTTCATGATCATCTCTTTTTGTCAAAAATTTTGCAAATTCTGGAACAAGAAAATCACATAGTCGTTTGGAAAAAAATTTCCTTTCATCTTAGTGACCATCCTATCCCAAGACTTGATTTTCTCCTTGTCCTTCTTGACTCTGTCAGCATGGACATTATCCCACCACAATGAGGCATGACCCTTCAACCTCGGACATGCAGTATTAACTAACTTAGGATCCTCGATTTACTCTATGTCAAAGTATTTCTCCATTTCTTAGAACCAATCGAACAAATCTTCTGGATCCAGACTTCGGAGTAGGTAAGAACTTCTATCTTGGTCCAACCTCTCATCTCTATTAGGAGTTTGATCTGTTTTTCTTTTTGTTCTTGTCCTGTGGCTTCCCGAGCTTCCACTTCCTCGACTTCCATATCGTTGTGGTCTAGCACATTAGGAATACAACCACGCCTTTGATTTTTTTTATCGATGCGACTTCATTTGTCAAATTTTGCTTTGTTCGGATGAACTCGTCGAACATCTCATAATCAACTATGACTGTTGTGCCACATCCTCTTTGTCCTCAGACATTAACGCCTCTGTGAGCCATTTTCAACCTCTACTGAAGCTCCCACTCGTCCAATCACAATCGGACTTTCAGAGTCTTTCACAACTCTACCCAACCGTAACTGAAGCTGTAAACACTCTCGCAGACTCTTCTTCTCAACAAATTGAACTTCTTCAACTTCTCTGATATAGTTATCCTACAAATCTCATGATGTTATCGCTCTAATACCAATTGATGCAAGGTGCCTTATCGACAAAGTTTCTTTCTTAACAATTCAACACATACACATGACGCTTACACAGAACTTGGTGTAAAACAGGATGCCATGAAGTTGACTTGTATTACTTCTAATCAATACAGTGCTACAATGCTGAATTAAAATACTTGTGAATAGCTAATCTAAGTTGGCCTTAGCCTTTACAATACAAAAGTAAAATTTGTTGTGTCTCAATGTTGAACTTCACCCTCTCACGGCCAATACGATAGGAATTCTCTCGCTGAGCTATGGATCCAATCTCTAATATCTGTAGATGTGTGACTTTCCTATCCAATCTACAAAACCTTCTCTGAGCTCTACTCTCTTTCCAGTTTTCCAACTGAACTTCACTCCCTCATGAGCAACTCTGCCTCCACTGATCCAATCCCTCTGCCTTCTACTCTGTTGTTGATGTTCCCTATATCACTCTGATCCCCAAGACACACATTCTTTGTCTACCAATATTTCCATGATCCTACAGACCTGCAACTATCAGTGCCCCTGTCGTGCTGCACAGCCTCCACTTACGGCGACATCTGTCATGTCTTCAACCACCTGCAATAACTGCTATTAACATCCTTAGAAACCCTCAACTATTTCCAAGTAATCACCTTGACTTCTACACATCTTTCTGACAAGTTATAGTAATCAATCATGTGGTCCATACTGTCCTTTGTCAGCTTCGACTCAAGCCCAACCTATTGGTGTCACGATCCGACAACATGTCGACCTTACTATGACTCCATGTCAACTTGTCTCCTATCGACATTCGCATGTCGATTGTCGACTTTCATCTGTCGACCAATTGGCATTTCTACTCTCGACCGTTCTCCTCCTGTCGATGCAGCTCGACAACTTATGCTCGACTTGATGATTTCAACAGCCAACTTGCTCATTCGTGCCAGTGGTTGTCGGCACTCCCTCTGGTCGGTCTCCTTATGTCGATCAACTTCAACTGATCTGCCTAGGCCCCGATGCTCCTACATCATACTGGTTGGAGAACAACCTGTGGTGTTGAGGGAGTAGTGGGAGTAGGTAAATACCACATGTGTAGTCCTAGATTTAACCTGGGAAGGTTCAGCGTAGCCATAACTAGGGTGCTTATTACTCCTAAAGGTGGGAATAAGAATGGGATCGTATTGATCGGTGTCGCTCCAACATGAATCACTACCAATGGTGGTTGTGGAAGCAAGGGTGGTTGTGGGTTGGGCAGTGTTTGGTTAGATGAAATTGTGCATAGATAAGATATCTCGACTGCTGGTGGGGGTGGTGGGATAAACCTAAAGGAAGATGTCATGGGAGTTTTAGACTAGATTTCGGGTCCGACCGTGGACACCAACAAAGTGGGTGTTCCCAGAACCGGTTGTTCAACCATGGGGAGAACATTCTCTGGTGTGGCAGGGGCATTGGGGTCGTAGTAGGTAAGTTGGTCAATTTTAACGACCCATCCCTCATGGGGGAACATCATGATGCGGAAGAGTGATGAAGCAACAACCTTCATAGCGTAGATATAGTTGCGTCCGATTAGGAGGTTGTAATCAAGTTGTTTGTTGATCACCTCAATGTCTATGAGGATGGTTTTCCTAGATAACTGGACTGATACATTGGTGAAGAGGCCCTATGGTTGAGCTGAGCGGCCATCATAAGCTCGCAAGGAGGTCATGGATAGTTGTAATGTAGGTGATCCGAGCTTTTTCCATACGAATGTCGACATGATGCATGTGGAGTCACGTTCATCGATTATGCATCGATGGATAACAAGATTTTGAATAGACATAGAGACTTGGAAAGCTAGGGTTGAAGGCATGCGTGGTTCAAATTGGTCCAGGTCGAATGCCATCATTCGTGTGTCAGAAGGGTCAATAGCACCAATGGCAGATAGCAGAGTCTTGCGTTTGGAAGGACAATTCTTTACAACCTCTAGAGCTGACATATCAGCAGGATATTGGGCTAAGTCATCCACAATGTTTTAGTTGGGGGCCACATAGGCGTTGTGGTTGTTGTTTATACGTCATAGTGGGAAGTGGGGAGCTTTGGGGTCCCCGTCGCCTGGTAGTCCATTGGGGGGTATGCGTAGCGACTGATCAATGGGGAGAGTGTTAGCAACCCTTTCGGCCATAATGGCTTCAGGAATGGGTCCGTATTCATTTCTACATGTTTGGAGGTTGACGTCAGCTGATGATATCATAAGCAGGTGAAGGGTACCCAAATACATAGGTTGATGTGGGTGCAGCATACATGATTTGTTTTTGTTGTGTCGTGGATCCTTGAGGAGGAACCATTGGTTGGGTGTTCACGAATCCTTGCATGGGCAAGGGGTTCTGTAATAACATGGGTTGGTTTTGGGGTGGTGGCAGGTTTGGTTGTGCTTGTGAATCTGCATGACCCTGTCATTGGGCGTCGTCAGTCCAGAGTTGGAGAGAAAGCTCCATATGGGGACAGGTGTGTGTAATTTCCGAACACCCCGCATATAGAACATGGGTGATTGGTTCGTAGATTGGGGTTGTTCCCTTGAGGAGGTGGTATGTTAGGGTTTTGGTTGGCTGCGGGGGGGTTTAATATTATTAGGGGTGTTAGGTTGTTGTCCGCCCCGATCTTGTGGTTGGTTGTTACTGTAATTACATCCTCATCCCAGATTCTACTGGACTAGCTTGTTTAGTTGGCCCAACTATTTTTGTTGCTGGTTCTACTGGGCGTAAACTTGCCCTTGGGGATTAGGACGATTCTAGGTTTGGTAAGGTGTTGGGGCTTCCTGCTAAGGGTGGTAAGTGGGAGGGGCTTGGGGTTGAGTGGGAGGTGGTGCTGCCTGCTATGGATAGTAAACTGGAGATACCTGCTGTTGTGCAAGTGCTTCCTACGGGGGGTAATAAGTGAGGGGGAGCTTAGGGTGCAGGAGGGGCCTGTTGATGGTAATAGGCATTGGGTGTCGCAGGAGGGTTGTAGGGTTGTGGACATGATGGGGGGCCGAGCCATGGGAGCATATGATGTCATTGCTCTAGAAAGGGTTGTGTCCCGCGAAAGGTCGGGACCACTGGTGGGAGGCATAGTAGTATAGGGATGGTTGTGGGATGTAATGTGTCCGATGATGCTGTCGGCAGCATGGGATTCCCTTGGCACATCGCTCCGGGAGGAGTCACCGTGGGGAGCATATGGTAAGATGGAGTATAGGTAGCCAGATTGGGTGTAAATCAGGTCGAACTGTTGTGTTTTCAGGATGGCCTCTTCCTCAGATTGAAGCCGTTTAGATGCCACATCCTTGGAAATTACTGGTATCAGAGACTTGAGGAACCAATATAAGAAAATTTGGTCATCCAATTTGATCTTGTACAAATTTCTTTGTTTGCGCCGTTCATGTATATGGTCTGTGATATGGGTGGTTGTGTTCTGCCTACAAGATTGGAGGATCTTGACACCAGTGTTGTAACAAACTGGTAACTGGAAAAACTACAGAAAAGTTGAAGCAAGGGATGTGAATGTGAAATGGGTCCTATGTGGATAGTCAATATACCACTTGGTTGCAGTGCCAATGAAGGTTGGTTGTAATACTCGTAAGCGAATAGAGTTGTCCACTATGGAGTTAGAGGAACACCGTAAGTCGAAGGACATGATATGGTTTTGGTCCTGGCCCAATTGGGGCATTTTTTAGCAAGAAATATTTTGGAACTACAGAGCTGAGCGCAGTTTAGTTGAAGGATTTTTGGTATAATTTTTTGGTATGCTGCAAAGTTGCACACAGTAGAGCGTCGGAAGAGCTGCGAAGTTCAGAGCTGCAAGGATACAATGGTGTGATGTGTCCAGTCTACAGGGATCCGGTAAAACAGAGTGTTGGATGGAAGACAACACAAATTCTGGTTATACTATCGGTGGTCTATTTTTGGGAAAGATGCTCTAGGAGTACCAAGCGATGGGTAGGATCAAAGTGGAAGAAAGCGACTAGTCGCACATATGAAAGATACCACTACCTAAACCAGTCTCACGAGACCGTTAGAGGAAGAACAACTTGGTGAAAGAGACCTGTTGGCATGCATGCGATGGGAAGGCCGATAGCGACATGAGGCATGCGCTGAAGGTGGCCATGACAGAAGATTCGCTACCAGAAGCCAGCAATCTGGTTTTGGGGAAACCGTGACAGTTTTGTAAACCTAAGGGTTTTTGCCTTCGAATTGTAAAGACATGACCTACAGGCATGATCTATAAATAAGGCATTTTTGTATGGGAAAGGGTTACTCCTCATTTGGTATTGTTCTTGTTATCGATTTGATAAATATCTGTTGAGGAATATTTTGTAAAGGATCTACAAGCTGAGTGCCCAGAGGCCTGTTGAGAGAGAAGAGAGTCTGTAGTTGAGTGCGCAGACAAAGAACTGTTGTACCCTTCCCAAAATACTAATACAGCAACAGTTCTTGTGGACATAGCCTCCATCCGAGGGGTGAACGACGTTAAATCCTATGTAGTGTGACTGTTTACGTTTTGCACTTATCTATTTGCTTACGTTGAATGCTTGTATTGTCATTTACCATTGTTATGTTAATAATATGTTAAGTGTTACGTGAATGAATGAATGTTGGATGCACAATATCTCATGTTTGTGAAAGTATCAGTCTATTGAATAATCACATAGATGTGTAAAGTTCGGGTTGTACAACTCTTCGACGTGTAGCACCAGGGGTGCGCACTATTGTTTATTCCGTCTATTTGTATCTGTTATGTAGCTTAATAATCTAAGGCAGTAAAGGAATGACTAAGTGTTAAGTGAAGTCCTTATAGTGGTTAAGTTCACAAGAGAAGCATATGAGTCAGTTGCACTGTCCCATTATTTGCAATAAGTACGAACTGTGCAGTCCGTAGATGCGCTAGCTGCAAAATTTTCTTCGCGTATAGAAGTACGACCGTGACATAGTCTATCGTCGCACAGTCCTTAGTTTGCAACGCAAGTCCAACAGTGCACTGTGCAGTAGGCCTGTCAAATCAAATCATCAAATCACTATGAAAATTTGATTCCGTAGTACCCCCATAGATACACCTTTGGTGAGACCTCAGCCTGTTCGCAGGCTGTTGCCGAAAGGGCCGGTGAGAAGGGGTTTTGTTGGTTCCTTGAAACTACGAAGAACCTGGGTCTACATTGGAAACCTCTAGATCAGTTTATTAAGACAACATATGGTTTTGGGGGTCTTCACCTCCCTTTCCTTTGAACTTAGGTATGTCCAACGGGAGTTTGGTACGCATGGGAGGCCATGTGGGATCATGTCGAATTGGGTCATTAGTCAATCTGGCTAGGTTAGGGAGGTTGAGACTTGCCATGAATGGAAAACTGGTCAAAGAATATGATGTGAATGCTAGTGGTAGAAGTAATGGTGGGGTTGTTTCCCCCAATGTGTGGAGCAACGGTGTGTGTCATGATGGGGATCGTGGGTTCTCCAGTCAAAGGTGTAGGCATTGTATACGAAGGGCCTGCGCCCCCAAGTATGGTATGGATCGTCAATGGGACTGTAGTTGGAGCAAAGCCGCCAACCGTAGGGATAGTCATGTTGACATGAATGCTAGGAGTAGGTCCTAGAGATGGTATGACGGGGATGGATGCTTAGGTGGTAGCCGAGTTGGTGGTGGATCCACCACCAACCATCCCTCCAAAGAAGGGGTTGGGATTTTCTCTAGCCATGGGGCTAGACGGAGTTGTGTATATGGGGTTTTATGATTCCAAATTAGATGTGAAGTGAGGGGCGTCTGAGTTTGGTGACGCTGCTCTATGCCTGTGCTGAGTTGTGTCGAGTGAACAGTGCTGTGGGGACTAGCCCCGTAGGCACCGAGAATTTCTCTGAGACTCAATGGTGATGATGTAAATAGAATGAGTGGGTTGTGGGGACTAAAAGGCTAAAAGATCCTAATGCAACCATGTGTGCAAGAGGAGAGTGCAAATATTATGGCACTCAAGCCAACAACAAGCTCGAAACACTTGTTGTAGCAACTGTGCTACAACAAGCGGAGCATCAAGAAAACGTGGTTAAAATACCAACAAAAGGGGCTCCTAAAAAAGAAAAAAAGTATACTCGCTAATCCAAGGGGGGTATAGGAGCATGCAAACGCCTAAGTAAAAGATATCAACTCTCCCCCAAATAGTATCCTCTGCAGGGTGATGAAATCTGCAGTCAGACGATACGAAATGTGGAACCAAGTAGGTGGGGGATATCCCTCTACCAAGAGAGATCCTGGGTAAAAGAGCCATAGGAGAATGGAAAATAGGCTATCGCGTTCATGGTATGTCCAGAAAAAGCATTTGTCGTGTCAGTCCTTTCGTCGCTGCACCCAAAATATGGAAGTGCAACGAGGACAACGAGTACATGTCCTTTGGAACTAGGTGGAGTGCAGCAATCCACGTAGTCCTCCAGAACTAGTCTCACGACTTTCCCTCCTAGGGGAGAGGACTTTTCTGACAAATCGTTCTATAACCGTACCAACAAATAATAGGGGATTTTGGTACCCTAATGGACAACTTCTATGTTTCAAGTGTGAGTGACGAAGGGGTTTTCTTTGGATGCTTATCCCCAGCATCCTACCTAACTAAAAGATTCTTTTATGTTCCCCAAGTGGGGTTAAATGTTGGTTGAGTTAAGTGAATTTTAAGGCTCACTTGAGTTAATTGTAACAGAGTGTGTGCATAAGATGTTATGTCCTAGATAAACATGTAAATGATGGAATTTGAAATGCTTAAAAATTGAAAATGTTGAAATTAATCTATTATGTGAAAACTTAGTAACTTGTTGGAATGTAAATGTTGACAATAAGACTTTTCCAAATAAATCAACAAGCAAAAATCAGAAAAATGTAGCTGATGGGAGTCGGTGCAGGCTAGGCAGGTGGCTGTGCAATGTGTAGGAAAAAATATTAGAAAAGGGTAAAAATGGTAGGAATCTGGGCACAGCTATCAGGTCTGACTGTGTGGCCTGGGGTGCAGCTATCATGTCAGACTGTGCAGCCTGAGGCGCAATTGTTAGGCCAAATGGCACAGCGTGGGGCGCGAGTATCGAGCCGAATGACGTGGCCTGTAGCATAGTTGTACGTCTAACATTCGCACTGCAAGGCTTGACTTCCGGGCTGATAGACGCAGGTGTGGCTTGGTTGTCAAGATGGGAAACACGACTAGGGCACGACTGTCAATATGACATACACAGCTGGGGCATGGCTGTCAGGATGACAGATGCGGTTGGGTCTCGGGTGATGGGATTGGAGCTGCGGTGTGGGTTGCATGGCTGTGACGGATGGTCTTTTACTAGAAGGATCGGGGTGGAAGGCGAGGGTAGCGATAGAAGCCATTGGAGGAGATACTCGGGATGCAGGCGAATCAAGTAGCAGACTGCTAGGTTTACGACTGCAGAGGGTGGCGGGGATACTGCAGCATAGCTTGTTAATGATCAAATTAACACCCTAGTCATTTGACAAAAGAAGCACATTTTTACCGTGCTCCCGAAACATGAAGACAGAAACATAAGTACATTCGGAGACAAGTCCTCTTTGATCTAATCACTTCTCCTATAAATGGAAAGATTAGGTGAAGATAGTAAGAACCTAAAAGACCAAGTTCAGTGACTAAACTACTCATAAAAGGTCTAAGACTAAGCTACACCAATCAATAAGTGAAGATGAATGCATTAAAGTGCATTAATTGTACTTAAAGTATGTTAAATTGTGTAAAAAGCCTAAAAACTATGGAAAAGTGGTTTTTGAGATAAATTAATCAAAAAAAGATGAAAAGGGATAATCCCACATTGAAAAGAGAAACATGAGGGCTCACTTCCCAATGCTATATAAGAAAGGCATGGTAGGCATTGTAGAAGGGAGAAAAGGAGGAGCAAAGGCACGCTGAAAAGATTCTAAAGGAGGAGAAGGAGCTCAAATTCTTCAAAAGCAAGGGTGAAGGAAGGGAAGCTCATGACAATGGAAGAGGGATTCACACCAAGATCATTGGTAAGTATGTGCTTCTTCTTAGTTTTAATATGAATGGATTCAAGTTTCTACCATCTAAGAGTTTGAATTTGGCTTATCGTGCATGAATTTAATTCTTAAATGAATCTAGATCTTAATGAATTTTGATTAATGAATATAGATCTTTGAAAACTTGTGATAATATTTTCATGTTGCTGACATAGTAGATTATCAGATAATAGATTATGATGTTTGCATGTAGGGAGTTAGATCTGCAACATATCAATCTATCTTACTAAGAAATGGTGAGTTCCTATGTCAGCAACATGAAAAGATTATCACAAGTTTACAAAGATCTATATTCATTAATCAAAACTCATTAAGATCTAGATTCATTTAAGAATTAAATTCATGCACGATACGCCAAATTCAAACTCTTAGCTAGTAGAAACTTGAATCCATTCATATTAAAACTAAGAAAAAGTACATACTTACCAATGATCTTGGTGTGAATCCCTCTTCCATTGTCATGAGCTTCCCTTCTTTCACCCTTGCTTTTGAAGAATTTGAGCTCCTTCTCCTCCTTCAGAATCTTTTCAACATGCCTTTGCTCCTCCTTTTCTCCCTTCTAAAATGCCTCCCATGCCTTTCTTATATAGAATTGGGAAGTGAGCCCTCATGTTTCTCTTTTCAATGTGAAATTATCCCTTTTCATCTTTTTTTATTATTTTATCTCAAAAACCACTTTTCCATAGTTTTTAGGATTTTTGCACAACTTTAACATACTTTAAGTACAATTAATGCACTTGAATGCATTCATATTTGCTTATTGATTGGTGTAGCTTAGTTTTAGACCTTTTATGAGCGGTTCAGTCACTGAACTTGGTCTTTTTAGGTTCTTACTGTCTGCACCTAATCTTTCCATTTATAGGAGAAGTGATTAGATCAGAGAGAACTTGTCTCTGAATGTACTTATGTTTCTGTCTTCATGTTGCGGGCGCATGGTAAAAATGTGCTTCTTCTGTCACATGACTAGGGTGTTAATTTGATTGTTAACAGTCGTGTTAGTCCTTTGGTCACTGCACCCAAAATATGGAAGTGCAACAAGGATAACGCGTAGGTGTCCTTCGAAACTAGGTGGAGTGCAGCAATCCACGTAGTCCTCTGGAACCAGTCTCATGACTTTCCCTCCTAGGGGAGAGACCTTTTCCGACAAATCGGTCTATAACCGTACCAACAAATAATAGGGGATTTTGGTACCCTAATGGACAACTTCTATTTTTCAAGTGTGAGTGACGAAGGGGTGTTGTTTGGATGCTTATCACCAGCATCCTACCTAACTAAAAGATTATTTTATGTTCCCCAAGTGGGGTTAAATGTTGGTTGAGTTAGGTGAATTTTAAGGCTCACTTGAGTTAATTGTGACAGAGTGTGTGCACAAGATGTTATGTCCTAGATAAACATGTAAATGATGAAATTTGGAATGCTTAAAAATTGAAAATGCTGAAATTAATCTATTATGTGAAAACTTAGTAACTTGTTGGAATGTTAATGTTGACAATAAGACTTTTCCAAATAAATCAGTAAGCAAAAATCAGAAAAATACAGCTAATGGGAGTGGGTGCAAGCTGGACCGGTGGCTATGCAGTGTGCAGGAAAAAATATTAGAAAAGGGTAAAAATGGCATGAAACCAGGCACAGCTATCATGTCTGATTGCGTGGCCTGTGGTACAACTGTCATGTCAAACTGTACGGCCTGAGGCGCAATTGTTAGTCCATATGGAGCAGCGTGGGGCTCGAGTATCGAGCAGAATGATGCAGCCTGCAGCACAGCTGTCAGTCTAACATATGCACTGCAAGGTTCGTCTTTCGGGATGACAGACGTGGGTGCATCTTGGCTGTCAAGATGGGAAACGCGATTGCAGCACGATTGTCAAGATGACATACGTAGCTGGGGCATGGATGTCAGGATGACATACGCAGTTGGGGCTCAGGTGATGGGCTTGGAGCTGGGGTGTGGGTTGCATGGCTTTGAAAACTAATATTTTGCTGCGAGGAGCAGGGTGGAAGGAGAGGGCAGTGGCAGAAGCCGTGGGAGGAGAGACTCGCGATGCATCCAAGTCAAGTAGCGGACCACTAGGTTTGTGGTCGTGGAGGGTGGTGGGGATATTGCGGCGTAGCCCATAGGTAGGGAAATGATGGCAAGGGCAAGGGCCGTTGAGATGAAGTTGATGGTTGTGACTCTAAAGAAAGGCGAGGTGCCTTTAAGTGCACCACATAGGATGGAAGAGACGCTGCGGTGGGGATCGTGGTGTGGGTTTGGAGCACTGCGGTCTAGATAGTGAAAAGGGGGCAACGTACTGCAACCAAGGTTGGTGGAGGTTCGCTAGGGTTGCGGTCGTGGAGGGTGGTAGGGAAGCAGTGGCAGGGGCCACTGGGTGACGGTCGTGACTTGGGGCTTGGGCAGCAGAGGTGGAGCGGATAGCGGTGTTTGCGGATGCTAGCGTAGGCTGGAGGTTGTGGCTGCAGGGAATGGCAGAGGAGGTGCGGCAAAAGCCGCTGGTGTGGGTCTAAGGCCTGTGGAACAAGCCATGAGCAGAGGCTAAAAGTTGGCGGCTAGAGCCGTGGCTATGGGTGGGAGGGCTGCATCTGACCCACAGTTGCGGACGGGTGAGATCCAGCCCAAGCTGCCGCTATAGACCAGGAATCTGCAGCTAGGATGCAGCTATGAGTAGGTGAGCTGCTGCTACAGACCAAGAATCTATGGATGGGCTGTGGATGTGAGTAAGTGAGTTGCGGCTTGAGCTGTTCCAGTGGACGGGGGGATGCATGTAGGCCGCGGCTGTGAGCAAGTGAGCTGTGGATGGAGCCGTTGTTGTGCAAACAAAACTTGTGCTTCGTTGCGCGAAGAACGGTCGTGGAAGACACAAGCAAAACTGAAAAAATGGTTGCAGGGGTTCGCAGAGATGGCCAGAGCTAAATCTAGGAGTATAGACCTCAAAAAACAAAGAAAAAACTAACTAAAAACCAAAGAACCAAGGGTTCAACTAGTGGAGTCGGCAAACTGTAGCTATGGTTTTCACCCTAGCTTGTGCAAATGAGCACCTGCTAAGGATTGTGGAATCCTTAGCAGCACTGTAGTGATAACAGTAAAATATAATCGAAATAAAAATAAATAATGAAACTACAACTAAGCATGTGCATGGTAAAAGAAATTATTTCTAACATAAAATAGTAAATAAGAAGCTTCAGAACATAGTCAAAGGATTTACGTTTCTTCTTTCATTAAAATGGTAAACAATGGAGTTACATGGGTTTTACCTCAGAGGTGAGTTTTGTGGAGTGTCTGCAGCCAACCGTATGAGGAAGGGTGCTCCAATGCTCCAAAGTCCTACTCTTCTCCAAAATGCTCAAGATGGGCCAGAGGGTTTAGAACCACAAATGGTGGGCTTTGGGTGAATTTTGGCAGCATATGGTAGGATGAATAGTGGATAGGAAATGGGGGGGCCTCCACCCTCTATTTGTGGATGTTTTAGGTGGAGGAGTGCTTAACCCATTGTTTTAGGAAAAGAGTGGTTTTAGGTCAATGGCTTAGGATTTCCCCTTCATTTTCCCTCATTTTCTCTCCAATTTGAATTTATTTCCAATTTTTATTGCCTTTTATTTGATTTTGGGAATATTTAACCCCTTTTGAGGGTTTTCGGTATGTTTTGAGGGTTTTTTATTGATTTGAGGAGGATATCATTGACTTTTTCCTTTTGGATAATTATTTGGGGACTAGAATGGTAGGAAAAATTGTTAACAAAGTCATGTGATAAGGGGGAATGAGCTAGTGAGAAATTTTTAGGTTTTAACACATACCAAAAAGCTTTTTTCTTTCACTTATATCAAAAATCCAAAAAAATTAAATATTTCAAAACTTAGAAAGAGTAGTCTTACCAATGTCCCCAAATGTCGCTCCTGGTGGTAGTGGCATGTCACAGTCCCCTCTGAAGTCTATCTCCTCATAGGGGTAGTCGTTTATGGCAGTCACCTATTGCCGCCACCAGTGGAAAAACTTATCAGTATATGGGGAAGTCTACTAGCCACCCCCCTTCCATGTCAATATCTCATCCCACCGGGTTTGGGATTGATCTCGGAGACCATGCAAAGGGACTTCAACCCTTAGAATCAAGGCCGATGCTCTCTCTCAAAAAAAGCTGCATAATATGCTACCAAAACTAAAGTTTTTGGCCTGCCCTTGTTTGCACTCTGTTAGCTGGTTCTTAATGGTACCCAACAACATTGTGCACTAGTCATACACCGTCGGTCTCATGCTCTCGGTTGGATAGAATATCAACGACCGTGAAGCCTAATGTAGAGAAGTTGATCCTGCTATCCTCCCAAGCGTGAGGACTATAATATCCATACTTTGGCTCGCTATGGCCTCTATGGGGATCTGGATGCCCACCTTCTGGTTGCTAGCAACGTAGTACCTGTCTATGTAATCACTGATAGTGATTCCACCTCCCACACTGCGATGCCTAAGACTAGCCACCTCCCCTCGACAGGACAAACCAGTGATGAAGTATATATCTTCCACCTCCAATGGAAGTGGTTTCCCATCTAGATCAAAGTGTTTTGCATCTACATACCAGTAGTTGATCAACGTGCTGAGCAATCGGTTTTGGGCCCTCAAACCCCTGATGCTCCAAAATTTGTATAGGACATAGGCTTGCAATGCTTGTTCGGCGGCCAAATATTCGTGAACTTGTTGATCTATGATGGCATGCTCCCTTTCTCTCCATTCCAGAGCCATCCTAGAAGAAAACCAAAGATTTTTTAGTGCCCATTTGTGTAAAAAACACTACCCTCAGCTCTGAACACAGGAAAATATGTATATAGTCACGCATATAAGCAGTCAAAGTTTACATTGACCACATACAGGAATCCCTCCAAGCAACTTGTGAAGAAGTATCCTGCATATAGCGCAGAGTTGGTTTAAAACTTTTCCAAAAAAAAAATTCACCACTGAAAACAAATTTAAAACTAATGAATTTGAAGAGAAAGTTGAGAGCTCCTACTTGAACCAGATGACTTGAGATTTCATGGCCCACAACACCCGGAATCGTCGATTGAAGATCAGAGGTAAAAACTATCCAAATGCACTATGTGGAGTGAAAAGTGAAAACAATGTGGTAAAAAAATCATTTTTTACTATTTATCAATTTTCAAACCCACTTTTATATAGTTTTTGCCATTTTTTGAGCTTTTTGGACTAATATGTCGTCATGGAGTGCCCTTTTGAACATTTTTTTCCGATGAGAGTGGATTTTTGGACCTTTTCACAACTTCGACAAGTATATTCTACACCCTTCATATAGGTTAGGATGTCATTTCTCTTGCATTGTTGCATTTGACCATATGACCAATTCATTAACCTTAGGTGCTACCCTACTTTTTACCTGACACAGAACCTTCATGTTGCTTTAGAAGTGTTGTTATTTGGCAGTAGGGCTTGTCTGACCATGGGTGCCCTAGTTAGATCCTTTTATGTTTTGGTTCCCATGATGTTGTTTCTCCTTAGGATTGGGAGTCCTTTGTAGTCACTGCATGGCATTGCGATGAAGATTCATACTCTACTTTATCTTATTATGGCCATCTCCCATGAGGACTCCCCCATTTATGTCGAGTTGTGATTGCATTGCATTATCCTGCTTGCCGCTTGAGCCTTGTGACGGATCCGACTTACTCAATTATTAGCCATTTTCCTAAGCACTTTACTTTTTGAGCCAAGCAGAGCCTTAATTTATCTTTCGTAGCTTGATGACCCTTTACCTTGAGGGAACACCCCTCCCAACTGTCCACATCTTGCACCTGCTTCCTTGTATTGATTATAGGTATGTTCCATTGCTTGGAACTAATTTTATTTACATCTGACACTTGTTCCCTCACTTTTGTACCATAAGCAATTTTATTATTTTTCAAGCTTTAGAACATGAAAAAGACAAAAAAATCAAATAACTAAAAAAGCCGAACGGGGAAATCTTTACTACCTCTTATTGGAAGCTTCCATGTTTCCTTTGAACAGAGCATTCATTTCCACTCCATTCATCATGAGTTGTGACATTAGTAGGACCTTAAGAGTTGTACTCGTTTCTCAGATCTTACTCCACCGGTTGGTTAAGCTTCCAGTCATTATGGAGCCTTTGTTGATTCCTCCTACGTCGCATAGTTATTATTATCTAGTACTCGAGTCTATGTTTCCCAAGTCTATCCATTTTCTCATGCTCTTGTTCAAAGGAATTTTTGAAACCAAAGTTGACCACTCCTCAAATATCTTGACTATTGCATGTCGTTCATCCCTTATAATCCGATCTATTAATCTGAATTCTTCCAAATCTTTCAGCATAGCTGTTACCTCGTACTGGTTGATGGGGGATCCATTAATGCCCTCCTTCCAGCGAGTTTCATTCCGATGACTTCAACTCATTTATTCTGGAATCAAGACTTAGATTCCATTGAGTACCTCAAGGCTTGCAGTCATTAGTGGTAGGTTCTCTCGCCATCGACAGTTTTTGGAATTCATCAATGTCCCCTGATCGATGGATTCATCATAGTGTGCAACCTCAACACCTCTATTCGCACTTAGTGAATGTACTCTGTGCCTTGACTCCCATTTTCATTATTGGTGGTTTATCTCATGTCTGTTAACGATATACATCAATGACCGGTAATCAAATGATGTCACATTAGGTTCGACTTCAACACCTTTATTCACTTGATGGGTTTGCACCATAGATGATTTGTGTAGAAGACCCCATAATTCAATGGCATTCAGTGTGCTAGTTGTGATTGTGATTGTACTTATGGGATGTTATTCTCATACATTAGCAGTTTGTACCTTCAGTATGCACCAGTTGTTTCCTTTTCAACAGGAGACCATATCTTACTATAGGTCATGGATATGACCACTATGACATGTATTCACTATATACTTCCTATTTATGGCCATTGTATCAGATTTTTGCATTGTAACGACATGTATTCAGAGATATCATTGTATTATGACGAATGGGATACTCCTTCCATTTGTGTCTCCATCACTCCACTGATGAGATTCATAATGTATGTCAGTGTGATGCACCTGCAACAATTAATTAACAAGAATATGCAAAATAGCAGAAATGACAGAACTCATAATCACTTTTATATTGATCACAGGCCACTTCAAGGGGGCAACCTCCTTTGAGCAAGCTCAATACAATTAACTTCACTAATTCTAGGTGCCAATACTATGGGTCAAAACCATGGCCCGTTACAAACTATGGATCAACAATACTACGGGCGACTTACGAAGTATATGCGCCAACAACAATAACATAAACTATTGATCAACAAATACTACGGGATGACTTACAAAGCATATGCGTCCAACAACAACATACTAACAAAGTAAAGACATGGGTTCCTAACATCCCCTCCCCCTTAAAAAAAGCTTTGTCCTCAAAGCTTTAGATGTGGAAATTATTGTTGAATTTGAAGGAGTGGTTCCCATGTAGCATCCTCTGGTTGCATGCCATACCACTGAATTAAGACCTCTATGATAGAGCGAGAGCGAAGCTGACGCGTGCGCCGATTGAGGATGGCCTCTGGCTCCAAAAGGATGAATCCTTCATTATCCAGTTCGGGTAAAATCATTTGTCCACTGATGTTGGTGCTAAGAACTTTCTTCAAACAAGAGACATGAAAGACTGGATGAATGCAGGAAGAAGGGGGAAGTTCCAATTTATAAGCAACGGACCCAATCTTCTGAAGAATCCGATATGGCCCATAAAACTTTGGAGCGAGCTTATGAAGCCCTTTGAATTTCAAGGATGATTGTTTGTATGGCTGGAGACGAAGAAAAACCATATCGCCGACTTGAAAAGTGCGCTCGGAACGGTGCTGATCAGCTTGTTGCTTCATGCGATTTCTTGCCATGTGAAGATTGTCCCACAAAATGCGAAGAATCTGATTGCGGTTTCGAAGGACCGTGTCAACTTCCTGAACTGGTGAACTGGTGGGGGTGTATGGAAGAAGAGATGGAGGTGCCTGACCATAGACTGCTTCATATGGGGTCATTTTAGAGGCAGTGTGGTAAGAGGTATTGTACCACCATTGAGCAAGAGGGAGCCATTTTGCCCACTGATGTTGTTGTTCCGAGGTGAAGCAACAAAGATAAGTTTCCAAGTATTTATTGACAATTTCAGTCTGACCATCTGTTTGTGGGTGATACCCTGAACTCATCTTCAGTTTGGTGCCAGTGTGGCGAAATAGTTCTGTCCAAAAATGACTGGTGAAAGTCGCATCACGATCCGAGACAATGGAAGAAGGGATGCCATGAAGACGAAAGATCTGGTCCAGAAAAATTTGAGTGACTGAGGAGGCTGTATAGGGATGGTTGAGAGCGCAAAAATGACTATATTTGGAGAGGCGATCAACCACAACGAGAATCACTGTCTTCCCGCCAGATTTAGGGAGCCCTTCAATGAAATCCATAGAAATATATGTCCAAATCCGTGTAGGTATGGTCAAGGGTTCAAGCAATCTTGGAAGGAGTGTTGTTTCACCCTTATTACGCTGGCAGGTATCACATTCAGCCACCATCTGTTGAATTGTCCTTTTCATGCCCTACCGAAAGAAGTTACGTCGTGCTCGTTCATACGTTTTGAGGAACCCAGAGTGCCCTACCGATGGAGAAGCATGGAGTTCATAGAAGACAACCTGTTGAATATCTGTGCTCGAGGGAAGCACCAGATGACCCTTGTATCGCAGAGAAGCACCATCCCAAGAGTAATGTGGTACAGCAGAAGGGTTGTTGGTCAAGCGTTGGATGATTTGAGATAAGGAGGATTCATTGACATAACCCTGTTGAATAGATTGCAACCAATTTGGAACAGGCATAGAAATAGCTGAAGGAGAACCTTAAGCCTCAAATGTGCGAGAAAGAGCATCTGCCACAATATTGTCTTTACCCTTCTTGTAAGTGATCTCATAGTCATAACCCATGAGTTTTCTAACCCATTTCTGTTGTGCCGGGGAGGAGACACGTTGGTCCAAGAAATATTTCAGACTCTGGTGATCAGTCTTGATGCAGAAATGATTCCCTAATAGGTATGGGCGCCACTTCTGTACTGCATGCAAAATAGCCATCATTTCCTTCTCATAGGTAGAGGCAGCTAGATTCTTACCTGAAAGGGCTTTGCTGGTGAATGCAATGGGGTGTTCATCTTGAAGGAGAACAACACCAAGTTCATTGCCGCAAGCATCACTCTCAATAGTGAAGGGCTTGGAAAAATAGGGCATAGCTAGCATAGGTGTAGTACACATAGCTTGTTTTAGTTTGTCAAATGCACACTGAGCAGCAGGTGTCCATGTGAAGGCATTCTTTTTCAATAGAGCAGTTAATGGAGCTGCAATCTTCCCATAATCCTTAACAAACTTGCGGTAGTAGCCAGTCAACCCCAGAAAACCACCAAGGCTCTTGAGTGTCTGAGGATGTGGCCAATTGTTCATGGCATCGATTTTGGCAGGATCCACACGAACCCCTTGTGCTGAGATAATGTGCCCGAGATACTCAACTTCCTTCTGTCCAAAAACACATTTAGACTTCTTAGCATGGAGATGATGGTCAGAGAAAAGTTGCATGACAAGATCCAAATGCTGGAGATGTTCATCCCATGTTTTACTGTAGATGAGGATATCATCAAAGAATACCAGAATGAATTTCCGCAAGTAGGGTCGAAATATTTTATTCATTAAGGCCTGGAATGTGGAAGGAGCATTAGTGAGGCCAAAGGGCATGACCAAAAACTCATAATCTCCATCATGTGTGCGGAAAGTTGTTTTAGGGATATCATCCTCATGAACCCGAATTTGATGATACCCAGAACGAAGATCCAACTTGGAGTAAAAGTGAGCCCCATGAAGCTCATCAAGAAGCTCATCAACAATAGGAATTGGAAACTTTTCCTTGATGGTGAGGTGATTAAGTGCTCGGAAGTCAATGCAGAGGTACCATGACCCATATTTTTTGTGGAAAAGAATAACTGGAGAAGAAAAGGAACTAGTGCTTGGGCAAATAATACCTTGCTTCAATAAGTCCCGAACGAGCATTTCAATCTCCATTTTTTGGTGAAATGGGTAGGGATAGGGCCTAATGTTGGGAGGAACATTGCCAGGAAGGAGCTGAATACGATGGTATTCTGGCCTGGAAGGTGGCAATCCCACTGGTTCAGCAAAGACACCTGTATATCGATCAAGAATTTGTTGTAGATCCAAAGGAGTAGTGGAGACCGTTGATGGTTTCATCTAGATGGAATGGATCTGAGCGATGACACCATGTGAATTCTTCTTGAGGAGTTTTTCTATGCGATGTGAACTGATGATGCTGAGAGAACCTGGTTGTAATCCTGTCAATGTGTGTTTGTGTCCATTGAGGGAAAACTGCATCCAAAGTTCAGCAAAATCCCATAAGATAGGGCCAAGTGTGCGTAGCCATTGAGTGCCCAAAACCACATCACATCCACCTAAGGGCAAGGAAAACATGTCAGAGCGCAAGGTATAATCTCCCATAGAGATCCGCACATTTCGACACTTCCCTTTGCAAGGTAAGGTGCCCCCATTGGAAACCATGACTTCAAAGTTGGAGCAAGGATGGATAAAACAATCAGCTTGTTTGGCGATCCGAGGGTCAATGAAATTATGAGTGCTACCAGAATCAATGAGTATTGTAAGAGGAAGCTTCTTGAAGTAACTCTTGACCCGCATTGTTTGGGGGGTGGTGATTCCAGCTAAAGCATGGAGAGATATCTCTGGCTGGTCATCCTGAGACGGAGGGTCAATAGGCGGTTCCTGAATGTCGACTGGAGCATCCAGTGTTTCTGGATCTTTGTCACCAATTTCAGAGGTAGGCAGAGACTCCATATCCAAGAGATAGAGCTTTTGCTGAACACATCTATGTCCCCGAGTGAATTTCTCATCACAATTATAGCAAAGCCCCTTTTCTCTGCGTGCTTGCATCTCTGTTTCAGAAAAATGCTTGATAGGAGTCGGTCGAGGAGCCTGCGGTATAGGTGGTCGCTGAGAACCCATATTTCAGAAGGGAACAAAAGTGGGCTTGGAGCGTTGTTGGGCTGCAATCTTGTCTTCTGGCAACTTAGCCAACCCTAGTGCTTCCATCATTGTGTTGGGACAGAACATTTTGACCTCAGAGCGGATGGCATCCTTTAGACCACTGATAAAACAACTCCAGTAAAAGTCATCAGACAATCCTTCGGTGTGGTTGGCTAGATTCTCAAATTCGGTTTGATACTCTCTCACAGTGCCAGTTTGGCAAAGTTTAGTGAGGGCTCCTGTGAAGTCATCAAAAGTGCTAGGACCAAATCGTTGCAAAAGGAGCTGGCAAAAGTCTGTCCATTTGGGCTCTTGATGAGCCTTGATGTACCAACGGTACCATTGAAGAGCTTCATATTCCAAATGAAAGGAAGCCAACCAGGGATAATTTTAAGGACCCATACTTATTTAAAAGTGTATAAACCTTGGCGAATCTTACGAATTCTTCAAATGTCAACTATAACATATTTGGCGATATTTTTCTAAAAGTATTTCAATTTATAAGGATTTTATATAGTTTATATAATAATTTGGCAATTTTTGGAATGAAAAAAGTTTACCCCATCAAAATTGGGCGAAATGGGGCTTCAAAAAATGCAAATTGACGAATCTTTTTTTGGAAAAAAAATGGAAAAATAGCCCATGGGCTAAATTTCGCCCCTAAAATGATCCTTGATGCCAACGAAACTTTGTTGACATCAAAAGTATTATGCATACTGAAATACTGTTCTGCACGATAGATCCATCCAGTTGGATCGGTACCATTGAAGTGAGGAAAATGAAGCTTCGGATCATGGAAATTGCTGGAAGAAGAGAACCCATTGTCTGCTGAAGACTCGGACTGCCGTTTGTTGTTCATAGCTGAATGTTCAAGATGGAGACCGAGAAATTTTTCATCTAGATCCTGGAGTTTGGCTTGGATGGCTGCAAGTGCGTCCTCCATGGTTTTTGCTCCTGCACGGGTGACAACCATAACCAGGATTTTTTTTTTTTTTTTTGGTTGATTGGGTAGGAAAACAAAAACAGAAACTACTTCAGTGAGGGAAAATATGGATTTGGGAAAAAATCAGAAGGGTAATTGGGGTTTGACTAGGTTTTGGACACTGTTGAATAGACAGGGAAGCAAAAATGAGGATTTCAGAAGCGGGGTGAAAGAATGGGAAAATTTGGCAGAGGGGAACAAAGAAGCAGAATTCAGAAAGGAACTCTGTGGTAAAATTTGAAGGTGATTGGGTGAAAACTGAGGAAGTTATGGCAAAACCTAAAAATAGACAAATGTGGGATTTCAGGATTTGGGAAGGGGAATGGGGATAGGGTCCTCAGGACTGAAATATGCAAAATGGTTGTGTGTTTTTTTTTTTTTTTAATTTTATCAGATTGAAGCGGCTACGGCTCGAAAGGGATCTGGAACAGCGCCGAATGGATTGAAAACGGCTGAATATGGAACGGCTTGCAAACTGGATCTGAAACGGCACAGTAGTGATCGACAATAGTTCAACTGAAAGTAGATATGGACCCCAGGTATGTGCGGCTTCCTAACAGTTCAAGGGTTTCACTCGGCCACCAATGCTGTCTGACGGCTTGCGTATTGGGGTAGTACCCCTCACTCCAAGGCTCAGGTAAAACTGATAACCGCTTTGCCACAAACGACAGCTCTTGGTTTACCTCACGGGTGGGAACTAGTCAATCAGGTAGGGGTCGTTTCCCTTTTCGCTGGCAGGTCCTCTCAATGGGCCAGCTACTTCGGGGTTCCTGTGGTACTCCTCACAATGAGTTTTAGGGCTTATGCCCAAGTACTTCCCATAGTTAAGCAGATAGGGATTATTTCCAAATCCGAACCTACAACAGATGCGAAAAAAAATTTGGTAGAAATTTCACCCAGCGAGCCCAAGAAAGTGCTCTGATACCAGATGTGATGCACCTGCAACAATTAATTAACAAGAATATGCGAAATAGCAGAAATGACAGAACTCAGAATCACTTTTATATTGATCACAGGCCACTTCAAGGGGGCAACCTCCTTTGAGAAAGCTCAATACAATTAACTTCACCATGCCTTCATAGGTCTCAACACACACTTATATACTAATTCTAGGCACCAATACTATGGGTCAAAACCATGGGCCGTTACAAACTATGGATCAACAAAACTACGGGTGACTTACAAAGCATATGCGCCAACAACAATAACATAAAGTATTGATCAACAAATACTACGGGACGACTTACAAAGCATATGCGTCTAACAACAACATACTAACAAAGTAAAGACATGGGTTCCTAACAGTCGGCCATCGTAGTACCTTCTCTGACCTCACACATTAGGGGGCATCTGTTACAACGTATTTTTCCACCCCATGAGAATTTGTACTCTTTGGCTTCCCTTACCTACTTATAAACTCAAAACCAAACTTGTGGTTCCCATTGAACCCTATTTTTACCTATTTTTCCTCCTGTACACAAGCTACCTCATTACACCTCGCGTATATGCATGTTGCTCCACTATAGCCAGCATACATCAAATTTTTGGTAAGTAATAGTAAAAAGTCTATTTTTCACTTCCAAAAAGTGGTCATTGTGACCTTTTTCCATCCATGCATCTCGAAACAACTCGATTCGACCCTTCACCTACCTTTTGGAGGATTATAGATTGAACTCTTATGGTGCATGGAAGGAGGAGAAAGAGAGAGCATCGAAACTCTATTAGATTTTTTCCATAACTTGAGTCTACATCCATTGATCCTAGTTGTTGTGAACCTTTTATGTTCACCTACCAAACTCTTGCATATTTTGTGAAGGACCGTATCCTTTACTCGTGAGTTTTACATTGCATGGGAGATAGAAGTGGTGGAGGCACAAGTGGAGGGACCTAGTGTTAAATTTTCAGAATTTAATTTAATCTGATCTAGGATCTTAACTGAGAGAACAACATGTACGGCATATCTACAGCATATCAATCATGGACACAATAATGCAATCACACAAGAGACACATATTTTAGTTGGGGAAAACCATAAAGGTGAAAAACCCCAATAACTTCCTCAGAGATAGATAGAGCAATGATACAACCAGAATACAAGAGATAGTCTTCTCCTAGCAGTAGAGCCTCCTCCTCCACAAGTGCGCCACTCTCCCAAGTGTGAGTGAGAGAATAGAATGTGTAAAATGAGAGAGACACACTCTCTATTTATACACTAACTTGACTTGACCTTTACTCAACTAGGTCGGCCTCAACTTAACCACTTAACATAATGCTGACTGGGCCGACCCCCACTAGGGTGGTCTAATAACCCTTTGAACCACATGGCCGACCCCCAATAGGGTGGTCTAATAACCCTTTGACCCACATGACTTATACAGGGCCGACCCCAACAAGGTGGTCTAATAACCCATCAAGTATAAGTTATGACACTTACAATATAAATGACGACACTTCGGTATAGAGGAATAATAACATCACTATAGGAATACAATATACATATATGTGAAATACATTCCAAAGTTACATATACATGAACACTCCCTCTTAACTAGGAAGGTATTTCTTGACATAGGTCTTCTAGCACAAGTCTTATTCTCTGGATCATCGTCACTGGATAATCGTCATCAAGTCATCATCATCGTCACTGTTGTTGCTATCTCAATCAATCTCTGAATCTACTCATCATAGGAAGTTCTACAGAGCCAGTCCTTTTTCATACTGGATGTAGGCCCACCACCTACAGGTCTTTGTCATCACTAACCATACTATGGAATCCTCAAGACTTATTACGTGCATCAAAATACCTCGAAAGAGCATCCCAGGCTATTACGAGCACACGCCTCTACCTATAGGATCTCCCAGGGCCATATTATGTGTGACCTCACCACAAAACCTCGCAAGAGCATCCCAGGTTGTTACGAGCACACAGCTCTACCTATAGGATCTCCTAGGGACAGATTATATGTGGTCACCACAAAACCTTACAAGAGAATCCCAGGCTGTTACTAGCACACATCTCTACCTATAGGATCTCCTAGGGTTAGATTATATGTGGTCATGGCAAAACCTCGCAAGAGCATCCCAGGACTTATTATGGGCACACAGCCCAACCTATCGGATCTCCCAAGGACATATTATATGCCATAGGACAAAACCTCGAAAGAGCATTTGCCAGATATCCCAAGGCCAGATTATATGCCATAGGAAAAACCTCGAAAGACTATGTGTAGATCTCCTAGGGCCAAATTATATGTCCTCCCAAAGAAAAACCTCGAAATAGCATTTGCCAAATATCCCAGGGCCAAATTATATGCCATAGGAAAAACCTCGAAAGACAATCTGCAAATCTCCCAGGGCAAAATTATATGCTCATCTGCACAACCTAATCCACGGCCATAGAGTATCAACCTGATACTCACCATACATCATCCTGATGTATACATGATCATCCTGATCATCATCACTGCAACATCCTGAAGCTCGTCATCCATGATCATCCTGATCATACAATGCATCTACCTGATGCATACCAAGTATCTACCTGATACATATCATCATACATGATCCACCTGATCATACAATGTATCCACCTGATACAAATACAAATACATGATCCACCTAATCATACATGATACATATCAACATACATGATCTACCTGATCATACAATGTATCCACCTGATACATCTACAGATACATGGTCCAAGCATCCAACATGATGCATATAAAAAATACATACAAATGATCCAACCGATCATATCCAACATCCAACATGATGCGTACATACATATACATATAAATGATCCAACTGATCATATCCATCATCATCCCGATGCATATACAGAGCAGTAACTGGAGCATCATCCTGATGCTCATCATCCAGCGCTTACATCCACAGCCATGTGAATGATCCTCCTTCCAACATGCTTGGAATGGCCTCTGCAAATGTGTCCATCACTTCTTCCTCGATGTGTCATCAATTCGAAGAACACCAAGACTCTCTCTGAAGTACTCAAACTTCACTCTGGCTAGTGGTTTCATCAGCACATCTGTAATCTACTCGTCCGTCACAATGTACAGGAGCTTCATAGCTCCTCTCTGCACCATATCCCTGATATAGTGATATTTGATCTCTATGTGTTTCGACATGTCATGAAACACTGGGTTCTCAGACAGCTTCACACAACTCTGGTTATCAAAAAAGATACTAGTAGCATCCAATGGGAGATCAAATAACTCAGACAGTAGCTTCCGTAGCCATACCACCTCACAACTAGCTGAACAGGCTACAACATACTCTGCCTCAGCTGTACTCAGTGCTACGCAGGACTGCTTCCTTCTAAACCAAGAGATCACACCTCATCCCATACTGAAGCAGCATCCAGATGTGCTCTTCCTATTTGTAGCACTGCCAGCCCAATCTGAATCAACACAACCCTGCAGGTTAAACTTTTGATTCGCTTCATACTTGAGCCCATAATCCACTGTACCCTTCAGGTACCTCAGAACATGCTTTACAGCAACCAGGTGAACACTCCTCAGATCCGTCAGGAACTGGGTCAATGTGTTCACTGCAAAGCAAATATGTGGTCTCGTGTTCGTTGGGTACATCAAGGACCCAATCATCTGACGATACATAGAGACATCAACCGGCTCAGATGAAGCATCACAAAGAAGCTTCATATTCGATGCCATAGGTGTGGCCATGGCCTTGCAATCCATCATCCCGAACCTCTTCAGGATCTCTACTACATACTTCCCTTGTCCAAGGAAGATTCCATCTGCACTCTGCCACACCTCCATGCCAAAAACAAATAGTGCATCATCCCTAAGTTCTTCATCTCGAACTCGGTAGCAAGCTTCCGCTGTGTGTCAGCAATCAATTTATCTTCACCTGTAACAAACAGGTTATCCGCATACAAAAGTAGTATCACTGGATTGCCTTCCTCATTCTTGTAGTAAATGTTGGAATCCACTTTACTCTTGGTAAATCCCAAACTGGATAGAAAGTTTTCTGTCCTACCAAGTTCTGCACACATATATGACTACACCATTCAAGAAGGTTGTCTTGAAATCCATCTGACGTATCTTCTATTTCATCACTTTTATATTTCTCTATGATGCCATCTGCAGCATGCTTGATCTGATAGTTCCATTTGGAAGTCACAACAGACTTCCCTTTAGCTCTTGGGACCGCATCCCAAACATCGTTCTTCATGATCAACAGATCATGGCATTCTTCCCGTATCCTGGGAACTTCAATATCTTCAATAGATAATTTTGTTGCTTGAACAAATGTTGTAGTCCTTCTTTTGTAGGTGAAGGTATACGGTATTTTCTACAAAACAAGTTAAATTGCATGATTAGAAACATCACATAATTTTTAGACAAATTCTAACACATAAAGAAATATGTCATACGTTCATGCAATTATGTTAGCCAACGCTTCAATACAACATTTATCCATTTTCCACAACTTTCTAGATGCCTTCCAGTCTCTACCAGAACATTGTTAAGAGTTTGCACTACTCCCAACATGTCAGCAAAGTGGTTTCATTCTAGATAAGTAGCACTGGAATGTTGTACAGTGCCATAGGCCACTTACCCATCACATGCATATTAGTACTATACTGTTTATTAATGCAATCATTCTAATATGCACAATACATATCCTAAGTCTAGGAACATGAGCATATACATCATTGAACAATTTTATTTAAACAAACAAATATGCAAGAAATGATAATTAAAAATACTTATCTTTGTTTGGTTGCTGGACGGACTCCCTCTAAGTCTTTGCTTCTTTGCAGGAGCTGCTGAAGTAGCTTCTTCTACACCTTTCTGTTGTGGAATGTAGAAAGATGGTCAACTCCCTATGAATATCTGCATCCTTGCAGAAACTACTGAAGTGTGCTCCTTTGCTTTCTTGCAAGAACAACTGGAGTGTGCTCCCTCTTGATCTTTGCTTCCTGGATTACCTGTCTTTGAACTTAAATCCATCCTTAATCACTATGCATGCTTATTAGTATCATCATTGTGTTATCCTTGAGGTCTCATACATAATCACACATTTATTAGTATATTCTTAATACTATCAAAACACAATAATCTTAAACATGTATAGTCATGATCATTCAGAGATAATAAACATTAGTATTCAAGGTTTCAGGGAAGTCTTCTTTTACTCATGCATATTCTTATTTGATCATAGGACTCTTCTAATTAGTTAAATCATCAATGCATAAACCCGTGATTACTCAAACCTATACCTTCATGATTCTTCTGGTTAGTCATATCATCAATTATGGTAAGAAACATAATATGCATACAGCCATGACTATTCAAACCTATGACTTCATGAATAATCATTATCAACAACACAACAATATAAGATCCTAACACAAGGTAGGATTCTAGCTTGATATAGGAAAAACATGCCTGGATTAGCATGCTATCTAGTTATGTCTAACATACCTAAACAATATCTTCTTTGTTCTCTTCAATGATTTGGAGATCCTGTGCTAGAACCTGCATATATCATAGGTTAAGCATAATAGAACAAAGTCATACATACCTCGTAAGTAGAACTTCTATGTGATCAAAGATTATGGATGAGTCTTTGTCTTCATGTTGTCATGGAACATGATTTGTCTTTCGTTATGTACCTGTATCTTGTTAGCAAACAACATCAACCTCATACAACACCATAGTGCATTAGTACAATCATATAACCCTAATCAATGAATGTCTTCTATCATTCATATGCATTCATATTTTTACTAAGGTGATGCGACAAGTCTAAAATCAAGATTGTTCTAACCGTAATAACATGAAGACAAACATATCATAAACTTAATCATGAAAAAATCTCGAGACATACCTGGATGAGTCATACCTGTCGAGATTGCTTGTAATCTTCTTATGTAATGCCTTAGCCTCATCTCCCTCTGAAACAGGAACTTCTTCACTTATGCAGGTGACCAATCCATCCTCTTCTAGGATTAAACCAATCCACTTGATTTGCAGGAACTTGATTAGGGTTTGTCAAAGAAACCCCAAAAATTCAAACTTTGAATTTCAAACTTCCGAAAGGATAGAAATATGTGCCTTGATGAGCTGATCAAGTTGGTATATTTAGAATTTGAAAACTGCAGAGTTTCACCCCTCGAAATTGCCTTTTAGATTTTCGGATTCACTAGGGAGGACCCTGAATTAGGGTTTGAGTTTCTCGGAGCTTCACCCAACCAAAATATTTGATTCAAATCTATAAGCTTTGATTTTTCTGAGGAGCTTCCATTCGTGGTCACAGATTTCCAAAATTCCAATTTTTGCAGAAGCCCTAATTTTCCATCTTTCTGATCAAAGTCCCGAACTGGGGTTTGATCAAGCCCGGCCTTCTTCCCAACCAAAAAATCTGATCTTGGTCTCTAAATTTTGATTTTGATAAATAGCATCCAATCGTGGTCTCTGATTACAAAAATTACAACTTTTTCCAAAGCCCTAAATTCTGGAACCCGTGAATGAAGGTGCTCAAAAATAATTATGTTTTGACAGAAATATGTACCTGATTTTTTCTAGTGTAACTCTGAACTTTTCGATCCACAAGGTCTAAAACATTTTCCTGTGATAGCCTGACCTGTTATATTTCCATCTCGATAGGTCTTACCTCAATTGGATTCTCTGAGAGAGAGTTATGCCAAGTGTCGCAACATGACCTGTTTATGGGATAATACAGGAGAGTGAACTTGTACGGCGTGCCATGTGTCACTAGTTCAACTTCTGCCTCTGAAAAATTTTCTTGAGATATCCCAACTTGTTATCTTTCCATCTTGATAGTTCAAACCTCAATTGGATTTGCTGAGAGATATTTATGCCAAGTGTCGCAACGTGACCGGTTTATGGGATAATACAGGAGAGCAAAGTTGTATGGCGTGCCACGCGTCACTGGTCCTACCTGTCACTTTTTACAAAATTTCATTGGAGCTTCCTAGCCCAAGTTATGACCTTTTTCGCAAGGTCACCTGATTTTGACTCAGATATGGAAGAGGCAGAAACCCTATATTGTACAGATCATAAATCACAAAGTACAACGAATTAGAGGTTGTCCTATCGACACAAGGTACATGGGGATATGCTCTTCGATCTCTAAAAGTTTCAGATGTGAAAACTTCACCAAAATGGATTTATAGCGACAGTGCTACAATGATTGGTTTTTGCTATATCAAACCCTAGCATCGTAAGTGCAACAAGTGTCATACATGCCATATCATGCCTTCTTTCAGGCTAGCTCTGATACCATGTTAAATTTTCAGAATTTACTTCAATCTGATATAGGATCTTAACTCAGAGAACAACATGTATAACATATCTATAGCATATCAATCATGGACACAATAATGCAAGCACACAAGCGACACATATTTTACTTGGGGAAAACCATAAAGGTGAAAAACCCCAATAACTTCCTTAGAGATAGATAGAGCAATGATACAACCAGAATATAAGAGATAGTCTTCTCCTAGCAGCAGAGCCTCCTCCTCCACAAGTGCACCACTCTCCCAAGTGTGAGTGAGAGAATAGAATGTGTAAAAAGAGAGAGACACACTCTCTATTTATACACTAACTTCACTTGACCTTTACTCAACTAGGTCTACCTCAACTTAACCACTTAGCATAATGCTGACTGGGCCGACCCCCACTAGGGTGGTCTAATAACCCTTTGAACCACATGACCGACCCCCAATAGGGTGGTATAATAACCCTTTGACCCACATGACTTATACAGGGCCGACCCCAACAAGGTGGTCTAATAACCCATCAAGTATAAGTTACGACACTTACAAGATAAATGACGACACTTCCGTATAGAGGAATAATAATATCTCTATAGGAATACAATATACATATATGTGAAATACATTCCGAAGTTACATATACATCAACACCCAGTTCTTGGTTCAGATGAGTTGCCGACAAGAGGTTGTATCATGTACTTCTTGTTCATATTAATAGAAATACTCATTTTCTTATTCAATTGATCTTGTGAATGGTTGTTTATTAACATTGGGTTACCTTTGCTTATTATATCATGTACTATGCTATTGTTTATGCTAACATCTTTCATACATTATATGCACTTGCTTGTGTTTATTGTTGAGACTAAGCTGTAGGTTCAAGTGTAGATATTTGAAAGCTCAATGAGGATCTACATTAAAAGTCTGGTTGAAGGTTGGTTTTTTATTCCACATCTTAGCATTTACATTTATATAGCATGCATTGGGAATTGAGTTGATTTCTCGTAGTCATTTGTCTGTTGTGGTCTACCCTGAGCCATAAGAAGTTTTTTTCCGTAACAAGATGACGATAATGATGATGATGATAATGATGATGATGATGATGATGATGATGATGATTATGATGATGGTGGTGGTGGTGGTGGTGGTGGTGGTGATGACGACGACAATGATGATGGATGTGGTGACAACAATGATGATGATGATGATGATGATGATGATGATGATGATGATTATGAAGATGCTGATGACGATTATGATGATGATGACGATGATGATGATAATGATGATGATGATGATGAGGAAGAGGGTGATGACGATGACAATGATGATGATGATGATGATGATGATGATGAAGATGATGATGCTGATGAAGATGAGGACGATGATGACGATGAGGATGATGATGATGATGATGATGATGATGAGGATGAGGATGAGGATGAGGATGATGATGATGAATATGATGATCATGATCATGATCATGAAGAACATGAATATGATGGTGATGACGACAAGAACAATGATGGTGAAGATGATGATGATGATGACATCGATAAGGGTTAGGGGTTAATTTTTATTTGAATGGACACTTTAGAGGTTAGAATTACATGGTTAGGATTATAGAGGTTAAGGGATATATATCATTATGTGTTAGTATTTAGGAGTCTTAGGGGCTATATTAGTAGATTATAGTGGGACAATAGTTACGGTGGTTAGTTGTACTAGGGACTAGGGATTGCAGTGGCTAGGGACTAATGGTCAAGGGTTTGGGGATTGAGATATAGGGGTCATGGATTTATGGTTACAAGGATGAAGATTTATATGTACATGAGGATAATGCGAGTTAGTGATTTTTTGTCATAGTATATCTCCTAACCCTTGTGGTGAAGGATAGAGGAGAGGGGTGAGGGAGGGAGGAGGGATTGGGTAGAGTGGAAGAGAGTAGGGGGGATTGGGTGGATAGGAAGAGAAGGGGGTGGGGTTATAGAGAGGGGGGGGTCCCAACCTTAGAGGAAATCTCATTTTATTCAACAAAAATAGTGAATGAAAATAGTTTGGAACTTTTATGTCTAGGAATGGAAATTATATTTTCTAGAAATAGAATCAATGCGTGTGCGCATATCAACACGTGCGGGCATATCAACACATGTGTGCATACCAACGTGTGCATGTATAGCAATGCGTGCACGCATCTGCATGTGTATGCATAACAACGCGTGCGTGCCTATGCGCGTGCACGCATTTGCACGCACGCGTGTCTAGATTCAAATTATTTTTTGTGCCATTGCAGGTTTGGTATTAACTTCGGATTGCCAAACCTTGAGGCTCGGTCTGATTTATGGAAAAACACAGCAAATGTTGTAACTTCATGTTTTTCAAGCTTAGTTCCGCATATGCTCCACTCGTGCACTATTGATGAAATTGCATACACTTGTTGAGCTCTGTGTCCAAATTCTAACTATATATTTTTTGAATATACCTGTTGTTGTTTTCTATTTTTAATTCATTTTTAACTGCACTCATGTCAAATTTGTAAAAAACATAGATTGTTTATTTAGCCTATAACTTTTGATTGGCTTACATATTTCAAAAACGGAAAAGAACCCACACAAGAGTACAAGAATACCTACAAGCTATAAAAAAAATATTGATTATGTTCAGACCATGATATGGTGGACCAACACTCGACCATGTCATTTTAAGGCTTCATTGAATTTATGTTTCCTACGCCTGTACATATTGTTTTCCTCATAAACTGACAATTTACATAACAAACCCGTGGACCAACAAAAACATGTGAATTATGTTTTGTAGAAAAAATAGCATATCAATCTTAAAATAATGACATTTTGGGGTGGTTATACCACTTTTCCATAAATAAAAGTTATATATTCCGGAAGGCGATTCGTTTTTCTACATTTCATCTTTTTACACCTAATTCGAAAAAGTTTTGTAAGTACCTCTAATAATTCAGTTTAATGATAATATTTTTGTTTTTCCAGCATGTCATTTCAACTAACGTGTCATAATTGGGTATCATTACGTTGCACGAGCCCTCATGTTATGCTCATAATACGAAATTTGATATGATTGCTTTTTGTTGAAAAGAAAGTTGAAAAGGACTAAGAGTACTTGAGAAGAAGTATTACCATACATGAGGTATGGATGAGCATGTTTTATGTGGCAAGGTTGTGTGCCATGAAAAAAAACATGTGAATATTCTGTCTTAGATTATGATTAGTATATATCATGTATGTTTGACAGAGATTGCAAGTGCAGGAATGATACAAAGTGAATCTTTGTAAGTATAACTGCACTCTGAAAGAGTTTCTATGAAAAGGGAAACAACAGGATGTTGCAAAGAAATTTACTATTTATGTTCTTCTTAATTTTGAAAAAAAATCATGTGTATGCATGTGTTTTATGATTAAATGCTAAAAACAACTTCTGTTTTTTGTGTAAAGTACATGTATAAAAGACAAGAAACATTGAAGATATCCAAAAGAGATCTCCAAGAAATCAAAGATAGATGAAAATTTATTCTTACAAAGGAAATTGAAAGTTGAAGATAAAATTTTGAAGGGTATGAACACCAAGGACGGTGTTATTCTTATAGGGGGAGGATGTAATGTCCCTCTTTTATCCATATTATTTTGAAATATAAAGTGTAATTGTGTACCCGTTTATGACAAGGAGCTCAAGGCAGAGGCTCTACATGTAAAACTTTGTAAGTATTGTGGTGATTTCCTAAGTTGTAATTTGAATTTGTACACTTAGGATATTGAAATTCTTGACACAACTAACCGATAGGGGCATGAATCCACTAGAGGGATAGGTTTCATGGATGAGCTAGACATGCGTTTGGTGACAAGTGTCATCTTGGTACCGCGGGCACTTGAAGAAAAGTGAAGTGTGATGTTCACTAAATGACCTTAAGTTAATATGTGCCATGTTAAATCAAGTTAACAATCATTCCTAAATAGGAGCGTTGAATGAATTACTATTCATTGCAAGGAACGGATCTTGAAACGCTCATGAAACACTCCTAGATGTATGGGTGGATTTATTTTAGGTTAAATGCTTATGTGTATTTTTTTTGGATAGTTTTTTTTATTTGATTTCTGAATGTGAAGGGAACAACTCTTCGAGTAGTAGCCCTTGGGTTATATATATATATATATATATATATATAGATATATATATATATATATATATATATATATATATAATTGCTTGGAATTTTTTGTACTAGTGGCCTCTATGGAGAGGACCATCCCAACCCTTTGCATATTTGTGGTTGAAATTTCTTCTTTGTGTCATTTGGTATCTTGAAGATAAAGAAAGGGTGTGGCATGGTCTGTATTCTTTTATTTAAATTTGAACTCTCTCTCTCTGAGAAGAGAGGGCATAGGTTAAGCTTTTGTTGGCAAGTAATTATATTTAAATATGATTACTTATCCTAGCTCAAGTGTGAGCTAAGTGGAAGAGAGAGTTGTAGGCACAACAGATCCCATGCTTCATTATGATCATGGGAGCCCCATTTTGTAAATAGAAAGGTATGTAGGCAAGTTTTAAATTTTGATTTTCTATGGAATCATACCTTTTGTTTCTGGTTTGTTTAATTATCATTTTTCCCTTTGAAAATTTCTAAGTTTCTGGTTGTTTTCTTGATTTGCAGGAAGACTTAGATTCTTTCAAATATCATTTTCTTACTGCAAATACCGAAATCCCGAGACCTGCAATCCCGCAATTGCGGATTGCAGGAATCATTTGTTATTTCTTTTGGAATTTCGTCAACCGGAAACCCACAACTCGAAATTGGGGGTTGCGGGAAGACTATGTAAATATTTTAGAAATCCTGATTCCGCAACCCGAAAACCAAAATTATGGATTTCGGATTGTGGAAACTCGTTATGCCAATAAATCACGTTGCGTGTTTCCGCAACCCGCAACCCGCAAATTGCAGATTATAGGTTGCGGAAAAAGTTATTTTAGTTTTAAAACATTGTTTTCGTTCCCGAAACCCGTAACCCGAAATTCCGGGTTGTGGATTTTGGAACCACATTTGTTCTTTGATTCGCATTTTGTAAACCCGAAACCCGCAACCCGCAAATTGCAAATTGTGGATTTCGGGAATTTTGAATAAAGTTTGAATTTAAATTTGTGAACCCGATCCCGCATTCTGTTGGAGTTAATCTCAGTCATTTGTTTCCTCTAATCCTATGGTCCAGGTCTGATCTAATGGATGAAATCACGTCGTTTGCTTGAACGTGTAAACTCTCTGTTCTCCATCATTCTGGTAACCAGGCTTCTAACTGTGATTTTCACCTTTGGCTCAAATTTGAAGTCATGATTTCTGACTTGATTGATCTATAATGATAATCTCTCAAATGTGATTTCATGTCATGCATGTTTCAATTCAATTTGTACTTTCACCCTGATCTTACTCCAGTTAACACATGCTATGACTTGCTTCGTTACAGTTTGGATGATTACAGTGTCCAAGTTGTAATATTTTAAATCATGGCATTCCATTATACTCAATCATTATGGTTTTATTGGTTTTTATTGAATGCGGAGACAAGTATGAGGAAATTTATTCTTCGTCTACAATTACATAGAGAAATCTTGTATTCAACACCCATAGGTAATCTCCAAATAATCATGTATCAGCAGTATGCAAATAGATCATAAGTCTCTGGGCAGTTCTTTTGAAGAAGAGGAACTTCAATCTCTCTTATATCCAGAACCTATGTTGTCACCTTTTCATGCAAGTGTTCTTGATACAAGTAGTAGTAGCGAAGAGGAGGCTTCTGAAACTCAACCCATATGTATGCAACTTCTTCAGATGAAGAGATAGGAAGTCATTTAAGAGCCCATACATCAATATGACACCATTATCCATGATTTTATAATCAATGAAGACCCCGCTACTTCACCACCCCCTTTGAAGGAAGATTCTTTTGTTGATTTCTCCGATTTAGAAGACATTATTGAACTTCTGAAAGTTCCCGAGAAAGATTTTTCGGATCTTCTGCGCCTGTTATTGACAGTCAGTAATTGGTCATTGAATTTTGTGGTTTTCCACTGGATTCTCCCGAAAATTAGAAAATGGATCTTGCCTGGATATTTTGTTAAAGGATTGGAAAGAATCATATATATAGGTGCTGTTAGAAATCTGGGACAAATGGCAAGTTTTTCTAGGCCATTAGTTTAGTTTTGATTTTTTAATTCCGGTTTGTGGGAATTTACTACTTGTATTATTATTTTGTAAACTCTTATTTAAAGAGATGATCTATTGTAGAGAGGGGAGGATAGGATTTGGAGGAAAAATCTGCAATAGAAGATGGAGATGCTCTATTTTGATACAAGCTTGTAATTTCTTACAAACTGTCATTGAATACAATAAAGTTATTTCTAGATATAGTTTTGTCAATTTAATAAAGTTTATTTGATGAATGTGATTTTTTTCCAAGTTCCGTATCTGACACTATTTTGATCCTTTGCAATTTATAATTACATTGATATACAGTTTTGATTTATCTTTGCTCATGATCTGTGTATCTCTAAATGTTTTAAAGGGTTTATTCTATTAAAACTTTTATCGATTTCTGCAAATGATTCTTTCAGCAAGTTACAAATGGTGTTAATTTTTCAATTAACATATAAGCTAAATATCAAATCTTGAATGCATAACAATCTTAAATTTTCCATTACTTGATTTTTATTAATTAATTGCAACTTGAACAGTTAAGTCATTGATCCTTTTCACATTTCTGTTTAATTGGTGAATGATCTTATCTATTTACATATCAAGCTGATCGTCACTTATCTCAGACACCTTCTTAGGGCAGATCTAACTTAGTCTAGTTTCTTTCAAATAGATTAGTGTTTACATACCTCTTACACATAGACTTATTCGTTAGAAAACTGATCCATTTGGATCAAAACCTATCAACTCATAGAGTGCCAACGGAGGCCCAATATCCATGGGAGATTACTTTACCAAATAGGCCAAAGATAGAACTATCCTTGCGTAGGATCTTTTGAAGCCTTTCAGTCTGGGTTTTCCCCCTCTGTCGAGAGCTTAGGAACCCATTCCAGCATCTTGCATATCCTACACATCCGAGGCTTTGACAAATGGCACGAGAAGGAGGGTCAATAGTTAACTATGCCTCAACAAAATACTCAGAAATATCCTCTAGCAAGAATACTGATTGTCACCCGTAGCCACACACGGACATATACTTATGTTGAGCAACTGGTGCAACAACCCAATACTATCCCTATCACCCCTACAGCTCACCGAGATCCTAGAACATGAGATATCATCATTATATCACCCACAAGAGGACCCATCTCAATTGAAAAAATAATCAAACGTTCTAATGATAGTGCTGGTAGGTTACAACAGAGGATTGCTGAAGAAAGAAATCAAGGATTATAAGCAATTCACCAAGAAAACACTAATCCACAAGAAAACATTCAAGATAATCAAGATAATCAAAATTCAGCTGAGCCCACTGAGCAAAATACTTCATCAAACCAACATCAACTCCTTGAATTTGATCTTGATTTATCATTCACTGAAATAGAAAAAGCTTCACACACAACTACCTCAGGTGGACCACCACCCTCTCCTCCTTCATCATCATCTTCCTCATCTAAAAGTGAGCACTCCTCTAGTTCTTCATCTGAAGAAGAAGAAGAACAACCTATGGCAGCAGAAGGCCAGAACAGACCTTGGATTGACCAAGATGTTGTGTTCATACTCGGGGATCAACATAGATTGCCTAAAAACCCTGAGAAATGGATTCCTAAGTTCGATCGAGACAATAATTCACCTACATTAGACCACATCAAAACCTTTATGCAGGATATTAGACTTAGGAGTGTTATTCATGAAGATGTGGTTTGGAGACTATTCCCTTATACTTTCGAAGGCAAGGCATCCACATGGTATTTTTCTTTAGAAGCCAGATCCATAACCTCGTGGGATGAATTTGAAAATTTGTTTATACAGAAATTTGGGGATGATAAGACCACAGGATTTAGTTTTGGAGTTGTTTTCCATAAAAATGAAAGGTAAAAAAAGGGTTAAAGACTACAATCTGAGGTTTTGTTATTTGAAGAACAAAATTCCTGCCTGTTCTTCCTGGAGAATAACTTTTGGTTTCCTATTATGAAAAAGGTCGGTCTGTACCTATTGTTATGTGGGTCAAGAGGGCACACAAAGACAACTTGTTTGAAGCTTATGATGAATCCATTCAAGTTGAAAAGGATATCTATCGCCTAAAAGATAATCCTGAGGCTTTACAAGAACAACCTTCTACATCAAGAAAGAAAACAGACATTGTGCTCAAGCCCACTACCCAAAACAAAGATCCCTTTGAAATGACTGATATTAAGAAGTTTCTCCAAAAAATGTCAAATGAGATGGTGGATCTAAAAAGAAATAATAATGATAATCAAAATCAAAACAGAGGTTTTGTAAGGCCACCATTTAGGAGACCTTATCAACCTCCTCAAAATCCACCACCTCCTAATCCTAATGAAGGATTGAGTTCTGAAGAGATCTATTCCATTTTCAAATCCCTTGCCACTAAATCACAAAATGCCCCTGAATCTTCTAAAGATCAAGCAAACCATGACCCACAGTTACCAGAAGGAGAAGATGAATAAGAGGATCCATAGGTAAATATTGTTAGTTATTTCTCTGAATTTCAAATGAATGAAGAAGAGGAAGAACCTGAGACAGTGTTCAACATTCAACACCCTTATAACACTAGGTCAAGACCATAACCCGCTCAGGAGCCTTCATCTTCAACAACACCTCCCAGCGAAAGTAAAACTGTTCCTCAAAAGGATACAGTCATTCCTGAATTGGAGTACAGTTTGGCTGAAGATTTGACGAGAGTCAAAGCAAACATCTCTCTGTTTGAACTTCTTAAAAATCCCTTCTATGAGGTATTCTTTACCTAAAAGCATGATAATCAAACAACCTAGGGAATCATAGAAAAATAACTTAGAATCTTTTACCAAGCCAGAAGATCAGAAATATGGAAGTAAGAGGACTCCTCCCTTCTTGCTAACTTTTGAAATCTTCAACAATAATGTACACAATTGTATGATAGACTCAGGATATTCTTCCATCGTAATGCCCCTGTCTGTTTGTAGAAAACTTAATGCCAACTTGGGAATATTTCCCTACTCACATTGTCCAACTTGATAGTTCAAAAGTAAGAGTAGTAGGGAGGTTGAGAAATGTGTTGTTGACTTTGTCTGCTGACCCTCGGATTCACCAGACCATTGACATTTCTATAGCTGACATTCCTGAAGCCTATGGGATGTGGCTGAGCAGAGACTGGTCAAAGAAACTTAAAGGTTACTTTGCCACTAATTGGTCTCACCTATGGTTACCCTACAATGGACAACCAAATAATATTAAGATTAGTAGGGAACCATTTATGAAGTAAACAGTCACTGACCTTAATGATTCAAGTGAAACTGCTTGTTATTTCAGTTCACATATTGAGCATTTCATTTTTGTTACCTTCTTTCGAGATTTTCAAGCTGATTCTTCACCAGATGAGAATGTACAGAATGAGTCACAGATTTCCAATGTTACCATTGTACCATTCTCTAGAACCATTGTACATAATGTTTATAATGTCAATACCAATTTTAGGATAGACCCCACTGCATGGACTTTATTTTTTGATGGCTCCAAATCCAAGGATGGAGCTAGTGCAGGTTGTGTACTTATTGATCCCAAAGGGACAAAAACCATGATTGCTTGCAGGCTTGAATTTGATTGTACAAATAATGTAGCAGAATATGAGGCTCTTGTGTAGGGACTCAAAAAATCTATTGATATGGGTGCTCAAGTGATAGAATGTTTTGGTGATTCTGAAATCATAGTTAAACAGGTAAGGAATAAGATACACTGTCTGTCCCCTCGTTTAACCAATTATCAGAAAATGGTAAGAGAACTCACAAACTCCTTTTCTGCATTCAACATTAACTCAGTCCCTAGGTTACAGAAATTTGATGCTAACCTCTTAGTAAATACTGCTTCTAGGTTAATTCCACCAGAAGGCTTGTAACCTGATACCTTTTCAATAGAACTTATGTACAAGCCTTCCATTCCTGACCATGTTACAAACTGGAAATTGTTTGATGATGATCAACAAATTCTAGATTTCCTCTCAGCTCAAGATACTTTTCAACACATGGCCATAGATGAAGCTGAGCATGAAAAATCCCTAGCTAATCCTTCCAACATTATCCCAAAGTCAGTAATCAACCTAGAAATTTGTTATGACCTGCAGGACAAATTTAAACACAAGGCCAACTGTAAGACACAAAGCTCTTCCTTGAACTATGAACCAGTAAATATAGGCACTGAATAGAACCCCCGATTCATTAACCTTGGAATTGACTGTTCTATTGACAAAAAAAGAGCTTTCATCAGATTGTGTAAAGAATATAAAGATGTTTTTGCTTGGACCTATAATGAACTGGAAACCTTTGATACTACCATTATGTATCATAGCATACCCATGAAGCCAGAAGTAAAACCTTACCAACATAAACTCGAGAAGATGCATCCTAGTTTGGAATCCTCTGTGAATAAAGAACTCGAGCAGTTGCTGACAGCTAGAATCATATTCCCTGTCAGACACACACAATGGATAGCAAATTTAGTTCCTGTTCGAAAAGAGAATGGATAAATCAGACTTGTGTCGATTTGAGAAATTTAAACAAAGCTTCCGAGAAACATAACTACCATGTTCCTCCCATGGAACAAATTCTACAAAAGGTAGCAGGGTCAGAAATGTTCTCTCCTGGATGTTTTTTTAGGTTACAACCAAGTCATTGTTGCCCCTGATGACCAACTGAAAACATCCTTCAGAACCCCGTATGGTAGCTTCACCTACAAGCCAATTCCCTTTCGAATGATAAATGCAGGGGCCATGTTTCAGAGAGCTATGTACATAGTTTTCAGAGGTTTAATATTGCATAATTCTGTCGTAGTATATCTAGATGACATTACTATATATTCGAAGAAACGACATGAACATTTATCTACTTTGAAACAGGTTTTTGAATGCTGCAGGAGGCACAGAATATCCCTAAACCCCAAGAAGTCTACAATTGCAGTGACAGAAGGTAAGATTCTTCGTTTCATTGTTTCCAAAGAAGGTATGATTATTGATCCCGAATGCACTGATGCTATTTCAAATATTGGTTTTCCTAGCTCACGCAAAGCCATGCAGTCATTCCTTGGGAAGATCAATTTTGTACATAGGTTTGTTCCCAATTTCGCACAGATTGTTAAGCCTTTACAGCAATTAGTTAAGAAAGATGTACAGTTTAGTTGGTCACGGGAACAGAAAGATGCATTTGTTGAAATTTGCAGGGCCATTGCAGAAGCTCCTGCTCTGATGTCCCCCGATTTTAACAAGGATTTTATTTTATATACTTTCGCTATTGATTTTTCTTATGCCATTGTTTTGAAACAAAAGCATGAAAATGATACTAAGATTCCAATTTCCTTAATGAGCTCAACATTTAAAGGAGTTGAACTTAATTACTCCCAAATTGATAAGCAAGCTTATGCAGTTTACAAGTCTGTGAAACATTACAGGCCCTACTTGTTGAAATCTAGAACGAAAGTAATTGTGCCATATACCGCTATAAGAAACATGCTGGTCCAGAAAGAACTGGGTGAAAAGAGGGCCCATTGGATGACTTCTTTGTAGGAATATGATATGGAAATCGGGCCAGCAAAAATTGTAAAAGGGAAAGGTTTGTGCTTACTTACCACTCAGTCAAATGACCCTTTACAGCAACAGACTGAGTGGGAACAGGAGGAAGATATCCCTACAAGTTTTGTTAATGCAATTAGTACTCCAACATCTGAATGGTATGACGATAACAAGTTTTTTCTGAACAATGGGTTTACTCCCGAAACCTTAGACTTCAAAAAACGTAGATCTTTGAGATTAAAGTCTACTCCTTATCAATTCATTAATGGAATTATGTTTAGAAAAAATTATGATGGAGTCTTTCTTAGGTGCTTTGTTGATGTATATGTAACTTCGGAATGTATTTCATATATGTCTATTGTACTCTTATAGAGATGGAATTATTCCTCTATATGGAAGTGTTTGTATTCATATAGAGATGTTATTATTCCTCTATACGGAAGTGTCGTCATTTATATTGTAAGTGTCGTAACTTATACTTGATGGGTTATTAGACCACCTTGTTGGGGTCGGCCCTGTATAAGTCATGTGGGTCGAAGGGCTATTAGACCACCCTATTGGGGGTCAGCCATGTGGTTCAAAGGATTATTAGACCTCCCTATTGGGTGTTGTCCCAGTCATCATTATCTTATGTGGTTAAGTTAAGGCCGACCTAGTAAAGGTTATTAGGCAATTCAAGTATAAATAGAGTGCGGGAGGCACTCTATTTGATCATTCTATTCTCTCTCACACTCTTGGGAGATTGATGCACTTGTGGAGGAGGAGAAGCTTCTGCTAGGAGATGTCTATCTCTTATTCTTGGGTTGTATCATTGCTCTATCTATCTCTGAGGAAGTTATTGGGGCTTTTCACCTTTATGGTTTTCCCCAAGTAAACTTTGTGTCTCTTGTGTGCTTGCATTATTGTATCCATGATTGATATGATATAGATATGTTGTAAATGTTGTTCTTTCATTTAAGATCTTATATCATATTGAAGTAAATTTTGAAAAACTAACATGGTATCAGAGCTATCCTGAAAGAAGGCATGGTATGGCATGTATGACACTTGTTGCACTTGCAAAGCTAGGGCTTGATATAGAAAAAACAAGTCATCGTAGCACTTTCGCTATAAATACATTTTGGAAAGGTTTCAGGGTCTAAATATCGTATAGGGAGAATCTAAGATCCTCATGTACCTTGTGTCCAAAGGACAACTTCTAATTCATTGTACTTTGTGTTTTATGATCTGTACAATATAGGGTTTCTGCCTCTTCCAGATCTGAGTCATAAATAGGTGACCTAGGAAAAAAGGTCATAACATGGGATAGGAAGCTCCAAATGAAATTTCATAAAACGTGACAGGTAGTGCACGGAATTTAATTTCTCGGGTAACCTTTTCAGAGGCAGAAACAGAACTAGTGACACGTTGCATGCCGTATAATTTCGCTCTCCTGTTTTATCCCATAAATAGGTCACGTTGCGACACTTGGAATAACTCTCTCTCAGAGAATCCATTTGAGGTCAGACCTATGGGGTTGGAAATATGATAGGTCAGGATATCACATGAAAATGTTTCAGACCCTGGGGATCGAAAAGTTCAGATTTACACTAGAAACAATTAGGTACATATTTATGTCAAAACAGAATTATTTTTTAGCACCTTCATTCATGGCTTCCGGAATTTAGGCTTTTGGAGAAAGTTGAAATTTTTGTAATCGAAGACTACGGAAGAATGCTACTCATCAAAATATAAATTTAGAGACCAAGATCAGAATTTTTGGTTAGGCAGAAGGTGTGATGAACCTGCAATAATTAATTAATGCAAATACATGAGATATCAGAAATAATAGAACAGAATCACTTTTATATTGATCACGGGCCACTTCGAGGGGGAAACCTCCTTTGAGCAAGCTCAATACAATTAACTTCACGGTGCCTTTAATGACCTCAACACACACTTATATACTAAGTCTATGCCCAATACTATGAGTCAAAACCATGGGACATATAATACTACGGGACGACTTACAAAGCATATGCGTCCAATACTATGGGTCAATACTATGGGCTAATATAAACTACGGATCAACAAATACTACAGGAGAACTTACAAAGCATATGCGTCCAACAACAATATACTAACATATTAAAGAGAAGGGTTGACATAGGTTCCTAACATCCCCTCTCCCTTAGAAAAAGCTTTGTCCTCAAAGCTTTGGTTGGAGAAATTGCTGCAGAATCTGAAGGAGTGGTTCCCTGGTAGCATCCTCGGTTTGCATTTCGGGCCACTGACGCCTTTGGAGTGTCAAGGAGGATTGTTTGGAAGGCTGTAGATGAAGAATAACCCTATCAGGTGCGTGGAAAATGCATTCAGAACGGTGCTGATCGGCTTGTTGTTTCAGGCGAATTCTGGCCATGTGAAGATTGTCCTGCAAAATGAGAAGAATCGGATCGTGGTTTCAAAGAACCGAGTCAATTTCCTAAACTGGGGAGCTGCTAAGGGTGTATTCAAGAAGAACTGGTGGTGTTTTTCCATAGAATTCTTCATATGGTGTCCTTTGAGATGTGGTATTGTACCACCAGAGAGCTGCTAGGAAATCCATAGAAATAGTTGGCCAAAGCTGTGTAGGGATGGGAAAGGGTTTGAGCAATCCTGAAAGGAGTGTCGTTTCCCCCTTGTTGACTTGGAAAGTATCATCGTCAGCCACCATCTGTTGAATTATCATTTTTAGTCCTAGCCAAAAGAATTTACACTGTTCCCGGTCATACATTTTGCAGAACCCAGAGTGCCCTGTTGATGAAGAAGCATGGATTTCATAGAAGAGATAGCCCTGTTGAACATATTGCAACCAATTTGGAATAGGCAGAGAAAGAGCTGTAAGAGAAAATGGGTCATAAATTGTGCGAGAAGGAGCATCTTCCACCATATTGTCCTTGCCCTTCTTGTAAGTGATCACATAGGGATAACCCATTGCAGGTGTGTTGGGGAGGAGACCCATTGTTCCAGAAAATTTTCCAAACTCGAGAGATCAGTCTTGATGCAAAAATAAGTCCCTAATAGGTATGGCTTCCACTTTTGTACTGCATGCAAACTAGCCATCATTTCCTGCTGAGAGGTAGATGTGGCTACATTCTTACCGGAAAGGTCTCTTGAAGGAAGCAAGCGCATTGGTTCAGCAAAGATACCTGCATATCTATCCAAGGAAGTAGTGGAGACTGTTGATGGGTGCATCTGAATGGAATTGAGCTGAGCGATGACACCATGTGAATTCTTCTTAAGGATTTTTCCAGGCAATGTGAACTGATGATGCAAAGAGACCCTGGTTGTAAGCCCATAAATTTGTGTTGTGCCCCATTGACTTTAAAATGCATCCAAAGTTCAGCAAAATCCCATAAGATGGGGCCAAGTGTGCGTAACCATTGAACGCCCAAAACCACATCACATCCGCCTAAGGACAAGGAAAACATGTCAAAGCGTAGGTTATAATCTTCCATAGAGATACGCACATTGTGACACTTCCCCTTGCAAGGTAAGGTGCCCCCATTGGAAACCATGACTTCAAAGTTGGAGCAAGGATGGACAAAACAATCAGCCTGTTTGGAAATTCGAGGGTTAATTAAGTTATGAGTGCTACCAGAATCAATGAGTATGGTAAGAGGGAGCTTCTTGAAGTATCCCCTGACCCACATTGTTTGTGGGGTGGTGATGCCGGTTATAGCATGGAGAGAGATATCAGGTGGGTTGTCCTGAGATAGGGTGTCAACAGGCGGGTGTTGAATGTTGACCTGATCATCTACTGTATCTGTAGCTTCTTCACCAAGTTCTAAAGCAGACAGAGAATCCACATCCAAGAGATAGAGCTTTTGTTGAACACATCTATGTCCCCGAGTGAATTTCTCATCACAATTATAGCAAAGCCCTTTTTCTCGGCGTGCCTGCATTTCTATTTCAGACAAATGCTTGATAGGAGTTGGTTGAGGAGCAGGTGTGACGGGAGGTCGTTGGGAACCCCTATTTATGAAGGGAACAAAGGTGGGTTTGGAGCGTTGTTGAGCTACAATCTTGTCCTCAGCCAGCTTAGCTAATCCTAGGACTTCCATCATTGTGTTGGGACAAAAAATTTTGACCTCTGAGCGGATTTCATCCTTGAGACCACTGATAAAACAACTCCTGTAGAATTCATCAGACAATCCTTCTGTGTGATTGGCTAGTTTCTCAAATTCCGTTTGATACTCTCTCACTGTGCCAGTTTGGTGAAGTTTAGTGAGTGCTCCTATGAAGTCGCCAAAAGCACTAGGACCAAATCATGGCAAAATGAGTTGGAAAAAATCTGTCCAGTTTGGCTCAGGATGAGCTTTGATGTACCAATGGTACCATTGAAGGGCTTCCTGTTCCAAATGAAAGGATGTAAGTGGAACTTTCTGAACATCAAAAGTATTATGCAGACTGAAATATTGTTCTACTCGGTATATCCATCCAGTCGGAGTAGTACCATTGAAGCGAGGAAAATCAAGCTTCGGCCCACGAAAATTGCTAGAAGAAGAGAACCCGGTGGCTGCAAAAGATTCTGGCTGTCTGGTATTGTTCATGGTTCAATGCTGAAGATGGAGGCTGAAAAAATTTTCATCCAGATCTTGGAGTTTGGTTTGGATGGCTGCAAGTGCTTCCTCCATGGTGTGTGCTCCTGCACGGGTGACAACCATAACCAGGTTTTTTTTTTTTTTTTTGGTGGAATGGATAGAAAAACACAAATAGAAGCTGATTTAGTAAAGGGAAATTTGGATTGGGGAAACAATCTGATGGGTAATTGGGGTTTGACTAGATTTTGGACACTGTCGAAAGGACAAGAAAGAAAAAAGGGGGATTTCGGAAGCGGGCTGATAGAATGAGAAAATTTGGCAGAGAGGGACAAAGAAGCAGAATTCAAAAAGGAACTCTATGCGGAAGGGATCGAAAATGGCTGGATCTGAAATGGAGACTAGATATGGAACGAATTTCATAATAGATCTGAAACAGCTAGATCTGGAGCGGAAGTGATCGGCAACAGTTCAACTGAAAATAGATATGGACCCCAGGTATGTACAGCTTCCTAACAGTTCAGGTGTTTCACTCGGCCACCAATGTTGTCTGATGGCTTGCGTATTAGGGAAGTACCCCTCACTCCATGGCTCAGGTAAAACTGATAACCGCTTTGCCACAAACGACAGCTCTTGGTTTACCTCACAGGTGGGAACTAGTCAATCAGGTAGGGGTCGTTTCCCTTTTCGCTGGCAGGTCCTCTCAATGGGCCAGCTACTTTGGGGTTCCTGTGGTACTCACAATGAGTTTTAGGGCTTATGCCCAAGTACTTCCCACAATTAAGAGGATAGGGATTATTCCCAAATTCGAACCTGCAATAGATGCGAAAAAAAATTTCGCACAAATTCCACCCAATGAGCCCAAGAAAGTGCTCTGATACCAGATGTGATGAACCTGCAATAATTAATTAATGCAAATACACGAGATATCAGAAATAATAGAACAGAATCACTTTTATATTGATCACGGGCCACTTCGAGGGGGAAACCTCCTTTGAGCAAGCTCAATACAATTAACTTCACGGTGCCTTCAATGACCTCAACACACACTTATATACTAAGTCTATGCCCAATACTATGAGTCAAAACCATGGGACATATAATAATACGGGACGACTTACAAAGCATATGCGTCCAATACTATGGGTCAATACTATGGGCTAATATAAACTACGGATCAACAAATACTATTGGACGACTTACAAAGCATATGCTTCCAACAACAGTATACTAACATAGTAAAGAGAAGGTTTGACATAGGTTCCTAACAGAAGGCCGAGCTTGATCAGACCCTAGTTCGGGACTTTGATAGGAAAAGTGAAAAATTAGGGCTTCTGCAAAAATGGAAATTTTTGAAATCTGTGACCACAGCTAGAAGCTCCTTAGAAAAATTGAAGCTTAGAGCTTTGGATCGAACCTTTTGATTGGGCAGAAGGGTGGGCTTTGTCAAACGCTAGTTTAGGGTCATGTCCAGTGAATCCAGAAGTTTCAAAGGAAAATTTGAGGGGTGAAACTTTGTAGTTTTCAAATTCTGAGTATACCATCTTAATCAGCTCATCAAGGCGCATATTTATATCCTTTTGTAAGTTTGAAATTCAAAGTTTGAATTTTTATGGTTTCTCTGACAAACCCTAATCTAGCTCCAGATCCGGTTCCTGCAAATCAAGTGGATTGGGTTAATCCTAGAAGAGAAGGGATTGGTCACCAACATAAGTGAAGAAGTTCCTGTTTCAGAGGGAGATGAGGCTAAGGCCTTACATAAGAAGATTACAAGCAATCTCGACAGGTATGAATTATCCAAGTATGTTTCAAGATTTGTTCATGATTAAAGTTATGGTATGTTTGTCTTCATGTTATTACGGTTAGTACAATCTTGATCTTGATTAAATTTAGACTTGTCGTATCACCTTAATAAAATTATGAATGCATGATAGAAGATATTCATTGATTAGGGTGTTGACACTTATGATTGTACTAATGCATTATGGTGTTGTATGAGCTTTATGTTGTCCGCTAACATGAAAGGTACACCAAGAAAGACAAATCATATTCTAGTTAGAACATATGATCATGATGACATGAAGACAAAGATTCATCCATTGTCATGGATCACTTAGAAGATCTATTTACGAGGTATCTATAACCTGGTTCTATAATGGTTAACCTATGAGATATGCAGGTTACTAGCACAAGTCATTGAAGAGAACAAGAAGACATCATGTGGGTATGTTAGACATAACTAGCTAACATACCAATCCAGGTATGTTTTCCCTATATCAAGTTAGAATCCTACCTTGTGTTAGGATCCCTTATATAAGTATACTTGGTATGATTGGTTATGTTTATTCATAAAGTTATAAATGTAAGTAATCAAGGGTTTATGCATATTATGTCTCTTATATTGATTGATGATTTAACTAACCAGAAGTGTCCTATGATCAAATAAGAATACGCATGAGTAAAAGAAGACTTCCCTGAAACCTTGAATACTAATGTTTATTATCTGTGTTTGAAATGATCATGACTATACATGTTTAAGATTAATGTGTTTTGATAGTATTAAGATTATACTAATGAATGTGTGATTATGTATGAGACCTTGAGGATAACACAATGATGATACTAATAAGCATGCATAGTGATTAAGGATGGATATAAGTTCAAGGACAGGTAATCCAGGAAGCAAATATCAAGAGAGAGCACACTCTAGTTGTTCCTGCAAGGAAGCAAAGATCAAGAAGAAGCACACTTCAGTAGTTTCTGCAAGGATGCAGATATTCAGAGGGAGTTGATCACTTCTCACAATCCACATCAGAATGGAGTTGCAGAAAAGAAGCAAAGACTGAGAGGGAGTCAACCCAACAAACAAACAAAGATAAGTATTTGAATTATCATTCCTTGCATATTTTATTGTTTAAATAATATTGTTCAATAATGTATATACTGATGTTCCTAGAATTAGGTTGTGTATTATTCATATTAGAATAGTTGCATTGATAAACAGTATACTACTAATATACATGGGTAAGTGGCCTATGGCACTATACAACATTCCATTGCTACTTATCTAGAATGAAACCTCTTTGCTGACATGTTGGCAGTTGTGCACACTCTTAAAATTGTTCTGGTAGAGATTGGAATGCATCTAGAAAGTTACGAGATATGGATAAATGTTGTATTGAAGTATTGGCTAAGATAATTGCATGACTGTATGACATATTTCTTTATGTGTAAGAATTTGTTCTGAAAACTATGAGATGTTTTCTAATCATGCAATTTAACTTGTTGTGTAGGAAAGATCGTATACCATCACCTACAAAAGAAGGACTACAACATTTGTTCAGCAACAAAGTTATCTATTGAAAATATTGAAGATATTGAAGTTCCCAGGATCTGGGAAGAATGCCATGGTCGAGGAGTACCAGTCAATCATGAACATGTTTGGGATGTAGTCCCAAGACCTGAAGGGGAGTCTGTAGTGACTTCCAAGAGGATCTACAAGATCAAGCATGCTGCAGGTGGTAGCATAGAGACTTTTTATCCTGTAGCTAGATACACTTCCATTAGATCAGTACTTGCTCTAGCTGCAGAGATAAAGTGGAAGATACACCAGATGGATTTCAAGACAACTTTCTTGAATGGTGTAGTTGAAGAAGAAGTGTATGTGGAGTAGCCACTTGGTTCTGAGACACATGACAGGGAGTCATATATGTGCAGAACTTGGTATGGTAGGATAGACAGCTTTCTATCCAGTTTGGGATTTACCAAGAGTAAAGTGGATTCCAACCTTTACTACAAGGTTGAGGAAGGAAATCCAGTGATACTACTTTTGTATGTGGATGACCTGTTTATTAAAGGTGAAGATAGATTGATTGCCGACACACAACGGATGCTTTCTTCCAAGTTCGAGATGAAGGACTTGGGGATGACGCACTATTTTATAGGCATGGAGGTGTGGCAGAGTGTAGATGGAATCTTCCTTGGACAAGGGAAGTATGCAATAGAGATCCGGAAGAGGTTCGGGATGACAGACTGTAAGGCCATGGCCACACCTATGGCATCAAACCTAAATCTTCTGTGTGATGCTTCATGTGATCCGGTTGATGTCCTGATGTATCGTCAGATGATTGTGTCCTTGAGGTACCCAATGAACACGAGACCAGATATTTGCTTTGCGGTGCACATTGAGCCAATTCCTGACGGATCCGAGGAGTGTTCACCTGGTTGCTGTAAATCATATTCTGAGGTACCTGAACGGTATGGTTGACTATGGGATCAAGTATGATGTGAATCAAAAGTTTAACCTGCAAGGTTATGTTGATTCAGATTGGGCAAGCAGTGCTGTAGATAAGAAGAGCACTCCTGGGTGTTGCTTCAGTATGGGATCAGGTGTGATCTCTTGGTTTAGCGGGAAGCAGTCCTGCATAGCACTGAGTACAGCAGAAGCAGAGTATGTTGCGATGGATGAGTAGGTTGCAAATGTATTGACCAAGCTATTGGCCAGAGTGTAGTTTGAGTACTTCAGAGAGAGGCTTGGTGCACTTCAGATCGAGGTTCCATCCAAAGGGAAGTGATGAGTCCAGAAGATGCAAATGCACATGAGCTTTTCTGACATGGTTGATTTGTTCTCCCATGGTCGTGATGTAATTGCTAAGCCATTCTCACATGATGGTAGATATGTTCTCCTATGGTGTAGATGTAAGGGATGAAGCCATTTTTCATATGGTGGTAGATTTGTTCTCCCATGGTGAAAACGTAAGGGCTAGAGCCTTCCCGAATGGTGGTAGATGTGTTCTCTTATGTCGGTGGTGTAAGTGATAGATGATGTGCATCTGGTCTGTGCTTCATGGATGGTGAGATGATCTAAAGAGGATGATGCTATGATGATCAGGAGGATCATGGATGATGAACATTAGGACGATGCTTTAGTTATTGCTCTGTATATGTATATGCATCATGTTGGATGCTTGTTATGATTAGTTGGATCATTTATGTATGTATGCATCATGTTGGAGGTTGGATATGATCAATTGGATCATTTATGTATGTATGCATCATGTTGATGCTGGATATGATCAGTTGGATCATTTATATGTATGCATCATGTTGGATGCTGGATATGATCAGTTGGATCATTTATATGTATGGATGTACGCATCATGTTGGATGCTGGATATGATCAGTTGGATCATTTTTATGTATATGCATCATGTTGGATGCTTGGACTATGTATCTGTGTATGTATCAAGTGGATACATTGTATGATCAGGTAGATCATGTATGATGATATGTGTCATGTATGATCAAGTGGATCATGTATTTGTAGATGTATCAGGTGGATACATTGTATGATCAGGTAGATCATGGATGATGATATGTATCAGGCAGATACTGTGTATGCATCAGGTGGATGCATTGTATGATCAGGATGATCATGGATGACAAGCTTCAGGATGTTACTCGAGATGGCATGCATCAGGACGATGCAGTGTTGATGATCAGGATGATCATGTGTACATCAATATGATGTATGGTGAGTATCAGGATGATACTCTGTGGCCGTGGAACAGGCTGTGTAGATGAGCATGTCTTGGAGATCCTATAGGTCGGAGTTGTGTACCCGTGACTTCCTAGGATGCTCTTTCAAGACATTGCTCTAGGAGGACATATAATAGCACCCTGGGAGATCCTTCAGGTCGGAGTTGTGTACCCGTAACATCTTGGAATGCTCTTTCAAGGTTTTGTCCTATGGCATATAATAGTGCCTTGGGAGATCCTTCAGGTCGGAGTTGTGTACCTGTAAGATCCTGGGATGCTCTTTCGAGGTTTTCCATGACCACATATAACAGTGCCTTGGGAGATCCTACAGGTCGCAGTTGTGTACCCGTAACATCTTGGGATGCTCTTACGAGGTTTTGTGGTAACCACATGTAATTTGTGCCCTGGGAGATCCTACAAGTCATAGTTGTGTACTTGTAACATCCTGGGATGCTCTTGCGAGGTTTTGTGGTGGGGGTCACATGTAATAAGTCCTCGAGATCTAGACAGGATTAAAAAGGCCTCAGATGCTCTTTAGGGTTCTTTCTAGTCAAGAGACTCTTTTAAGGTTTTGTGACAGTCACATGTAATTTGTGCCTTGGGAAATCCGACACGACGGAGTTGTGTACCCGTAACATCCTGGGATGCTCTTTCGAGGTTTTGTGACACACGTAATAAGTCCTAAGTATTCCACAGTATGGCCAGTGATGATGAAGACCTACAGGTGGTGGGCCTACATCCAATATGAAAAAGGACTGGCTCTGTAGAACTTCCTATGATGAGTAGATTCAGTGATTGATTGAGATAGCAGCAGTAGTGACGATGACGATGACTCGATGACGATTATCCAATGACGATGATCCAGAGAAGAAGACTTGTGCTAGAAGACCTGTGTCGAGAAATACCTTCCTATTTAAGAGGGAGTGTTGATGTATATGTAACTTCGGAATGTATTTCATATATGTATATTGTACTCCTATAGAGATGGTATTATTCCTCTATACGGAAGTGTCGTCATTTATATTGTAAGTGCCATAACTTATACTTGATCGGTTATTAGGCCACCTTGTTGGGGTCGGCCCTATATAATTCATGTGGGTCGAAGGGCTATTAGACCACCCTATTGGGGGTCGTCCGTGTGGGTCAAAGGGTTATTAGACCACCTTATTGGGTGTCGACCCAATCAACATTATGTTATGTGGTTAAGTTAAGGCTGACCTAGTAAAGGCTATTACGAAAGTCAAGTCAAGTATAAATAGAGTGCGGGAGGCACTCTATTTGATCATTCTATTCTCTCTCACACTCTTGGGAGAGTGGCACACTTGTGGAGGAGGAGAAGCTTCTGCTAGGAGATGTCTATCTCTTATGCTTGGGTTGTATCATTGCTCTATCTATCTTTGAGGAAGTTATTGGGGTTTTTCACCTTTACAATTTTCCCCAAGTAAACTTTGTGTCTCTTGTGTGCTTGCATTTTTGTATCCATGGTTGAAATGCTATACATGTTGTTCTCTCAGTTAAGATCCTAGATCAGATTGAAGTAAATTCTGAAAAACTAACATGCTTGGAGAAAACTGAAACTGATTTTTCAATTTCATGCAGGAAGTGTTGGAGGCCATTTCTTAGGTGAAACCACAGCACACAAGATTCTCAGGGCTGGATATTATTGGCCTACTCTATTTAAATATGCTTATGCCTATGTTAGGAGGTGTGAACCATGTCAAAAGTGTGCATTCAAATTCAAAAAACCTATTTTTCCTCTGCAACCAGTAACAATTCAGTTCCCATTTCAGCAATGGGGATTGGACTTTGTTGGTCCCATTAATCCTATCTCCTCCCTTCAACACGGGTATATCCTTACAATAACTGACTACTTTACCAGATGGGTAGAGGAAGTTCCCCTTAGGCATTGCAACGTGAACCAAGTAATCTATTTCCTTGACAGCCAGATAGTTACAAGGTTTGGTGCCCCCAAGTATCTTGTCTTTGATAATGCATCCTATTTTTCCTCAATCAACTTGACACAATATGCCCTTGAAAGAGGGATTATATTAAAATTTTCTGCCCATTATTACCCATAGGGTAATGGGCTTGTTGAATCTTCAAACAAGAACTTGATAAATATTCTCAAGAAGATAGTAGCCACTCAACACAAGGATTGGGACACACAACTCTATATGCTCTTTGGGCAGATTGACTCACCCCAAAGGAATTTATTGGGAACTCTCCCTATTTTTTGGTCTATGGAAAGGACGCCTTTCTTCCATCTAACCTTCCCATTCCATCAGTACAATTGGCCCAATCTATTCAAGAAGATGATTCTTCTCCTCTTCAGCAGAGAATTGATACTTTGCTTAAGTTAGAGGAAGACAGAGAGGTGGCTAAAAGTAAGTTATATCATCATCAACAAATGGTTAAGAGATGGTTTAATGAGAAATCCTCTTCTGACAAGGAATTTTCAGTAGGAGATTTTGTATTGAGGTGGGATAAACAACAAGGATAAAAATCAGTATACCAAATTCCAACGCCTTTGGATTTGACCTTTCATTATTACAAAAAAGATTGGTCCAAGTACATTTCAGTTACAGACACTGGAGGGAGTCATTGACACTTATCCAGTGAATGTTTCACTGCTTAAAAAGTACTTTGTCTGAACAATCTGATGCACTTTGTATATAATTTTAGTGTGTTTTGTATTTTCTTTGTTTTGATTGGTTTTCTTATATTGGTTTCTCCTTTTAATAAATCGACACATTTGGTTATGGTTGGTGGTCAATTTGCCTCGACAATAATCTGAGATGAAGTTATAGGATGTTCTGTCAATCTTAGTTTTTCTCAACCTATGTCAGAATTTGTTTTACAAAGAATAGACATTCATTAATTGCAGAAATTTGATTGATACCTTTCCACCTTGGTCATTATCCTATACATGGTTCATTTGTTTAATTAATATTGTGGAGAGTGACTGACTTTTTGTCCTATGTTTCATGTGTGTAATACAACATATCTCAATAACCTGGTCAACCTTTATCTGCTCTGGATCCTATCACGGTCACCTTGAAAAATAATATCATTTAATAATTATGGATTGCAGGATGGGGGTCTTGTTACAAGCCAACCCATTAGGTTCATAGTTGTGAGTGGAATGACATCTTCACCACCAAGCCACAAAACTTGGAAGAAGACTTTCAGTTTACTGAAACATGGAAGATTCTATTACAGGTTGGTCCATTCATGATCTGCAATGCATCAGTGAGTAACGCTACTATTATATGGTCACCAAGCCATGGTGGTGTCCTGTAGTTCACACCTTAATAAAATGTCTGTTTTATTTTCTTTATAAGAGAATGTTGTACATATGACAGGTGGGTCTTATCACAAGCCATCCCTTCCATGATCATGCGTTTGATTTTGGACTGAAACTATCATTATGTGGTCACCAAGCCATGATAATTGCTCTCAACATCATAGCTGGAAGACAAGGAATCTCATTACTGAGCTAGCTTGTTCAGTTTCTAGATCAGGTTTGTGAATGGCATTTCCATAATCTGATCACCAAGTCAGGGAAGTGGTCTTATGCCAACAAGGTCTTATGTTCAGCTTTTTATTTTCAAAAAAAAAAGGGGGAAAGAAGAAAATCAAAAACAAGAAAATCAATGCAGTATTAATAATCCATCTCTATGTGAATAAAGCAATTAATAAGTCAAGGTGGTTTATGATTTGGATATCTAGAGTATTATGAAGCTTGTCCCCAGGTTCATCTAAAGTTGTCTTCCTGCGATAACATATTGACAAAAGGTTTCCTGTTGTTTCTTAAATCTTTTTATCAGATTTGCATTATCTTTGATTTGGGCATCGATGGGAGTATATCAATCTTTTGTTAATTCTTCTTATTGATTGCCATTTTGTAAGCATCTTCTAATATTTTAGGTTGCAAATCAGTAGGTTGACATACTTTCTTTGACTAAAGTTTTGTTTGCAGAGATAACTGGTTCTTCCCAGATAGTCGCCATTTGTTGTAGGCACAACAGATCCCATGCTTCATTTTGATCATGGGAGCCCCATTTTGTAAATACAAAGGTATTTAGGTAAGTTTTAAATTTTCGTTTGCTATGGCATCGTACCTTTTGTTTTTGGTTTGTTTAATTATCATTTTTCCCTTTGAAAATTTCTAAGTTTCTGGTTGTTTTCTTGATTTGTAGGAAGCCTTAGATTCTTTCAAATATCATTTTCTTACTACAAATCCTGAAACCCGCAATCCCGCAATTGTGGATTGCGGGAATCGTTTGTTTTTTTATTTTGGAATTTCGTCAACCCGAAACCTGCAACCCAAAATTGCATGTTGTTGGAAGACTATGTAAATATTTTAGAAATCTCGATTCCGCAACCCGAAACCCAAAATTCTGGATTTCGGATTACGGAAACTCGTTATGCCAATAAATCACATTGTGTGTTTCTAAAACCCGCAACCCGCAAATTGCAGATTGCGGGTTATGGAAAAAGTTATTTTAGTTTGAAAACATTGTTTTCGTTCCCGAAACCTGAAACCCGAAATTCCAGGTTGCGGATTTCGGAAACACATTTGTTCTTTGATTTGCATTTTGTAAATCCGCAACCCACAAATTGCAGATTGTGGATTTCAGGAATTTTGAATAATGTTTGAATTTAAATTTGTGAGCCCGATCCCACATCCCACTGGAGTTAATCTCAGTTGTTTGTTTCCTCTAATCCTATGGTCCAGGTTTGATCTAAGGGATGAAATCACGTCATTTGATCGAATGTGTGAACTCTCTGTTCTCCATCGTTCTAGTAACTAGGATTCTGATTGTGATTTTCACCTTCGGCTCAAATTTGAATTCATGATTGCCGACTTGATTGATCTATAATGATAAGCTCTCAAATGTGATTTCAAGTCATGCATGTTTCAATTTGATTTGTACTTTCAGCCTGATCTTAATCCAGTTCACACATGCTATGAATTTCTTCGTTACAGTTTGGATGATTACAATGTCCAAGTTGTAAGATTTTTAATCATGGCAATCCATTATACTCTATCATTATGCTTTTATTGGCTTTTTTTCAATGTGGAGAGAAGTATGAGGCAATTTATTCGTTGTCTACAATTACATAGATAAATCTTGTATTCAACACCTATAGATAATCTCCAAATAATCCTATATGAGCAGTATGCAGATAGATCATAAGTCTCTGGACAGTTCTTTTGAAGAAGAGGAACTTTAATCTCTGTTATATCCAGAGCCTATGTTGTCACCTTTTGATGCAGGTGTTCTTGATACAAGTAGTAGTAGCGAAGAGGAGGCTTCGGAAACTCAACCCGTCTATATGTAACTTCTTCAGATGAAGAGACATGAATTCATTGAAGAGCCCATAGATCAAGATGACACCATTCTCCATGATTTTATAATCAATGAAGACCCCGCTACTTCACCACCACCCCCTTTGAAGGAAGATCCTTTTGTTAATTTCTCTGTTTTAGAACACATTGTTGAACTTCCGGAAGTCCCGACGAAGAATTTTCGGATCTTTTGTCGCCTGTTATCGACAGTTAGTAATTGGTCGTTGAATTTTTTGGTTTGTCACGGGATTCTCCCTAGAATTAGAAAATGGATCCTGCATGGATATTTTGCTAAAGGATTGGAAAGAATCATATATACAGGTGCTGTTAGAAATCTGGGACTAATGGAAAGTTTTTCTAGGCCATTAGTTTAGTTTTGATTTTGTAATCCCGGTTTGTGGGAATTTACCGCTTGTATTATTTTTTTGTAAACTCTTATTTAAAGAGATGATCTCTCGTAGAGAGGCGAGGACGGGATTTGGAGGAAAAAAATGCAAGAGAAGCTAGAGATGCTCTATTTTGGTACAAGTTTGTAATTTCTTACAGACTATCATTGAATATAGTAAATTTATTTTCAGATCTACTTTTGTCAATTTAATCAAGTTGATTTGATGAATGTGATTTTTCTCAAAGTTGCTTATCTGACACTGTTTTGATCCTTTGCAATCTATAAATACATTGATCTACAGTTTTGATTTCTCTCTGCTCATGATATGTGTATCTCTAAATGTTTTAAAGAGTTTATTTTATGAAAACTTTTATCGATTTCTGCAAATGATTCTTTCAATAAGTTACAAATGGTGTTAATTTTTCAATTAACATATCAGCTATAGATCGAATCTTAAATGCATAACAATCTTCAATTTTCCATTAGTTGATTTTCATAAATTAATTGCAACTTGAACAGTCAAGTCATTGATCCTTTTCACATTTCTGTTTGATTGGTGAATGATCTTATCTATTTACATATCAAGTTGATCTGCACTTATCTCAGACACCTTCTTAGGGCAGATCTAACTTAGTCTAGTTTCTTTCAATTAGATTAGCGTTTACAAACCTCTTACACTTAGACTTATTCATTAGAAAAATGATCCATTTGGATCAAAAACTATCAGCTCATAGAGTGCCAGTGGAGGCCCAGTATCCATGGGAGATTACTATTCCAAACAGGCTGGGGATAGAACTATCCTTGTGTAGGATCTTTTGAAGCCTTTCAGTTTGGGTTTTCCCCCTTTGTTGAGAGCTTAGGAACCCATTCCAGCATCTTTCATATCCTGCACATCCAAGGCTTCAACAGGGAGCAAGTCCAGTTTCTGTTTGCAAGGAACATTATTTTACATGTTTATTTATGCAAGCTCAATATGTGAGCTCAAGGAAAGGACACAGGCCCATATTTTTTTTGCAAATAATATTATATATATTCATTATGGGGGATGGAATCCCTTGAGGACCTTTATATATATATATATATATATATATAACCTCATAAAAAACTAATTTTCCATGTAGAGGGCACAACCAATTCTACATTGTTAATATAGATTTTGTGAATAAAGAAAGGGGTTAAGGGCACTCCTCTTGGGAGGACGCAGCTCCCATATTTTTTTTTATTTACAAATTAAATGATTGATTTGTAAGTGGAGGGAGGCGCTCCTCTTGGGAGGAAGAAGATCCCATATCCTTGCAGAATATTTTAATGATATAAAAGTTTTCAAAAGAGTGGAGAGGCCCACATCCTGGCATCCACTCTGCTATATTTACAATTTATATATATGAAATTTTAAATAGTTAAAATGCCAGTGAATGGGTGCAACTAGAGAGGGTATAGCCACAATTCGACATGTTCACTTTATAATCATGAGTTTGACCTTTGTTAATTGAGATGAGGGCGTAGCCAGAGGGTGAAGCCCTAGCAATATTGGTTTTCATATGTATACTTGTTGAGAGAGTACAAGAAGGGTGTATCTCCCTTGTAAAAGAGAAGAAAGGGTGGAGTCCTTCATATTTTATAATGTGGATCAATGTATTTCCACATAGTTTTCCTTTTGAGCGAATGTTTATGTTGAAAATATGGAGGGAATAGCTCTTTATGGTTGGGTGCAACTTTTTTGTAATTATTGGTAGGAAGGGAACCTTATACCTAGCTTAGAGCTGAAAGAGGAACTCTTGGTGAGAGTGTAAAAGCATTCATAATGTTGATGTATATATTCTATCCCTAGTGTATTCATGTTTAGATCAGGGGTGGCCTCTCGACGGAAGTAATATATGCTCAATAGAGAGCCAAATGGTTGGGTCAAACGTTGCATTCAAGCCTTCAGTCACCCAAGTCTATATAAACCAGATAGTTTTTCTACCGTTGTTATACTATTCTTGTTGAATAGTTGTGAAAATATATATTCATCTTTATGTTGGGTTAATTTGTATCATTGCAAGTGTATGAATAATCAATTATGTACAAGATGTTATTAGTAGGAAACGGTATTGATAAAATATTTATATTCGTGGTTTGTGCTCTTATGAAGTATTGCGTAATCCAAAGGAATTTAGTGTTCTTAGTGGTGAGTGCTTATCTCTTTAATTGGACTTAAACTATTTATGTATTCCTTATGAGAAGTTTAAATGGAAAGGAATATTACATTATAAATTATTGTGGGATGTCCTATCGTGAAAGATAACGAAAATAAATATATAATACATATGGATTTCATATGTTATAATGTGTTATCCCCTCTCTTGAATAAGTTGATTTAGTTTATTTAGAGAAAGTAATCTCCATTAACTTGGGGAAAGCAAATACGTTCATGGTAGATAGAGAAATAATATTGGTGTTGAAAAAAATTATAACAAGGTTAATGGAAGAATACTAAATGTACATTGTCATAAGAAAAGTATCACTTTGTATAGAAATGGAAAAATTTTACAGGTATTAGTGTGTAAGTTGGATTATGTTGTGATATATATATATATATATATATATATATATATGAATTATGCTAAATGACTATAAGGCTAATTTCTAGAATTTGTAACACCTATTAGTTCACACTTGAAAAGTAAACTGTGTATGGTTAAGAGTATTGATATCATCTAAAGTGTTGTGCATATGAGTTTACTAGGTGGAATTATTAGTATGAGGATGTAGTTTCATAATATGATTGCCATAACTACTATGTGTTATGAAAAATTCTAAGGAAAATTTAGTAGGATTTATCCTATCATGATAAGATAAATACATTGTGTAAACCAACGTTCATTATAAAAGACTGCAAGTGTTTAATAAACTACTCCCCTTATGCTTGAATAATTAGAGAATAATTAATGTATCAACTTTATGTTAGTTGATTTAATGTAGTCGAAGTATTACACTTATGAGAGGTTGAATGTATCATTAATTATGATGGTAAGCATTTTTTTCATTAATTTGCTGGCTAAGTGTATTACTAATTCATTTAGTAAGGATGAAGTACTATATTTCTAAGGATTTAGTGGCTAGTAAATTAGTAGTGAAGAATGCATGCAAGTTGGTTAAATCTAAAAGTTAGGGCTTTAAATTGTAAATCAAGTAGATTACCAAGGTTGTACCTATAGTCTCTTATGGTTATAATGCTTACATGCCTTAAGAATTGTAGGATCAATGTTCATGTCTCTTATATGTAGAAATGCAAATGAGATTAATGTACTCTTATTATAACATGTAACCAATTGAACTAACATATTTGGTTGTTTACATGTGAAGTTAAAGGGAAAAACAAATTATACATCATATCCCTAAAAAGAGATTAAAGATATTGGATTTGTTACAACCCCTATTCACGTAATAAAATTTAATTGCATTTTATCCCACTCACATTAAATATTCATAAAATATATTAAATAAAATCAATTTATATCCACATCACACAAAAAATAATATAAAAAATATTTTTTTTGGAATTTAAGAACAAAAACTTACTCCTTCCACATTAATTAATTATATATATATATATAGATAATAATTTATTATTTTCTTTAAAAATTTTAAATAATCATTTAAAAATTAAAATTTTAAATTAGTTATTGAGGAAAATTTATGTAAATCGTTGTGTTATTATTCTAAATTTTAAATTTTTTGTAAAATCAATTATAGAAAATAAAATTAATAATAAAACCCCTTATTCTATATATATACAGAATCAATATGATATGCAACGGCAAGAGAATCAATATGATATACAAGACTGCACGTCGGCGTCATCTTTTAAGAAGATAACGTTGGCAGGAAATATATTTAAGTCTTGCTATTTGAGCGTCCTAGGCTCAAACGCAAGATTCGAATTCTCCTCTTGCCGAATACCCATTTCGAATTCTGATCTCCGCACCTCCTTCTCTTGGCGAATACCTATTTCGTAAACAAGTTTTCTGGAGTATCGCCCATACTATAATCCTGATCGATCAGCTGCTGTATTTGTAGAAAGTGGTGCATACCCACCCGTTGAGTAATCCTGATCGATCAGCTGCTGTATTTGTAGGAAGTGGTGCATACCCACCCGCTGAGCAGCCCTGATTGAATTTGCAAACAAGCCCAAACCACCCCATTGTCTTAAGAAAAAATGATGTCTCTGGAACCAGATTCCACTCCAAGCAGGGTCGCTCCCTCATTGGTTTCCACTTGTCCCTTCCCTCTTCCCAGAACTATGAGTACCAGAGAGGGCACGAAGCATTCTAAGAGCCTCTGTGATGGTCTATCGGCTTCAGCAGATAATAGAAGGTCTCAAGCTGCAACATGGGTAAAGAGCGTGATTGGGTCTTTGGATATAACATGTGAGCCATCCGAGGAGGAGTTTCGTCTTTGCTTGAGAAATGGGATCATTTTATGTAACCTTCTCAACAAGGTTCAACCCGGAGCAGTGTCCAAGGTCGTTGCAAATCATGTTTCATCACATCCTCATGAAGGACGGTCTTTATTTGCCTACCAATATTTTGAGAATGTTCAGAATTTTCTTGTAGCTGTGGAAAAGATGAAGTTGCCTACGTTTGAAGCTTCTCAGTTAGAGCAGGAAAGCTTGCAGCCGGGTTCTACTACAAAGATTGTTGACTGTATCTTGGCGCTGAAGGATTATTATGAATGGAAACAGTGTGGAGGAAATGGTTCTTGGAAGTACCCTATGGTTCCAAGAAAAGGAAATTTCCTTCAACACTCAATTACTTGTGTGCCTCTAATTAAAGCACCTGAAACTCTGCCAAACCCATCAGTTACAAACATAGATGACGCAGCGAAAAAGCGGGTTGACCTTATTGAAGCCATACAAGCTGTTGCACCGAATGGCTCGACGCAAACACTCATCAATCCTTTTTCAGATTGTCGAGAGCAAAAAATTGGTTACTGTTCACCTTTTCAAAGTCAGGATCCAAAACCTTTGGTTACCTCTCAGAAACATCAGATGCGTTTGGAAGCGCAGAGAAAAGAAGTCGCGGACATCAAAAGCGTATTACATAGAGCACGAGAGGATGTACATGCGTTACAGTCTGAGCGGCGAAGGGATTTTGAATTGCTAGATAACCAGATCAGAGGAATTTGCAGTGCTGCTAGTGGATATCAAAGAGTTCTGGAAGAAAAGAAGACCCTTTACAATAATCTTCAAGACCTCCAAGGAAGCATAAGGGTATACTGCAGGATCAGACCACATTTTGGAGGTCAATCTGACGGCCTAAGTGCAGGTCAATCTGACGGCCAAAGTGCAGTGGAATTTATCGGGGAAGATGGATCCCTCCTTGTCAATACATCGAAAATGGGAAAATCTGGACAGAGGATATTCAATTTTAACAAGATTTTTGGGCCTTCTGCTACACAAGAAGATATTTACATGGATACACAGCCATTGATCCGATCTGTAATGGATGGTTACAATGTCTGCATTTTTGCATATGGTCAAACAGGATCTGGAAAGACCCACAACATGAGCGGTCCAACAGGTGCTTCTGAAAGGGATAAGGGAGTGAACTATCGAGCAGTCAGTGACCTCTTCGAGTTATCTCAAAGGAGGAAGGATTTAATGGTGTATGATGTTTCTGTTCAAATGATAGAGATATACAACGAACAAGTGAGGGATCTTCTCGGAACGTTTGGTTCAAAGAAGAAATTAGATATTCGAAGTAATGGTCATAATGGATTCAATGTACCCGATGCCATACTTATGCCCGTTAAAGCAACCTCTGATGTTTTAGATTTGATGAATTTTGGCCAAAAGAATCGTGCTGTTAGCTCTACTGCACTGAATTGCCGCAGCAACCGTTCTCATAGTGTATTGACTGTGCATGTGAGAGGTACAGATCGTGTTACTGGGTGTAACTTTCATAGCTGCCTTAATTTGGTAGATCTTGCTGGAAGTGAGAGGGTGGATAAATCTGAAGTAACTGGATATCGTTTGAAGGAGGCACAATACATCAACAAGTCCCTTTCATCTCTAGGAGATGTTCTTCAAGCATTGGCACAAAGGAGTCCCCATGTTCCATATCGAAACAGCAAATTGACTCAATTGCTTCAAAATTCCTTAGGGGTCAAGGCAAAGACCCTGATGTTTGTGCACATAAGTCCTGAACCGGAATCATATGGAGAGACAATAAGCACCCTTAAGTATGCTGAAAGAGTGGCCTCTGTTGAACTTGGTGCTGCTCGTTTGAATAAAGAAAGCGGACAAGTTCGTGAGCTTAAAGAACAGGTAGACAGTTTGAAGAAGGCATTGGAGAGGAAAGAAGCAGAAGTAGCGCAGCTGCAGAATCTCGATACAAACTCCACGCCAGTGCGAACTCGTAGATTGAGCCTTGAAAGGACTGTAAAAAGCAAAGTTGAGGTACGAAATGGTAATTGTAATTTTGCCATGGCTTTTCAAGATGATAAATTGGTAGATTCTGAGGAGAGATCCAAGCTTAATAATAATAAGATACTGGTAGGCAAACAAAATGGCAACCGTAGGAGTAGTCTGGGAAATGAGTGTAGAAATTTATCAGTTGTAACAAGTGGGACATGGAGTGAAACAAATACAAAAACTAAGACACTATCTGCTGCGGCTAAAAAGATCTCTCAAATTAAAAAGTCATTACAGTCCTTTGGAAAACTAATTAATGGTAAGGAAAATAGTATTACAAGTCAAGTGGAGTCTTTAGCCCCTGTATCTGTATCTAGAATTGAGGGCAGATTATCCATGGATGCACATAGCCAAGCTTTATCAAACAGGAAGCCACTTACAGTGGTCAACGCTTCAGGAAATAGGCGATATTCAATTGAAGGAAAACTACCTATAAAATCAAGGAAATGGGCGATATTGCATGCTGAAAAAACTTGCAAGACACCAACTGATCAACAGTCTTTGAAGGTGGGAAAACTAAGGTTGTAATGACCTGTTTTTGCTTAGATCTACCTTCCATTCACTTTTCCATGTCAGAAATCTGCCAGGATCGTGCCGAACGATTGCGAAACTCAATTACATGGAGCTACTAACAAGTATTGCTGTTGTGAAGCTGGTTATCTAGCAGTTAATTTTTGTACTAGAAGACATGTCATGTTAGAGGAGCATTTTGGCTTTTAAATTCAAATTTTAATGAACTCAAAGAAAGTAGGTAGCACTTCATATTTATAAATTAGGAATCTAAATTTTAAATTTAGTGTTTTGTTTTGAGATGTTAAGGAAATGAATGGTTTAGTTTTTTTTTATATTTTTAAAATCTTTACTTTGTATTTAAGAATTCTGTTTTTGGATTTTAATTTTTGCATTTTTTTAACTAACAACTTTTTAGAGTTTTCCTCAATTTTGTATTATATATATTATTATAGTTTAAAGATTCAACTTTTAGAACTTGGGCTTTGATACCAAATATAATACACATCATCTTTATGGGACTGTATTAGATGTCACGATAATTGAAGTTGATTTTTATTCAACAACAATAGTGTAACTAAACATATAACTTATAAAGAATTCAACTAAACTTACTATTCAAAATAAAATGATTTTAACATGATTACATTTTTTATAATAAAAGGTAACTTCTCAATTTACAACATTAATGTATAGGATTAATAGAGAGACTATAAAAGAGAAACTAGGATGATTTTAAACTTTGTGCACGATTGTTAGGAACCGATGTCAACCTTTCTCTTTACTATGTTAGTATATTGTTGTTGGACGCATATGCTTTGTAAGTCGTCCTATAGTATTTGTTGACCCATAGTTTATATTAGCCCATAGTATTGACCCATAGTATTAGACGCATTTGCTTTGTAAGTCGTCCCGTAGTATTATATGTCCCATGGTTTTGACCCATAGTATTGGGCATAGACTTAGTATATAAGTGTGTGTTTAGGTCATTGAAGGCACCGTGAAGTTAATTGTATTGAGCTTGCTCAAAGGAGGTTGCCCCCTCGAAGTGGCCAATGATCAATATAAAAGTGATTATGAGTTCTATTATTTCTGATATCTTGTGTATTTGCATTAATTAATTATTGCAGGTTCATCACATCTGGTATCACAACACTTTCTTGGGCTCGTTGGGTGGAATTTCTACCAAATTTTTTTTTTCACATTTGTTGCAAATTTGGATCTGGGGATAACCCCTATCTGCTTAACTGTGGGAAGTACTTGGGCATAAGCCCTAAAACTCATTGTGAGGAGTACCACAGGAACCCCAAAGTAGCTGGCCCATTGAGAGGACCTGCCAGTGAAAAGGGCAACGACCCCTACCTGATTGATTAGTTCCCACCCGTGAGGTAAACCAAGAGCTGTCATTTGTGGCAAAGCGGTTATCAGTTTTTCCTGAGCCGTGGAGTGAGAGGTACTACCCCAATACGCAAGCTGTCAGACAACATTGGTGGCCGAGTGAATCCCTTGACCGGATAGGAAGCCGCACATACCTGGGGTCCATATCTATTTTTAGTTGAACTGTTGCCGATCACTTTCGCTCTAGATCCAGCCGTTTCAGATCTATTCTTCAGCAATCAGCCATGAACAATAACCGACAGCTAGAATCTTTTGCAGCCACCGGGTTCTCTTCTTCCAGCAATTTTCGTGGGTCGAAGCTTGATTTTCCTTGCTTCAATGGTACTGATCCGATTTGATGGATATATCGAGCAGAACAATATTTCAGTCTACATAATACTTTTGATGTCCAGAAATTTCCACTTGCATCTTTTCATTTGGAACAAGAAGCCCTTCAATGGTACCGTTGGTACATCAAAGCTCATCTCGAACCAAACTTGACAGATTTTTGCCAACTCCTTTTGCCATGATTTTGTCCTAATTCTTTTGATGACTTCATAGGAGCAGTCACTAAACTTCACCAAATTGGCACAGTGAGAGAGTATCAGACAGAATTTGAGAAACTGGCCAATCACACAGAAGGATTGTCTGATGAATTCTACAGGAGTTATTTTATTAGTGGTCTCAAGGATGAAATCCACTCAGAGGTCAAAATGTTCTGTCCCAACACAATGATGGAAGTCCTAGGGTTGGCTAAGTTGGCAGAGGACAAGATCGCAGCTCAACAACGCTCCAAACCCACCTTTGTTCCCTTTAGAAATATGGGTTCCCAACGACCTCCCATCACGCCTGCTCCTCAACCAACTCCTATCAAGCATTTGTCTGAAACAAAGATGCAGGCACGCCGAGAAAAAGGGCTTTGTTATAATTGTGACGAGAAATTCACTCGAGGACATAGATGTGTTCAACAAAATATCTATCTCTTGGATGTGGATTCTCTGCCTGCCTCAGAACTTGATGAAGAAGCTCTAGATACAGTAGATGATTAGGTCAACATTCAACACCCGCCTGTTGACACCCCATCTCAGGATGACCCACCCGAGATCTCTCTCCATGCTGTAACTGCCGTCACCACCCCACAAACAATGCGAGTCAGGGGATACTTCAAGAAGCTCCGTCTTACCATACTCATTGATTTTGGTAGCACTCATAACTTCATTGACCCTCAGATTTCCAAACAGGTTGATTGTTTTGTCCATCCTTGCTCCAACTTTGAAGTCATGGTTGCCAATGGGGGCACCTTACCTTGCAAGGTGAAGTGTCACAATGTGCATATCTCTATGGAAGATTATAACCTGCGCTCTAACATGTTTTCCTTGTCCTTAGGCGGATGTGATGTGGTTTTGGGTGTTCAATGGTTATGCACACTTGGCCCCATCTTATGGGATTTTGCAGAACTTTGGATGCTGTTTTCAGTCAATGGGGCACAACACAAATTAATGGGCTTATAACTAGGGTCTCTCTGCATCATTAGTTCACATCGCCTGGAAAAAATTCTTAAGAATAATTCACATGGTGTCATCGCTCAGCTCCATTCCATTCAGATGCACCCATCAACGGTCTCCACTACTTCCTTGGATAGATATGCAGGTGTCTTTGCTGACCCAATGAGCTTGTCGCCTTCAAGAGACCTTTCCAGTAAGAATTTAGTCGCATCTACCTCTCAGCAGCAACTGATGGCTATTTTGCATGCAGTACAGAAGTGGCAACCATACCTATTAGGGAATTATTTTTGCATCAAGACTAATCTCCAGAGTCTGGAAAATTTTCTGGAACAATGGGTATCCTACCCAACACACATGAAATGGGTTATCCAACTCATGGGTTATCCCTATGCGATCACTTACAAGAAGGGTAAGGACAATATGGTGACAGATGCTCCTTCTCGCATAATTGATGACCCAGTTTCTCTTACAGCTCTTTCTCTGCTTGTTCCAAATTGGTTGCAATATGTTCAACAGGGTTATCTCTTCTATGAACTCCATACTTCTTCATTAGCAAGGCACTCTGGGTTCTTCAAAATGTATGAATGGGAACAATATAACTTCTTTTGGTAGGGACTGAAAATGACAATTCAACAGATGGTGGCTAACTGTGATACTTTCCAGGTCAACAAGGGTGAAACGACACTCCTTTCGGGATTGCTCAAACCCTTGCCCATCCCTACACATCTTTGGCCAACTATTTCTATTGATTTCCTAGCAGCGCTCTGGTGGTACAATACCACATCTCAAAGGACACCATATGAAGTAGTCTATGGACAGACACCACTATCTCTTGTTCCATACACCCTTAGTAGCTCCCTAGTTTAGGAAATTGACTCGGTTCTTCGCAACTGCGATCAGATTCTTTTCATTCTGCAAAACAATCTTCACATGGCCATAATTCGCCTGAAGCAACAAACTGATCAACACCATTTTGGGCACATTTTCCACGTAGCTGATAGGGTTCTTATTCATCTACAACCTTCCAAGCAATCCTCCCTGACACTCCAAAGGTGTCAGTGGCCCGAAATGCAATCCGAGGATGCTACCGGGGAACCACTCCTTCAGATTCTGCAACAATTTCTGCAACCAAAACTGTGAGGACAAAGCTTTTTCTAAGGGAGAGGGGATGTTAGGAACCCATGTCAACCCTTCTCTTTACTATGTTAGTATATTGTTGTTGGACGCATACGCTTTGTAAGTCGTCCCGTAGTATTTGTTGACCCATAGTTTATACTATCCCATAGTATTGACCGATAGTATTGGACGCATATGTTTTGTAAGTCGTCCCGTAGTATTATATGTCCCATGGTTTTGACCCATAGTATTGGGCATAGACTTAGTATATAAGTGTGTGTTGAGGTCATTGAAGGCACCGTGAAGTTAATTGTATTGAGCTTTCTCAAAGGAGGTTGCCCCCTCGAAGTGGCCCATGATCAATATAAAAGTGATTCTGAGTTCTATTATTTCTGATATCTCGTTTATTTGCATTAATTAATTATTGCAGGTTCATCACAACGATACATGATCTTTATGCAGAAAATATATTGGTGTAACATTTTTTGTTTATTCTTTAGATATTTATATGCCTAATAGTTTATGTTCACAAGGTTGTGGGTTCTTCTAAATGTCCGCATACATGCATGGATAGAACGTCATAGCTTGAACTACAGAGGAATCTAATCGATATCAAGGCCATAGTTCCATTCCTTTGTGGGCAATGTTGGATTCATGCTTACCACACTTGTGTAGGAACTCCAACCTCCCGCATGCACATGGATTGTATGAGATTTCATTACACTATATTTGAGATAAGTGCAGCAGAGCTTATCTTTGTAGGTCATTATTGTTTCCATGCCCTCTGTAAACTGATAGAAAAGGTTGTTTGTGCTACAGTTGAGAGGCGAAAGCAGTAACACTTGAGAGCAATTAAATAACATCACGATGTTACGCTTATAGATGTCGAATGGAAACTTCTCATTAATATGAAGCTCATCTTCTTGAAAATCTATAGAAATGCATGAAGCTACCCCTCTTGCCTATAGCAGTGGTCTCATCACTAGGCTAGAAGTAGAGGCTTCAATGTTGATTTTTTGATAAGAAATGATGTCGATCGACATCAACTGGAGCTGGTTGTTGTTGCAAAAGATACGGTCATTTGGGTGGCCACAACTATTCCCTTGATATTGGTTGGATAAAAGTCACGCCTAGACAAGTCATAACAAAGATTATGGTATTCAAATGTTGGTTGGTGCATTAGCTTCCTATTTTGCAGAATAATAGCACAAACCCTACCTTTCGTTTAAACAAAAAATTGTTGATATGTATCCAAAACATGAGAAACTTTGGATGATGTAGAGCAACCAATTACCTAAAAACGTTGCTTACAAAATTGCACAATATTGGAACAACCTCACAGTAGGAAACCATTTTCACTCTATTATGGTTATTGAATATCCGACACCTATTTCTCTCTATACAACATATTCATTATAGCAATGGCACTTCTACCATGATAAGGTCAAGCTTTCTCAATTTTTCTGCTTCTTCCATTTATCTCTTGTGGGTCACAACAGTTAAGATGATGTCCACCATGATAAGGTCAATTTTTCTCAATTTTTTCTTCTGTTTATCACTTGTGGGGATCACAATGCTCAAAAGGATGTGAAAATGCATATTTTTCAACATCCTTTTACTCAAAACATAAATATTTCGTACAACTTTCTGCTAATAGAGCAACTTTGGACCAATTAATTTAATTTGAACGAAGAAACAATTGGTTTTTCAAAAGCCAGTGTCTCTTAATTTGTTTAGAATTTTATTTAGGTTTCCATGAAACATTGAATTTGCACTTGCTCCAATCAATAATTTCATACCCATGGTATCCCAATATTCCACAAGTGTATGGTGCACTGAATCACTTTTTGGTGCCATCTTTTGTCAAATGGGCATATTTAAAATTGGTGCTTAATCTAAAACTAACCAAGATTTTATTTTCATATCACTAACAAGGTTAGGATAGAGATTGGAGAGTTAAAACTCCTAGGATATAAAATTTTTGAAACTAGCATTGATTAGATCCAAATCCTACTTAAATAGAGCCATCCATGAGCTATGGGGGGGTGATCTTGGAAGCACTAAACTTATGATCCTATGAGTCTTGCAAGGGTGATGTTGGAGAGCTTGGAAGGAGGTGTTGCTACTTTGGACATCAAGGTATAACATTGTAATCAGCTTCTTTTGGATTTCTTATCATTAATATAACTTAGCCTATTCCAGGGCAGCCACACGAAGATGCTCCCCATATTCTTTGCAATAGGGTCGCGCTATCAGAGAAAAAAAATACGCGACCGCACCTAAGGAGATGCGCACATGCCTCTAGGTTCGGTAACGAACCGAGGCACGTGCGCATTTCTTGTGCATGCGCGTTGATGGAACATGTGCATTGCTGACGCATACGCGCAAAGGAGACTCGCACGCGCCTCTGTTAAAAATATATAAAAAAAACAGTGCACAATTTCCCCATTTTCCATTTGGCCAGCTGAGCGCATCCTCCTCCTCCACGTACGCGTCGATTCAACCACCAACGGAGGCCAAATCCACTCCAAAACCACCCAACAACACCCACAAACTCATCACCACTTCGATTAATAGGTAAATATCACATTTTTTTTTTCAGTTTTATTCATTATTTGTGTCAATTTTTGTATTTTTTTTGTTTATGTAATTGTAAATAATTCCCAAATTTTGAAAACAATGAACCAATTTTCAACTGCAGATTGCAACTGAGACAATGAGTGAACAAGATGTTAACCCCGAGTTCGGTGGAACACAAGAAAACCCGAACCTTGGACCCAATGCCGAACAAAACCAAAACCCACAACCAAATTTTCAACAAGATAACCTTAACCACTATGTAAATGAAATGCGAGTGCACACTCGTGAACTTAGAAACTCGGGTGAACCATCTTGATTGTCTCTTTCCACGTCAATTGAGAACTTAATCAATTCCCTCATCCATGCACACCAACAATTGATAGACATGACTCAATTTATAGCTAGGAGGTGGGTGTACTACTCCACGGGCATCTCCATAAAAGATTTGAACATTACAAAAGCCCAATTATATAGTATGTTCACCGAGCCGAAAACAAATCAACCACCGAACATTACAAAGCCACGTGTCTGCATGGATTGGTGTCATTACCAACCGTGGAGGGACAATTGGATGTAGAGGTGGCTCATGGTGTACGATAAACCTCCCTACAATAATAGGGAGGTTCCACAGTACTAATTTCTCCATCTGTGGGATGATTTTTGCCTCGGTTTACATGTCAACTATTTTGACATAACCGAGTTCCAGGGTGTTGGGCGTGGCTCTGCCCAAGATCGACCTTCTTCTAGGAGGAACCCACTGGGAGTGCCACGAGCTCCCAAGCGCGAGCCCAACCCCTCTCCCTAGCCACCTCAGTTACCCCACAAGCTTGATCAGATCTAGGTGGCAATGAGGAATGTTGCGCGTGGAATCCTCAGACACACCTCCTTTGTTGCAGCTACTATAGTGGAGAGGTCGGTTGACCTTGATAGAGATTCAGGTGCAGGGCCTTCACGACAGGGCCAGGATATACCCGTGACCGGTGGTAGCCATGCTAGGCATTCCAGTTTGACGGGGGAAATTCCACATATTTGTCCCCATTGCGGGCACACTTGCCCTCGCCCGATCGAGGGTTGTTATATGGATCAGGTCAGCAATTTTTTTAATGTATTTTCAATCATCACTTGATAACTTGTAAAGTATTTTTGTTTAACTTAAACTATTATTTCAATGTACAGTTATTCAGAGCCGAGACACCAACATGGGAGAACATAGGATCTCCCAACCTAGATGCAACAATGGCAGCTGCAACTGAAATTGCGGCACCCCACATGGAGGTATTTTCAGTACCTGGCACAATACTATTATTACTTATGTCATTTATATTACTCAAGTAATTATATTTATGGCATACACGTTGATAGTTCATACAATGTTTTTGAATATCTTGATTGCCTAAATAATGACTTGTTTAACATGTCCATAACATGCATGCATTTTGGTGTCCACAGGTGTTCCTTGACTATGGTGATCAACCACCCCCGCCAGGGATTGGCAGATCACCACATACACAGGTACAATGTGTAGTTATAAGCACACTTTTAATTTGAATTGTTGCGACTTACTATGGTTTAATTTATTGTCTGTTTACTAAATTGCGATATTACAAATGTATGTGTAGGTGCCACCAAGAGCTGCAGCTCCCCATTTTAGTCCTATGTATCCACCCTCTCAATGAGTCCCCCCCCTCGCTTCCATCTAGACTCCTCCCTACGCCCACCCCCTCCCTTCCATCTAGCCTCCCCTCTCCAGCCATACTCCCCCTTCCATCCATCCCCCCGACTCAACCATGCCCCCCCATCCATACATCCTCCCCAATTTTTCCATGCCCCCCTGTCTATCCATCCTCCCCCATTCATTGACGCCCCCCTTCCTTCCAACTTCCCCTCTTCGTCCACAACGTCCCTTCCATCCATCCTCCTCCCTCTATGCAGGACATCCCTCCTATTCACCATCCCTCAACATCTCCCCTAGCCCTTCTGGTTCGATACCCTCTATCATACAACCGTCAAGGGTTCATCGTCCACGACGTCTTCCTCCACCCCACACCACCATTTCTTCTCCCACCATATCATCCCCACTTCCCACCACTATTGTGGCATCTACCCTTCCAGTATCGTCATATGTATCTCCAGTGGTTGCACCTGTAGTGGCTGCCACTACATCTGCGCCCCCTCCCATCACTGCATCGGAGGTGGTTGTCCGACCATCTATGCCACCTGCTAGCCCAGAAGCCTAGCCATGTCCATCATCGGAGGTGTACATGGTGAGAATCAAACTAATTTATGAAAATATTTTGATGCATTAACACAAATTAATTTAAGCAATTATTACTTTTCAATGAAATGATTGTTGTAAATGTTGTAGGCTCGAATTACGGAGAGGCTCCGTAGATCTAGGACATTTGTCCAACATTTCCCACTTACATCAGAGGTGATTTATTTAAGATTTGAATTCTACATTTGTTTTATAAATGTGGTAAATGTTGCAAATGCTTGAAAATGACAGTATCTTATATCATTTGTTCCAGATCCCAAAGAGACGGTCTACTCCTAGACGAGGCAAGACCCGAGGTACCGATAGCTCGAAGAGTAGGAAGATCCACTTTGGAGATGCACCTGGGAGTGACGGGGGTGGTCACAATGCTTGACACACCATGTGTTATGTACATTAACCATGATGTGACACTTTTTTCCACCAGTTTTGATGTACTTTGTATCTATGGCATGAGTTGCCATGTATTTTGGATCTATGGCATGAGTTGTCGCATTTTGTTTAGGGCATGAGTTGCCACTATACATACATTGGGAACCATGTTCCACTATTTGCCACAAATTGTATATGTTTGGATGAGTTTTGCAACCTCGATGTACATGGATTTTCAATTATGTGATTTATATATCTCATTGTCTAATATCGTTGTCTCATGTTGTGTGTATTAGGATGTGATGTCTAAATTTTGGTTTTACCTAGATCTTAGAAGAGAAGTTGGATATCATAGTGTGTGTGTGTGTGTGTGTGTATTGGATATCTATGCAATTGAAAATAGTAGAAAATGGACGTGCATGTCCAAAATTCCTCACTAATGAGAAAATGGGACAAAATAGGCATCTGTTTAGATAGGATTGATTCTAATACTTGTAAACAAAATTAAATCATACACTATTGCAAAATACACATAAACGAAACCTAGTGCATAGGCATGTGTGTGAAAACATGACAAATACAATATTTTTCAGTCCATATAAGGAATCAATGTCAATGGATATACTAGAGTGTTGTTATTGACAAACTTATCGTATGTTTTAGTCGAATATATATATTTTTGGTTTTTTTTTTAACGTCAAGCGGTCAATATCAAATAAATGATTGTCATATAGGAGAGTGGAAAATATTAATATTTTTGGCATACACGCGCCTGTAAAAATAGTACATTGTTTGCTATTTAATACATTACAATTATAATTGTGTTATGAAATCATGATCATGTCTTTGATTACTCCTTTTCATCCAAAGTGTAAGTGTTGCAGTGCATTAAATGACATGACATTTTTTAGGTACCCCTATATCATGTATATTTGTCATTTGTTTTAAAAATCCTTGTTTTAGGCTTAAAATTTCAATGAATGACATTTGACTATGTTCAACTATTTTATTAGAGAACCTGCTTAGATTGTACATGATTCTTTTACTTGTTTTTGATACATTAGTCATCTAGTAATATGTCTATGATTCTTTGAATCCATCAAAATCATGCTAAACTCGGTTGTGGAAGAGCAATTTTTATAGTATTACTTATCCATGCCTAAATTGTCTCTATAAACTATCCTCATTGAGGTGCAATAATGTTGGATGTGTAGATTTATAATTAAGAAACACCTAACCCTTTTTTCTTTTGCACTTGCAAATGTTCAATAATTGCTAGGAATGATTGAAATGTTTTTCCACAATACATTCAAAAAGATATGCATAGTATATGATTCACTGTAGGGTTGTTGGTGGATTGTTAGTACATGATCGTTCGACTTGTTTTTGATAAATTTAACTACTTGAGAATATGTTTGTGATTGTTTCAACCAATCAAAAGCATGCTAAAATCGGTTGTGGAACCACTTTTATAACTTATCCACACCTGAATAGTCTACATAAACTTACCTTTATTCAAGTGCAATGGTGATGGATGTGTAGTGTATACTCCATGCTTGATCACTGGTTGATTTATGTGATTTTATGCACAATGAAGGACATTGTTGACAACTTACAGAGTATCTTGGGATTACTTATAGAATATCTACATAGTTGTTGATGGACAATATTTCGTAGTTTAGAGCATACTTGTTTCTAACCTTCAAAATACATTATTTGACTGCTTTGATACACAAGTTGTTCTTTTCCTTTCTAAAGGAAACCTTGTGAGGAAATTCAAGGGACACTTCCCCATATTCAAGGATTGCATTTTTAGTAAACATATAAACATAAATTTGTGTGCATCACCTAGGGGGATTTGAACTGAGCATGTGTTGGAATATAATTAGTGAAATGGCCATAAAAAATGGCTACAAATCATTGAGTTATCCCCTTGGGATACACAAATTGATCTTAACCCTATCCAAACAATTGAGGAGTTAAGTATAAGAATTTTGAGATAGACACTCTACACTTTCTCGATAGATCTTAGCATGAAAGAGATTGGGGGTTAAGATGAATTTTTGCAAGTAAAGTTGATTAAAGGATTGAAATTTTTTTCCAAGTCATTGTAGACATTCAAAATCTAACATGGAAGTTTTATTTCCAACAAATGGATTCCAGGGACTCTCACTTCATACAACACAAACCATTATAGTAGTTTTCCAAACATGGTTCATCAAAGAAATTGCCATCAATAGTTATATACTGCCTTTGAAAACAACTACCTATTTTTTCAGTTTTTCAAGGATGGTAAGGTGTTTTGTGTATTTAGTGAGAATAATTTTTTTTTCCCAAATTCGTCATCATACATCATTTGGATATCGTCATCTCATTTAACATCTATAGAGCACCATATTTTTTCTCTATATCATCTACACAATGTTTATACCCACCCTCGTCCACATCAATGGTTATTCTTACCATGTTCATGTGATGCCACAATTAGTTGATGTTGCTCGTGGTTCAATTATGCACCTTTGGGACTGTGACTATGGTTATTACAACTATGATTGTGTGGCATTTGATAAAAAAATTCTCCCCATGATGATTATGATCACTGCATCTAATATCATCATCACCATCGTCATCATCATCACAATCTTCGTCATCGTGGTCATCTCTAGGTCCCTCATCACCGTCTCCATCATCATCACCATCTTCATCATCATCATCATCATCATCATCTTCATCACCATCGCCATCATCATCAACACCTTCACCATCATTACCATCTTCATCATCATCACCATCGTCATCATCATTGTCATCTCTAGGTTCCTCATCACCGTCGCCACCATCATCACCATCTCCATCATCTTCATCATCTTCATCATCATCAACATCATCATAATCTTCATCATCACCAACATCTCCATCATCATCATCATCATCATAGTCATCATCATCATCATCATCTTCATCACCATCTTCATCATCAACGCTTTCATCATCATCATCTTCATCATCATCATTAACTCTAACTCTAACCCTATCTCAATTTCCTTCTATAACTCCAGCCCTAACCCTCACCCAAACCCTAGCACTAAACCATCTTCTTCACCATCACCATCACCATCACCATCACCATCATCATCAATGTCTTCATCAGCATCACCATCTTCGTCATCATCATTAACTCTAATGCTAACCGACGAAATCCGAGTCCGCTCGCCGGTTTGGGTTCCGTGGCCGCAGAGCAAATGCCCCAAGTGTCCGTGAATGGCCCCGGGGTGCCTAACTAGGATTCCCGTAGCACTCGAACCACGGATCGGTTCACGAATCCATCGATTCCAGTGGGTCTCGGATGATGGGTTTCAGCTAGGGGACCCCCCAAAGCGTGCCTCGAAGATACGGAAGCGGTGCCAATGGGCCATCGCCGGAGCTAGGGTTTTGCTCAATGAGGGCCATTCCAAATTTGCTCAAGGGAACCATTTCTCATCCGGAGGCCCCTGGGCATGTGTGGCCACCATGGATAATTCCACTATGGCCACATGGATCTGTGGGAGCTGACAAAATCCAAGTCCGCTCACCAGTTTGGGTTTCGTGGCCGCGGAGCAAATGCCCAAAGTGTCCCTGAATGGCCCCAAGGTGCCCGACTAGAATGCCCGTAGCACCCGAACCGTGGCTCCGTTCGTGAATCCGTCGAATCCGGTGGGTCCGGGATGTTGGGTTTCAGCTAGGGGACCCCACACAGCATGCCTTCAACACCCGAAAGCGATGCCAATGGGCCATCCCCGGAGCTAGGGTTTTGCTTAGTGAAGGCCATTCCAAATTCGCTCAAGGGGGCCATTTCTCGTCCAGAGGCCCCCGGGTGTGCATGGCCATCATGGAAAAGTCAAGTATGGCTAGGTGGACTTGTGGGAGCCGACATAATCCAAGTCCGCTCGTCGTTTTGGGTTCCGTGGACGCGGAGCAAATGCCCAAAGTGTCCCTGAATGGCCCCGGGGTGCCCGCTTAGAATGCTCGTAGCACCCGAATCGTGGCTCCATTCGTGAATTTGTCAACTCCAGTGGGTCCGTGACATCGGGTTTCAGCTAGGAGACCCCACACAGCATGCCTCGAAGACCTGGAAGCGGTGCCAATGGGCCATCCCCAGAGCTAGGGTTTTGCTCAATGAAGGCCATTCCAAATTCGCTCAAGGGGGCCATTTCGCGTCCAGAGGCCCCCGGGCGTGCATGGCCACATCGACCTGTGGGATCTGACAGAATCCAAGTCCGCTCACCGGTTTGATTTCCATGGCCATGGAGCAAATGCCCAAAGTGTCCCTGAATGGCCCCAGGGCGCCCAACTAGAATGCTCGTAGCACCCGAACCGTGGCTCTGTTCGTGAATCCATCATCTCTGGTGGGTCTAGGAAGCCGGGTTTCAGCTAGGAGACCCCCCACAGCATGCCTTGATGACCCAGAAGTGGTGCCAATGGGCCATCACTGGAGCTAGGGTTTTTCTTAGTGAAGGCCATTCCAAATTCACTCAAGGGGGCCATTTCTCATTCGTAGGCCCCCAGGTGTGCATGGTCACTGTGTTCAGGTCCACTATGGCCATGTGAACCTGTGGGAGATGACGGAATCTAAGTTTGTTCGTCGGTTTGGGTTCTGTGGTCGCGGAGCAAATGCCCAAAGTGTCCCTGAATGGCCCCAGGGTGCCCGACTAGAATGACCGTAGCACCCGAACCGTGGTTCTGTTCACAAATCCATTGAATCCATTGGATTTAGCATTTTGGGATAGTGCTAGAGGTGCCCCTCCCCTCCGGTCCTGTGGCCCGGGTGTCACCTTGTAGGTCCATATTGGAAACTACGGTTTTGCTCAGTGAGGGAGTGTGCAAATTTTGCACATTGGGGTCAAATTTGCAAAATCATCCGCCGAGCACTTGTGGCTAGCGTCCCCAGCCAAAACCTCTCTAGACACAATTGCAAGACTCGCCGAAACCCGGTTCTGTTGGACGGTTGGAGTTCTATGCCCTTGGCAAGTATCTAGCAGGTGTCTCTCGAGGCCTTTTGGATGCGAGACGAAACAAGCCATAGAACGACAACTGTGGATCCGATCGATGAACCATTGAATCTGTTGGATTCAGGATGTTGGGATAATGCTAGGGGTGCCCCTCCCCTCCAATCCCTTGGCTCGGGTGTCACCTTGTAGGTCCATCTTGGAAACTAGGGTTTTTCTCAGTGAGGGAGTGTGCAATTTTTGCACATGGGGACAACTTTTCAAAATCCTCCCCCGAGTACTTGCGGCTAGCATCCCCAGCCAGAACCTCCCTAGACACACTTGTAGGACTCACCAAAACTCGGTTTTGTTGCATGGTTGGAGTTCTATGCCTCTGGAAAGTATCCAGCAGGTGTCCCTGAAGTCCTTTTGGATGCAAGATGGAGTGAGCCATAGAACGATGACCATGGCTTGGATCGACAAACCATCAAATCCGTTGGATTCATCACATCAGGATAGTGCTAGGGTTTCCCCTCCCCTCCGGCCTGGTGGCCCCACCCTCATCTTGTACGTCCATCTTGGAAACTAGGGTTTTGTTTAGTGAGGGAGTGTGCAATTTTTGCACACGGGGGTCAACTTTGCAAAATCATCCACCGGGCACTTGTGGCTAGTTTTCCCGATCGAAACCTACGTAGACACACTTGCATGACTCCCTGGAACCAGGTTTTGTTACACGATTGGAGTTCTACGCCCCTGACAACTATCCAGTAGGTGTCCCTGAAGGCCTTTTGGATGTGAGACGGGACAAGCCATAGAATGAAGACCGTGGCTCAGATCAATGAACCGTCGACTCTATTGGATTCAGCACATCAAGATAGTGCTAGGGGTTCCCCTCTGCTCTAGCCCGGTGGCCCTTCCCTCATCTTGTATGTCCATCTTGGAAATTAGGGTTTTGCTCAGTGAGGGAGTGTGCAATTTTTGCACACGGGGGTCAACTTTGGAAAATCATCCACCGGGAACTTGTGGCTAGTGTTCCCAACCAGAAACTACCTAAACACACTTGCATGACTCCCCAGAACCCAGTTTTGTTGCACAGTTGGAGTTCTACGCCCCTGGCAGGTATCGAGTAGGTGTCCCTGAAGGCCTTTTGGATGCGAGATGGGACCAGCCATAGAATGAAGACCATGGATTGGATCGACGAACTGTCAACTCCATTGGATTCAATATGTTGGGATAGTTCTAGGGGTGCTCCTCCCCTCTGGCACGGTGGACCCTCCCTCATCTTGTACGTCCATCTTGGAAACTAGGGTTTTGCTTAGTGAAGGAGTGTGCAATTTTTGCACACGGAGGTCAACTTTGGAAAATCATCCACCGGTCACTTGTGGCTAGCATTCCCAGCCAAAACCTACCTAGATACACTTGCATGACTCCCCAGAACCCAGTTTTTTTGCACAGTTGGAGTTCTACGCCCCCGACAGGTATCCAGCAGGTGTCCCTGAAGGCCTTTTGGATGCGAGACGAGACGAACCATAGAATGAAGACCGTGGCTCAACTTGATAAAATATTGACTCCGTTAGATTCATCACACCTGGATAGTGCTAGGGGTACCCCTCTCCTCCGGCCTGGTGGCCCCGCCCTCATCTTCTACGTCCATCTTGGAAACTAGGGTTTTGCTTAGTGAGGGAGTGTGCAATTTTTGCACATGGGGGTCAACTTTGGAAAATCATTCAACGGGCACTTGTGGTGATGATGATGATGATGATGATGATGATGATGAAGAAGAAGATGTTGATGATGATTGTTGATGTATATGTAACTTCAAAATGTATTTCTTATATATATTTATTGTACTCCTATAGAGATGTGATATACCTCTATATGAAAGTGTCGTCATCTGTATTGACAAGTGTTGCAAGTGGTTTAACTTGTCGATGGGTTATTAGACTACATGATGTGGATGTCGGCCTAGATTTAATGTAACTGGGGTTATTAGGCTGAGTTATACAAGTTGACCCCATAAGTATTTTAGGCATGTTAGACAAGTATAAATAGAGATCAGGAAATCTCTATTTAGATCATCTCATTACTCACTCATCCTTCACTCAGAACTTGGCGCACATGTGAGGAGGAGGATCAACACATAGAAGAAGTCTATCTCTTGTACTTGGTGTAAAAATAAAATAATAATAGATTAATATTAAATATAATTAACATTAATGGTCATGCCCTTTGGTGAAAAGGTGCAAGACAGGATTATTTAAGCCAACTTCAATTGTATTATTTATCATCCTACATGACTTTTATATACATTTCTTCTACATTACGTTCGCTTTCATCTATTTCACTCTCCATTGGTATCGGAGCCTCTCGGCTCTCGGCACCAGTCCACCACATTGCATCATCCACCACTCCTACCTCCACTGCACCCACCTCCTCCTTACTTCTCCTCCCTCACGTCCTGCCACTCCACCGACACCCCCCACCACCTCCTGCACCCTCTCCCCTATGCCACCTACTCCAAAACTCCCACTGCCTACTCTCGCCATCAGCCATCTCTCTCCTTTCATGGCCTTCCACCCCCTCTACTCCCCCCTCCGTTGCACTGCCCTTCCCCCCTACAACGTTTCGCTGCTCCACCTCCTACGTGTCACCACGCCCTCCACCCACACCGCCCTTCCTTTCTCCACCATCCTGCACCCACCTCCCCATTACCTTCACCTCCCTCCCCATGCCTGATCCATCCCTCGTCCTCCCCTTCCCTGTCTTCTCCCCATCCATCGTCGCCCAGCCACCTCCCACCACCTCGCCCCCTGCCACCATCCTTCATCTCCCACCATCTCCGCACACCCCCACGACCATCTTCCGCACACCCCCAGCCACCATCCTTCATCCCCCCACCATTCACATCCATCATCCACCTCCATAGTCTATCGTCCATCATCCATCCACCATTCACCTCCATCGGCCATCATCCATCATCCATCCACCATCCGCCTCCATCATCCAGAGCCATCGTCGGCTGCACAATTTTTTTAATTAATACTTTAATATTTATTAATATTATTGCTTATTAATAATTATCATTATTTGATTAAAAAAAAAGCTATATTATAATTATTATTATTATTATTATTATAATTACTTAAAAAAAAAAATCAAGTCGTGGCGAGCTGGCTTTGGACAACAAATAAAAATAAATCCACGTTTAGCACCGAGAAGATTCCACCCATCACTAGATTAATGAGTGAATTAAACGCCTGATTTGATTCAATCAATGAGAAGATTAAGAAGAACTATGAGGAACTCCACGCAAAGATCGATCAAACTAGTAACAATTTGGCAGCAACTTGGACACAGATCACGTCACAAATAGAGAATTTTGTTTGCATTCTACAAGACAACCAAAAGGAAAATGAGGCAGTTTTAAAAGCCATCTTGGAAATATTACCCCCACCAAAAGATCTGCATCCCAACTCTCCCAGGACAACAGAGCAGCCAGAACCTTTCAACATATCGTCATCATTCTCATACACACAAGGATGCCAAATTCGGGTGAAAGTCAAGCTACCCAAATACGATGGGGACGAACGACAATGCATAGCATGGATTAACAAAGCAAAGGAATACTTATACATCCACAATATCCATTACGAAGAGGAGAAAGTTAAATATTCTACCATGCATCTAGAAGGAAACGCTTACAACTGGTACTTATGGGAAGAAAATTGTAAGAATCTGTTCTCACAACTGGATTAGTTTCAAGAACGACCTCATTAAAAGATTCGAAGCCATTGAAGAAAAAGATTTCTTTGCCAAAATCACAATATTACAACAAAAAAGCAGTGTCGATGAGTACACCTGTGAGTGGGAAGCACTCTCGACTCGAGTTCCAGAGTTAACCGATGACCAACGATTACAGACCTACATACACGGTCTAAAATAGCACATCCATGATGAACTAGAGTTACATAACATCTCAACCATGGAGGAAGATTGATGTAAAGCCAGGATTATTGAAAGCAAATTCGTTCATACAAATTTCGACCAAGATGGCTCTAAGGAGAACCCCCTCCAATCAACATATATAGGAAATCCAAGATATACGCCGCCTCAACTGAGGGAAGGAACGAAGCCCAGTTTAGAGGCCCAGAGAATAAAGGAAAGAAAATGTAATTTCTGTGGAGACAAATGGGATCCTAAGCATAGATGCTTACAAAAAAAACTGTATGCCTGTGAAGCAGAGTTGGAAGTCAATAATGATGCTAAGAGTCAGCAAGACTACCCCACAGAAATCGAGGACGACACCCCACAAATCTCATTAGCCGCTATTACAGGAATCTCCCAACCACAAACATTGAAGCTTAGAGGACATATAAAGAAGAATGATGTCACAGTTCTCATCGACTCTGGAAGCACCCATAACTTCATTAATGTCAACCTTGTGAAGGTATTTAACCTATTTGTTTTTCCAGTACCTAACATGAAGGTCATGATAGCAGATGGCAAGAAGATTGACAACGTAGGAAAATGTCACCAAGTTAAGTTACAAATACAAGATTATAACTTAGAATCAGATTTCTTTGCGGTACCGCTGGGAGGAGTCGACGTTGTATTAGGAATACAATGGTTACAAACCTTGGGTACATACTCCGCAAATCACCAAGAACATTTTATTGAATTCCATGCGTTCGGGAAAACACACAAATTATATGGGTTCCAACCACCTTCGACACAATTGGTTACATCACATCAGATGGAAAAGTTACGTCAGAAGGATGCACCAACGTACATACTTCAATGTCAAGAAATGAAGCTTCTAACAAGTAAAGAAGATAGGGACAAACGACCAGAGATACAAAAGCCGATTCAAAAACATTGCAAAGTGTTTCAAGAGTTACCCATGGAGCTCCCATCAAATAGAAAAATCGAACACATAATCAAATTGGAACCGGGGACAAAAACCACCAGTAGCAAACCATACCGGTGTCCACATCAGAGATGATACGGCAGTTCACATAATCATTGTCGTCAAATAAGCTTTGAGGACAAAGCTTCCCTTAAGGGGAAGGCAATGTAACAATAAAATAATAATAGATTAATATTAAATATAATTAACATTAATGGTCATGCCCTTTGGTGAAAAGGTGCAAGAAAGGATTATTTAAGCCAACTTCAATTGTATTATTGATCATCCTACATTACTTTTATATACATTTCTTCTACATTACGTTCGCTTTCAACTATTTCTCTCTCCACTTGGGTTGTACTTTGGTTGTACTATTTCTCTATCTATCTCTGAGGAAGTTGTGGGGTTTTTCACCTTAGGGTTTTCCCCACGAAAAGTCTGTGTGTCTATTGTCTCTTATGCTTTTGCTTCTTGTGATGATTGACATGCTTGATATGATTGATATGCATTGATATACTGTACATGTTATTCTCTCAGTAAATACCCTATAGAATATTGAATTAATGCTTAAAATCTAACATGGTATCAGAGCTAACCTGAGAAGAAGACACTGTGCAGTGACTGAAACTAGGGTTTCTTGTTTATTGGGTTTCTCTCCACAGATTTGGGAAAAGCAGTATAGTATATTGACTCTACTCATCAAGGAGAATCTATCTGTCCAATCAGAATTCAATTATGAGCTGTTTCGGTTTTGGCCATAAACTTTAGGGTTTCCACAAAAATAGGAATTTCTGAAATATGAAGACATAACTGAAAGCACCTTGGAAAAATTGAATTTTATAGATTTGGATCGAGATTTTTGGCTGGGTAGATCTCTGGAAAACTCAAACCCTAATTCAGGGTTCTCCTCAATGGATGCGAGAAGACTAAAAGACATTTCCAAAGGGTGAAACTTTGCAGATTTGAATTTTTGAATATACCAGGTTGATCAGTTCATCAAGGCGCATCTTTCTATCCTTTCAGAAAGTTGAAATTCAAAGTTTGAAATTTTAGGGTTTCTCTAACAAACCCTAATCCGACACCAGATCCATTTTTCAGCAAATCAAGTGGTAAGACCTAAATCTTTTCTATTTCCATTTGAAGTACTCTTTAAAATTTCTCACCACACCAAGCTTGAGGATAAGCTTGAAGGGGCTGATAACTTCCGAGCATGGAAGTATATGATTGGGTTAATCATTGAAGAGAATGAGTTGGATACTTATATAAGTGAAGAGGTCCTTGTCCCAAAGGGAGAAGAAGCTAAGGCTCTTCACAAAAGGAATTTGGTCAAGGCAAAGAGGATCATTGTTGATTCTATTAAAGATCATCTCATCCCTCATGTGTCATCCCTAAAGACACCAAAAGAGATGTTTGACTCCTTGACCAAACTATTTGAAGGCAAGAACATAAATTGGAAGATGACCTTGAGGAATCAATTGAAGAATATCAAGATCTAGAATGCAGAGACTATGCAGTCATATTTCTCAAGGGTCTCCCAGATAAAAGAAAACCTTGAAGCTGTGGGTGAAGATATAGAAAATGGAGAAGTGGTGATGACCACTCTTAATGGCCTTCCTAGGTCATGGGATTCCTTCATCCAAGGGATTTGTGCTAGGAAGAAACTTATCTCTTTTAGTAGACTGTGGGAATAATGATCACATGAAGAAGCTCGAATTATAGCTAGAGAAGAGAATATGGGGAGTGAATATCAAGCACTTACAGCTCACTCCAAAAGACACAATGACAAGAAAGCTCACCATCATGGCAGGAAAGAAAAACATCACCATCAGAATCAAAGAGGTAGTCCCAGACATCGAAGGAACATGCCCTATGTCCATTGCTTTACATGTGATGAAAAGGGACACTATGCCAGAGATTGCCCTAGAAATAAGAAAGAGGATCCTCACAAGATGAAGAACCTCAAAAGAAGACATCATGCTCATGCTGCAGAGGATGATGAACCTCCTAAGAAGAGGGCTAGAGAAGATAGTGAAGATTCTTCAAGTGATGAAGAATATGTTTTGATTTCTTCTCTCACTGGAACCATTACTCATGGAAATAATGATTGGCTAATAGATAGTGGGGCTTCCAAACATATGATAGGATTCAAAGAATCCTTTGTGAATCTATCTGAACATGATTCACCCCACAAGGTGAAACTTGGGGATAAATACCAGTATCTCATAAAAGGGAGTGGTGAAGCCTCCTATAAACTAGACTCTAGAAAGTCTATGAAGATGAAAGATGTACTCTATGTTCCAGGTCTCAAGAAGAATCTACTCTCCATATCTGCATTGGATGCGAAAGGCATGAGAGTTGCATTTATAGATGGCCAAGTCCTAATGTGGCCAAAGGGTAAGACTATGGATGATGCAGTTGTGATTGGAGAGCAAGAGGGAGGATTATACAAATTGAAGGGCCATCCAGAACAAGCCATGGTCCATGAATTAGTAGAGCCAAGTGAACTTTGGCACAAAAGGCTTGCACACATGCATTACAGGGCATTACCAATTGCAAGCAAAGCGGTAGAAGGTCTTCCTGAAATCCATACAAAGCATGAAGGCATTTGCAAAGGTTGTGCAAAGGGAAAGAATACAAAGAATACATTTCCAAGCAGTGAAAGCAAGGCAAAAAGAATCTTGGAGATTATCCACTCTGATGTATGCGGTCCTATGTCATCCAGTTCTCTGAGTGGGTATGTATACTATGTCTCTTTTATTGATGATTTCTCTAGGAAGACTTGGGTCTACTTCTTGAAGAACAAAGATGAAGTGTTTAACAATTTCAAGGAATTCAAAGCCTCGATAGAAAACCAAACTGACATGAAGATCAAGATCTTCAGATTTGGCAATGGCGGAGAATTTACTTCAGGAGACTTCAAGAAGTTATGCAGTGATTCAGGGATTAAGAGGGATTTGACTATAACTCCTTACAATCCACAGTAGAATGGGGTTGCCGAGAGGAAGAATAGAACAATCATGGAAGCAGCAAGGGCAATGCTTCATGACCAAGACTTACGTATGCACTTATGGGATGAAGCAGCAAGGATAGTTGTATATGTGCATAATAGAACACCCCATAAGATACTTGACAACAAAACACTAGAAGAAGTGTTTACTGGTAAGAAACCAGAAGTGAGCCATCTTAGAATATTTGGTTGTCCAGTATAGACTCACATCTCAAAAGAGAAAAGATCAAAGTTGGATCCTTTAGGAAAGAAGGGTATATTTGTGGGTTATAGTGAAAGCTCGAAAGCTTACAGAATCTACTTCCCTGGATTCAAGAAGATCGACATCAGCAGAGATGTAACATTTGATGAAAGTTTAGCTTACCACGAATCGAGAAAGAGACCTGTTGAAGACAATGAAGAACCCAGAATATCCAAAACCCAAGACACCACTATGAATGAAGCAGTTCCTCAAGAAGATCGAGAAATGGAAGATCCACAAGAACCTGTGGATCCACCTCGTGAGAAGAATCCTCACAAGAGGAAACCAACATGGGCTAGAGAGCTCAACCAAGATGCAGAAAGATTTGGCATTCCAGAAGAAGAACACAGAGAAAGAAAAAGGACAAGGTCACATATTAGTTATGTTGCTTTGCTCTATGAGATTATGGATAAAGAACCTTCTAGTTATGAAGAAGCTGCAGAAAAGAAGGAATGGAAGAATGCTATGATCGAAGAATACCAGTAAATTATGAAGAATGATGTTTGGGATGTGGTCCCAGGACCAGAAGGGAAGTCTATGGTGACTTCCAAATGGATCTATAAGATCAAGCATGCTACAGATGGTAGCATCGAGAAATACAAAGCTAGGTTTGTAGCTCGTGGCTTCTCCCAGAAAGAAGGGATTGATTATGAAGAGACTTTTGCTCCTGTGGCTAGATACACTTCCATTAGATCAGTACTTGCTCTGGCTGTAGTGATGAAATAGAAGGTACACTAGATGGATGTCAAGACAACTTTCTTGAATGGTGTAGTTGAAGAGGAAGTATATGTGGAGCAGCCACTCGGGTTTGAGACACATGATAGAGGAACACATGTGTGCAAACTGAAGAAAGCCCTGTATGGTTTGAAACAGGCACCCAGGACCCGGTATAGCAGGATAGATGGCTTCCTATCCAGTTTGGGCTTTACCAAGAGTAAAGCGGATTCCAACCTTTACTACAAAGTTGAGGAGGAAAATCCAATGATACTACTATTGTATGTGGATGACCTGTTTCTGACAGGCGAGGACAAACTAATTGCCAACACGAAGAGGAAGCTAGCTACCGAGTCCGAGATGAAGGACTTGGGTATGATGCACTACTTTCTTGGTTACATGGAGGTGTGGCAGAGTAGAGATGGAATCTTCCTTGGACAAGGGAAGTATGCAGTAGAGATCCTGAAGAGGTTCGGGATGATGGATTGCAAGGCCATGGCCACACCTATGGCATCGAACCTAAAGCTTCTGTGTGATGCTTCATCTGAGCCGGTTGATGCTACGATGTATCGTCAGATGATTGGGTCATTGATGTAACTGACGAATATGAGGCCATACATTTTCTTTGCAGTGAACACCTTGAGCCAGTATCTGACAGATCCGAGACATGTTCACCTGATAGCTGCAAAGCATGTTCTGAGGTACCTGAAGGGTACAGTGGATTATGGGCTCAAGTATGAGGTGAATCAAAATTTTAACTTGGAGGGTTATGTTGATTCGGATTGGACAGCCAGTGCCATTGATCAGAGGAGCACTTCGGGGTGCTGCTTCAGTATGGGATCAGGTGTGATCTCTTGGTTTAGCACGAAGCAGTCCTGTGTGGCACTGAGTACAGCTGAAGCAGAGTATGTCACAGCTTGTTCAGCTAGTTGTGAGGCAGTATGGCTTAGGAAGATACTGTCTGATTTGTTTGATCTCCAGTTGAGTGCTACTTGCATATATTACGACAACTAGAGTTGTGTCAAGTTCTCAGAGAACCCAATGTTCCATGACAAGTCGAAGCACATTGAGATCAAGTTCCACTATATCAGGGATATGGTGCAGAGAGGAGCAGTGAAGTTCCTGTATGTTGCGACAGACGAGTAGATAGCCAATGTGTTGACCAAGCCGCTTTCCAGAGTGAAGTTGGAATACTTCAGAGGGAGACTTGGTGTACTTCATATCGAGATGCCTTCCAGAGGGAAGTGATGAGTCCGTAGACACAGATTCACACCGATCCATTCTTACATGGTGGTAGGTTGGTCCTCCCATGATAAGATTTAAGGGCTGAGCCATTCTCACATAGTGGTAGGTTGGTCCTCCTATGGTGAGATGTAAGGGCTGGGCCATTCTCACATAGTGGTAGGTTGGTCCTCCTATGGTGAGATGTAAGGGCTGGGCCATCTCACATAGTGGTAGGTTGGTCCTCCTATGGTGAGATGTAAGGGCTGGGCCATTCTCACATGGTGGTAGGTTGGTCCTCCCATGGTGAGTTGTAAGGGATGATGGGATTTTACGACATGGTAGTAGGTTGGTCCTCCTATGGTCGTTGATGTAATTGCCGAGCTTTTCCGACATGGTAGTAGGCTGGTCCTCCCATGGTCGTTGATGTAATTGCTATGCCATTCCGACATAGTGGTAGGTTGGTTCTCCCATGGTTTTTGATGTAAGTGTTGTGCCATTCCAACATGGTGGTAGGTTGGTCCTCCCATGGTCATTGATGTAAGTGCCGTGAGCCTTTCCCAGATGGTAGTAGGTTGGTCCTCCCATGCTGGAGAGTGTAAGTGTTGTGTGTGTTTGCATCTGGGTTGTGCTGTTGATGTATATGTAACTTCGGAATGTATTTCATCTATGTATTTTATATATATTCATTGTACCCTTATAAGAGATGTGTTATTCCTCTATAAGGAAGTGTCATCATGTGGATTGACAAGTGTCGCAAGTGTGTGTACTTGCCGATGGATTATTAGACCACCATGTGGGGTTGGCCCTGAATTATATATAATATAATGCGGATGTATCTAGATAGACAAGTCGGCCCCATAAGGTCACTGGGCAAAAAGGTGAGTATAAATAGAGATAGGAGATCTCTATTTTACTCACTCGAAAAAGTAACTCACTCTCTCTCTCAAAAGTTGCGCACTAGTGAGGAAGAGGAGGATCATCTACTAGGAGACTATCTCAGTGTTATTTGGTTGTATTTTGGTTGAGCCATTGCTCTCTCTATCTCTGAGGAAGTTGTGGGGTTTTTCACCTTAGGGTTTTCCCCACGGAAACTCTGTGTCTCTTGTCTCTTATGCTTTTGATTGTTGTGATGCTTGTCATATTGTGATTGTCATGCATTGATATACTGTATACGTTATTCTCTCAGCAAAGATCCTAGAGTATAATGAATTAATGCTCAAAATTTAACATGGTATCAAAGCTAACGTGAGAAGAAGACATTTCGCAGTGACGAAAGCTTGAGTTCCTTGTTTATTGGGTTTCTCTCCACAGATTTTTGAAAATCAGTATAGTAGATTGACTCTACTCATCAAGGCACATCTATCTGTCCAATTAGAACTCAGTTCCGAGCTTTTTCAATTTTGGCCCTAAAAATTAGGGTTTCCACAAAAATAGGAATTTATGGAATCTAAAGGCACAGCTGGAAGCTCCTTGCAAAAATCAAAGTTTAGAGCTTTGGATCGAGATTTTTGGTTGGGTAGATCTCCGTGAAACTCAAACCCTAATTCAGGGCTCTCCCAAGTGAACCCGGGAGGACAAAAAGGCAATTCTGAAGGGCAAGACTTTGCTGATCTCAAATTCTGAATGCACCAGGCTGATCAGCTCACTAAAGTGCATCTTTCTATCCTTTCAGAAATTTGAAATTCACATTTTGAATTTTTAGGGTTTCTCTGACAAACCCTAGTCCGGGACCAGATCCAGTTTTCAGCACTTCAAGTGGTAAGTTCTAAATATTTTCTATTTCTATTTGAAGTACTCTTTAAGATGTCTCTCCACACCAAGCTTGAGGATAAGCTTGAAGGGGCTAATAACTTCCGAGCCTGGAAGTATAGGATTGGGTTAATCCTGGAAGAGAATGAGTTGGACTCATATGTGAAAGAAGACATCCCTATCCCAGAGGATGAAGAGGCCAAGGTATTGCACAAGAAGAACTTGGTCAAGGCAAAGAGAATCATTGCTAATTCTATCAAAGACCATCTCATACCCCATGTGTCTTCTCTTAAGACACCCAAGGAGATGTTTGACTCTTTGACCAAGCTGTTTGAAGGAAAGAACATAAATCGGAAGATGACCCTGCGGAACTAATTGAAAGGAGTAAAGTTTCAAAATGTAGAAACCATTCAATCTTATTTTTCAAGGGTCCAACAGATCAAGGAACAACTAGAAGCAGTGGATGAAATGGTGGAGAATGGTGAAGTGGTGATGACCACTCTAAATGGCCTACCCAGGTCATGGGATTCCTTTATCCAAGGAATTTGTGCAAGGAAGAAGTTGGTCTCCTTCAGTAGACTACGGGAAGAATGCTCACAAGAATAAGCAAGGCTTGTGGCACGAGAAGAAAAGATGGGGAATGAAGATCAAGCCCTCACAGCTCACACCAAGAAAGGGAAGTCCAAGAGAGAGCCATCTCACTCCAAGAGATCTTCACATCACTTCAAAGAAAGAAGAATATGCTTCACCTATAATGAGAAAGGACATATTGCCATAAATTGTCTCAAGAACAAGAAGGAAAACAACATCTCCAACAAGAAGAAGAAGGGTTGCAAAAGAAGGTTTCATGTTCATGCTGCCAAAGATGATGAACCCCCAAAGAAGAAGGCTAGGGCAGAAAGTGATAGTAATGATGACTCATCAAGTGAAGAAGAGTATGTTCTGATATCTGCTCTCACAGGTACCATCTCCCATGGTTGTAATGATTGGTTGATTGATAGTGGGGCTTCCAAACACATGACTGGGTTTAAGGAATCTTTTGTGAATCTATCTGAACATGAATCACCCCATAAGGTGAAACTTGGGGATGACTATCAAAACCCAATCAAAGGAAGTGGTGAAGCCTCCTATAATCTAGATTCTGGAAAATCCTTGAAGATGAAAGAAGTACTTCATGTACCTGGGCTCAAGAAGAACTTACTCTCCATCTCTACATTGGATGCAAAAGGTACGAGGGTTACATTTGTGGATGGTCAAGTCCTAATGTGGCCAAAGGGAAAGAACATAGATGATGCAATAGTGATTGGAGAGCAAGAGGGAGGGTTGTATAAATTGAAGGGACAACCTGAACATGCCATGGTGCATGAATCCATGGAGCCAAGTGAACTTTGGCATAGAAGACTTGCTCATATGCACTATAGAGCACTTCCAATTGCAAGCAAGGCAGTAGAAGGTCTTCCTGAAATCAAGACCAAACATGAAGGTGTTTGCAAAGGATGTGCAAAAGGTAAGAACATTAAGAAGGCTTTCCAAAGTAGTGAAAGCAAGGCAAAAGACATCCTGGAAATCATCCACTCAAATGTATGTGGCCCTATGTCATCCAGTTCCCTGAGTGGATCTGTTTGCTATGTCTCATTTATTGATGACTTCTCTAGGAAGACTTGGGTATACTTCTTGACGAACAAAGATGAGGTGTTTGATAAGTTCAAGGAATTCAAAACCTTGATGGAGAATCAAACTAACAAGAAGATCAAAACATTCAGATCTGGCAATGGTGGAGAATTCACCTTAGGTGACTTCAAGAAGCTCTACAGTGATTCAAGGATTAAGAGGGAGTTGACTGCTCCTTATAATCCTCAACAGAATGGAGTTGCAAAAAGGAAGAATAGAACTATCATGGAAGCAGCAAGGACAATGCTGCATGACCAGGATATACCTATGCATCTATGGGCAGAAGCAGCTAGAACAGCTGTATATGTGCAGAACAAAACACCCCACAAGATATTGGACAACAAGACACCAGAAGAGGTCTTTTCTGGTAAGAAACCTGAAGTCAGCCATCTCAGAATATTTGGTTGTCCAGTATACACTCATGTCCCAAAGGAAAAGAGGACTAAGCTAGATCCTTCAAGAAAGAAGGGTATCTTTGTGGGTTACAGTGAAAGCTCGAAGGCCTACAGAATATACTTTCCAGGGTTCAAGAAGATTGATGTCAGCAGGGATGTTACATTTGATGAAAACTCAGCATTCATCAAATCAAGGAAGGCAACTATCGAAGTTTATGAAGAACCTAAGGAAACTAGATGTCAAGACACTACCATGACTGAAGCAGTTCCAGAAGTTGTTCATGAGTTTGAATATCCGCAAGAACCTGTAGATCCTCCCCTTGAGGATAACTCTCACAAGAGGAAACCTGCATGGGATAGAGAGCTCATTCAAGATGCAGAAAGATTTGGCATTCCAGAAGAAGAACACAAAGCAAAGAAGAGAACCAGATCACATACCAGCTATGTTGCTTTACTCTGTGACATTATGAACAAAGAGCCTTCCAGTTTTGAAGAGGCAGCAGAAAAGAAAGAATGGAAGGATGCTATGGTTGAGGAATACCAATCACTAATGAAGAATGATGTTTGGGATGTTGTCCCAAGACCTAAAGAGAAGTCTGTTGTAACTTCTAAATGGATCTTCAAAATCAAGCATGCTGCAGATGGCAGTGTAGAGAAATACAAGGCAAGATTCGTAGCTCGTGGATTCTCTCAGAAAGAGGGAATAGATTATGAAGAAACTTTTGCACCTATAGCCAGGTATACTTCCAGCAGAACAGTACTTGCCCTGGCTGCAGCAGTGAAATGGAAAATACACCAGATGGATGTCAAGACTGCTTTCTTGAATGGTGTAGTTGAAGAGGAAGTATATGTGGAACAACCACTTGGTTTTGAAATACATGACAGGGAGTCATATGTGTGCAGATTGAAGAAAGCCTTGTATGGCTTGAAGCAAGCTCCCAGAACCTGGTATGGTAGGATGGACAATTTCCTATCTAGTTTGGGCTTTACCAAGAGTAAAGCAGATTCCAACCTTTACTACAAGGTTGAGGAAGGGAATCCTGTGATTCTACTCCTGCATGTGGATGACTTATTTGTAATAGGAGATGACAGACTAATTACAGATACTAAAAGGAAGCTTGCTGCTGAATTCGATATGAAAGATTTGGGAATGATGCACTATTTCCTAGGCATGGAGTTGTGGTAGAGTGCAGGTGGGATCTTCCTTGGTCAAGGGAAGTACACAGTAGATATCCTGAAGATATTTGGGATGATGGATTGCAAGGCCATGGCCACACCTATGGCATCGAATCTGAAGCTTCTATGTGATGCTTCATCTAAGCCGGTTGATGTCTCTATCTATCGTCAGATGATTGGGTCCTTGATGTACCTGACGAACACGAGACCAAACATTTTCTTTGTTGTGAACACATTGAGTCAGTTCCTGAAAGATCCGAGGAGTGTTCACCTGGTTGCTGTAAGGAATGTTATGAGGTACCTGAAGGGTACAGTGGATTATGGTATCAAGTATGAAGCGAATCAAAAGTTTAACTTGTAGGGTTATGTTGATTCAGATTGGGCTGGGAGTGCTGCAGATAGGAAGAGCACATCTGGGTGTTTCTTCAGTATGGGACTAGGTGTGATCTCTTGGTTTAGTAGGAAGTAGTCCTGTGTAGCACTGAGTACAGCTAAGGCAGAGTATGTTGCAGCCTGTTCAGCTAGTTGTGAGGCAGTATGGCTACGGAAGCTACTGTCTGAGTTATTTGATCTCCCATTGGATGCTGCGGGTATCTTTTGTGATAACTAGAGTTGTGTGAAGTTGTCCGAGAACCCAGTGTTTCATGGCAGGTCGAAACACATAGAGATCAAATATCACTATATCAGGGATATGGTGCAGAGAGGAGCTGTGAATCTCATGTATGTTAGGATGTACGAGCAGATTGCAGATGTGCTGATGAAGCCACTAGCCAGGGTGAATTTCGAGTACTTCAGAGAGAGGCTTGGCGTTCTTCAGATCGAGGACACTTCGAGGAAGAAGTGATGGACACATTTGCTGAAGCCATTCCAAGCATGTTGGAAGGAGGATCCTTCACATGGCTGTGGATGTAAGCGTTGGATGATGAGCATCAGGATGATGTTCTGTTTTCTGCTGGATATGATCAGTTGGATCATTTTTATGTATGTATGTATGCATCATGTTGGATGCTAGATATGATAAGTTGGATCATTTGTATGTATGTACGCATCATGTTGGATGCTAGATATGATCAGTTGGATCATTTGTATGTATGTACGCATCATGTTGGATGCTGGATATGATCGGTTGGATCATGTGTATGTATTTTGTATATGCATCATGTTGGATGCTGGATATGATCAGTTGGATCATTCATATATGTACGCATCATGTTGGATGCTGATGGATACATTGTGTGGATCATGTATCTTTGTATGATCAGGTAGATCATGTATGTTGATGGATACATTGTGTGGATCATGTATCTTTGTATGGTCAGGTAGATCATGTATGCTGATGGACACATTGTGTGGATCATGTATCTATGTATGTATCAGGTGGATACTTGGTGTGCATCAGATGGATGCATTGTGTGAACAGGATGATCATGGATGACGAGCTTCTCCAGATGACATGCAGTAGGATGTTGCAGTGATGATGATCAGGATGATCATGTGTACATCAGGATGATGTTTGATGAGTATCAGATGATACTTTGTGGCCGTGGATCAAGTTGTGCAGGTAAGCATGTAATTTGTGCCCTGGGAGATTTGCAGATGGTCTTTCGAGGTTTTGCCTATGGCATGTAATTCGGTGCCCTGGGACATCTGGAAAATTCTCTTTCGAGGTTTTGCTTGGGAGGACATGTAATTTGTGCCCTGGGAGATCTGCAGATAGTCTTTCGAGGTTTTTCCTATGGCATGTAATTCGGTGCCCTGGTATATCTGGCAGATGCTCTTGCGAGGTTTTGTCCTATGGCATGTAATTTGCTCCTGGGAGATCTGGACAGGATGAAAAAGGCCTCAGATGCTTTAGCCAGGTTTTTCCATGACCACATGTAATTTGTTCCTAGGAGATCTGGACAGGATGAAAAAGGCCTCAGATGCTTCAGCCAGGTTTTGTTGTGAGATCACATGTAATGTGCTCCTGGGAGATCCGACAGGTAGATCCGTGTTCTCGTAACAACTTGGGATGCTTCAGCCAGGTTTTGTGATGGGTCACATGTAATGTGCTCCTGGGAGATCCTATAGGTAGAGCTGTGTGCTCGTAATAGCCTGGGATGTTGCAGCCAAGTTTTGTGACGCACGTAATAAGTCCTGAGGATTCCACAGTGTGGCCAGTGATGATGAAGACCTGCAGGTGGTGGGCCTACATCCAATATGAAAAAGGACTGGCTCTGTAGAACTTCCTATGACGAGTAGAGTCAGATATTGGTTGAGATAGCAGCAGTAGTGATGATGATGATGATGATGCATCGATGACGGTGATCCCAAGAAGAAGACTTGTCTAGCAGATCTGTGTCAAGAAATACCCTCCTCGTTAAGAGGGAGTGTTGATGTATATGTAACTTTGGAATGTATTTCATCTATGTATTTTATATATATTCATTGTACCCTTATAAGAGATGTGTTATTCCTCTATAAGGAAGTGTCATCATGTGGATTGACAAGTGTCGCAAGTGTGTGTACTTGCCGATGGGTTATTAGACCACCATGTGGGGTCGGCCCTGAGTTATATATAATATAATGTGGATGTATCTAGATAGACAAGTCGGCCCCATAAGGTCACTAGGCAAAAAGGTGAGTATAAATAGAGATAGGAGATCTCTATTTTACTCACTCGGAAAAGTAACTCACTCTCTCTCTCAAAAGTGGCGCACTAGTGAGGAAGACGAGGATCATCTGCTAGGAGACTATCTCAATGTTATTTGGTTGTATTTTGGTTGAGCCATTGCTCTCTCTATCTCTGAGGAAGTTGTGGGGTTTTTCACCTTAGGGTTTTCCCCACGGAAACTCTGTGTCTCTTGTCTCTTATGCTTTTGATTCTTGTGATGCTTGTCATATTGTGATTGTCATGCATTGATATACTGTATATGTTATTCTCTCAGCAAAGATCCTAGAGTATAATGAATTAATGCTCAAAATTTAACATGTGCTCCATGGACTATGTGGTGATCTGAAGACATTGATGTGACAGTTTGGTACATAGGTTTTGCAGAGGCATATGATCAGTCTTGATATGCTCCTGCAGGTTTTACAGTGGCAGGGTAATCAGTCATGAGAGATCTTGCAGGTTTTGCAGAGGCAATGTAATCAGTCCTGAGGTGTACCTACTTGTTGGCTTGCTCGCAGAGATGATTATGATCAGGATGATCATGTGATGATATACATCAGGTAGATGTATGGTGAGTATCAGGTTGATACTCTGCGGTCGTGGACAGGTTGTGCAGTGGCATGTAAAAGATCCTGGGAGATTCAATAGGTTGCGCTGTGTGCTCATAAAAGGCCTAGGATGCTCTTATGAGGTTTTGCAGACGCACGTGATGAGTCCTGAGGATTCCACAGTATGACCAGTGATGATGAAGACCTATAGGTGGTGGGCCTACATCCAGTATGAAAAAGTACTGGCTCTATAGAACTTCCTATGACGAGTAGATTCAGAGATTGGATGAGATAGCTGCAGCTATTATTACAATGACGATGATTCGATGACGATGCATCGATGACAATGATCTAGAGAAGAAGACTTGTGCCAGATGATCTGTGTCGAGAAATACCTTCCTAGTTAAGAGGGAGTTTTGATGTATATGTAACTTCGAAATGTATTTCTTATATATATTTATTGTACTCCTATAGAGATGTGATATACCTCTATACAGAAGTGTCTTCATTTGTATTGACAAGTGTCGCAAGTGGTTTAACTTGCCAATGGGTTATTAGACTACCTGATGTGGGTGTCGGCCCGGATTTAATGTAATTGGGGTTATTAGGCTGAGTTAGACAATTTGGCCCCATAAGTATTTTAGGCATGTCGGACAAGTATAAATAGATATCGGGAAATCTCTATTTAGATCATCTCATTACTCACTCATCCTTCACTCGGAAAGTGGCGCACATGTGAGGAGGAGGATCAACACATAGAAGAAGTCTATCTCTTGTACTTGGGTTGTAATTTGGTTGTACTATTGCTCTATCTATCTCTGAGGAAGTTGTGGGGTTTTTCACGTTAGGGTTTTCCCCACAGAAACTCTGTGTGTCTATTGTCTCATATGCTTTTGCTTCTTGTGATGATTGACATGCTTGATATGATTGATATGCATTGATATACTATACATGTTATTCTCTCAATAAAGATCCTATAGCATATTGAATTAATGCTTAAAATCTAACAATGATGGTCATGGTCATGGTCATGAATATCATGGTGTTGATGAAGATGGTGATGGTGATGGACACAGTGATGAGGGACCTACAGATGACAGTGATGATGAAGATGGTGATGATGATGATGAAGATGTTGATGATGATGGGGATGGTGATGATGATGGGGATGGTGATGAGGGACCTCCAAAAACTCAAGCATTAACATGGGTGAGGTAGGTATAAAGCCTCCCTCAAGGACATTTCCAACCATTAGGTGACACTGATGAACATGTTAGTGCTACTCAATAATAGCTCCCAAATGATCCTCATATTCATCCAAGTACTAGACCAATATTGAAACAATTCCTAAATCTCCAAATGGAGAGAGTGGTAGAGAAAATGGGGGCAATATCCAGATTTGGGTGCTGCGGGCATCTTGGTAAGACCTAGGGTTTGAGGATCGAAATTCCAAGATAGACATGTAGACTTGGATTCTATAAGTTGAGTTCTCTAGTGGTGTACTTGTGTGACGTGACAAACCCTTCTAATAGTGATTCTATCCCACTTGGAGTCCAAATACCCCTTATTGAGGGTACGTGTGGTGGGTCAGGGATTCTAGGGCTAGATTAGGTTAATAGGGCTACATTAGGTTTCTAGGATTCTAGATTAGTTTATGAGGGTTAGATTAATGTTTCTAGGGTTAGTTTATCTTTCTAGGATTTCTAGGGCTAGATTATGTTTCTAGGATTCTAGATTAGTTTCTGAGGGTTAGATTAGTCTTTCTAGGGTTAGTTTAGCTTTCTAGAATTTCTAGGTCTAGATTATGTTTGTAGGGTTATATTAGTGCTTCTAGGGTTAATCATGCATGAATAAACAATCACATGGATATAAAACATAACTTAATCACAACTCAGACATCAAATAAACGATATAAGATAACGATATCAAATAAACCATCTAACATGAATAACATTAACAGTGCATGAATAAACAATCACATGGCTATACTATGTACCTCAGTGAATTAGGCCTTCTGGATCCTCTCAGGTTTTTATTGTCTCGAAAAACCTCTCATGCTCCGCATGAGGTAGTAAGTAGCATACCTTGTTTGATGACTTCGTTGACATTGTTTGTAGTTGGATGTTTGTACCCACGATCAAGTGTGTAAAGTGATACACCCACGACCCTGGTCTATAATCTGTGTATGTGTAGCCATTGCTCTTTGGTCCCTTTCCATCCATTGTAAGATATTCCCCCTGACCAACCATCGAGCCAGTTGGAAAGGTAATGCCTTCACTATCCTTTAATGATGTGAGGAGGGTTTGCTTCCCCTAGATGCATCATTCCAACCAATAATTCGTCCCAATTGCACTGTTTGTCGGGGCGACAACTGCATAGATGTGTCCTGCAAAAATTCATTTTAAGGTCATATTCCAACAAGTAGTGGTTTGATAACTTGGATAATTACAAAAACAAGGAGGGAACCGGGATATGCATGCTGAAATGTTTACCTGGTTGTACAAGATCAGATATATGATCATATTCATTCAAAATAGAGGATTGGCCTTCCTCTAACTGGATTGTTTTAGCAACTACACGTGGGTCCACTGCAAGTGATACATGATACCATTCATCAACTGTAACCTACCCAAATTTTGAGGATATTTATTTTATATTATTTCTTTTTCAAAATACTTTGTGTTAAATTATAATTCCCAAGTTTTGTAATTAATGACCAATTTGGTCAAAGATGATTGTAATGACTTATTATTATTATTTAATAAATGAAAATAGGAGACAAACACTCAAGAAAGCTATTACAAGAGTGTTCACTGGCCCACTACGAGGAATGGAGGATGAAAGAAGACATGGGACAGATGGCAGCATTTGAACTCCACCATTAGCTGTTGGTATGGGACAACTCCCCAAATTGTGGCATTTCCTCTCCAGGTGGAGAGAGGTGAGCACGTAGCTCACTAATGACCAATTAATTACAAAATACCTGGACAGCCTATAAAAGGAAATTCGAATTGAGCAGGGAGCTCTTAGAATGTTTTCTGCAGAAACATTTCCTCATGTGCATCAGGTGATGACTGAGAGATTCGAATAGGGAGGCTGTGGAGAGTGCAAGTATAAGTCTGCAAATTTTTTTTGAGAAGGACAAACCAGAGGTGATGGTGCAGGTCCCATTGACTGCTAAGCCTATAAGGCTGGATAAATTTCTTGTTGCTACAAGGGGAGGTCCTAAGCTTCTGAAGTTTCTTCCTCCTGGTGGATAAGTGAACAGGCTCGGGGGTCCTAAGGAAGCCATCTTGGCTGTTTAGGAGTAGGTTGGGTGGAATAGGCTTCTTGGGTGATTTGTTTCTCCTACCTCACTTAGGTTCTACATTTTTCTGTGTTTTCCATTTACATGATTTCTTTCAATAATCGGTTTAGAAATATTATTAATGATCAGTAGCAGTAAAATATTAAAATTCTGATTTAATTTTAATTGCTTAACTGATACAATGACTCCTCTGCATTTTTCCCCATGCGTGAGGCTGCATCGTACTCCAGTACAGAGAGGTAGCATTAAATCTGTTCATTTAGGTAAAACATAACATTCATCTATTTCTTAACCTAGAGAGACACACATGCATAGATCTATATTCCCTGGGCTTTTCATTTTCTAGATATTTTAGCAGCTGCAAATTAAATCTCTGCACGGACTGGTTATACTGTTCACCTAATTTTCATTCTTGAAAACAAAACAGAACACTTCATTATCTGCATGAAAAAGCTATGAATACACATCTATTTTACTCATCAAATATCTAGGATTTTAGTTCATTGTTGCAACAAAAATCCATCTGCATCATACAGTTGTAAATCTCTTCTTCTATAAGTTTTCTTTTAACCAGTTGTAAGAACAAGTACGTATCTTATGCATTTTCAAATAAGTACAGTAATCCACAGTATTCACATGCAAACACACCATAATTATTTCTTTTCCTAGTTACACTTCTGATTGTTATACATCAATCCCCTATCTTTTGGAACCAAAAACAAAGTATGATTTGAGCGACCCAACCCTAAAAAGTACGGGACTCTAAACCCTGTCATAATTCCTATCTAATAATAGCAACCATATGCTAGGTTTCATTCTGAGATTACAAACAGACGATTCAGCAACTAAGGGATTTCACAGAGATTGATGGCACGATGGCCACATCGTTTCCCACCCAAAACTCATGACCATAGTATAAACAAACAAACAACACATCAAAACAATTATGTATAGATCGAGACCCGGGCTCGGGTTTGATCCTCAAACCACTAGCATGGTTGCATTTAAAATAGAAGGGTTCCATTCATTTAAACAAAAGAAGAAGAACGTGTGACTTAGCCATCATCCGCACTGCAAATTCCAGAATTCCAATATTTCTCAGACATGCAAACCGAAAGCAAAACTACAGTCACAAATAGAGCACCTTCATAAAACCATAAAACATGGTGGTATCATTTTCCCATTATAAAAAAAAACATTCCATAGCTATCATTTCCAAACATAACAAGTGATGGTGATGGATAGTGGAAGCTACCTACAACAAGGCTCGGCCACTGTTTCAAACATTCCAACCACACGATATTCAAATGGTGGCACTTCATCCAAAACGAAAGTAGAGCGAGCGAAAGGAAACCCTCAGCTCTCAAGTGCCGGCAGTAAAAATCATTTAACAGAGTTTCATGGTGGTACAACATTCCATAGGGTTTAACCCTTAGCAAAAGCACAAAATTAAAATGAATCTGTGGGGAAACAAGCCACCTAAATGCATACCCTTGACAGGAAGTAGAGCCGAGCGACAATTCAAACAACTAAAGACTACCTTGTATAGACTATCTTCATTTAAAGTTGAAAACATTTAAAGCCATCGTCGGATTAGGGTCCTATAACTCCAAACCTCGGCGTTTACAGCCACCATCAAAACTTGAAACAAAAGGGCACCCACGGGGTTTCAAGAACACCCAGAACTTACTAGGTTTTGGATGTATCACCTCCCACTCCCAAACCTTTCTTTCATCCTGCGTGTTGGGTACCTGCCCAAACATGGCTCGAAGGGTTACAAACCGAGGAAAACTTTATTAAAAAAAAATATTTAGCACTGGAAAGAAAACAAAAAAACTTGCATTGTGAGAACTTACTGTTGAGTTGGAATGCCGAACCATAGACACGCCACACTGGTAAGCACATTGAAAGAAGCAACTAAACCAGACACTGCAAACTTTATAACCATCACAGGATTGGTTTATGAACCACAACCACCTAAAAAAAAAAGTTAACCGCATGCAACACCTCTGTCAAAGCACGGTGCTATGGCACCACCTGTGAACTCATCACACTACCATGCAGAGCTGCAAAGCTCGAAACCGAGAACCCTAACTCGCATCAGCCGGTCGGCTTCATGACCTCCCTCCAATACAAATGCAACAATGAAGGGCTAAAACACCCAACTTTCCCATTTTACCATGCAAAGATCAGGCATCAATCATAGCCCCACACCTCTCAGGGATCAACGGTGTAGAGTTTCCCATCAAGGCACGTCGATGTTTGCACCCAAATGTAATCATTACTGCATTAAATTATCACTCTTACCAAGCTTCCTGTTGACTTACGTGACAGCCAAAGCATAGCCCATCTCGGACCATGGAGTCATTATCGTCTGTACAACCACGTGATATTGGCCAACTCGGCTTCCACTTCACCTTACAAACCTACAACGTATGCTAAGTCATTAATACGACAGTTGGAACCAACTAGACTCTTCACCCTGTCACGATCAACCCATCGTATGGCTAGCTCCATAGTAGCAATGCATTGGTTTGGATGCAAGGTCAGAACATAACAAATATAGTAACCTGTAATATAACCTATACATTATACAAATGAATTAATCCCTTGATGCTATATTAAAACATACGAAATTAGTAATTATTACAACATCATCGCAATTGTATAAGCCACATTCCATGTGCATTGTAGGTTTTGATACAAGGTTATGATCCACAAAACCATAATAAGAGCATGAACTTATAAGTATAGTCACTTAATACAACGCTAAAACGATAGCCATGTATTACAAGCCCAATTGATAGATGAATATCTAAGTTGAGATTCGAATGGCGACATTATACCTTATAATGTCAAGTTCATAACGATAGTCTTTAGACCACTCATATATTATTCTTGCATTAATAATCAAATCATGAATTTAGACTTAGAATAGTCTAAATAGAATCAAGACAGAATGATAAGCTCTATAGTATAAGCGCTAGATTCATAACTTTCGCATAGCCTCAGCAATATATTTTGGTATCAATAAATTGATGATAACACCATTAGACATAGGATAGTAATTACAAGCATTTTAACCAATACCTGGACAATGCGAAGTTATACCACTCGAGAGTATTTTTTTTTACAGCATACAAACTAGATGAAGAACTAGGTATCCAACCCTCCAGTAACTGTTTCGCAATGAAGTAATCAACATACAAATTTACACTGACGATAAACACCTGTACCCTTATCTTACCTGCGGTCTTCACATGGATAACAGGATGCAAATGCATTAGCTAAACATAGCTAAGTAAGCTCCAGGGTACCCCGTAGGACCACCCTTTCATCATCATCAAAAGCAACTATTAGAACTTGTTAATTAAAGAAAAATTCTATCGCAATTATTGGATTACAATTAATACAAAAAAGGACGTTGTAAGCTAAAAAGTGCCATAACACATTGAGTACATTAATTTCTTGACTGGAATTAAATAAAAATTACTTTCTGCATTTATGACTCATTAATGTCGTCCTTGCAGCATTTATTATTTCTGTAATTACAATTATTAACAATATTCATTGTTATAATTTTTTTTTTTTTATAAAATTATTGGGATGTTACATCAACCCAATCCATTGATTCGCACTCATCCCACTCACAACTGCTGCAAGACCCACAAAAGCAAGCAAGTTTTCGCGTCCATATTTCAAATAAAGGGTTGTTTGAGCTTTGAACTGAATGAAATCCACGAGTGCCTTGCACAATACTACAACTATAAGAACGTGATCGATCTATATCAACTACATTCCAGAAATTTCTGACAACATGTCCTCTACCTGTTGGTATGTGTTGCTCCGTGGTTCGATCTGACATTTTTTCTTTGCACCATCAAACTGTGGATTCGACATTCCGAATATGAGGGCCTCCCATGCACCTCATCTCCTCCCTTCATAGGGAAGTTTTGAGACATGATCCATCCCCATCGTTCTCTCCCTTTCCATGCCCAGTCTCAAAATAGTTCCATACATGCAACACATCATAAGTCTTGTGCAACATACTCAACCACTGGAAAACACGTGCATTTTTGAACTGGCCTGCACAACCATCTGACCATATCCAATGATGATCCATATGTATACCTCTCTCTTTTAGCTGATCATAGAAAATTTTGAAGCAATGTTGCACATAATGCAGGTCGTGGCACCTGTCGTCACTAATGTAGAAGTTGGTCTCTTTTAGTATTATCCTCATGTCGTTTCTGCTCTCTGGCACGTGCCTATACATGATATGGACCGTTATGCTAACTTTGTCTGAATGGTATTATTGACTTTGAATCTCATTTTGTGGTTGTAGGGTGTAGTTTTTTGCAAAGTCCATAACCGACAATATTGTGCCCTTGGGAAAGGTGTCTCTACACTGTCTGTATTGTTCATCCTGCCATCGTGCTACATGGACGTGCTGTACATAATGCTCAGTCTTTTGGTAGTATTCCTTAATGAAATCACAAATTTGTACCTGGTGCCACAAAACCAAGGGCATTAATACAACATGACATTTTCAATCTGAATATATATGTACAAATTCAACATGTACAGTATGAAAGCATGCAAACTTAGACTACCTGTGACTTCACCAATGCAATTTTTTTGCTTTCCTTCGAACTATCTACTTGATATGTTATGTACTGGAAGTTCTGCATTTCTACTGACATCCTCCCAAATTCGTGCTCCACGGTTGCGTGGATGCAGCGGCTCAATAATGCAAATCCACTACAACTGGAACATGTCCCATATAAACATGATCTTTTATAATATTTTTGTCCTTCAAGCCTTCGACACATTATGCTATGTATAAATTCTCTGGATGCATTCGGTGGTTGTAACGAAGGGAAATCCTGCATAATGTTAGTATGCAAACCACAAAAAAAAAGTCTATATGTATCATAATAGTACTCAAATTCTACATGGTATCTACAACAACATGTACTGCGATCAATGCAAATTATAACATACCAGGGTTTGCATTTTTTGAAGGACCTTTGGCCCAAGTTCAATTGTGTGTGCTCATTCTTGAACCTCTCATAGAGTTTTGTTTTTGTTGTGTCAAGGAAGTGCTTGACATGGTGTTCACCCCCCCTAACACCTTTTCTCAAATTTAAAACATCTCTTCGATTTGATGACGGTCTAGTGTTATCATTTCAAAACTTTTGCACTAGTTCTTTAACAACATCAATGAGCTTCATGTCTGAACGAGGTAACCTACCAACAAAGTCCCAACAATATTTTTGGCCTAGGGTCTCAAGTTTTTCTCTAATGGCATAATACTTTTGAAGAGTCTTTCTATCTACTTTAAAGATTTTACATGTGTGTGATAGTAGGCGACGTTTCCTTGTGGATTTGTCTACAATCGATTCCGACAGTACACGATGGGACGCATTAAAATCTTTTGTACGAGAAGTTTTTCCAATCAAATTTAAATTAGATTGTAGATTTCTAACAACATGATTGTTGGCCTCTGAAATTCTAACTACCTTTATGCCCAAAATTCTCCTAACATGAGCTAGACAATGTGATTTTAACAAAGCAAGAAACAATTGACATTTTGCTGCATCGGTTTTGGATTCAAAAAAATATTTGATTATCTTGTTACAATGGAAATCAATAGTGCGTTTGGGCATCTTACCTTCAAGTCCAGAAAATGAAATTTCATCCACATGAATGCGTCTGGGAGTTCTTCGTTGTCCGGTTGATAGTCGAGGCAAGGGAGTCGGCAAGGAAGTACGAGTCTCATCAACGGTTTGTTGTGTCCCTTCATTCAAAAATTGGTCCTGCAATGGAGTGTGTTTGCCAAGTGGGTGCTCTTCTTGGGGCGGTTTCCAGTTAAGAACTTGTTCAACATCCATCCCTTCATACTCGACATCAGGAAAGATTTGATTGACTTCAACCACTTCGTCATTGCTTGTTGATGGATCTAAGGCACTAACATTTTTATTTCTATGGTTTTGCATGTACAACCTGACATTTTGTCTTATCTCATGGGTCTTTTCAGGGGGTGGCTGCATCCTTCTAGACTTTCTTTTATTATTACGTCTATTGCCCATATTCAATGCGATTTTTGGAAAAATGAAAATATGACCCCTGCAAGAATGAACAACAAACAAAATATTAAAACTCGATGTGCATGATTATTAAAGCTCGATGTAGCAATTGATTATGTACAACAACATCTAGTGATAATGTTTTCATATAATCTTAAAAGCTATTGGGAATGCCCTACATATAAAGTTACAACATCACCTCTAGGAACTCAGTAGGATGGTATTGGATGGTGGTATGTGATGTTAGTAGGAGCAAATTCCCTACAAGGGAGAAGCTCATATCACTTCATTTTCATGGTATGGATGAGGGAAAATAGCCCCAAAAGACTAAGAGTTTTCAATTGTTTAGGTGTTTGTGTGATTTGTTGTCGTGAAACCATGATGAATTCAACAAATGTTTGTCTACTAGATGGAGGAATGTGATTATGAAATGTTATTGGTGGTGATGCAAGTAATTTTTTTTATTATCTTCAAGAAAGGTTGAAAGCATTGCTTGGTGCATGCTGTAGTTTTTTTTTGGTAAGATGTTTTTATTGTCTATGTTGAAGATTAAGAAGACTAAAATAGATCTATCATACAATTCATAAGGAAAAACCAAAATAGATGCCATTCAAACAAGTGAATGAAGACTAAATTACATTTAACAAGATAAAATTTTCACCATACCTCAAGGATTATGATTGCTCTTTGCTTCAAATGTCAAATGCTCTTTTGATGTGTCCACTATATGTAAGAAGACTTCATGTGTATCCAAGTAGCATGAGAATTCAATCCAAGGTTCCAAATAGAGTCCAACTATTGTGTATTCACTCAATTGATCCAAATAGAGCCCAATAGGTGTGTATTCAATACAAAGAGCCAAATAGAGCCCCAAATATTGTGTATTTTATCCAAATGGTGAAGGAAGCACCAAATGGTGTATGAATTCAATCTACCATGTAAATGCTTGTTGGACTGTGCGTGAAACCAGTGAAGAGAACGCGATGAATGAGGAAAAAAATGCAGGAGAAAGAACGCAGGTGATTTTCTAAATTTTATGTTCAATAGGGACGTGCACACGCCAGATCTGGCATGTGAGCACTATAGGCTCGTCCACGTATCTGGCGTGTGCGCGTCCTTGCTGAACGTTGTAATGTTTGGTGGGTAACGTTCATTGTATTTATTTCCCAACAGATATAAATGTGTCGGCTTATGCCTAGAGCCCCTCCCCCATAAAGGCCTTTAGGATCTCTTCTAACCCATAATCCCTAAGTGCATCTAAGTGCTTCTAGGTGTTTGGGGGTTTAAGGGTATATTTACAAATTTGTGTATTTTGATTTCAAAACATTAATTTAATTTTCAATTAGAAACATATGTATTACATCAAGAATAATTAAATACATAGTATATATATATTAATGTTGTATAAATACTGTTCGGAGGCGCGGTTATTGTGAGATCGTAGGATGTCAGATTGTTCATAATTACCATCAGATTTTATTCTCTTAGGGCGATGTAGATGTGACAGAATGCACTTTGATGGTTAGTTTTATTTGTTGGGAAATATTTGCCTGGTTAATTTATGGGGAAGGATAACAGTCTTGATACTCCCACTCCTATGGAAGGATGGCAAAGCATAGCATAGAAGGTATAAGCTTGGATTCATGTAATCTACACAGCACTCTTCTTTACATTGTTGTATTAATCAAAATCTAAGGCACCTATTATTTTTTGTCTCAGTGTAGGATGAAGATGATGAGATGTAAAGGAGAATCAAGTAGTCATGGAGGGCCTCCTCATCGTGGAAGATTTTATGAATAGTGTTCATCTGCTGTAAGTGGAATCACAATTGCAATAAAATACAGTTTTTCGTCATGATGATATGATGATGATGATGATGAAGATCATGATGAAGATGATGATGATGATGAAGACTAATGGAGATGATGATGACGATGATGATGATGATGATGTTGATGATGATGTTGATGATGAAGATGATGACGAATATGCAACACATCATCCTCATCATCATCATCATCATCATCTTCATCATCATCAACAACATGATGATCATCATCACCATCATCATCATCATCATCTTCATCATCATCATCATTGTGAGGATGAGGATGATGATGATGATGATGGTGGTGGATGATGATGAATATGAGTATGATGATGACGACGAATATGATCATCATCATCAAAATCATCATATTCGTCGTCATCATCTTCATTAGTCATCATCATCGCCATCTTCATCATCCTCACCATCACCATCATCATCATATGATCATGGTCACGATGATCATTTTCTTCGTCATCATAATCAGCATCTTCATCATCCGCATCGTACTCATCATAGCCATCTTCGTCATCGTCATCATCGTGGTGATGATGATGATGAAGATGATCATGATGATGAGGATGATGTGCATCATACTCGTCATCATCTTCATCATCAACATCATCATCATCTCCATTAGTAATCATCATCATCATCATCATCATCTCCATTAGTCATCATCATCATCATCATCACCATCTTCATCGTCATCATCATCATCATCATCATCTTCATGATGATGATGATGGTGAAGATGGTGATGATGATGATGGTGATGAAAATCATGACGATGATGAAGATGGTGATGGATGACGATGAAGATGGTGATACTGATGATGATGATGACTAATGGAGATGATGATGATGATTGATGATGATGATGATGTTGATGATGAAGATGATGATGAATATGTAGTAGATCATCATCATCCACAACATGATCCACATCATCATCATCATCATCATATTCATCATCGTCGTTATCATCATCTTTATGAGGAAGAGCATGCAGATGATGATGATGATGATGATGATGATGATGATGACGACAATGATGATGAAGATGATGATGATGATGATGATGACTAATGGAGATGATGATGATGATGATGATGATATTATGATGATGATGGTGGTGGTGGATGATGATGAATATGAGTACGATGATCAAGATGATGATGATGATGACGACGAATATGATCATCATCATCAAAATAATCATATTCGTTACCATCATCTTCATTAGTCATCATCGTCGCAATCTCAATCATCCTCACCATCATCATCATCATCATCATCATCATATGATCATGGTCACGATGATCATTGTTGTCGTCATCATAATCGGCATCTTCATCATCCTCATCATCCTCGTCATAGCCATCTTCATCATCTTCATCATCATCATCATGGTGATGATGATGATGAAGATGATGATGAAGATGATGATGAGGATGAGGATAATGTGCAGCATATTCATCATCATCTTCATCATCAACATCATCGTCATCTCCAGTAGTCATCATCATCATCATCACCATCTTCATCGTCATCATCACCATCACCATCTTCATTGTCATAATCATCATCATCATCGTCATCATCTTCGTCATGATGATGATGATGTTGATGATGATGATGATGACGATGATGACTAATGGAGATGATGATGATGATGATGATGATGGTGATGATGATTATGATGTTGATGATGAAGATGATGGCGAATATGCAACACATCATCATCATCCACAACATGATCATCATCATCGTCATTATCATAATTGTGAGGATGAGCATGAGGATGATGATGATGACGATGATGATGATGATGATGATGATGATGACGATGACGAAGATGTTGTTGGAGATGATGATGAATATGAAACACGTCATCATTGTCTTTGTTGTGATGATATGATGATGATGATGATGATGATGATGATGATGATGATGATGGTGGATGATGATGAATATGAGTACAATGATGATGATGACTAATTTGGACATGATGATGATGACGGTGATGATGATGATGATGAAGATGACAAGGAATATGTAGCACATCATCAACATATTCATCATGATCATCAACATGATCATCATCATCAACTTCCTCATCATCATCATCATCATCATTGTGAGGACGCGGATGATGATGAGGATGATGAAGATGATGATCATATGATGATGATGATGATGATGATAGTCATCATAACAGTCATCTTCATCATACGCGTCATCACCATTATCCTTATCATGATGATGATGATGATGATGATGATGATGAAGATCATGATGAAGATCATGATGATGATGAAGATGGTGATGATGATGATGACTAATGGAGATGATGATGATGATGATGATGATGATGATGAAGAAGATGACGAATATGTAGCACATCATCCTCATCATCATCATCATCATCTTCATCATCATCAACAACATGATCATCATCATCACCATCATCATCGTCATCATCTTCATCATCATCATCATTGTGAGGACGAGGATGATGACGATGATGATGATATGATGATGATGATGATGATGGTGGTGGTGGATGATGAATATGAGTACGATGATGAAGATGATGATGATGATGACGAAGACGAATATGATCATCATCATATTCGTCATCATCATCATCGCCATCTTCATCATCCTCACCATCATCATTATCATCATATGATCATGGTCACGATTATCATTGTCTTCGTCATCATAATTTTCATCTTCATCATCCTCATCATACTCGTCATCGCCATCTTCTTCGTCATCATCATCATCATCTTCGTATCGTCATCATCATCAATCATTGATGATGATGATGATGACGACGAAGATGTTGTTGATGATGATGATGAGGAAGAGGGTGATGACGAAGATGATGATGATGATGATGGTGGTGGTGGATGGTGATGAATATGAGTATGATGATGCTGATGATCATCGTACTCACCATCATCATCATCATCATCATCATCTTCATCATCATCGCCATCAATGTTGATGATGAAGATGATAATGATGATGATGATGACGTTGACGATGAAGATGATGACCTAGATGTTGATGAAGATGAGGAAGAAGGATGATGATGATGATGGTGTTGATGATGAAAATGATGATGATGACAAAGATGATGATGATGATGGTGATGAGGATGAAGAAGATGACGATGGTGGAGATGATGTTGATGAGGATGGTGATGAAGATGATGATGATGAAGAAGGTGGTGATGATGAAGAAGATGATGATGGTGGAGATGTTGATGAGGAAGGGGGAGATGAAAATGATGATGAATATGTTGATGATGATGGTGATGGTGATGATGATGATGATGATCATCATCATCATCTTCATCACCATCATGATCATCATCCTCGTCTCCATCATCTTCATCACCACCATCATCATCATCATCATCATCATCATCACCATCATCCTCATCGTCATCTTCATCACCATTGCCATCATCATCATCATCATCACCATCACCATCATCTCATCATCATCACCATCATCCTCATCATCATCTTCATCACCATTGTCATCATCATCATCATCACCATCACCATCATCTCATCATCATCATCACCATTATCAACATCTTTAACATCATTGTCATCTCCCACTTCCTCATCAACATCTCTATAATGTCCCCATTTTGACCCCCTTTGTATTAAATCGTAAATGATGTAAATATTGTAATTTAATCATGGTGATGAGCTCAAGGCCAAGGCCCCATCATTGATTTAGCGTTTTATGTATCGTCAATTAAAAATAGATGCCTATGGTTCTTGTGCTAGATAGGCACAATGTAAATAAGGCATCATGTACATGCGAATTTTAATGAAAAATACCCACAACTAGCTATGCAATGCAACAAAGAGATGGGGGCATGCTTCTACAAGGAATAGGGAGGGAAATTATTCAAACCCTTGAGCCAATGGTGTTAATCCATGTGTCAATGAGAAAACCCATAAACTACCAACTACCCATTTTGGGTTATGGACCCAATCATTTAATTCTTCCAAGAATTGGTTGAGGCAGTTAATGCCTTGGGAATGAAGAGGTATGGAAGCCAATTTCGTGTATGGGCAGGCCATCAACCTGGGAATTGGTATTTTGTCTCCCTGGGCAAGAAAACACCCATGAAATGGTGCCCCAAGCCATTCTGAACCAAGAGTCTTTTCCCTCTCACGTAGTCTGAACAACTGGGCCTTTTCCCATCACGTTTTTCACCATTTTTCCTGTATTTTCCATGCCTGGGAGCTCGTTTTTGCATTGTACAGCAGCTGGGAGAGAAGGGCCACGATTTGGGACTGTTTTGGAGGTCGTTTTTGCCCCAGAATGTCCATGGACGTTTTTCTAAAAATGGATTTGGCTTCCCAGGGTTGTTCCCCATCTTTTAGTTTCAGTTTTGGGTTTCCCAGGTTTTTTCTGAAGTAAATGAAACCCCCATCTTTGGGCGCCTCACTGTAAAAAAAATGTCTCTTCATGCCCAACACTTAGAATTCTGTGGTTATGTGCATCCCTGCTTTTTTTTTAACCTGTGAGCAAGAAACTTGGAGTGGTAGTGGATAGAATTGGCTTGATAAAACTAGTGAAGGGAGTAACCTCTCAAGAAGATCAAGAGGGCTGGCTACTCTTCTATGCACACTTGGGACACTCTAGAATTGGAAGGTATGGCCTGAGGGACTATGAATTGGTGAAGGGAATACTTCCTTGAGTAGGGGTGTGTAGGCATTGTGGGTGCCAAGCTAAACAGATCTTGTAGAGGTATCCATAGATCTGTGGTTGAGCTCACTAGCTTAGCAATTCTTCCTTTCCATTTCCTAGCAGCTTGATAAACCCAATTATAGATTGGCTTGGCACATCTTGGTGTATGCTTAGATATGTGTGAGTCTGCTATTCCCTGGTTCCTTGTAGAAATCATGCCCATCTCGGGGGTGGCAGTTGCATCAAGAGGTTGATAAGCACAACTGGCCTATGGTTGGGTGGAACGTTGCAGTTGCATAGCCAGTTGCTTGGGACTACTATTATAAGATACGTATTCTCTTGTGTTAACTCCCCAATTATTATTTGATGAATATCTTGAATGTATGATGGATGTGTTATTGATATTATTTTCGCTGTTTTTTTCTTATAATTACCCACTCCATATGTCTTTTATATTATGTGAATTCTTGGTTAAGAGTTTATGGGGCTAGATGCCCAGTTTTAGCATCATGTCCTCTCTATCATGTTGGTATGGTAGGAGGGGACGTTACATTTTGGTATCAGAGCTGCTGGTTGTAGCATTGGACCTCTATGGGCGAAATCCAATCACAGCCACATGGGAAGGTCCCTTCCTGATCACCACAGGTCTCAGCATTGGGCCTAAACAGGCTAAGTTGGATAGATTACAGAGGTAGGATCACCTGCTGCTGAGCAGCAGTCATCACTAAAAGACGGGAAGATTTCAAAAATTTACCTAAGAGTTTTTGGAAAATTTTGTTTAAGTCTGTTTCGGGAAATCGTCCCGAAACTGCGGAAGGATTCTGCGAGTTGTTCCACAACGCAGAAGAATTCGGTGAATTGTTCCGAAACAATGGAGAAATTTTCTAAGTGTTCAGCGTCGAAAGGAAATTTTCGAAAGGAATTCTCTTCCAAAATTGCAGAAGGAATTCTCTTCCGAAACAGCGGAAGGATTCCGCAAGTCGTTCCGAAATCACAGAAGAGTTCGGGAAGTCGTCCTGAAATTGCAGAAGAATTCGGCGAATCGTTCCGCAACTACAAAAGACTTCGGCAAATCGTTCCACAACTGCGGAAGACTTCGGTGAATTGTTCCGCAACTGCGGAAGACTTTGGCGAATTGTTCCGCAATTTCGGAAGACTTCGGCGAGTCATTCCGCAATTGTAGAAGCATTCCGCAAGTCGTTCCGCAATTGCGGAAGCATTCCGTAAAATGCCCCACAATTGCAGAAGCACTCAGAAAAACGCCCCACAATTGCGGAAGGCTTTCGCAAAACGCCTCGCAATTACGGAAGCACTCAGCAAAATGCCCCGCAATTGCAGAAGGCTTCAGCAAACCGCCCCGCAATTGCGGAAGCACTCAGCAAAACACCCCGCAATTGAGGAAGGCTTCAGCAAACCGCCCTGCAGTTGCAGAAGCACTCAGCAAAACACCCCGCAATTGCGGAAGGCTTCAGCAAACCGCCCCAAAACTGCGGAAGCGTTTGGCGAATTGATCCGCAACTGCAGAAGCATTCGCTGAATTGCTCCGCAAATGCGGAAGCATTCCGCGAATCGCTCCGCAACTGCGGAAGCATTCAGCGAATTGCTCTGCAATTGTGGAAGCGTTCGGCGAATTGCTCTGCAATTGCAGAAGGGTTCGACGAATTGCTCCGCAATTGTGGAAGCGTTCGGCGAATCGCCCGAAGCTACGGAGAGATTTCTAAAAAAAAAAAAAAAAAACAAGGGCGCTGCCCTCGACCCGCCCTGCAGTGGTGAAGCCACAAGGGGGAAAGCCCCCTTGACCCCCTTTTTCCCCCCTCATATGTCGTTGATTGTGAGAAGATTCGATGATTTGACAAATTGTCAATATAACATTTTCCCATGTGCATGAAAGTAAGTTATGAATTCTAAAAATATAATGTAGCTAACAATTGTGTGGATGAACACATTCTGCAGAATCACAGTTACAGGGCAGCAATCTAGATAGTACAGTTGGAAAGTTTTGGATCTTGTTTGGGCCAAGAAAATCGACATTATGGATGATGCACATGATCCCTATGAGCCTGAGACAGATGCCATGGAGGAGAACATACATGTTGAAAATGATGAAACAGAATCTAATGGGAGAAGAAATCAAGAGACTCTTCCAGGTATTGCAGCCACCATGAGAAGCCTAAGGGTGGAGTTGCAAAGCTGTAGAGAAGATAATGAAAGGATTATTAAAGCTCAAGAAGAACAAAATCAGTTGAATGCAGCCATGCTACAGAGTTTGACAGACATCCAAATGCAAATAAACTCTGGGCATCAGACATCAAATCTAGAAAGGGGTGGGAGTAGTTCTAGAAGGAATTCCCGTAAGAGGGCTAGTAGCTCAAGAAGAGTTTCTACAGACCGAACTTATACTCCAGAAATCTCTTCTAATGAATAATCTAACTCAGAAGAATCCATTGAGGGTTCAAGCTCTTCATCTCACGGAAGTAAGAGGAAGAAGCACTACAAGAACAATTCACATGGGGAATTTAAGAAGGCAAAACCTCCTACATTTGATGGAGAGGTAAAGTCTGGTCAAGAAGCTGAAGCTTGGCTTCTTGGGATGAGAAAGTATTTCCAAGTCCAAGACTACTCGGGAATATGAAGGCAAGGGTAGCCATATTCAACTTGAATGGAAGAGCATCTATATGCTGGGAACACATCAGGCAAGTGAAGAAGATCAATGAAAGGAAGATTGTGTGGAAGCAGTTCAAGAAATACTTCAAGCAGAAGTACCTCTCTGATAGGTACTATGATGATAATATCAAAGAGTTCCATGAGCTGAGATTGGGACAATTGACCATGGAATAATATGCAAACAAATTCTTGGAGCTGCTAAGATATGTCAGGTACATTCGAGATGATAAGGTGAAAATTCAGCATTTCCTGAGTGGACTACCCCAGTCATATAAAGACAGAATTGAGTTCGATGAACCTCGAACTCTAGAGGAGGACATAAGAAAGGCCAAGTATTTCTTTTATCAAAACAGAAGCAAACCAGAATTCCATAAGGCATGGAAGGATAGGAAAAATGAAACGTTTGATTAAAGGAAGAAGGGGTTCAAGCCTCCTCAATTCCGGAATCAGCAAAGGCAACCATCACAGGTTGTGACTAAGCCAACTAGGATGATGGGAGATAAGCCAAGAGATCCAAAGGAACCAAGAGAACCACTTCAATGTTGGGGTTGTGGAGGAGACCACATGCTTAGGAACTATCCACATCGGAATGGGAATGCAAATCAAATCCACAACATCCAAGGAGCTGAAACTGTGGGTCAAGTGGCGAGGACAATCCCTAGAATCTATGCAGCACTAGACAACTGCCAGGAAGATCATCAATCAACTGTGGTTGAAGTTGAAGGTAAGATTGCTAAGCAATCTGTTTCTAGTTTGATTGATCCTGGATCTACTCACAGTTATGTCACTCCTAGAATTGTTGAGATTTTTGCTTTTAAGAAATTAAAGCATAGTAAATCATGGTTAGTTCAACTAGCCACTGGAACCAAGAGAAAAGTTAGTGAAATGGTAGAGAAATGTCCATTAGAGATGGATGGGCTATTCACTTATGCCAATCTGAATATTTTACCACTGGGTTCCTATGATATTCTCATTGGAATGAATTGGTTAGAGGCACACAGGGTTAAACTTGAATGCTACAATAAGACATTTGAATGCATGGACGAAGAAGGAAACCCGAGGGTGGTAAAAGGAATTCCAAAGGTGACTTCTGTTCGACAGGTTTCAGCCATACAGCTGAAGAAGTTCTGTAGGAAGGGATGTCAATTATATGCATCCCACATTTTAGAGGCAACAAAGAATGAAACTCTTAAATTGGAGGACTATCATGTATTGCAAGAATTCAGGGATGTTTTCCCGATGAGATTCCAGGACTCCCTCCAAAGAGAGATATTGACTTTACAATTGAACTTGTGCCAGGAGCGGCACCAGTGTCTAAGACACCCTACAGGATGAGTACACCGGAATTGCTTGAATTGAAAATGCAATTACAAGAGTTGCTGGAAAAGAAATATATTAGGCCAAGTGTATCCCCGTGGGGAGCACCTGTTCTATTTGTGAAAAAGAAAGATGGAACACTCAGGTTATGTATTGACTACAGGCAGTTGAACAAAGTCACTGTGAAGAAAAAATACCCATTGCCCCGAATTGATGACCTTTTTGACCAAATGAGAGGAGCAAATGTATTTCCAAAAATTGACTTGAGGTCTAGTTACCATCAGGTAAGAATCAAAGAAGAAGATATTCATAAGATAGCCTTTAGAACAAGGTATGGACACTATGAGTTTGTAGTGGTACCATTCGGTCTCACAAATGCACCAGCTACATTCATGTGTCTCGTGAATAATGTTTTTAGAAAGTATTTGGACAAGTTTGTTCTTGTATTCCTAGATGACATTCTCATCTATTCTAAGAATGAAGAAGAGCATGAAGAACATTTGAGAATGACAATGAAATTACTAAGGGAGCATAAGCTGTATGCAAAGTTGAGCAAATATGACTTTTATAAAGATAGAATTCATTATTTGGGTCACATCATCTCCGACGAAGGAATATCTGTAGACCCTGAGAAGATTGAAACCATTATGAATTGGCCAACTCCAAGGAATGTGACTGATGTGAGATCTTTTATGGGCCTTGCTGGTTACTACAGGAGGTTTATTGAAGGATTCTCCAAGGTTGCAAACCCGATCACTTCTTTGCAAAAGAAGGGGATAAAGTTTGAATGGTCACCAAGATGTGAGGAAAGTTTTCAAAGATTGAAGAATCTTCTTACAAGTGCACCAATTTTGAAAATTGCAGACCCAGAAAAAGACTTTGTGGTGTGTACCGATGCATGCAATCAAGGACTTGGGGGAGTTCTTATGCAAGACAACCATGTGATATGCTATGAGTCAAGAAAGTTGAAGGAGCATGAGAAGGACTATGCTACTCATGATATAGAACTTGCAGCCATAGTACATGCCTTAAAGATGTGGAGACACTACTTAATGGGAAGAAAATTTGAGTTAAGGAAAGACCATTGTGGTCTGAAATACTTATTTGATCAGCCAACTTTAAATGCTCGGCAAGCTAGATGGTTGGAATTTTTGTGTGAATTTGATTTTGAAATCAAACACAGAAAAGGGAAAGAAAACAAGGTGGCTGATGCACTCAGCAGAAAGGTACGTGAAATGTATGTGGCAGCGCTTAGTACTTGCCAACCAGATTTGAGACAACAGATTGTTAACCATATTGTTGAGGAAGAAGTGTACGTGCAGATAAAGGACAAATTGCAGCAGCAAGACCTTGGAAAGAAGTATGAGGGTTATCATTTGGAGGAAGACGGACTTCTTACCTATAAAAATAGAGTCTATATTCCCAATGTGGCAGATTTGAGGAGGATTGTTATGGATGAAATCCATAAAGCTCCATACTCTGGTCACCCCGGATATCAGAAAACAATTGCTATAGCAAGAAAATATTATTTATGGCCAGGCATGAAGAAGGATGTCACTGAATACATCTCTAAGTGCATGGAATGTCAGCAGGTGAAGAGTGAACACCAACATCCAGCAGGTTTATTGCTCCCAGTGCCAATTTCAGAATGGAAATGGGAAGTAATATCCATGGACTTTATTACAAGATTGCCAATGACTGTGAGACAACATGATTCCATCATGGTTGTGGTGGACAAGTTAACAAAGGCAGCACATTTTATACCGGTTAAGTCCACACATAAAGTCGATTCCATTGCAAATATTTTCATGAAGGAAATTTTTAGATTACATGGGTTTCCTAAGGCAATAATTTCCGACAGGGATACCAAGTTCACTTCCAATTTTTGGAAAGTTCTCTTTGCAGATTTGGGTACACAGCTAAGCTTCAGTATCGTATACCATCCTCAAACAGATGGGAAAACAGAAAGAGTAAATCGGGTGCTTGAATACATGCTCCGCATGTATGTAATGGACAAACCATCCAAGTGGGAGGATTATATACACTTGGTAGAATTTGCATATAACAATGGGAAACAAGCATCTTTGGGAATGAGTCCTTATGAGGTTTTGTACGGCAGAAGGTGTAGGACACCAGTGACTTGGGACAATCCAGTGAACAGAATTGTACTTAGGCCAGAATTGCTTAAGGAAATGGAACAAGAAGTTGCAAAGATCTGACGAAATTTAAAAACAGCCCAGGATAGACAGAAAAGCTATGTAGATAAGCATAGGATCCATAGGGAATTCAGTGTTGGGGATCATGTGTATCTTAGAGTGAGATCAAGGAAGAGTTCCTTGAAGCTTGGGAGTTGTGCCAAGCTATCACCTAGATATTGTGGGCCATTTGAAGTGCTTGAAAGAATAGGACCAGTTGCATATAGACTTACATTGCCTGCTAGCACTAAAGCTCATAATGTTTTTCATGTCTCTTTGCTTAAGAAATATGTACATGATCCTAACCATGTGATTAATTGGGATGTGATCCAGGTGGAACCCGAGGGAGAGTTCCAAACCAATCCAATGCGCATCTTAGACAAGAAGGTAACATTGCTCCGGAACCGAGCCATCGGATAGGTAAAGGTGCAATGGAAGCACTACGGTCCCGATGAGGCTACATGGGAGCTGGAGGATGCCATGAGGGTGGCATATCCATTTTTGTTCAATTTTGATGAGCACTGAGGACAATGCTAATGTAAGGAGAGGGGAATGTAATGTCCCCATTTTGACCCCCTTTGTATTAAATCGTAAATGATGTAAATATTGTAAGTTAATCATGGTGAGGAGCTCAAGGCCAAGGCCCCACCATTGATTTAGCGTTTTACGTATCGGCAATTAAAAATAGATGCATATGGTTCTTGTGCTAGATAGGCACAATGTAAATAAGACATCATGTACATACGAATTTTAATGAAAAATACCCACAACTAGCTATGCAATTCAACAAAGAGATGGGGGCATGATTCTACAAGGAATAGGGAGGGAAATTATTCAAACCCTTGAGCCAATGGTGTTAATCCATGTGTCAATGAGAAAACCCATAAACTACCAACTACCCATTTTGGGTTATGGACCTGTTGTTGCAGCAACATCCCCCCCAAAAAAAATTTGTACATATTCGAGCCCCTCCTTTTATTTTTCTAGAAAGACTGCCTTAAGAGGTTAATTCTCCTTTTTACTTTATTTTCAACTGAAGATCCTGCTTTGAAAATTTCAAGTTTTTCTTCTAAGGATAAAATTCATGAAATTCTCCTGAATTTGCGGAACCATTTGAGAAAGCCTCTCGAAACTACGGAAGTATTCAAGTTTGTCTCCTGAAATCCAGGAGAGTTTTCCTCTGAAAATTGTGGAACCATTCACGTTATCCTCCCGAAATTGCGGGAGCCATTTGGGTTTTTCCTCCCGAAACTGCGGGAGCCATTCGCATAAGCCTCCCAAAACTCCACAAAAGACTTAGAAATTATCTCTTGAAGCTACGGGAGCTATTTGGGAAAGTCTCTCGAAACGGAAAAAAAAATCAGGAAAGCCTCCCGAAGCTGCGGAACCATTTAGGTTTCCCTCCCGAAACTGCAGGAGTCATTCACAAAATCTCCCCCGGAGCTGCCAAAGGACTTAGTGTCTTTTAAAAAAATCTTAAGTCGTTTCGCCTCAAAGTTGCGGTAGCTATTTTCGAAAGCCTTTTGAAACAGCGGAAGCATTCACGTTATTCTTTCGAAACCACGCCGAAAGACTTAGACCTTTATTCAATTTGTGGAACCATTTCAGAAATCCCTCTCGAAACAGCGAAAGAATTCAAGAAAGCCACTCAAAACGGCGGAAGCCATTCGCCAATCCTTTCCGAAGCCGCCGAAGGACTTAGTGTCTTTCCTCTCGAAGTTGCGGAAGCTATTTGCGAAAGCCTTCAGAAACGGCGGAAGCATTCATGTTATTCTTCCGAAAACCCGTCGAAAGACCTAGACTTTCATTCAAGTTGCGAGAGCCATTCGCCAATCTTTTTCGAAACAACGGAACCTTTTAGGTTTCCCTTCCGAAACTGCGGAAGCGTTCGAGTTCTTTTCCTAGGAGCCATTCAGGAAAGCCTCCCGAAATGGCGGGAACCTTCACGGAATTGTTCCGCAATTGCGGAAGCAATTGGCATATCTCCATCGAAATTGCGGAAAGAAACCCATTATTCTCCCGAAACTATGGGACGACTCAGCGAAACCGCTCGTGACAAGTTTCCAAAGGTCACATTTCGGAAGGATTCGCCAATCTCTTCCGAAACGCAGAGGCATTTCGCCATAACGTTCTACAGTTGCGGGTGAAACTCGTAAGTCTTCCCCGCAAGTAACGGTAGCGTGCAAATGCCAAGACGGCTTCAAGTGACCGCGCCGTACAAAATTTAAAACCCCGTTTTAATGGCACCACCAACTGGTTTAATGCCTCACGTGTCTAACCTTTTAAAAGGACGGTGGGGGTTTGGTTGGTCACATTGTTAGTTTTCATTCAAACAAATGCCGTTGAGAAGACCGTTCCAGACCGCTCCAGCTCAGCTCGTCCACGACCGCGTCCACCTCACTCAGCCACTATCTCGTTGCCAGGTAGGTTTTTTAACTGCTATTTTTGTCTCATCTCCACGTCAAGTTACCTTTGGTTTTTTTCCCGTTTATAACGTGGTTGCTAGACATTGGCTGCATATGTTGTTATTTTTGTTTTTAAGGCCACCGAGGCCCCATTGGGTTCTCGTTCCTACCAGCTAAAAACCGTAACTGTGACCACACGAGTTTTTCACCGGCCACATTCTAGGCATTGTCACGCTCATTCAAAATTTGAGCCGGCCACACAACGTCTCGTAAATATTATTAATAACAGTAGTGGTCGGCTAAACCCCTCACCTTTTGATAAATGTGGAAAGCGGTCCCTTGTTTCGTCATAAGATTGTTTCAATCCAAGCTCACCCGCCATTGACCATTAGAAGTGCAACGATGGAGGATACCCTCTCTCCTAGGGCTAGATGGGAAGCAGGTTGTTTCCACATCGTATGCTTATCCTTTTGGAAACATGCCAAACTTTGTCTCCTTAAGATAATCAATGGCTCAGAACTATATTTCTTATTTGGAGTGGTTTTATTTTGCTTCCCTAACATGCAGCTTCATAATTTGTCTATATCTCTCATTAGCATTTTGAATTGGTACTTCTCTTTGTTAAAATTTCATAACAGGTTGCACATTTTTATAATGACTTGTATTTGGTTGCTAGCAGGGACAAGCCAGGATGCCAAAAGGTGGTAGAAAGAAAGCTAAAGTGATGGAACTAGAGCCAGTACCACTTAGGACTGAAACTATGTTCCAAGATACTAAGTGTACCACCGACATTCCTCCCGAAGTCCGTTGGGGTGATATTTACAGGATGATCAGGGACCAGGATATCCCAGATGCATTATTGGAAGAAGAGCAGATCTACCGCAACATCAGAACTTCAGGCATAGCTAGGTCTTCTACCCGCCCTGAATTATTCCCATGTTCTGAAGTGATCGGGTGGATACTGGAACATGCTAACGCAGATACAAGAGTATTACATGACAGTAGGGGAGAGGCCATTGCCTCATTCCACCCAGGATATATTGCTGCAATGTATAAGTTCTCACGTCCCCAGCAAGTTCTGAGTGATGAATGGTTGGGCCAGATGAACAATATTGAGATGGCCAAAAAATTATTGGTCACAGGAAAGCACTTAAGAAAGAGAGGTAATGATGAATACGATGTTCAGAACCTAAGACCTCCTTTTAGGTTAATCACCCTAATGCTATGCAGAATTTTTGGCATGCCCGATGGCACTGTATACAGGATATAGTGGGATCCCATCATACACTTCGTAGCATTCAAAGGGACTGTGTTTGACTGGGCTACTATCCTTTCAGACAGTTTGGCATCCATTGTGGCTGCTGCAAGAGAAGGTCTGGCCTTAAAAAAGTCAGAATTTTACATGTCTTCCTACCTCATTGGCTGTGTTTTAGCCAAGCTATCTTTCCCTAGCTTAGGTTGCACATGGGATAAAGCCAACACCCCAGTCTACACTGCTTACAAGATAATGTGGGATCAAAATTACAGAGCTAGCTATAAGCTCATCTGCAAGGAGTTCATCATGCCTCTATATGAACAGATATTCAAGGAAGAGCCCAATTGTCTGTCAGAAAATGCCATGGAGATCCTGGAAAACTATGGAGATTTTTATTTTTCAGATAAGGGCACCTACCTTAGGATGTTTGGGGGGACTAAAGCTCCATACATTTTGCCAAAGTACGCCACTGACTATGTAGTCCTCAAGGAAGCAGTGAGAGAAATTTTCCTTGATGGAATCGGAGCGGTGCTTAACAAGCAGCATAAGGCTTCTTTCCCTCCTTTACCCTTTTGCATAGGAGCCTACAAATTCTCAGGGGTTGCACCAGCTGAGGAGTTTGTTCAAGAGCTGAAATCTTTCCACTTTGGCGAAGTAATTTTCCATAGAAATGATAGGCGGGGGAAAGTTGTCGAGCATTGCAAAGAAATTTATGCTCATTTTGAATATGCTCATTATTATGATGCCGAGGAAGAGGCATTCAAAGGCATCAGCAACATGACTGAGTTGCAGATTTGTCGTCAAGGCAGTGGAGCAAGCTCTAGCTCTACCAAGGCCCGAAAAACCAGCCTGCAGAAAGAGAAAGATGCAGCTGATGCCCGAGCCCAAGAAGAGCAAAGGTTAAAAGAGGAAGCAAAGTTGTAGCAAGAGGTTGAAGTGACAATATTGGAGCAAGAAGCAGAAAATGAAAGATTGCAGCAAGAAGCAGAAAATGAAAGATTGTAGCAAGAAGCAGAAAATGAAAGATTGCAGCAAGAAGCAGAAAATGAAAGGCTGCAGAAAGAAGTTGAGGAAGCCTAGCAGTAGAAGGAAGTAGAAGATGCAAGGCTGCAGAAAGAAGCAGAAGATGCAAAGCAGATGGAAGAAAATGAAAATCAGCGGAAAACTGAAGAAGAAGAGAGAAGGCAACAAGCTGAAGTGGGGAAAAAGATGGAAGAAGAACTCAAGACAGTTGAAGATATCCAAGCAGGTGGCTCCGGCACCCAGGATATTTGAAATAGACATATCTCAAGCAGGTGTCTCCGGCACCCAAAATGTGGAGGCGGACACAGCGCAAGCAGGTGTCTCCAGTACCCAAAATGTTGGAACAGATTCAGCTCAAGAAGTCCAGACCCCACCCGCAGAAGCAGAAATAAATATAATAGATCTCCCAATCATTCCTTACACTCCATCAGAAGAGCATACGGTGTCTCGATGGGATGAATTTGTGTATGATAAGAAGAGAAAGGCAGTGGTCCTAAAATCGGAATAGAGGATAAAGAGACTCTTCCAAGAAGATATCGTTACCCAGCGGGAGACCACAATAATGCAAAATACAAATAAGGCTCCCTTAGCTATGGCATCCGCCGCTGTAGAAGCAGCAAAAGCAACGCAGGACAATGTGGCCGATATAGTTAGAGAATTTGAGTCTACAAAGAGGAGAGCTCGCATGTTACAACATACTGTGGCTAATGAGCAGGATTACATGGATCTCGTAGTGAACAGGTATAATCGCCTATCTGTTGAGCATAAGGAATTGTCAGACAAGTATAACCTTTTAGAAGAAGAAAAGGAGCACCTGGCGGTCCAGATGATGGTTGTAGAAACAGAAAAGAACAATGCAGAAGCTAGAGTGTCCCATCTAGAAGCAGACAAGCAGGTATTGGTTGAGCAATTAGAGCAGGCAGAGAGCAGAGCAATAGATATGTCTCCCTTCCATGAGCTGTCCTATAGCATCTTGAAACAAATTCATGACACTCAAGAGCTAATTTCTGAGGAGGTGTGCAAGCTCAAAGCCATGAACCACTTATACTATGAAATGAGAACTCGACACAGTTCTCGTTTTTCTCTCTCCTAATTTTAGTAGCTATTTTTACCCCCGTTTAAAAAATGGTTGATGCCAATATCACACATTTTCATTTTGAGACATTTTTTGGGGCCTTTGAATTATCTTTGTTGTAAAATATTTTTAATTTCTATTTTGAAGTGTGTTTTTTAAAATTTAACAAAATAATATACATTTTACGATTTTTTCTATAAAATAAGACATTTTTATGTACAAAATAAGGCATTTTTATTGACAAAATTGTAAATAATTCCAGAAAATAAAGACATTTAAAACCATTTTCAATGAATTTTCAGAGAATTTTTCTCTAAAAATGATCATATTTCATATTAGTTATCGAAAAGTGACGACTCACATAAAGTCGAGAAAAAATATACAAATTATTTGTAAAAAACATATTAAAAACATTATATTTAGAAATTTTATTTTTAAAATAAAGTCTGAAAGTCAAAACATTATTAATATATCTGATCAAAAAATTGTCAAAAATTGACAAAATTAACATTTTCTTCAAAACATGAAACTATTCAACAATATCATGCATGCAAAATTCTTCATCGACATTGGAATTTTATGGAGCTTGAATTTCCTCAGGGACATCAATGTCCTCTTCCATTGGGTCTTCTATGTCTGCAAGATCCCCAAAGTGCTCCTTTCCAAACACCCCTCCTAACGGGGGTTGGGGCTCTTTTGACATCTTTGCCACAAGTGTTTCACTAAACTCTCCTTTCTTCAAACCAACTTCTTGTAGTTCATCTGGAAGAACTTGAATAGCCTTAATTCTTTGTTTTATGTAATTGCATTGGAGTGGATCATTATCAATCGATATGCAATTTCTTCCTTTCTATAAGGAGCATGCTATTGTTGTACCTAATCACCAAAAACAAAATTAAAATTAAGTGAAATAGCATAAAGAAGCATACTTTAAACAATAAAATAATGAAGGATAAAACATACAATAAAACTTGATATATTATTTCATATGTAATATGAGAAAGTTTACCTGAACCCGAGAACAAATCTAAGACCCAATCTCCTTCTCTTGAAAATGTATCTATGAGATAATTAATCAATGCTTGTGGCTTTTGATAGATGTTTACAGTCACTCCTTTCAAATCCCTTTCTTCATATGTTAATTTTTTTACCACGGCATTATAACTCAATATCTGACTATGTTTTCCTCCTCTCTTTCCATTGATTAAAAGAGGTTCATAAGCATCATCTTGTGTCCAAGTTGCAACATGTATGCTTTCAGCATCACTCAGGAATGGATCGCTACCTGAGCTACGAACATTAGGCTTTTGCCTATAACAAAAATATAAAACAATTAATTAACTTATCAATAAATATAATTGATTTATAAATTCAAAATTTTGATAATATAGTGCAAATATATTACCAATGAAGTTGCTTCCTTTTTGTTCCTTTACCCCTGAAGGCTGTCAACAAGCCCCCTAATTGTGTGTCTGAATGGAAAACAACAAATCTCCATAGTGGTGATGTTGTGACATCTACAAATCCCGAAACCACTTTACTAAATGATTGGTAAGTATAAGGCTCACAATCATAAGTAGTGTTTCGGATATTGTATCCATGAGGGATATCTGCAATCACTAGTGCATACTCCTTTTTAGGAACAAGATTTGCAATGTCTTCACAGTCACCTAAAATGACTTTATATTGCACAGTGTCAAGCCCATTCCAAATACAATGATCAAGTGTATCATCAAGTTCAACATTTGCAAGACATTGTCTCCTTTGTCATTCTATTTTGACTCTTTGGATATGGATTTTGAAGGACTCCGGTACTCCAGCTCCACCCCTCTTTGGCATCTTCAAATGAAAATGATCTCTATAACTGATAAAATAGAAATGAATTGAATTAGAAAATAAATAAAATAGGATGTATCATAGATCAACATACCTTCTTGAATGCAACAAAAAATTGTTGTAAACTTTCTATCGAGCTTGAGTCTGGATAGTTGCATTTGACATCATCCCAACTCTTCTCAATCAACATTTTAACCATCTCCTCTTGTATTTTCATGTAGACCTTGTGACTAGACAATGATGAAACAATAAATGATGTTTACAATCATATATAATAATATAACAGAATACCTAGAACATAACAAAAATGTTAAACTCAAAAAAATGCTCAACTTACTTCTCAAGTTCGCTGCACATTTCCTCCATGGATAATTCACCTGACTTTACCCGTGATAGTATTGTAGCTATTAATGTTTCATCCTTCACACCTTGCATTGTTCTCCAAGGTGTAATAGTCATGTCTTATGGCAGATTCTTGACGTCAGGACCTGCCTTACCACCGCTCCATGGAAAAACTCTACATTTTTTTACTTTTTGTTTTTTTATGCCAATATTCTCCCACAAGATAAATATGTCATCAATCAAATCCCATGTTTTCCCAACTCTGAATGCCAACTGGAAATAGGAATCTACAGCCCTGAATGCATCACTTCCTCTGGAACTTTTTGGTAGCATAATATCATCTTTATTAGGGAGACCTATTTCCATACAACATTGTCTCCGAAAACTTGCATCAACTCTAGATTTTTTTCCACCACATATTTGCACAAATTCACTGTGTATAAATCTCACCCTTTGAACAAATGTCATTGTCAACCTATATTCACTATCTGTGTTATGATCCCATGCCAACAACTTTGCTTCAACATCTGTTAAACCAGCATAAATGATGCATTTAACTGTTTCAAAAATAGGGTTATTGGGATATTCTTGCATCAACTCTCTTCTTACCTCTGCAGAATGATTCCCTCCAAGAACATAATATTTGTAATGAAAACATCTTGTTTCATCAAATTCATCTCTAGTAGGAACAACTTCCGGGTCAACAAGGACTAGGTAGTCAACAACATGTGCATAGGGATTGTGCCTCATCAATGCTTTCAAGTTGTGAATATGCAAGTGATGTGGTTTTCTAATTCTAAAGTGATCTTTCCCTTCTGTGGGTTTATAAAGTTGATTCACATTCAACTCAAATGTATGTCCATTGTTAACCAACTTATCTCTCCGTAATCGATCTCGAATGGGATTTTGTGTTGTCTTGACAATGCCATCCTCTAAATCAGCACCTGGAGTAATGATTTCCCTACTGCCACCAGAATTTTCACTCTCAGATTCAGTAATAACATTGGTTTCAGCAACAACAGATCTCCTCCTTTTTTGATTTGAAGGGGTTCTTCCTAAATCTACAATGCCTTCAACAGGAATCGAGGCACTATCAACCATATTTCTTTTACGAGATTGTTTGCTACTCTTACTAGCAGGAGTAACAAGCTCATTTGCAACAATTTCATCATGTTCAGTTCAGCGAGATGAAGATTTAAATATAACCCTTCTAGGTACCTGATTTGATTGTCGGATGCTCTTTCTCTTTCTGCTTGTACTTCTTCAGTTTGAACATTTAACACTTGTTTTTTCTTCCTTGCTTCTAGTCCCTTTTGAATAGCGACAGTAATGACATCCATAGGATTGGCCTCTGTATAATAAATTCCATTCAACTTTTTTGAAATCGAAATGGAAAAATCCTGCAAAATAAAAACATTATCATATTAAATCTATTACATTGTGATATCCAAGATATAACAAAACCAGTTTAAGAATAATATCAATATTCAAACTTACTCTCTCACTTTCAATTTCATCCACGACCCCTTGACAAAAATCTGTGAAATTTTCTTGAACATTATATTTTGCAATCTTCAAAGCATATCGGATTTTTGCAAAGGTCTTGGCTTGTTTCACCTGTGCATAAACGATATCTGTACCCGACACTACACATATATCTCTCAACAATCCCAATAGATTGTAATCTGCTTGAATATATGGATCTGCAGAACAAAATAAGAGAATGCTTTCTGGTTTTCCTTGATTTTTTTCCTTCAAATGCCAATGATACTCTGTTCTGTCTTCTTCTGTTGCATGTTTCCATTCTCTAGCATTCTTCATTCTTAATTCTTCAAAGCTAAGAACTCTCTCTTGAGTCTCAACATTCTCAGATGCCTCAACTGTTTTTTTCGATGCAATGATTGCCGCTCTTGATCCAGAAACATTTACAGATATCCACCTTGATGCCATTGTACCTATATCCAAAATGTAGAATTTTAAAATAAATCAACAAAAATTTATAATCTAAACAAAATCAACATCAATATTCACTATAAACTATATTTGAAAAACGTTTTAAGAAATTTAAAAATATTCTTATCTTCATAATAGTTGTTTTTTACGTTTTGAATTTTTTTTTAAAAAATGTAAACCTACACCCTACCCCTCTAACGAGCATAATAATTAATTTTAAAATAAAAATTACACCTACCCCTACCACATAAATATATAATAAAAATTTTAAAAAAGAAATTTAAAACTAACCTCCTACCCCTTAACAACATAATAAAATATTTAAAAACAAATTAAAAATAACCCTCCCACCTAGCAATATAATACATAAGATTTAAAAAAGATTAAAACTAACCCCACTAATAAATATTAAAAAAAATAATATAAAAAAAAAATTAAAAAGACAATACAATAAAAACTAAAAACCAAATATTTACACTACCAAATTTTTTTTTGAATTAATTAAAAAAAATTAAAATATAACTTCGCCTCCTCCCGGGCCGCCCGCTTGGGCGCCAAAGGGCGGCCCTCACGGATGCCCTCGATGCCGGGCATCGAGGGCGGCCGTGAGGGATGCCCTTTGGCGCCCAAGCGGGCGGAGGTCATTGAGGGCGACCGTGAGGGCCGCCCTTTGGCGCCCAAGCGAGCGGATGTCCGCCGCTTGGGCGCCAAAGGGCGGCCCTCGATGCCCGTAGAACACATGTTTACCTGAATTAACTGCAGTACTCACAACCTAAGTGTTTATCTCCTTGCTATTGAGTAAAACAACTCTAATTCTAGTATCATGATACTAATTACTAACATTCTTTCATATACAAGCAATCAAACCTTATCCTATAATTCAAGTTATATGACATGATTCAAATAACTACAACATATAAAATTCCTTCACACATTTATATTCATAAAAATGCCAACAACATTAAACATACCAATTTGCTTTTAATCAAAAGTCTTATCTCATCTCAATTTCACGAGGTAGCTATTAGTTAATTATATAGACTAATATTCTTAAAACTCATTCCTTGAAATAATAAAGTATATCCATTTCATACTTATTCTTATTCATTTTATTATAGTCCCTCCAATTCATGATCAATCTTTAAATCACACTTACTACCAATTTGATTTACTTCCAATTTATTAAACACTCAACCCCATAGAAGCGAAACTAAATTAAATTGCTTATACTATTACTTTATACAATAAATTATACCTAAAAGATTACAATATTACTTTACACTATAAGTCCTACCTTAAAGAATTATAATTTTGCTTTACAAAATGAGTTCTACATCAAGAATATAATATTATTTTTACACAATAATTCCTTCGTAAAGAATTAACGAGTTAAAGATACCATATCTATGGCTAGGGAAACTCTTCTAATTACCTTCGATCTCATGGTTTAAACGAGAGGTTAGGAGTCTATTATTATCAAGATGAAGATATGTAAATATACCCAACTCGCTTAGCTAAGATCACATAACTACTTTATTATTTTCCATTCTAATAACATTTGCACATATAAATACATGTTTTTATTTTGATGTAAAAAATTATGGGAGAAACGATGGAGCTGCCTCTAGGGTTTCTGGTTTTTTCTGCAGGAATTCCTGACTACGATAGCTGATCTGATGATTTGGGGTCTCCCGGCGACTTGGAGTCCGCTGATTCATTGAATCGGCTTAGTACCAGCCAAGGAAAAAAAGTGGGAAGTTTGTGTTTTTAGCCGGAGACTTCATTTCTTCTCGTCTACTAGAGTTTTCGGGTTTTTCTGCAGAATCGGTATTATTTTTATATAGTGGTGCTAGGTTACATATTGGGTCCCATTCTATCTTTGTTTCTATTTTTGGCTGAGGTTTCCTTTGGGGGTTTCGTCTTTTTTGGTGGGGGTTCCACTAACTGAAAAGTGGGAGACAGGTGTCCGTGTGGTGACTGACAGCTGCAGGGTATATTTTTTATTTTTGCAATATGTCATCGTTGGGGTATGATGCACAAGACCAAAACCCTCCTTTGTCGGCAGAAGCTTCGGGTCGGGGTTCGCGGCCGAACTTGGACTCTGGCAATGCATCTCGCAGGGGTCTCGTCCGGGGTGCTAAGGCTAAACTCAGACGGACATTGAAGGCTATCAGAGCCCGTTCTGAGATTTGTAGGTATGACATTGACTCTGACCAAAACCTTGATAGAATCCGGATATTGTCTGAAAGAGCATTAGTTGGAAGATTTGAATTCGCTTCGGGCACAAAGATGGAGATTGCAGACTGGGTTAATAGGTTGTGGGTTCCCCTCACGGGTTTGGCTCCTCGCATCAACTTGCTCCCAAACCGTTGGATGTTATTCACCTTTACGGAGGCATCACATTTGGACATAATCTTGTCAAATTTTTGGGAATTCAAGAAGGGGTCTTTGTTCATAAAACGCTGGCACATAAATTTCGACCCTTCCAAGGAAGTTCAGTCCCTGCGCCATTTGTGGCTGATCCTTCCAGGGCTGCCTATTGAAATATGGTCTGAGGAGGTGATTAAGGGCATTGAAAACACAGTAGGCAGGTTTATCCGTTTTGACAGACAAAATCTGTATGGAATGGACCGGCGTTTTGCTAAGGTGATGATTGAAGTGGATTTGAAAGATGGTCTTCCTGCAGAGACTGTAATTGCTTGGGGCTCCCGGGTATGGCATCAAATGCTGGACTATTTTAAAATTCCGTTCAGGTGTTTTTTCTGCCGCAAGACTGGTCACCTTAAAGCGGCCTTCCCCATTATTCGAGAACGCTCTCAAAGCTCGTCTGAATTCTCCTCGCCCGACAATGACCTCCAATTTCAGGCTTTTAAAGAAACTGGTAAGTTACGTATTGACCCTGCTTTAAATTATCAAGACCTGTCAAATGAAGAATTGGCCTTTCTTGAATCTACTGAATATAATTTTTCTTCCCGTATCTCAAAAGGGGAAGTCCAACTTAGGCATGATTTGGTCACAGGGTTACCAGTCTCCAAAAATCTTTTAGGTCCCGATGATTTGCATGTGAATCGTAAGTTATTTAAAGATTTGGCTCCTTCGGTTTCAGATAAGGGTTTTTCTTCTTTGACATCTGATGGAGACAAAATGACAAACCCTCTGCCTGACTCTGTCTTGAACCCTTTGTCAAACCCTACCCCAGCTACTGATTTGGACCCTCTTACAGGGTCTGGAGGAGATACATTTAAAAACCCTAATCCTATTTTAGATTTGGTTCCTAATACAATCTCTACTACAAACCCTTTGATTAGCCATAGTCCATGTTCTGTTATGAATGATGCTCGTTCAGATAGACATCATCTTCGAGCAACTTTGCCAAATCCTTCATGTGATAAAGATGCATTTGATTTTCAGCCTGGTATTCGCCCCAATGGTTATTGTGAAACCTTACCTGATGCGTCTGGGGATGTTATATGTGGATCTGATGTCATTGAGAGGATTATCCCGGGAGGTGATTTGACTGCTAATAACTCTGATAATTTCCCCAATCAGTCAGATTTGGATATTTTATCCAGCAGTGGCTATCAGATGACAAAATATGGGGAGGAATTCCCTCCTCTACAAGTCTACACCAAGAACCCTAGTAAAGAGTCTGATGCCAACCCTATTCTTTCTCTTAACAGACAAAATGTTACCATTAGGAAAGGCAAGAAAAAGAAGGATGCCTCAAACATGCCTGACCCTTATACACCTATTTCTAAGAGGTTGGATGATGCTGATACACTTGATAAGTCTGTTACCCTGGGGCTTAGAGCAGAGACCCCCATTAGAATTGGTTCTTGATGTCCTTGCTGTCATTAAATACTAGAGGATTGGGCAAGGCGACTCGGGCTCAGGCCTTGTCCAGTCTGATAAAAGATACTGGCCCTGCTGTCATTTTCCTACAGGAGACTATGTGTGAGGATTCTGTCGCCATTCATAAGCTTTGTAATATTCTGCCAGATTGGGAGGTTACAGCGGTCAGTTCTAGTGGTCATTCCGGAGGTATTGCTGTAGCTTGGAATCCAAATTTTTTTGAGTTTAAGGCCTTTCATACACCTTGGGGAATTTTATTAAAGGGTTCATTTTGTAGTTGTAAAAAATCCATATCCATGCTCAACTGTTATGCTCCATACAGAGATAGGCAAATTTTCTGGACAAAGTTAAGAGATTCGGGGCTTATGGATACTCCTGATTTAATCTTGGCAGGTGATTTAAATTTCACTTATCAAGCTTCAGAAATATGGGGCATCTCTGCCAGAATGGATGATTTGGGGGATTTCTTTTTAAATTTGCTTATGGATAAAGATCTTGTTGATGTCATGCCCCATAAGCTTTCTCCTACATGGTCAAATGGGAGATTTGGTTGTGATGGTGTTCACAAGCGAATTGACAGATTCCTTGTAAAGGCGGACCTGCTGACATTTTTTCCAAAGCACAGGTCATGGGTTCACACTGTTAAATTCTCGGACCACTGGCCCATTGTTCTGCAGATGGAGCAATTTGAGCAGTTTAATTTAATTCCCTTCAAATTCAATGCTACATGGCTAGAAAATAAATCTTTCTGTCTTATGGTTAGAAATTTCTGGACTCAATGTAAGGTTTCTGAATCAAATCCAGTTCTGAATTTTTGTACTAAGCTGAGAAAACTTAAGGAAGTTGTTACAAAATGGATCAAGGAAAAGAAACTGGCAGATAAGCATGAGTTACTTCAGTTAGAGTCTCAATTACAAGATGCCATTAATGAAAATATTAACAATTCCATTTCTATGGAGGAGTTTGAGATTTTGAAGAAATTGGAATTGAAAAAAGAAGAACTTATCTTACAAGAAGAAAAAGCTTGGAGACTAAAAAGCCGTGCAGTCTGGATTTCTCTTGGTGATAAAAATACTAAGTTCTTTCATGCTTTTGCTTCAGCTAGGAGGCGGTCTAAATATATCTGGGAAATACAGGATGACAATGGGATACAATTCACAGGTATCGACAATATCAAGTCTGAAGCATACAATTTTTTCAAAAACATCTACTCTGATCCTGAGGAAGTATGTCAAAGAGCACAGGTAGAAGTGGCATCTTTATACCCTAGGTTTTTTTATGAGCAAGCTGTAGAAAACATGCAAGGCAAGGTTACAAAGGAAGAACTTGAGCAGACATTAAAACTGTTTGCAAAAGACAAAGCTCCTGGGCCGGATGGATGGCCAGTGGAACTCTATATTCACTTTTTTGAGGAAATGAGTGAGGAACTTTTGGAAATGGTAAATTATTCCATGACACAGGGCTACATACCAGGTGGACTAAACTCTACCTTTGTCACCTTGATCCCTAAAAAAGATAAGCCAGCTTCTTTTGGAGAATTCCGGCCTATTGCTCTCTGTAACTTATTATATAAGCTTATCACTAAAATTATTGCTGACAGATTGAAGAAGATACTTTCTGCACACATCTCTGAGGAGCAATTTGGCTTCTTAGAGGGGAGACAGATACATGATGCAATAGGAATTACACAAGAATTGATTCACAGCATCAAAATACACAAAAAGAAAGCCATTCTGCTTAAGATGGATCTTGTCAAAGCTTATGATAGGGCAAACTGGGCATATATCAGATTGATTCTAATCAGGATTGGCATGCCATCTGTTATCATTAAGTGGATTATGGCTTGCATTAGATCCATGAACATATCCATTTTGGTGAATGGTAGTCCTACTGAATTTTTCAGCTGCTCCAGGGGGTTGAGACAGGGTTGCCCCTTATCTCCACTTCTGTTCATATTGATAATGGATGGCTTTAGCAGACTGGTAAACAAGGCTCTATTGGAAGGGCAGATCAAAGGTATCAATTTCACTAAAGACTGTGTTTTTACACATCTGATGTTTGCAGATGATGTTCTTGTTGGAGGGATTGACAAAGTGGAAGAATGGTTAATGTATAAAAACATCATTACTACTTTCAGCAAGGCAACAGGAATGCTGGTCAGTGAGGCAAAATCCAGTTTTATACATCATTCTATTGAAGAAGGACAGCTAAGAGACATTAGATCTGTCTTGCCTTATAATTGTACATCTTTTGGATAGGGCTTTAAATATCTGGGATACATATTAAAGCCAAACAATTATCTGATCCGTGATTGGCAATGGCTTTTGAAAAGAATAGAGGATAGAATTGCGCAGTGGTCCTATAGACTGTTGTCAATCGGTGGCAAGCTTATTCTGATACAGTCGGTTCTCTCCAGCATACCTGTGTACTGGTTCTCGATGTTAGAAGTCCCTATCTCCATCATTAAATCTATTAAGAGATATTTTTTCAATTTTCTGTGGAATGGGACTTCTTTTAGTGGAAAGATTCCAATGGTAGCAGCTGAATATCTAACAAGACCATACAAACTCGGAGGCTGGGGTATTAAAGATTTGGAGGTATTTAATATAGCTCTCAGGTTAAAAAGTTTTTGGCGTGGTATACATGGCACTTCCCTTTGGTCTAAAATACTTCATATAAAATACATCAAGACTGATATCAGTACCTGGATCAAAAAACCAAAATTGTCCAACTGGGACTACTCTCCTATGTGGAGAGGGTTCATGAAAGTTTTTCATTGGATTAAAAGTGACCTAGCATGGCATGTGGGGTCTGGAACACACATCAGGGTCGGGGTTGACCCCATTATTGGTCTTGAACAGGATCAGGGTCTTCCACCATTTATTCCACAATATCTACAAGTCATTGGACTATCCACTCTGGACAAGATTCAGCATCAGAACTATGGCATTGCTGGAAGCTCGAAGTGGTTAACAGCGCAGGAGATTGGTCTATCTGGGTATCTTGCTAACATTTGGGATAATTATACACATTCTCTGAACTCTGCTGGAGTTCTTTTAAACAATTCTGAGGATAAGTTGATTTGGAGTGGTAACTCCGAAACTGGCTCTGTCACGGCTAAAGATGCTTACAAAAGAATTCTCCAGCACAAATATATATTCCCGCCGGACTGGTGGTATTTGAAGATATGGCAGTGGCACATCCCAGTCAAATTGAAATGCTTTTCGTGGCTGATTCTACAAGATAAGTTAAAAACCTGGGATAATTTATGTAAGAGAGGGTGGAATGGTCCAAGTTATTGTGTACTTTGCAAAATTGATGCTGAATCTAGACTACATCTGTTTGTACAGTGCTCTTTCTCTCGAAAAATTTGGGAAATGATATCTATACATTTTAAAATTACACAATGCTGGGACATTGGAGATTTTAATTCATGTTTCTTACACTGGTATAGACACAGCAAAAAGTTCTTTTTTCTGGCTGTTTGCATACCCTGGGCAATCTGGCATGCAAGAAATTGTGCCATTTTTCAAAATGCCACACCTGAATACATCAAATGTTGCTTGACTGCTCTCAGGATGTATAACTCCTGCAAGATGGACGAGGTGATGTTGAAAACTGACAGAATTAGTACTTTTTATCTCAAGGTGGATCGTCCTATTTTGTTTTTTGATGGGGCTTCACAAGCAGGCATCTGTGCAATTGGTGGAGTAATTTATCTAAATGATTCCCATTACTATACCTTCAAGCTAAATTGTGGAATGGGATCGAACATGAAGGCAGAATTAGTTGCACTTTGGTGTGTACTAAAGGTAGCCAACAGCTTTGGATTGAACAACATTAAGTTATTTGGGGACTCTCGGGTAACCATCAAATGGGCAGAAGGAAAATTCAAGCTAAATGTTTTAAATTTGCGTCATTGGGCCTCCAGGACACTTTTTGAAATTCAAAAACAGCAGAACATCATATTTGAACATATTTTTCGTGAGCATAACAGTATGGCGGACAAGCTTTCAAAACAAGCACTTGATGGTTGTGAAGGTCACTTGATTTGGGAGGATTGGTGCGAGGGCCACATGCTGGACTGTGGTTCAGTCTATTTCTATGACTGATCAGATGTTAATGTTTTTGACTTCTTTTGATCAAACTTTGTACTTTATGATACTACTGAACAGCATTTTAGGTTATGTTTTTTGGGAAGTAATAAGCCAGGTGCTTTGGGTAGTATGACACACATGCTCAGATTTGATATATCCTTTTTTTTTGGGATAGGCTCAGTTAATATTGTAAACCAGATTATGAAGGATAATTTCTTTAGTTATCTCAGAAGAATCCAGCAGGATGGATCAGGAACATATATTTGTACTATTTGATTCTGAAATGAATATCAATAGTAGCCTTTTTTTCTCTGGAAAAAAAAAAAATACATGTTTTTATTTTGTATTTTAAAGGGATCAATTTTATATAAATTTAAACATTCGGCTTCCTATATAATTTCCTCAATTTATAATTACCTTTACCCTTTCCTTCTTGATATAATTACCTTTACCCTTTCCTTCTTGATAGCATGCATAACTTACTTTTTCACCCATTTTTTTGGAAGTTATATCACCACTAATATTCATGTGTTTTATAAATATAATTTAAACTTAATTAATACTTCTTACTGGATAAATACCCTTTATAAAACATCGAAAATACCTACCCGTCATTCCAACTCTCTACGTTTAGTTTAGTGGTAGTTTAATTAATATATATAAATGTGTTTTCTTTCAATTCAACTATCAATCCATTATATATATATATATATATTACCCATTGACGCATATACCAAGAAGTAAAGAAATAAGGTAATCCTAACTCGCCAATAACACGCAGTGTGCAGCCAATAAAAAGAGGAAGCCATATTTACAAAAGTAAAAAGTCTCTCTCTACCGATCTTCCTACCCTTTCGCGACTGTGAGTTATGGGAACAACGTAATTTAAGGAGGCAGAGTTTTCTAAGTAGTATTCATATATGTCCAAGCATTTTAACATTTTTGACATGATATGTCCAAGTAGTATTCCTACCTCCGCCCGCTTGGGCGCCAAAGGGCGGCCCTCACGGCCGCCCTCGATGCCCGGCATCGAGGGCCACTAGTTTTTCCTAAATTTTATAATTATGTAGAGGAGCAATTCTACAGTCTAACTAGAAGGCATTCGAAACTCACATGCGAGATTTAAGTTGCACAAAATAAAAATGATAATTAGTTCTTTAAGAAAGTTGATAAATTTATTTAAATTCTAAATATGTGTAAATAAATTAAAATTATAATGCATTTAAATAAATAATTTTAAAAGAATAAATAAAGTGAAGTATTTGTTTTTAAAATAGTTTCAATTTCATTTCATTATCATTGCATTTAAAGTAAATGTATATTATTGTATTTAAAATAATAATTTGTATTAAATTGAAAAATATCAAGTTTTTAAAATTAAAAAAAAAACTTAAATAATAATAAAAATAATTTAACTTTTTTAGTAGGAAGAATGACTTTTTCCTTCTCACTTAAATTTATAGTTAAAATTTGTGTAATAAAATAGACAAGTAGATTCACTTCTCTCTCCTAATTTTTAAGTACCTATTCTTATTTCTTATGATTTTTTCCTTCTCACTTAAATTTATAGTTAAAATTTGTATAATAAAATAGACAAATAGATTCACTTCTCTCTCCTAATTTTTAAGTACCTATTCTTATTTCTTTCGATTCTTTTCCATATTCATTAGATAGAGATAGGTTGGGTTAAGATAGATATATCTTTCCTCACCCAATTTTTTTTATTTCCAATGGTTTGTGCAAAGAAGATATTTTTGTTGACAAAAAAATGCCTTCAAAATCGTGGTAAGTGGTTGCTGGCAGCAGTGGAATAAGAAAGCTCTCACTTCTAGTCCTGTATGGTGAAACAAGTGAAGTGAAATTGATTGAAGAATCATGCAAATGCACTATGCTGACTCAGGTTTTCAGTATCTAGTTTTTTTAATTCATTTTATTATTTTTTATGATTTTGAATTAAAAAAGTAATGTTCTAAAGTTATTGTTATTATTCACACTAGTTTCTTACTTTTTGATTAGTCAAACATTTTTTTAAGTCAGTGAAATTTTTAACTTAAGTTATCGTTATTATTCACACTAGTTCCTTACTCTTACTCGTTGATTCGCCAAACATTTTTTTTAAGTCAGTAAAATTTTTAACTCTTTTCCGCATTTGTATTTTTTTTATATGAACAACATGCTGTTTGTTTCACAACTTAATTTGAACAATATACATCACCTTGGACCCTATGTATTTTTTTTGAGATTATATTAAATTAGGGGAATATACATCACTTTGAACCCTATGTATTTTTTCTTTTGAAATTATATTAAATTAAAGGTTTTTTTTGTTGAGTATTAACCCATGAATATATGCCATAGAAACTCATTTTTTTTCCACTATCACATCTATGTCTTTCCTTTACCTTACCTTATATTTTTTTAAGCATAAAAACACTAAGGATTCAAACACGAAATCAGAGTCTCCTCTTCTTCATAATAAAACTAAACTTATTTTGGCAATAAAATTTTCACATATGATCCCATCTTCCTCTATAAAACCCAATTTCTTCATCTCCCCAAGCCCTCATCCCCCATATAATATGGTGTGAAAACGTGAAATTCTTTTCACATTCAACATACTATCATAAAATTCAAGCCTATCACTGGAAGGCTATCACCGGAAGGCTTGAATGCCGAGAGAGGAGGAGATTAAGCATGCAAATCTGTCATAAAATTCACATGAAAAACACTAATCTTGCATGAGAAAAAGCATGAACAAAAACATATGAAATGAATGGGAGGTGAGGCTCAAAGAGGAGCCCCACCTCTGAAACTAATTACCAATAAGTCACTCAGATCTAATTAGTCTTACAATGAACAATAGAAAGTAGGAGAGAAACCAAATGGGTAGCTTTCCATCATGAGAAGGCTTGCTAGGCCTTTATATAGCATTATTACAATGTGTTTTGAGGCTATACCATGGGCCAAAACTATGTGCTACTAAATACCATGGATGAGAGAGGGTGGCCTCTCTATTTAATACTTTTATGGCTTATACATCCAAATTTAGACCATATGCCCCCTAAAATTCGGATCATATTGATCTGGCAGCAAGTGATCATGACAATAATTTTCATAATGAATTTGGTGATGAAATTTTCAATGAAGGGGGTCATATGCATCACAATGAAAACAATCATCCTGCTGAGGATGTTGTTGTAGACATAATGGTCCAGGAGATCCAGCGACAGAATCCAATGCAGAGCAAGATTAAGTGTAGGACTAGACCTTTTTATGTCAATCCAAAGCATTCCAGTTATACAAGGTCTAGGAAAGAATTGCTCACAAGTCCAAGTTCCATTATTCATTTGATTTCGAGTGAGTGTTGCCACAAAAGTTGTTTGAAAAGTTTAGGCTACAATTATGTCTTGGAGAGAAGGAAGATGTATCTTTCAATGAACAAAAGCATGCAAAATTCATATTTAGTGGGGTGCATGATTTCTACCAGGACAGGCTATGATTATCGCGTTGGAAGAATTATGCTTTGTAGAAAGGCATTCAAATGGATTCACTCAATTGGTAATCTTCGATTATCAAGAATCCAAACAAGACTAGAAAAGGATCCTACATTTTACACTAACGATTATCAGGGACGAATAACTGGGCCATCAATACACATTGCAATATCATGGATGCATGATTTCTTTTCCAAGCATGGAGAGAGTATGCCAAATAGAGAAACAATACACATTCCAGATAATTTCACAAGGTAGGAAATCTACAACTTATACAAGGATTATGTTCAAGGTGGTCAAGGAAATGACAGCTTCATCAGATATGCATATTTCACAAGAGTATGGAAAAAGAAGTTCAACAACGTCTGCATTCCAAAGAGGTCAAGGATGGGGGTCTGCAGTACATGTGCTTCTCTTAAAGAAAGAAGGGATAGATCAGAAGGGATAGAAAGAGGTATGTTTACAAAACAAAAAAAACAAATAGATAAATGTCAATTATTGAATCTAGTTAACAATATTTTTTTGTTATGTTGTTTGTAGATTCCATAATCAATGCACTGCAAGAACATCGCAATCAACAATCAAATGAACGAAAATTTTTTTACAAACATCGCAAGAAGTGTTACGATGCTCCACATAAGTATATGGGTTTGATAATTGATGGCATGGATCAGAAAAAAACACTCTTGCCACATTTTGTCCATGTGCCAAAGAATTTAAAGGAGGAGAATTTTATTCAGTTTCACTTGGTTGGGTGTATGGTTTTTAATGGTGAAATGATTCCAAGGGTTTACTTTACAGCTCCAAATATTCACAATGATGCAAATTTGACCATCAGCATAATTCACCATGTCATTGCTCATTGGCCTGGTGATCTTCCAGAAGTTCTATATCTACAATTGGACAACACAAGTCGGGAAAACAAAAACCAGGTCATGTTTGGTTATCTAAGCATGCTTGTGGAATTGGGAATTTTTAAGAAGGTAAAAGTCGGGTTCCTTCTTGTTGGGCATACACATGATCATATTGATCAAATGTTTAGCCATTTTGCAAGGACATTGAGGAGGAAGAAAGCCGGGATCCTGCCATCATTGATTGAAATTATAGGGAAAGCATACCATCCAGAGCCTACTGTACAGAAATTTGAAGAAACTATTGACATGCGAAGATTTCTGTTTGGATCGCATGGTGAGGAAAGGTGCATTGAAAAACTTAATGACATTAGCTTTCAGCATCAATTTCGTATAAAAAAGATTGATGGAAAAACACTATTGTGGGGCAAGAAGTACTCAACTAGCACATAATGGGGGCCTTCATAAGGTTTGACATTTTTGAAATTCATCCCAAGTTGTCAAATGTATGCTTCAAATTTATTGTTATTGCAATCATCTACAGAGATTCATAATGCAAGGCGACATAGTAGAGATGTTGATTCTTCTCAATGCTTGAAAGAAATCAAAAAGTCTATTGAAGATACATATGATTACTTTGATGTTGCTGATTCGGTTTGGTGGGAGTCTTTTTTCATGGAGCAGAGTGTCATAATTTCAAACTCTACAAATGGAGATATATTTTTGAAGACTCCATTTGCTTGGCCACAAAGTTTATCAAATGAAAACGAGGTAACAAATGTTGAACCTCGAGCTGTTGAGTTTTCTCAAGTAGAGGAAATAGAAATGTATATTGGCTCTAGAAGATCATCCACAAAGCATCGAGAGATGGAAGACCTTTATAGGGGCTCGGTACAAGATATCAAGGAGGGTTGCATGATTGCAGTTTTGGCTACAGATGATCCACGTCGATATCCATTCTGGATTGCAAAAGCTATGAAGGCCAATAAAGAAAATGAATAAGTAGTATCAGTAGAAGTACATTGGTATGCAACAGATACACACCCATTTGATGTTGTGTACAAGGCAGAGATGGTGGTTGAGAAAAAGGTTTGCAGAAAGAGAAACAGAAAGCATCAAAAAATAAATCGCCGCCACATTGACATCTTGAAATTAGAGGAAGTTGATATACTTGTTTATGATTTCAAGTTGACAAAGAAAGACACTCTCCGCTCCAAGACTATAGAGATTATCAAGAGGTTGCTGCCACAGCCAGAAGTTGCAAGATGGGAGTCTCTTAAACCAAGACGTAGATCCCGAAGGAATATGACATCTGAAATGATGGGAATAGATGTAGACTCAGATGGTGCACCCATTGATAACGGAGAAGATTATGGGTCATCTACATCTTCATCAAGTCCTTCATCTGCAGAAAATGTAGATTCTGATGGGGTGTAAGAATCCATGGATGAATTTGAAGAAGCAGTGTAGATGCTTTTTATTAGTATGATTTTTGTAATTGAAACTCTAGAGGAGTTTTTGAATATTTATATGAACCATTTGTTCTTGTATGGTCTAATATATTATCTCATTATGAATCACATAATAATTTCCTTGTTTCTATATGGTTATAATGGTGAAATTATTAGAGAAATCTGTTTTTTCTTTAATATGCAATTTTCCAGAAAGTTGTAATTTATCTCTTCAAGAATTTTTCTTTTTTTTCCAATTTAAGGTTGATTTTAAAGTTTTGTTATACAACAATATGGGATGTTTAGTCCATGGCTCTATTTTTTACCCTAAAAAAAAAAACGTGTATACTGGTATCAACACTTTTTTATTTGGGGGGTGTTTTTGGTGTTTTTTTTGCAAAAATCATCGTTTTTATGGCTAGAGTTCTCGTTTCATAGTATAAGTGGTTCATGGTGGTTAGATTAAAAGAAGCTAATGCAGAGGCCAATAGGATTAAGGATAAATATACTCGGGTTAAGGAGAACATCCTGAGCTAGATAGAATGGAGAGAAGGAAAGGTGGATTTCCCCAAGCATCTCCCATTCAAATCTGTAGATGGTTTTAATGAAGACATAGCCCTTTTGGAATTTTGCAGAAACTGTAGCCTTAAGCTAATGGCTAAGATCCAAGGGACAATGAATAAAAGTAATAGTCTCTATAAAAAAATCCATGAAGTGCATGATAAGTGCAAGTTGAGTTTCCCTCAGTCCCTGGATGAGTTCCCGAGCAAAGAGCAACGTTTGTCTAACTTGAAGGAGGAACTGGATATCCAAACAGAATATGTAAAGAAGATTGATGTCTTAGCCATTGATGATATCCATCATTATATTGGGATGTCATCAATACACAACCATTTGCTTCAAGAAATCCACCAAGCAGCAGTTGTGGAATTTCAGGGCATTGGAGCAGAGCTTAGTAAAGATGTGACTTCCCAGAAAATCTTGCTCCCTTCTGCAACAAATGTAGTTATCAGAGACACTAGTGTCTAGTTCAGTTACATTGCTGAAGAAGAAAAGAAAGCAGTAGCAGCAGCAGAAGTAACAGATAGCCTGAGTGCTTCTCTCCTAACAGCGGTAGCAGTAACAGCCAGCCCGAGTGCTTCTCTCCCAGCATCAGCAGCAGTAACAGCTAGCCCAAGTGCTTCTCTCCCAGCTAGAGCACCTTCCCAAGATTGAACACGTTGATCCTAAGGCGTTGATTCCTATTTTTTCGGCCTTCATATGTCTAAAGCATAGAGCCATTGGATAGCTGTCCTTTTCTTTTTTGGGGAATTTTCTGTTATTTAAAAAGGGTCACAATTTTTTTTTATTAAAAGGGAAAAGTATGTAGGAGACAAGTGTAAAGAGCCAGGTGGCAGCCCAAAGGGCATTTTGTAATATTATAAATAGAAGTTTAGGGAACAGTGTTAAGGACTTTTGGCAGGGAAATAATTTTCTGAACTTGTACGAGCTATCTTGCACTTGTTTCAAAAAAATAAAATCTACCTAATAAGAGCTTGGAGAGGACGTCTTTTGCATGGAAATGGAGATTGGATGCATGTTGGATTATTCCTATGACTTCTATACTTTACTGTGAGATCTTTCTGTACTATCTTGAATTCTTTCTTTGTATTGAATGATCTCACTTCTCTCTGTCCAAATGAATTCTTTCTTTCATGAGTAATAGAATATGTTATACCTGTATTAGAAGCTATCTTATGATATCTCATGCTTCTGTTATGGATCTATCTTTTAGATTTAATGGCTGTCTATTGAATTTTAGGTAACTCTTCTAGCACATTACTCATATTCACAATTTTATCCTTGCAGGGATAGTTAGATTTATTTCAGTTTTAGACATGGTTTTTTTTTCCAGTTCTACATTCAGATTAAATTAGTTAGGCACTTGCATATCATTCTAAAACATAAAATCAAAAGAACGGTAGATCGAGCAAAAATCGGTATAATTGGAGCAAATCCCCAAACCCACGGTTGCCGGAACCACTAATCGGACGGATTCCCCATACCAAACGGTGGACAATCTAATTGGGATAGTCTACCGGGGAGGATCATTTTCTAATTGATGCTGCGATCTCCGGGGCATCAACAGTTTTTGGCGCTAGAAGGAGGGCCTGAAAGTGCATGGATGATAAAGGAAAATCTTCCACTGTCATAAATGTTACTGAAAACCTGCTTAAAGAAGGAATTTCAGATAATCCAAATCTTGAAGTAGCAAATCAAGAAAACCTTGTCTTTGATCCTGAGCCTCAAGAAGCATTGTATGCTGTACCTTTTACAGAAATAGAAGATTTGAGGAGGCACACACGATCTTATGTTAGACAGCTAGGTGGCTTAAACGCAGTAAATTTCCTTCCTTGGGAAAGTTCACCTAGAAAAGAGCGACAGTACACTCGTGATTCGATTCTTGTGCAAAGTTTTGAAGAGCTTATGAATTTAACTTTAGAAGAAATTGTAGAACCTCTGAACAAGGTCGATCTTGAAAACCCAGAAAATATTTCAGATCAAGAAAGTCTTGGAGAACTTATCACTCCAAAGAACACTCCACTGAACTCACCTTACAATTCCCCGCCAGATTCTCCACACAGAGACATGGCTGTACCTGCTTAGGGAGCAAGGGGAGCGTTGAATCTAGCCGGGCCATTCCACAATATCCCAAAAAATCTAGAGAAGGTCTTGCCTAAATTCGACCCAGGGAAACCCATTTCAGCCGAAGATCATCTCAAGAGTTTTTATCTAGCTCTGAATCTTTTGAACGTGCAACATGAAGATGTAGTCTGCAAGATTTTTCCATACACATTCAAGCCAAAAGTATCATCCTGGTATTTTATCCTATAACCTAGCTTGATCTCAAGTTGGGATGAATTTGAAAACTATTTCTTAAAGAAATATGGAAACCAAAAGACTGTAGCCACACTTATGAAGGAACTCTTGTCCATGAGAATGGAAAAGAAAGAAAAGGTTCAAGACTTTAACCAAAGGTTCACAACACTCTTAAATAATTTCAGTAAAGCAAATAAACCAGCAGAAGAATCTCTGGTTGAATATTATACAATAGCTCTTGAAGGACCCATAGCGATGTTTGTTAAAAGATCTAAGAAAACCACCATGATAGAGAATTTCGAAGAAGCCAGAAAGGTGGAAGAGGAGGCCGATAGCATTGCTAAACATGCCTTAGATGCTGAAACAAAACCAGCAGTTAGTAAAAAAACGTTGTTGCTCACTAGAGGTAAGGAAGAGTCATCAATAGACATGGAGAATGTAGTTAAGATGATGCAGAAGTTATCCAATAAAATTGTAGATCTCAAGAAAGATAAGGCTGCTAGTACATCTAGGAAACCTTTCAAGCCATTTTACAAAATAAGGGAAGACGATGATCAACCTCATCCACCCATGAATACTTCCCCTGTTTTAAACCTCAATGAAATCGGGATGGAGAACTTCTGCACCTTTCATCAAGAACCGCATTCGGAAAAGAGCTGCCCACAATGGATTAACTCTTTGAGTTTAGTCATGAACCAAATGCTGGATTCATAAATTCCAGATCAAGACGATCCTCTAGAGGAATCGAGTCCGGCATCGAGGGCCGCCGTGAGGGCTGCCCTTTGGCGCCCAAGTGGAAGACCTCCACCCGCTTGGGCACCAAAGGGAGGCCCTCACGGCCGCCCTCGATGACGGGCATCGAGGGCCGCCCTTTGGCACCCAGGCGGCGGACCTCCACTCGCTTGGGCGCCAAAGGGTAGCCCTCTATGCTCGGCATCGAGGGCGGCCATGAGGGTCACCCTTTGGTGCCCAAGTGGCGGACCTTCACCGCTTGGGAACCAAAGGGTGGCCCTCATGGCCGCCCTCGATGCCCGGCATCGAGGGAAGCCGTGAGGGCCGCCCTTTGGTGCCCAAGTGGGGTGCCCGGGAGGAGGGGGAAGGTCGGGGTTTTTTTAAAAATAAATTTAATTAATTTTTAATATTTTTTAGGGTGTGGGGAGGCGGGGTTGATGATAAAAAAATTTTAGAACATGGGCAGAGGGTAAAAAAAAAATAAGTAAGGGGGCATGGGTAGGTTTGGAAAAAAAAATAGTTTTTATTTTAAACCCAAAACGAATATTCTTAGAATAAGGGGAAAGCCTTGTGGAATAAGGAGCAAGCCTTGCCTCGATTAATAATACATGAATTTAAAAAAAAAACGTTTAAAAAAAATATAAAACTAACCCGGAAAGTGGTAGAGCCTCCTCTGTTGAATGTGCTAGAAGTTCCTCTCTGCACTCTTCCCGTTCTTCCTCAAAACCTTCATGAATTGCTCCAAAGACTAAACAATCATGTATTAATAAGATAGATTAGGTTTAATTTTACCATTCTTAAGAATTTAAAAAAAAAATGTAAAAGAATAAAGCAATAAAACACATTACTAAATTAATAAAGCCATAAAACAATCATTACTAAATTAATAAAAAAATAAAATAATTACTAACCTTGCAAGTGTTACTAAATTGCTCCCAAATAGATGATGAATAGTAGGAAATCTAAAATGTTTATTTAGCGTAGAAGAGGATGAATTTGGAGGATCACATTTGGCAATGAGCGGGATCTCAGAACTAGAGTCAGAAGCAGAATCACTATCAGAATCAGGGAGTTCAATAATTTCTCGAGGAGGGAGAGGAGAATCAAAAGAAACTTCACATAAATCCCACCAATTGGGATCTAGTGCTGTACAAAGAGCTGCAAGCCTTGGCTTAGATTTTCTCTTAGGACATTTGCTTACCCAATGTCTCTTTTGTCCATAGATAAAGCATTTGTCTGCAGAACCTTTATCTGTGTGCCGCTTTACAAATCTTTTATATTTAGACCTTTTCTTAGATTTGTAACCCTTATAGCGGTACTTCGGCTTATGTCTGTAGGAGTCTTCAGGATGATATTTCTTTTCAGAGGTATATTAATGTTTTTTTTTATTTTTACATTTGCATTCTTTTAGATGACCTTTGTTGTGTGCTCCACACCCCCAATCTGGCATACCTGCAACTTCTTTACAAAAAGAAGTAGAGAACATTTGTTGATGTCTTTTAAAATCTTTGCTGACTCTCTTTTCTAAACAATGTTCTTGCCAACATTCTAAAATATGACCATGTAATTGTGACAAAGATAAACTTCTTAATGCAATATTTTTGTCTTTGAATCTTTGCTCAACAGCATCTGGCACATGGCCGGGGTAACTCCTCAAATAATGCTTGAGGTAAGCCGAGTCTCCTGATTTACCTGATGAAATTAACAATTTTTGCATATAGTAGAAATATTCTTCATCTTTACTCAGATCACACAATCTAGCAGACATAAATAAAGATGCAAGGTGATCTGTGTCTTCTTGGTCTTCTGGACCATAGAATTCTCTTCCCAATGCAGAGAAAAGTTGTTCATCAGCATCATTGGCTGCAAGAATTTTATGTCTCGTTTCTTGTGGCAACCATCGCCACCATTCATAAGCTAGACTAGATAATCCTGCAACTAATTGAGTTGCAAGCATTTGGTCAGTCACATTATGGTCTTGCTGTTTCTTATACAGAAGCCAATGTTGTAACAGTTGAATAGCATTCCTAACTTCTTCTCTTTTTTGGCACTGAATATTGAGCACTGGTTGCTCAGGCATTTGGGAAATGAGATTATTCATGTTATCTATTCCAAAGTTAAAAACTTTGGGTTGGGCATCAATAGTAGTAGGATTGGTATCAAACATATGCTCATCATAGTGTTCTCTTGGACCAGTAATCCTCATCCTGTGTAATATCCCTTTTTCAAATTTTATTAAAATGCCCAATTTTCCACTTTTTTTCCAATTTCGACCTTTGACTAGTTTTACTGTTTTGACCTCCAAATCAACCCAAATGCTCCCAAATCTTCTGTAGGAGTGTATGAATGGTATTTAGACTTGAATATAAGGTTCAGGGATGTTTTATGGCCCTCCAAATACTGCTTCAAACTTGATTTGTATTCTGATCAATATATGTAATTTTGACTAGTAATTTGTGCATCAAATCCCCCTCGGGTAACACTGCAAATGGCCTTCCAAATGCCTCCAAACTCCCACAAATTTATGAAAAGAGGTATATAATGTGTTAAGTATGTGATTAAGGTCTCATATGCACCATTAATTGATTTTTAATACTGTTCTAACTCTCTCACATTCAACAGCAAAAACCCCCAATTCGACCCTTGGGGAAATGGCACTATTTCACCTCCCAATACAACTAAACTGAGTAAAAATGCTTCAAATGCTCAAGTACAGTACATGAAACTTGTATAATACATCCATGGAAATATATTTATCACAAATATATCAGAGAATCATCCATACATTCGAAATCATCATCAATACATTGGCTCACAACAAGGTAGTGGGGAAATGGCATTGTTCTTCCATTAAAAATGAGATTTATACATTTCTACTCGGAATTTCGACCTGAAACTTTTTGGAGATGAAGAACAGAGTATTTAATTCATATTACAAAAGAAATGGGTCATTAGAAGCTCCCCCAAAGAGTACAATAGCTCACCAAAAACGCCCTCCCTCAAGGAGCACGAATATGCCTTCAAAACTGGAAACGGTGGAGAGAAAGTGCTGCACTAAACCAAACCATGAAACTTCCTGTAGCTGCTACCTGCAAATACAAAATCCATTAAAGCACCATGAAAGACCTGAGTGGCCTCTCCAAACACCAACTTGGATGGGAATCTTTCACCCTCGAAATTGGCTAAGGCAAGAAACTAGTCATCCACTAGCTCTCTCTTCACAAATGCAATTTTTCTCAAATCATCAAAAGCCATTCTCATACTTGATTTCTACATTTTATAACCAACATTAGCCTTCAAGGGGTCGAAATCCTCTCAATAGATTCAATAATTTTCCATTTAGAAAATATTCCTCATTTGCCACTTGTCTCCTAGTTCCAACCTTCCATCTTCTCCCAAATTCGAATTTGAGTCTCTTTAGATTCCTCCAACTCCATGAGCGCCTTATTGAGCCTATTTTTGGGGCTGACATGTCATAATGGTCAGGTGTAAGAAGTCAGGTCTGAATTTTGTCATAAAATGTCATAGATGCTTCATTATTGTTGTCATAAAACTAGGGAATCTAGCCCATGTGTCCACTAGTCTCCAATTTGACTCTTCCTCTCCCATGGAGGTTACTATTCCTTCCCATTTCGACCTAATATGCTCAATGCCATGTGTTATGACTTACCAACTCACCCAATAGTGTTCACCTTCCCATGAATTCGAATTGGCAAGAGAGAGCTGCCATGTGTCATTGAAAAATCAAGCTAGTGTGGGTCCCACCACCTCCATATGTCTCCAAAACCACTTGCCACCTAGAATTTCTCTTGAATTTATTTATTCATCATATTTATTAAATTCTTGAACCCTTCTAATGTCTAAATATTATTTATTAGTTTCCTTATTACCATCCCACATGTGCCCATCCAACCTAGGAAACTAGTAGGATTGATGGGATTGTCTTACTATGCACTTATTTGAATGGGGACATTACAGTCCTCCCCACCCAAGATTGCTTGTCCTCAAGCAATTTCAAATTTGGATGCTGCAAAATCTTCTCCTCTTCCCATGTGGCATCTTCATTTGGTAATTCCTTCCATTGCACTAAATATTCTTTGATGATTCTACTCCTCAATCTTCTTTCCCGTGTCTTCAAAATCTTTTCCGGAACAAGTGTGAGCTGACCTTCATCATCCAAAGGAGGAAGTATTTCTGAAGTGATGATTTTCTGACCAAGAGCTTTCTTAAGACAAGAAACATGAAATACATTGTGGATTTTACTCCCTTCCGGAAGTTCTAGTTCATATGCTACTTCTCCAACCTTCCGCACTACCTTGTATGGCCCATAGTACCTTGGTTTTAATTTTTCTGCTCCATTCTTTTTGAGAGATGTTTGTTTATAGGGCTGCAACCTTAAATATACTAAATCATTGACTTGAAAGGTTCTCTCTTCTCTATGTCTATCATCATATTGTTTTTGTTGATTTTGAGCAACCTGCAAATTGTCTTTCAAGAGCTTTAAAATTTCTTGGCTCTCTTCCACCCAATCTTTAGCCTTTGGGGCTCTACTATCACCAAATATAATGTCAGCAAATGTAAGTGCATCATAACCATATAATGCTTTGAAAGGAGACATTCCTATTGACATATGATAAGTAGTGTTGTAGCAAAACTCCCCCAAGTGTAGCCATTTTGCCCATGCTTTTTGCTGCCCTCCCACATAGTTTCTTAGGTATCCTTCCAACCATTGGTTTACCCTCTCTGTTTGTCCATCAGTTTGTGGATGATAGCTGGTACTTGGAGTCAATTGAGTGCCTACCAATCTAAAAAGTTCTTGCCAAAAAGCACCCATGAATCTACTATCTCTATCACTGACAATGCTCTTGGGGAGCCCATGCAATCTGAAGATTTCTTTGAAAAAAATATCAGCCACTTGTGCAGCACTAAAAGATGATGTAACAGCAAAGAAATGAGCAAATTTTGTCAACCTATCAACTACCACATAGATGCAATCCTTACCTAAAGATTTAGGCAATCCGGTGATGAAATCCATGGAAATACTGTCCCATTTTTGCTCCGGAATGGGCAATGGTTGTAATAGGCCGGCTGGACATGTAAGTTCTGATTTATTTTGTTGACATGCTTTACATTCATTCACATACTTCTGAACATCTTCCTTCAGCCCCTTCCAAAAAAATCTTTGCCTCAACTGTCTATAAGTTTTGAAGATCCCCGGATGGCCCGCTAGTGGGGAATCATGTGCTTCTTGCAAAATTCGGTACTTGAGCTTGGAGTTATGAACTAAATAAATTCTTCCCTTATAATATATCAGCCCATTCAAAATCCTATAATTATCATCCCCTTTGATTCCATCCAACACATCACAAGCAAATTTGTCTTTGGCATATTCAACTAGTAGCATGTTTTTCCAATCCTTGGCAATATCCATGAGAGAAAAGGAAGGCCTTCTTGACAAAGCATCTGCTACTATATTATTCTTTCCTTTGACATATTCAATATCAAAATCATAAGCTTGAATCTTGCTTACCCACTTTTGTTGCCTTTCATTTAGATCCTTTTGGGTGAGAAAGTGTCTTAGACTATTATGGTCAGTTTTCACCACAAACTTGCTGCCCACCAAGTATTGTCTGAATTTGGCCAATGCATGCATAATGGCCAGCATTTCTTTATCATAGATGGAGTAAAGTTTTTCATGAGGCTGCAACTTTCTGCTCTCAAAGGCTATGGGGTGTTGGCCTTGCTTTAGGACAGCCCCTATTCCTCCACCTGAAGCATCACATTCCACAACAAAAGGTTTAGTAAAATCAGGAAGTGCAAGTATGGGACAACTACTCATTACCTCTTTCATTTTTTGGAATGATTTTTCAGCCTCTTCATCCCACTTGAAAGCATCCTTCTTAGTCAAATCAGTGAGTGGAGAAGTCAACTTGGAGAACCCTTTCACAAATTTTCTGTAGTAGGTGCATATGCCAATAAAGCCTCTCAATTCGGTAATATTTTTTGGTGATGGCCATTCCAAGATAGCCCTGATTTTTTCCATGTGTACCTTCACTCCTTCTTGCCCAATAATGTGCCCAAGATACAGTAGTTCTTTCATCCCAAACTCACATTTTGATAATTTAGCAAATAAGGACTCTTCTTGCAAGATTTTCAACACAATCTCTAACTGTTGCAAATGCTCTTCCCATGTTTTACTGTAAATGAGAATATCATCAAAGAAAACCAAAACAAACCTTCTTAGTTGCTTGCAAAATATCCTATTCATACATGCTTGAAAGGTGGCTGGAGCATTAGTTAACCCAAAAGGCATGACAAGAAATTCAAAGTGGCCAAAATGACATCGAAAAGCGGTCTTTTGCACATCTTCATCTTTCATTCGAATTTGGTGATACCCTGATCTAAGGTCAATTTTTGAGAAGTATTTGGCCCCATGTAGCTCATCCATGAGCTCATCAATCCTAGGAATAGGATACCTATTCTTGATAGTCTTTTTGTTCAAGGCTCTGAAATCTATGCACATTCTCAATGTTCCATCTTTTTTCTTCACTAGCACTACTGAAGAAGCATAAGGGCTAGAGCTTGGTCTAATGAGCCCCAACTCTAGGAGTTCTTGGATAGCTTTTTCAATCTCATCTATAAACCTTTTAGGATGTCTATAAGGTGGTATTTGAATGGGTGAAGTACCCTCCTCCAAAACAATACTGTGTTCAACCCCCCTATCTGGTGGCCTACCATGTGGAAGGTCTCTAAAAACCTTTTCATATTTTTGCAAAAGTCTCTCTATCTCCTTTGGGTGTTTGACAATATTTATAGTTGGCTTGGGAGATGTAATATGACATTCAGCAGCCCATTCTATATCCCCATGCCTCAATATAGATCTCATGCTATTGCAAGTCACTACTTGATTTGGATAAGTGTGTTGCCCTCTCACAACTCTTTGTACTCCTTTTGAATCTTGGAATTTCATTTCGGGAATTTGATAATTTACTGTATGCTCTCCTATTGAATACAACCATTGCACTCCCAAAACCACATTAGTATCAGCAACATCAACCATATAAAAACTATCAACAAAAGTATAGTTACCTACGGTGACTTGCAGCTTTGGAACCCATGTTTTGCATTGCATTGTGTTGTGACCGGGAATGACAACTGTGAAGCCATCAAATGGTTCAATAGGTATCTTTATTTTCTCTACAATCTTTCTTTTCTCTACAATCTCTGCATCAATGAAGTTATGAGTGGCTCCTCCATCTACCAAAACTGAAGTTCTTTGTCCTTGTACCACACCTTTGCATCGGATAGTATGATAGCGAGGTACTGCTGAAAGCACTGCCATTCTTGCTTTGTCCGGTGAAGGCTGATTTTCTTCTTGTCTTTCCTCTTCTACTGCTGTCTCATATGCCTCTTCTTGATCTGAAATATGTCCATCTTCATCCATGCCCCCATCATACCCCTCATTATCAGAAAATACTTCTATGTACTGAGCCTTTCCTTTGGTACATTTGTGCCCCGGTGTCCATGGTTGGAAGCATGTGAAGCATAGTTTCTTTTTTCTAAGTTCATCCCTGTTTAGTCCTTCTTTTTTATTCCTCTCAAATGACTCTCTTTGCCAAGGTTTCTTATCATATCCATCCCTTTGCCAAGGTTTCTTTTCAAATTTATAGCTAGGTTTAGGAGGAAATCTCGTTCTAGGAAGCACATTTTGGAGATCCCTAGTCAAGCTCATTGCATCTTTTAATGTAGTTGGATTGTGGGCTTTGACCAAACCTCTTAAGGGTTCAGCCAAACCTTTAGTGAACAGCAATACTAATCTTCCCATAGATACATCAGCCACCTTGACTGATAATTTTTGAAAGTCCAACATATATTCGGTAGGGGACCCAGTTTGCTTCAATTGAGCTAGTTCTTTGAAAGGCAATTCTGGATCTTTTTGTTCAAATCTTTCTAGTACCCTGTCAACAAATTCTCCATATGTTTTAACCTGATTATGACCCAAGGTTTTCAGCCCATGAAACCACCATTCATTGGCATCTCCTTCCAAATGCAAAATGGCCATTTTTAATGCATCCTCTTCCAACATAGGATTCAGCTGAAAATATACATCCAATTTTTGCACCCAAGTGTTAGCAGAATTTTGAGAAGAACCATCAAAAGTAGGAAGTGACATTTTTCCAATAGCACTATTCAATTCTTTGTTTTGGAATGGACTCCTATTGTCTCCCTTCATTTTAATCTTTTGCATAGCATCAATGTAGTCACTGAGTGGTACACCTCTTTTACACTCTTCATTCAAATCATTCCAATCATTTACTAGTTTCTTGTAATCCAATTCAAGATTGGGTTCTTCTTTGGGTGCGAGAAATTTAGGTGCAGTATGCCTTTGTGTGCTTTGAAATTCATCAGGTCTATTATGAGGTCCTGTACTTGAGAAAATATGCTCATTCCCTTTCATCTTTCCCCCTGAGTGTGAACCACTATTATCTCCTATCATCCCTTTGCCTGAAAGTTGGCTACCCAACAATTCGAAACCTTTCATAATTTGTTTATTCATATCTAGCATAACCATGGTAAGTCCTTAAAAACATGGTTTTAAGGCTTCAATAAATTCCTCCTTATGTCTTAATTTTTCCTCCTCCTCTCTACCCATTGTTTTAGAAAAGAACTCTTTTTCTGCTACTATCTCTTCTTCAACCAAATCTTCTTCAACTACTGATTCAAAGGGTGGTGTTTTATTTGTTTGGTTTCTTGTTAATACCATCAGGTGCCAAGACCATGCTCTGATGCCACTTGTAATATCCCTTTTTCAAATTTTATTAAAATGCCCAATTTTCCACTTTTTTTCCAATTTCGACCTTTGACTAGTTTTACTGTTTTGACCTCCAAATCAACCCAAATGCTCCCAAATCTTCTGTAGGAGTGTATGAATGGTATTTAGACTTGAATATAAGGTTCAGGGATGTTTTATGGCCCTCCAAATACTGCTGCAAACTTGATTTGTATTCTGATCAATATATGTAATTTTGACTAGTAATTTGTGCATCAAATCCCCCTCGGGTAACACTGCAAATGGCCTTCCAAATGCCTCCAAACTCCCACAAATTTATGAAAAGAGGTATATAATGTGTTAAGTATGTGATTAAGGTCTCATATGCACCATTAATTGATTTTTAATACTGTTCTAACTCTCTCACATTCAACAGCAAAAACCCCCAATTCGACCCTTGGGGAAATGGCACTATTTCACCTCCCAATACAACTAAACTGAGTAAAAATGCTTCAAATGCTCAAGTACAGTACATTAAACTTGTAGAAGACATCCATGGAAATATATTTATCACAAATATATCAGAGAATCATCCATACATTCGAAATCATCATCAATACATTGGCTCACAACAAGGTAGTGGGGAAATGGCATTGTTCTTCCATTAAAAATGAGATTTATACATTTCTACTTGGAATTTCGACCTGAAAATTTTTGGAGATGAAGAACAGAGTATTTACTTCATATTACAAAATAAATGGGGCATTAGAAGCTCCCCCAAAGAGTACAATAGCTCACCAAAAACGCCCTCCCTCAAGGAGCACGAATATGCCTTCAAAACTGGAAACGGTGGAGAGAAAGTGCTGCACTAAACCAAACCATGAAACTTCCTGTAGCTGCTACCTGCAAATAAAAACTACATTAAAGCACCATGAAAGACCTGAGTGGCCTCTCCAAACACCAACTTGGATGGGAATCTTTCACCCTCGAAATTGGCTAAGGCAAGAAACTAGTCATCCACTAGCTCTCTCTTCACAAATGCAATTTTTCTCAAATCATCAAAAGCCATTCTCATACTTGATTTCTACATTTTATAACCAACATTAGCCTTCAAGGGGTCGAAATCCTCTCAATAGATTCAATAATTTTCCATTTAGAAAATATTCCTCATTTGCCACTTGTCTCCTAGTTCCAACCTTCCATCTTCTCCCAAATTCGAATTTGAGTCTCTTTAGATTCCTCCAACTCCATGAGCGCCTTATTGAGCCTATTTTTGGGGCTGACATGTCATAATGGTCAGGTGTAAGAAGTCAGTTCTGAATTTTGTCATAAAATGTCATAGATGCTTCATTATTGTTGTCATAAAACTAGGGAATCTAGCCCATGTGTCCACTAGTCTCCAATTTGACTCTTCCTCTCCCATGGAGGTTACTATTCCTTCCCATTTCGACCTAATATGCTCAATGCCATGTGTTATGACTTACCAACTCACCCAAGAGTGTTCACCTTCCCATGAATTCGAATTGGCAAGAGAGAGCTGCCATGTGTCATTGAAAAATCAAGCTAGTGTGGGTCCCACCACCTCCATATGTCTCCAAAACCACTTGCCACCTAGAATTTCTCTTGAATTTATTTATTCATCATATTTATTAAATTATTGAACCCTTCTAATGTCTAAATATCATTTATTAGTTTCCTTATTACCATCCCACATGTGCCCATCCAACCTAGGAAACTAGTAGGATTGATGGGATTGTCTTACTATGCACTTATTTGAATGGGGACATTACATCCTGTTAGAGGATTCTTCTGCCATCATATTTAATGACACTTCATATTTTGGATCTAAGACAGGATTGAAAGACTTAAACTCAAAGATCCAGTTTTCAATGAGTTGTACCTTGGCATCACTCTCACCAAAATCCCATTCTGGTTTTTCATTTTCTGGGACAATATTGAACTGTCCTAGGGATTTAATCCTATTATGTCCTTGGGCTGCTAGGCGATGAACATGATCTGGGACATAATAACGCTTCTTATTTAATTCTTCTGTTTTACTTGAAAGATCTTTTAAAACAGATATTCTTCTTTCTAATTTATCAGAAGCTATAGTGATTGCCTTTTGTATCTCTGTAATGTCATGCAGTAAATGATCCAAAAGTTCCAACTTTGTTATAACTTTATCTAGTTGGATTCTTTGTTCAGAACACTGATGTTTCAACATAAAAATGTCATTTGCCATATCATCAATATTTCTTGCAGTGCACATTTCCTGCAAGTTCCCCCAGTTTGCTAACTTTATTTCATCTGACACAGATTGGTCAGCAGTAGAAGATTTCACAATCATATATTCCCTTTTGGATGAACCATCTGAAGCATACTGGCGGAAAGGTGTTTCTGGAAGGTTCCTACCAGGGTAGTAAGACTTTTGGCCAAGGGTATTGGTGGTCTCTACATCAGCTCCAGAACGAGGTAACGATAACATTCCTAGGGATGGATATTCATGGGGATTTTCTTGATCTTTTTTCATTTTTTGTTTTTGTATTAATTTTTGTTTGATTTTCCTACATGCAGGGAAGTCTGCATGTTGACCTTTATGCTCAAAATCTGACACACCAGAAAAAGAAGTGGTATTTACAGAAGTAGACCTAGGCAGAGTGATGTTATCTTCAGCTTGGCTTTCTTTGCTCACCTGATCAGACATGGCTTGTAGTCGGGCGTTGTTATAAGAGGCCATTGAAGTGGATCTGATGAGTGGAGGACGAGATCTGGAAGTTTGATCTTCTTGGGTTGGTCTGAAAGAACAACTAGCTTCATCAAAGACAAGAGGATGTGGGTTATATGAGGCTATCATTCTTTCTTGGTTTCTCAACTCAGAATATTTAACTTCCCAAGAGGCTGGATACTTTATCCCAGTCCAGTTAAAAGTGATGGGAGTGGCATTTTTGGAGATAGCTGCTTTTGATTTAGCATATTTTGCAGAAGAAGTGGGATATTCCACCATGCTGCAGTCTGCAGAACTCTGATGGATAGCAGTTCGCAACTGCGGTAGATTATCATTACCAAACCGAATACAAACGCCTCTTTTGAGCTGGATAATTCAAGATCCAGTCTCCATATCAAAACCTTTAGGCAAGATATAAGCTTTGAGAATGTTATAAATATGAGGGTCTTCCAAGCTGACAGAGAATTTGGGATAGATTGTCCCGAAGGCAGGATCATCATGCAGAGGGGCTGTGAATCCACCGATGACAGCATCAGAAAACTTTCTATGCCTAGTATCAACTATACAACACAAAGAAGAAATAGCAAGCCGTGGACGAACCAAGGGTCCAAGCCCTAACTTGACTGCTCCAAAATGAGCATACTTATATTTCATGGACTTAGCCCAATCTATCTATGCTCGATCTAACATATTTATGTGTATGGGTTCTTTCTTATCCGTAAAAGAAACATCAATACTTGAAACACGGATATGGGTAGCAGAAGTAATATTCCACCAATGGAGTTTATAAACATCTCGAGGCAAGATTTGGGGTAATTGCCAATCAGCGCTAGGATTTTGATCACGAATAGTAATATAGGATGCATCTTCAGAAGTAGAAGGATGAAAGGAAGACTCTCTGCGTTCTGCTAACGAGATTTCATTATCATTTGCTGATTCACACTCTATGTGATTTGTCAGCTCAATAGTATCCATAGTTGGGTCCATTTTGAAAAGAGGTGAGTGCTGACTTTTAATTTAGACTCCGGAAACTCTGTAGACTTACTCCCCTTCACTCTATGGGCCTTACTGCTACTCTGACATCGGACATCTCTTACACCCCTGTGGATTTCAACTATCGCTCAGTGGTCATTTCCACCACCTACAGAATACTATTTATAGAGTTTATGACCAACAATCGATAGATACTGTCTTATACTTATGCAAAGATATGGTTTCTGATTTCTTTTAACATAATTTTAGACAAGCATCCCAACAATACAATGCATATAGCAACAACAATAATAACGATTGTCAATTCATTCATATACATTGTAAAAGTATATAAGGATATTACCAAGAATTAGCGCAATTTGTTCTTGGCTCTGATACCATTCACACCATTCACACCAAGATCTCTCCCCAAGCAAGCTTTCTGCAAATTTATTATCGCGTCAATGCGGAATTACATACATATAAACTCCAATGGATCGCCTTCGGACTGCGAAGGTCGTCACCATACACTCGACTGAGCACCTGGATACAATGACATGGGGCCTTTTAGCGTTCAGCACTTCCCGAAGGCATGAGCTTAATAGCAAGCTCCTGGGACACCCATGGTATATCCACTAGTGCACTTACAGACTCTTTTTACAGAGGCAAACTTGTAGTTGTTCTGTTGCTATGTTATACCACGAGGGAAACTAGCAGAGCATAGAACTACAGTTCTCACACACCTATGACTCAGAGCTTCCAACTACTGGAACAGCTCGACACCTACCTATGTTGCAGAGCTCTTAACTAGCTCAATGCACTAGACTTCGAATGACCAGAATGAGCTCAGGCTCTTCCTTATATAATTCTTTTAGCCAATCATCCAGTCATTCGAAACTTACACCAACCAGTCTAAAGTAAAGGAATCCGAGAACATGGTGGGACAGCACCATGTTTATCTCGTCCCTATGAGGCAGCGCCATGAGGGGACTCGGAAACCGACAACCAAAAGTAGATTCGATGGCCAACAACCTACTGGCCCATCTTATTATTCCTACAGAAAAGCAAAGCATGGTCGACAAGCTTGGCCGACATTACAAAGTGGTGCTACTATTATCGACCCACTACGGCTTCCACTAAAAGATGCTTATGTACAAAAGTAAATTATTACAATTAAATCGGACCATGGGCTCCATTCCCATTATGAAGATTCTTCTTTAGTCACTTCCAGAACGGCACACACAAAAAAGATCAGGATCATCTAGCGGTCTGACACCTTGACCTCCACACCAACATTCATGGTCATCATCATATAGTGCTTCTTCTATTTCTCTTCGAGCAAGGTAATCTTCCCAATGATATGGCGGTTGGGAATCATAGATGTACTGCTCATCTTCAGGATATTCAACTTCTGGATACAGAAGTTCTCCGAAACAACGCTCTACATTAGAACCAAACACAGCTTCATGTCCTTCTTCATATAGATACTCACTCTGAAATTGGGATTCAACACGGTAGTTCAATGGAAGAGTTCGCCTATGAACCTTAGTGTCAATCCTGTTACCATATTCATCTCTTTTAATATACTTCTGTGTAACATTTACACAGTGTTCAAGCTCAGAGTATCTTCCACCATGATGACGAAGCAGAAACTTAAACCAAATATTTTCCTGGTCCGTAGCTTGCATATCTGCTTCAAGATGAAGGATAAAATTGGCTCTGTGCACAGTCCAATCTTTTCTTGGACAGAACTTTTCCAACAAAATTTCAGTCCAACCGGACCACTTTTTGTTGTGCATGTTCCCTGGGTCAGCACATATGAAAATGGATGTCTCTTCCCTGCAGAATTGCAAAATCAAATTATAAGAATTCCATGTAAGGTTTCCCTCACCAATATCCACATACCACAGAGGGCCTTCTTTTTCTTCATTACAATCGATCCACAGCTCTTTACATTTCCTAAGCTGTCCTCTGGCATTTTGCAATCCTCTGAATGCCTTTTTCTCCCATCGTTCCATGATGTGGAGCTTACAGGGGCTCATTTGAATTTGTTTTATCAAAGTCAAGATGAGATATTTTTCTTCATCTTCTCGATTAGCATAATCAAGCAATTGTCTTCTTTCATCCTCAGTGAGACTGTTATCCCATGGTTTCATAAATAGAGCTTCTCTCGGAAGCTTTTCTGGGTGATTTTCCAGCATGGGACTTTTATTTAATCCATGGTACACTGGTATCTCATCATAGCTTGACATTGGATTTTTGCCTTTAGGATCATCATCACAATCCTTCCTGGAACTGGATCTAGAACCTGCAGAAAACATCTTTAGACTCGGAACTCTGCTATCTTCAATCTGCAAGTTTTCCCGAGCGAGCATATCAGCTAAACAGTTCAAATATCCGGGCTTATACACAATATCAAAATCAAAGTTATTCAACTAGATGAACCATTTTAATATTCTACTTGAATTCTCAGCCATCAAGTTTTCATTTCTAAATATTCCAGGCATTATCTTCAGATCTGTTCTGACTATAACCCTGACTGGCTTGAGATATAAAATAAAATGATTGACTATTTTTTAACAGCCAGAATTTCTTTGTGGCTGCTTGGATAATTTAACTCTGCTCCTCTGAATGAACCAGAAGCATAGCCACAAACATTTTCTTTTCCCTCGATTTCTTCAAGAAGAACTCCACCCCATGTAGAGTTTGAAGCATTTGTTTCAATAATCAGCTTACCAGTACCCAGAGGGAGATGAAGTGCTGGAAGCTCTTTTACTCTCGCTTTTATTGTTTTGACTGCCAGAGTCATCTCTTCTGACCATGCAACAGGATTTTTCTTGAGACGTTGCTGCAAACAATTGATGTCAGAATCTTGGCCCTTATAGAATGGCCGAATATAATTGAGGCTACCAAGGAACCTCTGCAACTGTGTTTTATCCAAAATCTTATCTGGAAACTTTTCAAAATTCTTCAGTACATGCTCTTGCAGAATGACAGTTCCAGCTTTAATATGAAAACCTAGGAAATCCATTTCTGTCTTTCCTATTTCCATTTTTGAAGCAGACAATACCAATCCATGCTTAAAAACCAAATCATAGAATTTCTACAAATGTTTTAGATGATCTTGGACATTCTTTGAACAAATTAATATGTCATCTATAAACACAAGCAACCATGGTATGTCTCTAAAAATATCTTCCATTCTTTTCTGGAATTCTAACGGAGCATTATTTATTCCGAATGGCAAGACTTTCCACTGGTACTGACCATGAGGCACAACAAAACCTGTTTTGTATCTGTCTTCTGGTTTTATTCCTATCTGATAGAATCCATATTTTAAGTCAAACTTACTGAATATAGTGCAGCCATTGATTTTCTGCAACAAGCTTGACTTATCAGGAAGAGGATACCTGATTTTCTTCAACACAGCATTTAGTGGCTTGAAGTTCACCACTAATCTTGGCTTTCCTCGCTTTTGCTCTGAATGTTTATTTACGACAAAGGATCTACATGCCCAAGGGCTCTTTGATGGCTCAATTAGACCTTTGGATAACAATTCCTGAATTTCTTTGGAGCAAAAGTCTTTCTCAGATGGACTCATGATTCTTGCCGATGCCTTCATTGGTTTTATTTTCTGGAGAGGATCTAATTCAATGGAAACAAAGTATTTTTCCCTCTTCCAGAAGGCATTTGGATTCTCAGAGCAACAGTCTCTAATAATCTTTTCCTTGATATCTGCAAGAATCTTTTCACCATGAACTTCTGCATAGGAGATGCTGCGTTCCATTTTATTCAAACTTTTATTGGACTGATCAGACACACTTGACTCATGACTATTTACAATTGGTTTACATTGAGGACTAAAGTTGTTACTCAAAGACATTGACACTGATTGACCATTGACTGTACACATGAATACCATATTTTGGGTATCAATGGAAAATGGACTAACTTTCACAAGAAATTCAGATCCCAAAACACAATCTTCTCTTACTTGATCTAATCTAAACAAAGATAAAGAACTAGAATGACCTGACAGCTTTACTGGAAAATCTTTGACTTTACCTGTTAGAAACACAGGCGAACCTTGAATTGCAGAACCGAACTCTTTACTAGCTTCCCAGTAATAAGATGGAAGGGCATTTCATTTTGCTAAATTAAACTGACAACCTGAATCTATCAAACACTGTACAAAATATGGTTTAAATTCAGCAGGACAAAAAGTTATAGTTATAAACAATTTTGGACCTGAAACTGCACCAAGCAAACTTATGGATTGAGACTTAGGAGACTATGACCTTTCAGGAGAAGACTTAGGAGATGGGGATCTTTCTTTGGTACCACAAACTCTTTCAATTTCTTGAGAGAGCTCTTCTTCTGAAGACTGATCTCTTTCTGCTGATAACATTGAGATGGATTGTTTCAAATTCTCTATCTCTTTCAGCAGTGTCTTTATTTGCTCGTGCTTTTGTTTTATCCGACTCTGGAGTAAATTCATTCTATCCTGTCTGTGGCTTTGTCTATCAAAATGGCTATTAGGATAGTGCTGGTAAATCTCTATAGGGTTATAGCTAGGGACTATCAGTTTAGCTTTTCCTTTCTCTTTAGTCAGGGTTTCAATCTTAGCAAGTAATTGTTTCTTTTCTTCTCTTAGGGCTGTTCTCGGTGTGTGTTTAAAAATAGGGATAGTGATCAACTGAAAATCAATACTGGCAACTTGCTTTTCCAGTTGATGAATAGAGAGACGGGAAGAAAACATATAAAGAGAAAAGTCAAACTCTGGCTGGCTACACCCCCCTAAATGCGGATCATCTAAATCAGAATTCACATTTAGCAATAGTAGGAAATATAAATCAGAATCCCAAATAGATGATGAATAGTAGGAAATCTAAAATGTTTATTTAGCATAGGAAATCTAAATTTATCCCACATTACCAATGTGGGATAAATAGATGATGAATAGTAGGAAATCTAAAATGTTTATTTAGTGTAGAGTAAGTTTAACATTACTTTTTTACCAATGTGGGATAAAAAAGGAAAGTAGTTACAACATTATTATTAAATTTATCTAAGATAGGTTAAAATTAAATAATTACTAATATTATGAATGTTGGGTAAAAAAAATGAAAATAATCAATGTTTTGTTACAAATTGTGAATAAAAAATACTGTGAGAAATTGTATTAGTCTTAAATGTCTGGATAGAAATATGTAATTAGTTATTATATTATTTCAATTCTTTTAATATCATATGAATGTGCGCTTTAATTTTGTAGGGAAATTTTGGAGGAAAAATTTTGAACGAAAATTTTGGAGGGAATTTTTGGAGGGAATATTTTGGAGGGATATTTTCGTTCTCATAGCTATAAGATTGTCGGTCGACAGTTGCACCATTCTACTTTTTGGTGAGGGCCGTGGTAAAATTTCTTTGCAGTTGTGTGATACAGAGTTTTCTATAATTCTATCTTTTAGTGAGAAGTCATGGACTCATCTGAAGAAAATTCCAATGTCAATGAAGAAATGTACAGTTCATCTAGCCAAGATACTGGCAGTGCAAGCAATGTAATCAAGCATGTTATTTGAGAACTTCCTAGTTATGAAGATTTTGAAGACACTAGTAATGAAGAGAAAGAATGTGATGATAATGAAGAGGTTCCTCCAAGTGGGGATCTTAAAGACAACAAACAATATGATGACAATTTTCCTCCCAGCAAGGATTTTCAAGGCACCAATGATGATTTACCTGAAAGCGAGGATTTTCAAGGAACCGACGATGATTTTCCTTCAAGCAAAGATTTTCCTCCCATCGAGGATTTTTGTGGGTTTGATGATGATATTCGTCCCTTGAGGATTTTAATGGGATGGATGATGATTCTGGTGAGGAAGAAGACATTAATAATGGTGAAAATGATTTTCCTCAAAGCGAGGTTTTCAATGGAAGAAATGATGACTTTCCTCCAAGCGAGGATTTGAATGTCACAGATGACGAGTTTCCTCCAAGCAAGGATTTAGATGGAACGGATGATGAGTTTCCTCCAAGCGAGGATTTCAATGGAACAGATGATGAGTTTCCTCCAAGAGAGGATTTCAATGGAACTGATGATGAGTTTCCTCCTAGCGAGGATTTCAATGGAGCAAATGATAAGTTTCCTCCAAGCGAGGGTTTCAATGGCACCGATGATGAGTTACCTCCAAGCGAGGATTTCAATGGCACCGATTATGACTTACCTCCAAGCGAGGATTTCAATGGCAATGGTGGTGACTATCATCCAAGCGAGGATTTCAATGGCACTGATGATGATTTTCCTCCGAGTGAAGATTTCAATGGAACCGATGATGATTTCTCACCGAGCGAGGATTTCAATGGCACCGATGATCATTCTGTTGATGATGAAGCCACCAATGATGAAGACAGTGATTCTCCTTTCAGTGAAGAATTTAGTGGCACAAATAATGTTGATGGTCACATTCTGATCCGGATCTTGGGAGCTGAGAACCGGAAGGCTTGAATGCCGAGAGAGGAGGCGATTAAGCATGCAAATCTGTCATAAAATTCACATGAAAAACACTAATCTTGCATGAGAATAAGCATGAACAAAAACATATGAAATGAATGGGAGGTGAGGCTCAAAGAGGAGCCACACCTCTGAAACTAATTACCAATAAGTCACTCAGATCTAATTAGTCTTACAATGAACAATAGAAAGTAGGGGAGAAAACAAATGAGTAGCTTGTCATCATGAGAAGGCTTGCTAGGCCTTTATATAGCATTATTACAATGTGTTTTGAGGCTATACCATGGGCCAAAACAATGTGCTACTAAATACCATGGATGAGAGAGGGTGGCCTCTCTATTTAATACTTTTATGGCTTATACATCCGAATTTAGACAATATGCCCCCTAAAATTCGGATCACATTGATCTGGCAGCAAGTGATCATGACAATACTTTTCATAATGAATTTGGTGATGAAATTTTCAATGAAGGGGGTCATATGCATCACAATGAAAACAATCATCCTGCTGAGGATGTTGTTGCAGACATAATGGTCCAGGAGATCCAGCGACAAAATCCAATGCAGAGCAAGATTAAGTGTAGGACTAGACCTTTTTATGTCAATCCAAAGCATTCCAGTTATACAAGGTCTAGGAAAGAATTGCTCACAAGTCCAAGTTCCATTACTCATTTGATTTTGAGTGAGTGTTGCCACAAAAGTTGTTTGAAAAGTTTAGGCTACAATTATGTCTTGGAGAGAAGGAAGATGTATCTTTCAATGAACAAAAGCATGCAAAATTCATATTTAGTGGGGTGCATGATTTCTATCAGGACAGGCTATGATTATCGCGTTGGAAGAATTATGCTTTGTAGAAAGGCATTCAAATGGATTCACTCAATTGGTAATCTTCTATTATCAAGAATCCAAACAAGACTAGAAAAGGATCCTACATTTTACACTGACAATTATCAGGGACGAATAACTGGGCCATCAACACACATTGCAATATCATGGATGCATGATTTCTTTTCCAAGCATGGAGAGAGTATGTCAAATAGAGAAACAATACACATTCCAGATAATTTCACAAGGCAGGAAATCTACAACTTATACAAGGATTATGTTCAAGGTGGTCAAGGAAATGACAACTTCATCAAATATGCATATTTCACAAGAGTATGGAAAAAGAAGTTCAACAACGTCCGCATTCCAAAGAGGTCAAGGATGGGGGTCAGCAGTACATGTGCTTCTCTTAAAGAAAGAAGGGATAGATAAGAAGGGATAGAAAGAGGTATGTTTACAAAACAAAAACAAAAAATAGATAAATGTCAATTATTGAATCTAGTTAACAATATTTTTTGTTATGTTGTTTGTAGATTCCATAATCAATCCACCACAAGAACATCGCAATCAACAATCAAATGAACGGCAAAAATTGTACAAACATCGCAAGAAGTGTTACGATGCTCCACATAACTATATGGGTTTGATAATTGATGGCATGGATCAGAAAAAAACACTCTTGCCACATTTTGTCTGTGTTCCAAAGAATTTAAAGGAGGAGAATTTTATTCAGTTTCACTTGGTTGGGTGTATGGTTTTCAATGGTGAAATGATTCCAAGGGTTTACTTTACAGCTCCAAATATTCACAATGATGCAAATTTGACCATAAGCATAATTCACCATGTCATTACTCAGTGGCGTGGTGATCTTCCAAAAGTTCTATATCTACAATTGGACAACACAAGTCGGGAAAACAAAAACCAGGTCATGTTTGGTTATCTAAGCATGCTTGTGGAATTGAGAATTTTTAAGAAGGTAAAAGTTGGGTTCCTTCTTGTTGGGCATACACATGATCATATTGATCAAATGTTCAACCATTTTGAAAGGACATTGAGGAGGAAGAAAGCCGGGAGCCTCCCATCGTTGATTGAAATTATAGGGAAAGCATACCATCCAGAGCCTACTGTACAGAAATTGGAAGAAACTGTTGACATGTGAAGATTTCTGTTTGGATCGCATGGTGAGGAAAGATGCATTGAAAAACTTAATGACATTAGCTTTCAGCATCAATTTCGTATAAAAAAGATTGCTGGAAAAACACTATTGTGGGGCAAGAAGTACTCAACTAGCACAGAATGGGGGCCTTCATCAGGTTTGACATTTTTGAAATTCATCCCAAGTCGTCAAATGTATGCTTCAAATTTATTGTTATTGCAATCATATACAGAGATTCATAATGCAAGGCGACATAGTAGAGATGTTGATTCTTCTCAATGCTTGGAAGAAATCAAAAATTCTATTGAAGATACATATGAGTACTTTGATGTTGTTGATTCGGTTTGGTGGGAGTCTTTTTTCATGGAGCAGAGTGACATAATTTCAAATTCTACAAATGGAGATATATTTTTGAAGACTCCATTTGCCTGGCCACAAAGTTTATCAAATGAAAACGAGGTAACAAATGTTGAACCTCGAGCTGTTGAGTTTTCTCAAGTAGAGGAAATAGAAATGTATATTGGCTCTAGAAGATCATCCGCAAAGCATCAAGAGATGGAAGACCTTTATAGGGGCTCGGTACAAGATATCAAGGAGGGTTGCATGATTGCAGTTTTGGCTACAGATGATCCACGTCAATATCCATTCTGGATTGTAAAAGCTATGAAGGTCAATAAAGAAAATGAATAAGTAGTATCAATAGAAGTACATTGGTATGCAACAGATACACACCCATTTGATAGTGTGTACAAGGCAGAGATGGTGGTTGAGAAAAAGGTTTGCAGAAAGAGAAACAGAAAGCGTCAAAAAATAAATCGTCGCCGCATTGACATTTTGAAATTAGAGGAAGTTGATATACTTGTTTATGATTTCAAGTTGACAAAGAAAGACACTCCCTGCTCCAAGACTATAGAGATTATCAAGAGGTTGCTGCCACAGCCAGAAGTTGCAAGATGTGAGTCTCTTAAACCAAGCCGTAGATCCCAAAGGAATATGACATCTGAAATGATGGGCATAGATGTAGACTCAGACGGTGCACCCATTGATAACAGAGAAGAGTATGGGTCATCTACATCTTCATCAAGTCCTTCATCTGCAGAAAATGTAGATTCTGATGGGGTTTAAGAATCCATGGATGAATTTGAAGAAGCAGTGTAGATGCTTTTTATTAGTATGATTTTTGTAATTGAAACTCTACAGGAGTTTTTGATGATGGGGTGTCATAATCCATGGATGAATTTGAAGAGGCAGTTAGATGCTTTTTACTAGTATGATTTTTGTAATTGAAACTGTAGAGGAGTTTTTGAATATTTATATGAACCATTTGTTCTTGTATGGTCTAATATATTATCTCATTATGAATCGCATCATAATTTCTTTGTTTCTATATGGTTATAATGGTGAAATTATTAGAGAAATTTGTTTTTTCTTTAATATGCAATTTTCCATAAAGTTGTAATTTATTTCTTCAAGAATTTTTCTTTTTTTTCCAATTTAAGGTTGATTTTAAAGTTTTGTTAAAGAACAATATGGGATGTTTAGTCCATGGCTCTATTTTTTACCCTAAAAAAAAAACGTGTATACTGGTATCAACACTTTTCTATTTGGGGAGTTTTTTTGGTGTTTTTTTTGCAAAAATCATCGTCTTTATGGGTAGAGTTCTCGTTCATAGTATATAGTTCTCGTTTCATAGTATAAGTGGTTCATGGTGGTTAGATTAAAAGAAGCTAATGCAGAGGCCAATAGGCTTAAGGCTAAATATACTCAGGTTAAGGAGAACATCCTGAGCCAGATAGAATGGAGAGAAGGAAAGGTGGATTTCCCCAAGCATCTCACATTCAAATCTGTAGATGGTTTTAATGAAGACATAGCCCTTTTGGAATTTTGCAGAAACTGTAGCCTTAAGCTAATGGCTAAGATCCAAGGGACAATGAATAAAAGTAATAGTTTCTATCAAAAAATCCATGAAGTGCATGATAAGTGCAAGTTGAGTTTCCCTCAATCCCTTGATGAGTTCCCGAGCAAAGAGCAACGTTTGTCTAACTTGAAGGAGGAACTGGATATCCAAACAGAATATGTAAATAATATTGATGTCTTAGCCATTGATGATCTCCATCATTATATTGGGATGTCATCAATACACAACCATTTGCTTCAAGAAATCCACCAAGCAGCAGTTGTGGAAATTCAGGGCATTGGAGCAGAGCTTAGTAAAGATGTGACTTCCCAGAAAATCTTTCTCCCTTCTGCAGCAAATGTAGTTATTAGAGACACTAGTGTCTGGTTCAGTTACATTACTGAAGAAGAAAAGAAAGCAGCAGTAGTAGCAGAAGTAACAGCCAACCCGAGTGCTCCTCTCCCAGTAGCAGCAGCAGTAACAGCCAGCCCGAGTGCTTCTCTTCCAGCATCAACAGTAGTAACAGCTAGCCCGAGTGTTTCTCTCCCAGCTAGAGCACCTTCCCAAGATTGAACAAGTTGATCCTCAGGCATTGATTCCTATTTTGTTGGCCTTCATATGTCTAAAGCGTAGAGCCATTGGACAACTGTCCTTTTCTTTTTTGGGAAATTTTCTATTTTTTAAAAAGGGTCACAATTTTTGTTTATTAAAAGGGAAAAGTATGTAGGAGACAAGTGTAAAGAGCCAGGTGGCAGCCCAAAGGGAATTTTGTAATATTATAAATAGAAGTTTAGGAAACAGTGTTAAGGACTTTTGGCAGGGAAATAATTTTCTGAACTTGTACGAGCTATCTTGCACTTGTTTCAAGAAAATAAAATCTACCTAATAAGAGCCTGGAGATGACATATTTTGAATGGAAATGGAGATTGGATGCATGTTGGATTATTCCTATGACTTCTATACTTTACTGTGAGATCTTTCTGTACTATCTTGAATTCTTTCTTTCTATTGAATGATCTCACTTCTCTGTGCAAATGAATTCTTTCTTTCATGAGTAATAGAATATGTTATATCTGTATTAGAAGCTATCTTATGATATCTCATGCTTCTGTTGTGGATCTATCTTTCAGATTTAATGGCTGTCTGTTGAATTTTAGGTAACTCTTCCAGCACATTACTCATATTCACCATTTTCTCCTTGCAGGGATAGTTAGATTTTTTTCAGTTTTAGACACATTTTTTTTTTCCAGTTCTGCATTCAGATTAAATTAGTTCGGCACTTGCATATCATTCTAAAACATAAAATCAAAAGAACGGTGGATCGGGCAAAAACTGGTATAATTGGAGCAAATCTCCAAACCCACAGTTGCCGGAACCACTAACCGGACGGATTCCCCATACCAAACGGTGGAAAATCTAATTGGGATAGTCTACCGGGGAGAATCCCTTTCTGATTGATGCTGCGATCTCTGGAGCATCAACAGTTTTTGGCACTAGAAGGAGGGCCTGAATGTGCATGGCTGATAAAGGAAAATCTTTCACTGTCATAAATGTTACTGAAAACCTACTTAAAGAAGGAATTTCAGATATTCCAAATCTTGAAGTAGCAAATCAAGAAAACCTTGTCTTTGATCCTGAGCCTCAAAAAGCATTGTATACTGTACCTTTTACAGAAATAGAAGATTTGAGGAGACACACATGATCTTATGTTAGACAGCTAGGTGGTTTAAACACAGTAAATTTCCTTCCTTGGAAAAGTTAACCTAGAAAAGAGCGACAATACACCCGTGATTCGATTCTTGTGCAAAGTTTTGAAGAGCTTGTGAATTTAACTTTAGAAGAAATTGTAGAACCTCTGAACAAGGTCAATCTTGAAAACCCAGAAAATATTTCAGATCAAGAAAGTCTTGGAGAACTTATCACTCCAAAGAACACTCCACTGAACTCACCTTACAATTCCCCGCTAGATTCTCCACACAGAGACGTGGCTGTACCTTCTTGGAGAGCAAGGGGAGTGTTGAATCTAGCTAGGCCATTCCGTAATCTCCCAAAAAATCCAGAGAAGGTCTTGCCTAAATTCGACCCAGGGAAAGCCATTTCAGCCGAAGATCATCTCAAGAGTTTTTACCTAGCTCTGAATGTTTTGAACGTGCAACATGAAGATGTAGTTTGCAGGATTTTTCCATACACATTCAAGCCAAAAGTATCATCCTGGTATTTTAGCCTACAACCTAGCTCGATCTCAAGTTGGGATGAATTTGAAAACTATTTCTTAAAGAAATATGGAAACCAAAAGACTGTTGCCACACTTATGAAGGAACTCTTGTCCATGAGAATGGAAAAGAAAGAAAAGGTTCAAAACTTTAACCAAAGGTTCACAACACTCTTAAATAATTTTATTAAAGCAAATAAACCAGCAGAAGAATCTCTGGTTGAATATTATACAACAGCTCTTGAAGGACCCATAGCAATATTTGATAAAAGATCTAAGAAAACCACCCTGATAGAGAATTTCGAAGAAGCCAAAAATGTGGAAGAGGAGGCCGATAGCATTGCTAAACATGCCTTAGATGCTGAAACAAAACCAGCAGTTAGTAAAAAAACCTTGTTGCTCACTAGAGGTAAGGAAGAGTCATCAACAGACATGGAGAATGTAGTTAAGATGATGCAGAAGTTATCCAATAAAATTGTAGATCTCAAGAATGATAAGGCTGCTAGTACATCTAGGAAATCTTAAAGCCATTTTACAAAAAAAGGGAAGACGACGATCAATCTCATCCACCCATGAATACTTCCCCTGTTTTAAACCTCAATGAAATCGAGATGGAGAACTTCTGCACCTTTCATCAAGAACCGCATTCGGAAAAGAGCTGCCGACAATGGATTAACTCTATGAGTTTAGTCATGAACCAAATGCTGGATTCACAGATTCCAGATCAAGACGATCCTCTAGAGGAATCGAGCCCAGCATCGAGGGCCGCCGTGAGGGCCGCCCTTTCCCGCCCAACCGGTAGACCTTCGCCCGCTTGGGCGCCAAAGGGCGTCCCTCACGGCTGCCCTCGATGCTGGGCATCGAGGGCCGCCCTTTGGCGCCCAGGCGGAGGACCTCCACCCTCTTGGGCGCCAAAGGGAAGCCCTCGATGCTCGTCATCGAGGGCGGCCGTGAGGGTCACCCTTTGGCGCCCAAGTGGTGGACCTTCGCCGCTTGGGCACCAAAGGGTGGCCCTCACGGTCGCCGTCGATGTCCGTCATCGAGGGCAGCCGTGAGGGCCGCCCTTTGGCGCCCAAGTGGGGTGCCCGGGAGGAGGGGGAAGGTCGGGTTTTTTTTTAAAATAAATTTAATTAATTTTTAATATTTTTTAGGGTGTGGAGATGCGGGGTTGATGATAAAAAAAATTTAGAACATGGGCGGAGGGTAAAATAAAAATAAGTAAGGGGGCATGGGTAGGTTTGGAAAAAAAAAAATAGTTTCTATTTTAAACCTAAAACGAATATTCTTAGAATAAGGGGCAAGCCTTGTCGAATAAGGAGCAAGCCTTGCCTCAATTAATAATACACGAATTTAAAAAAAAAACGTTTAAAAAATATATAAAACTAACCCGGAAAGTGGTAGAGCCTCCTCTGTTGAATGTGCTAGAAGTTCCTCTCTGCACTATTCCCGTTCTTCCTCAAAACCTTCGTGAATTGCTCCAAAGACTAAACAATCATGTATTAATAAGATAGATTAGGTTTAATTTTACCATTCTTAAGAAGGTTAAAAAAACAAAAATGTAAAAGAATAAAGCAATAAAACACATTACTAAATTAATAAAGCCATAAAACAATCATTACTAAATTAATAAAAAAATAAAATAATTACTAACCTTGCAAGTGTTACTAAATTGCTCCCAAATAGATGATGAATAGTAGGAAATCTAAAATGTTTATTTAGCATAGAGTAAGTTTAACATTACTTTTTTTACCAATGTGGGATAAATAGATGATGAATAGTAGGAAATCTAAAATGTTTATTTAGCGTAGAGTAAGTTTAACATTACTTTTTTACCAATGTGGGATAAAAAAAGGAAAGTAGTTACAGCATTATTATTAAATTTATATAAGATAGGTTAAAATTAAATAATTACTAATATTATGAATGTTGGGTAAAAAAATGAAAATAATCAATGTTTTGTTACAAATTGTGAATAAAAAATACTGTGAGAAATTTTATTAGTCTTAAATGTCTGGATAGAAATATGTAATTAGTTATTATATTATTTCAATTCTTTTAATATCATATGAATGTGCGCTTTAATTTTGTAGGGAAATTTTGGAGGGAAAATTTTGAACGAAAATTTTGGAGGGAATTTTTGGTGGGAATATTTTGGAGGGATATTTTCGTTCTCATAGCTATAAGATTGTCGATCGATAGTTGCACCATTCTACTTTTTGGTGAGGACTGTGGTAAAATTTCTTTGCAGTTGTGTGATACAGAGTTTTCTATAATTCTATCTTTTAGTGAGAAGTCATGGACTCATATGAAGAAAATTCCAATGTCAATGAAGAAATGTACAGTTCATCTAGCCAAGATACTGGCAGTGCAAGCAATGTAATCAAGCATGTTATTTGAGAACTTCCTAGTTATGAAGATTTTGAAGACACTAGTAATGAAGAGAAAGAATGTGATGATGATGAAGAGGTTCCTCCAAGTGGGGATCTTAAAGACAATAAACAATATGATGACAATTTTCCTCCCAGCGAGGATTTTCAAGGCACCAATGATGATTTACCTGAAAGCAAGGATTTTCAAGGCACCAACGATGATTTTCCTTCAAGCAAAGATTTTCCTCCCAGCGAGGATTTTTGTGGGTTTGATGATTATATTCGTCCCAGTGATGATTTTAATGGGACGGATGATGATTCTAGTGAGGAAGAAGACATCAATAATGGTGAAAATGATTTTCCTCGAAGCGAGGATTTCAATGGAAGAAATGATGACTTTCCTCCAAGCGAGGATTTGAATGTCACAGATGACGAGTTTCCTCCAAGCGAGGATTTCAATGGAACGGATGATGAGTTTCCTCCAAGCGAGGATTTCAATGGCACCGATGATGAGTTTCCTCCTAGCGAGGATTTCAATGGAGCAAATGATGAGTTTCCTCCAAGCAAGGATTTCAATGGCACTGATGATGAGTTACCTCCAAGCGAGGATTTCAATGGCACCGATGATGACTTACCTCCAAGCGAGGATTTTAATGGCAACGATGGTGACTATCATCCAAGCGAGGATTTCATTGGCACTGATGATGATTTTCCTCCGAGTGAAGATTTCAATGGAACCAATGATGATTTCTCACCGAGCGAGGATTTCAATGGCACCGATGATCATTCTGTTGATGATGAAGCCACCAATGATGAAGACAGTGATTCTCCTTTCAGTGAAGAATTTAGTGGCACAAATAATGTTGATGGTCACATTGTGATCCAGATCTTGGGAGCTGAGAACCGGAAGGCTTGAATGCCGAGAGAGGAGGAGATTAAGCATGCAAATCTGTCATAAAATTCACACGAAAAACACTAATCTTGCATGAGAATAAGCATGAACAAAAACATATGAAATGAATGGGAGGTGAGGCTCAAAGATGAGCCCCACCTCTGAAACTAATTACCAATAAGTCACTCAGATCTAATTAGTCTTACAATGAACAATATGAAGTACGAGAGAAACCAAATGAGTAGCTTGTCATCATGAGAAGCCTTGCTAGGCCTTTATATAGCATTATTACAATGTGTTTGAGGCTATACCATGGGCCAAAACAATGTGCTACTAAATACCATGGATGAGAGAGGGTGGCCTCTCTATTTAATACTTTTATGGCTTATACATCCGAATTTAGACCATATGCCCCCTAAAATTCGGATCATTCCTCCCCCCTTAGAAAATGATGGTCCCCATCATTTCATGCTAAAAAGAGACCCATGATTATAATGTGCTAGCTACCAATGAAGAAAAGGGTTTTGTGTGGTTGACCCATAACCGTGGGTTTTGCGAGGGTGACCCATAACCATGATGGAAATGGCAAGCTTGATTCCAATGAAGAGAAGAGTTTTGTGTGGTTGACTCGGAACCATGCATTTTGTGTTGTTGACCCATAACCATGGGTTTTATGTGGTTGACCCATAACCATGGTGGCAATGATAAGCTTATTTCCACTGAAGAGAAGGGTTTTGTGTGGTTAACCCATAACCGTGGGTTTTGTGTGGTTGACCCACAGCCATGATTACAATACACAACTGTGGGTTTTGTGTGGTTGACCCATAACCATGATTACATTAAGATTTAAAAAATTTGAAAATTCATGATCTTTGGTGCAGTTGATGTCTTGCTGCAAATTCATTCATAGCTTTTGATGCATGTAGTGAAATTGAATTCTGTTGAACACCCATTTCAGGTCTCGAAGAGACCTTTCCATCCATATACCATACTTGGTCTAGGGTGGCCCAGATAGTGAGAAAATGTTTGTTGAAGCTCAAGAGACAAGCACACACTATTTTGCAGACATATGTTGCTTCAATTGATGATATCTCTCAAACCAGAAAGCCAAAATAAAAAAATGTGAAATACTAATTATAGCTGACAGAAAGAGCTTTCCAATGAGCTATGGTAGAGCCTCTGAAACGTTATGTAGAGTCTGTAGCACTTGTTTAAAGTGTTTGTACGTCCGGCCGCATTGTGTACAAACATGTGTTACTTCAAACAAGCATATCTCACAAACCAGGAAACAAAATGAAATTTCGTGAAATACCCATTTTAGCTGATAGAGAGAGCTTTCCAATGCGCTATGGTAGAGCCTCTAATAGGTTATGTAGAGTCTGTAGCACTTGTTTAAAGTGTTTGTACGTCTGGCCGCATTGTGTACAAACATGTGTTACTTCAAACAAGTATATCTCACAAACCAAGAAACGAAATGAAATTCTGTGAAATACCCATTTTAGCAGATGGAAAGAACTTTCTAATGAGCTATGGTAGAGCCTCTGATACATTCTGTGGAGTCAGTAGTACTTGTTTAAAGTTGTGGTACGTCTGGCCGCATTATGCACAAACATATGCTACTTCAAACAAGTATATCTCACAAACTGGGAAACAAAATGAAATTCCATGAAATACCCATTTGAGTTGACAGAAATATCTTTCCGATGAGCTATGGTAGAGCATCTGAAACCTCCTGTGCAGTCCATGGAACATGTTCAAAGTTTGCTGAATGTGAGAGTGTTGAGTATAGAGATGCCAAGGGTTTGTAGAGAAGCATGGGTTGTTGTAGAGGTTGTGAAACCTCCGTTCAACGCGCATAATCCTTCAAAATATTGTCCCAATGGAGAGCATACCCGCTCTGATAACACTGATCCGGATCTTGGGAGCTGAGAACCGGAAGGCTTGAATGCCGAGAGAGGAGGAGATTAAGCATGCAAATCTGTCATAAAATTCACATGAAAAATTACTAATCTTGCATGAGAATAAGCATGAACAAAAACATATGAAATGAATGGGAGGTGAGTCTCAAAGAGGATCCCCACCTCTGAAACTAATTACCAATAAGTTATTCAGATCTAATTAGTCTTACAATGAACAATAGAAAGTAGGAGAGAAACCAAATGATTAGCTTGTCATCATGAGAAGGCTTGCTAGGCCTTTATATAGCATTATTACAATGTGTTTTGAGGCTATACCATGGGCCAAAACTATGTGCTACAAAATACCATGGATGAGAGAGGGTGGCCTCTCTATTTAATACTTTTATGGCTTATACATCTGAATTTAGACCATATGCCCCCTAAAATTCGGATCACATTGATATGGCAGCAAGTGATCATGACAATAATTTTCATAATGAATTTGGTGATGAAATTTTCAATGAAGGGGGTCATATTCATCACAATGAAAACAATCATCCTGCTGAGGATGTTGTTGCAGACATAATGGTCCAGGAGATCCAGTGACAGAAACCAATGCAGAGCAAGATTAAGTGTAGGACTAGACCTTTTTATGTCAATCCAAAGCATTCCAGTTATACAAGGCCTAGGAAAGAATTGCTCACAAGTCCAAGTTCCATTACTCATTTGATTTCGAGTGAGTGTTGCCACAAAAGTTGTTTGAAAAGTTTAGGCTACAATTATGTCTTGGAAAGAAGGAAGATGTATCTTTCAATGAACAAAAGCATGCAAAATTCATATTTAGTGGGGTGCATGATTTCTACCAGGACAGGCTATGATTATCACGTTGGAAGAATTATGCTTTGTAGAAAGGCATTCAAACGGATTCACTCAATTGGTAATCTTCGATTATCAAGAATCCAAACAAGACTAGAAAAGGATCCTACATTTTGAACTGACGATTATCAGGGACGCATAACTGGGCCATCAACACACATTGCAATATCATGGATGCATGATTTCTTTTCCAAGCATGGAGAGAGTATGCCAAATAGAGAAACAATACACATTCCAGATAATTTCACAAGGCAGGAAATCTACAACTTATACAAGGATTATGTTCAAGGTGGTCAAAGAAATGACAACTTCATCAGATATGCATATTTCAAAGAGGTCAAGGATGGGGGCCTGCAGTACATGTGTTTCTCTTAAAGAAAGAAGGGATAGATCAGAAGGGATAGAAAGATGTATGTTTACAAAACAAAAAAAACAAATAGATAAATGTCAATTATTGAATCTAGTTAACAATATTTTTTTGTTATGTTGTTTGTAGATTCCATAATCAATGCACTGTAAGAACATCATAATCAACAATCAAATGAGTGACAAAAATTGTACAAACATCGCAAGAAGTGTTACGATGCTCCACATAAGTATATGGGTTTGATAATTGATGGCATGGATCATAAAAAAACACTCTTGCCACATTTTGTCCGTGTGCCAAAGAATTTAAAGGAGGAGAATTTTATTCAGTTTCACTTGGTTGGGTGTATGGTTTTTAATGGTGAAATGATTCCAAGGGTTTACTTTACAGCTCCAAATATTCACAATGATGCAAATTTGACCATCAGCATAATTCACCATGTCATTACTCATTGGCCTGGTGATCTTCCAGAAGTTCTATATCTACAATTGGACAACACAAGTCGGGAAAACAAAAACCAGGTCATGTTTGGTTATCTAAGCATGCTTGTGGAATTGGGAATTTTTAAGAAGGTAAAAGTTGGGTTCCTTCTTGTTGGGCATACACATGATCATATTGATCAAATGTTCAGCCATTTTGCAAGGACATTGAGGAGGAAGAAAGCCGGGAGCCTGCCATCGTTGATTGAAATTATAGGGAAAGCATACCATCCAGAGCCTACTGTACAGAAATTGGAAGAAACTGTTGACATGCGAAGATTTCTGTTTGGATCGCATGGTGAGGAAGGGTGCATTGAAAAACTTAATGACATTAGCTTTCAGCATCAATTTCGTATAAAAAAGATTGATGAAAAAACACTATTGTGGGGCAAGAAGTACTCAACTAGCACAAAATGGGGGCCTTCATTAGGTTTGACATTTTTGAAATTGATCCCAAGTCGTCAAATGTATGCTTCAAATTTATTGTTATTGCAATCATCTACAGAGATTCATAATGCAAGGCGACATAGTAGAGATGTTGATTCTTCTCAATGCTTGAAATAAATCAAAAAGTCTATTGAAGATACATATGAGTACTTTGATGTTGCTGATTCGGTTTGGTGGGAGTCTTTTTTCATGGAGCAGAGTGTCATAATTTCAACCTCTATAAATGGAGATATATTTTTGAAGACTCCATTTGCTTGGCCACAAAGTTTATCAAATGAAAACGAGGTAACAAATGTTGAACCTCGAGCTGTTGAGTTTTCTCAAGTAGAGGAAATAGAAATGTATATTGGCTCTAGAAGATCATCCGCAAAGCATCGAGAGATGGAAGACCTTTATAGGGGCTCGGTACAAGATATCAAGGAGGGTTGCATGATTGCAGTTTTGGCTACAGATGATCCACGTCAATATCCATTCTGGATTGCAAAAGCTATGAAGGTCAATAAAGAAAATGAATAATTAGTATCAGTAGAAGTACATTGGTATGCAACAGATACACACCCATTTGATGGTGTGTATAAGGCAGAGATGGTGGTTGAGAAAAAGGTTTGCAGAAAGAGAAATAGAAAGCGTCAAAAAATAAATCGCCGCCGCATTGACATCTTGAAATTAGAGGAAGTTGATATACTTGTTTATGATTTCAAGTTGACAAAGAAAGACACTCTCCGTTCCAAGACTATAGAGATTATCAAGAGGTTGTTGCCACAGCCAGAAGTTGCAAGATGGGAATCTCTTAAACCAAGCCGTAGATCCCGAAGTAATATGACATCTGAAATGATGGGCATAGATGTAGACTCAGATGGTGCACCCATTGATAACAGAGAAGAGTATGGGTCATCTACATCTTCATCAAGTCCTTCATCTGCAGAAAATGTAGATTCTGATGCGGTGTAAGAATCCATGGATGAATTTGAAGAAGCAGTGTAGATGCTTTTTATTAGTATGATTTTTGTAATTGAAACTCTACAGGATTTTTTGATGATGGGGTGTCATAATCCATGGATGAATTTGAAGAGGCAGTTAGAATGCTTTTTACTAGTATGATTTTTGTAATTGAAACTGTAGAGGAGTTTTTGAATATTTATATGAACCATTTGTTCTTGTATGGTCTAATATATTATCTCATTATGAATCGCATCATAATTTCTTTGTTTCTATATGGTTATAATGGTGAAATTGTAGCTAGGGTTTTACCCCTAGCTTGTGCAAATGAGCACCTACTAAGGAGAATGGACTCCTTAGTAGCAGTTCAGTAAATGCACATAATTAAGCTAAAACAGAAATGTGAAAACTACTCTTAACATGCATGAAACATAAACAACAAATTTAAAGAATGGCTTTTTGTATTGATATTACCTTCAATGTGAAGGTTTGATGAAGCTCTTTGCAATGTCCAAGAGGATGCTCCAAGCTCCAATATGCTCCTTCTCTTTCTCCAATGGTGGGAATGGGCCAAAGGTGGCTCTCAAGGTGAAAGTAGTTCAATGGTGAACTAGGGTTTCGAGAGAGATTTTGGCAGAGTAAGGGTGCTTGTGATTGTGGATATGGAATAAGGGATCTCCATCACCTATTTATAGTTTTTTGGTGGTGGAGTGCTGACCCATGGTTTTGGGAAACACATGGTTTAGGGCAGCTGTATAGGGTTTTTTTCTCATTTTCCTCATTATTTTATATTTTTTATTCCCTTTTTAGGGGATTTTTGCTATTTTTGGAGGAAAAGGGGGTTTTTTTAGCCTTTTTAAGGCTATTTTGATGGTTTTGTGGCCTTTTGGAGGCATTTAAGGCCTTTTGGAGGCTTTTTAGTGGAATTTTTTGGGTTTTTAAGGGAAATATGGTAGGAAAATGGACAAATGAGCCATATAATGTGGTAGATGAGGTAGTGAACACTTTTTGGGTGTTAACAGATTGCCCCCTGATGTGTGAGGGCAGGAGCTCATCGTATGGCCGATGGACATCATAAGTCATGAATGGTTTTCCTGGGATGTGGAGAGAAGAGAAGAAACAAACTGAAGCCCGGAACAACGATCCCGAACAACTCCAAGAACTGAAAGTACATAACCTCAATAATGGATGAGGAATCATCTGATCATATGGACGAGGCGGGCATTCCCATGCTCGTATCAGGATATAACATAACAATAAAAATGGGGTCCAAAAATGGGGACTTGACATGTACATGACCTCAAAAACTGAATGAGGAATAATCTCAATATATGGACGAGGCGGGCATACCCATGCTCGTATCAAGATACATAAACAGAACTGTGAGGCCCAAAAAAGGGGGACCTATAAGATACATAGCCACTGTGTACATCATAAGAGTCCAGAGGGGACACAAAATCTGGGACATACTGCTGGGCGGACCATGTGTAATCTGAAGAACTGGTGCGCTGGAATATCAACAGTGCTGCTGACTGGGGTACCAGAGGAACTGATGAGCTGCTGGATCATAGTGACTGGGAGCAACAACCTCGATGGTACACTGAACTGGGATAAACCTAGGTACTCAAGGAAGCATATAGCTGGATGGCTTCCGAATACAATCACCAACGCAGCCCGGACATCCACGGGAACATATAACTGGGCGTTCCGAAGTGACTCACCAATGTGCTAGAGTCAAGGGAAATCCGGGGTCTTCGACTAAAAACTGATGGGATATAATCCTACACGATCCTCAACGATGCGATCAAGGTGTTGAAGTCGAGCATGTGAGAAACAACCACTCGGAGAGGCAATGATGACTCCTCTCAGAGGGGTCCGTAGGCACTTACCACAGATGGTGATAAGTAGGGACCTCTGGGCCTATCCACTGGAATAGAGGAGTTGTCGTCGATAGAGGGAGACCTGCAACTATCAAGGCAATGATGTTTCCTTGACAGGAGCGCGAGGTACAGGACCGAAATGTGATAGTACTGATGGCAGGGCTGACAAACTGTGGGGAGACAACTGGCAAGTAGAGTGGGTGGACTCAAACTTCCTTTGTTCAGAGTATGCTAATGGGAATGATCTGGTAGCATATGAAACTGACTAAGGGGAAGGGATCATAGCTGTATTGGATCTGGGAAGGTGACTGGTCTGAGGGAGACTCAAGCTGTGGTAAAATGGCAGGAGACTACAGAATACTCTGAACAAAGGCGACCTGATTGGGGGTGCTGCCAAGATGATCGATCATAGTGCCAGGAGGCATGGGAGGGTACTTCTTCATGGGTTAAGGAACTAGAAGAAGTGTGTGTAAAATGGTACTGTCGTGTGGATTTTACGAGCCCAAGACAGTTCATGCTCGTGGTTGCTTTCAATTTTAAGGAGTCTGAAAGCGATAAGAAGACTCTGAAGTAATGGAATGGTACTGTCGTGTGGATTTTACGAGCCTAGGACAGTTCATGCTCGTGGTTGCTTTCAATTTTAGAGAGTCTGAAAGCAAGTAAGAAGACTCCAGGGGGTTGCTTTTTCGTAGATTTAGTCTCCAAGGCCCAAAGAAGCATAAAAGGATGCAATGAAGAACTCTTCTAACCGGTGTGACTAGAGTATTCCTTTTTCGTAATTAGTCTACCAGGTCCGGAAAAGGGTTAAACTTATACCAGATAGACGCCCTTTCAGGTACTTTAACGAGCATGAAAGGAAGCAAGATTGCTCGGCGATCTTTTCATTCTTTTAGGAGTCAGAAAAGAGCTTAACAGAAACTCCCTAAGTGCCTTTTTCGTAAAGGACTTGTCCGGCCCGAAAAAGGGATAAAATTATACCGAACAAAAGGAATGGCCAGGCAAGGAGGAAGTGTTCAATCAAGGATCAATAATGATGACCAAGAGCGAGGGTAGGGGGGAACACTGGTGGGCCTCCTTGCGGGGTAGATGAAATGGTGGCAAAATAACGAAACATTTACAGTATGACAGGAGTGAATGGCTCATGTAAAAATGTGGAATAATCTGATAGCGACCGATGTGGCGCGCAAACCAAGGCAGCAAGGTGTCGGGACACAATGTTGAAATTGTACCAAGTGAGAGCGAGAAATGATCTCAAGCATCATCACGAGCTCGGAAAAATGAATCCGGTGATATAAAACATGTGAAAAACGGAGAGCGGCCAACGTGGCACGCAAATCGAGGCGACTAGTGGTGTCTGAAAAAATGCCCAAAAAATCGGGGGGTGAGAGCGAGAAATGATCTCAAGCGTCATCACCAGCTCGGAAAAATGAATCCGATGATATAAAATACGTGAAAAACAGAGAACGGCCGATGTGGCACGCAAACCGAGGTGACTAGTGGTGTCTGAAAAAATGGGCCAAAAAATGATGGGGTAAAAATGATGCAACGAGGTGACCATCATGAGGGTCTCGTCGTACTGATTCCAGTGGTGGAAACGGTTCGTAAAACGGACTCCGTATGGGGTCAGAATGGCCAAAACAAGAAAAAGTCAACTGACTATAAATAGTGGTGGGCCCAACATGACATGTGTCATTTGTACGTTTTGAATTTTACTTGTGATCAGAGTGGACCAGAGCTTAGGTGGCATTTCTGGACGATCTGACCGGCCGATTGCAGATCCGGGAGATACAGGTATTCCGTCAAACTCATACCTGCATATTTTTTAGGGTCGGGGGGTTGGGTAGTGGGTCCCAGTTTTTAGTTGTACGGTCCACGTGGGTGTGTTAACACCCAAAAAGTGCTCACTACCTCATCTACCACATTATATGGCTCATTTGTCCATTTTCCTACCATATTTCCCTTAAAATCCCACAAAATCCCATTAAAAAGCCTCCAAAAGGCCTAAAATGCCTCCAAAAGGCCACAAAACCATCAAAATAGCCTTAAAAAGGCTAAAAAATCTCCTTTTCCTCCAAAAATAGCAAAAATCCCCTAAAAAGGGAATAAAAAATATAAAATAATGAGGAAAAGGAGGAAAAAACCCTATACAGCTGCCCTAAACCATGTGTTTCCTAAAACCATGGGTCAGCACTCCACCACCAAAAAACTATAAATAGGTGATGAAGATCCCTTATTCCATATCCACAATCACAAGCACCCTTACTCTGCCAAAATCTCTCTCGAAACCCTAGTTCACCATTGAACTATTTTCACCTTGAGAGCCACTTTTGGCCCATTCCCACCATTGGAGAAGGAGAAGGAGCATATTGAAGCTTGGAGCATCCTCTTGGACATTGCAAAGGGCTTCATCAAACCTTCTCATTGAAGGTAATATCAATACAAAAAGCCATTATTTAAACTTGTTGTTTATGTTTCATGCATGTTTTAGAAGTAATTTAATTTCTGTTTTACCTTAGTTATTTACATTTATTGAACTGCTACTAAGGAGGCCATTCTCCTTAGTAGGTGCTCATTTGCACAAGCTAGGGGTAAAACCCTAGCTACAGTTTTGGCGACTCTACTGGGGATGCTGCCGAGATGATTGATCAAAGTGCCAGGAGGCACGGGAGGGGACTTCTTCATGGGTTAAGGAACTAGAAGAAGTGTGTGTAAGATGATACTGTCGTGTGGATTTTACGAGCCCAAGACAGTTCATGCTCGTGGTTGCTTTCAATTTTAAGGAGTCTGAAAGCGATAAGAAGACTCTGAAGTAATGGAATGGTACTGTCGTGTGGATTTTACGAGCCCAAGACAGTTTATGCTCGTGGTTGCTTTCCATTTTAGAGAGTCTGAAAGCAAGTAAGAAGACTCCAGGGGGTTGCTTTTTCGTAGATTTAGTCTCCAAGGCCCAAAGAAGCATAAAAGGATGCAATGAAGAACTCTTCTAGCCGGTGTGACTAGAGTATTCCTTTTTCGTAATTCGTCTACCAGGTCCGGAAAAGGGTTAAACTTATACCAGATAGACGCCCTTTCAGGTACTTTAACGAGCATGAAAGGAAGCAAGATTGCTCGGCGATCTTTTCATTCTTTTAGGAGTCAGAAAAGAGCTTAACGGAAACTCCCTAAGTGCCTTTTTCGTAAAGGACTTGTCCGGCCCGAAAAAGGGATAAAATTATACCGAACAAAAGGAATGGCCAGGCAAGGAGGAAGTGTTCAATTAAGGATCAGTAATGATGATCGAGAACGAGGGTAGGTGGGGAACACTGGTGGGCCTCCTTGCGGGGTGAATGAAATGGTGGCAAAATAACGAAACATTTGCAGTATGACAGGAGTGAATGGCTCATGTAAAAATATGGAACAATCCGATAGCGGCCAATGTGGCGCGCAAACCGAGGCAGCAAGGTGTCGGGACACAATGTTGAAATTGTACCAAGTGAGAGCGAGAAATGATCTCAAGCATCATCACGAGTTCGGAAAAGTGAATCCGGTGATATAAAACATGCGGAAAATGGAGAGCGGCCGAAGTGGCACGCAAACCGAGGCGACTAGTGGTGTCTGAAAAGATACCCAAAAAATCGGGGGGTGAGAGCGAGAAATGATCTCAAGCGTCATCACCAGCTCGAAAAAATGAATCCGATGATATAAAATACGTGAAAAACGAAGAACGGTCGACGTGGCACGCAAACCGAGGTGACTAGTGGTGTCTGAAAAGATGGGCAAAAAATGATGGGGTAAAAATGATGCAGCGAGGTGACCATCATGACGGTCTCGTCGTGCTGATTCCGGTGGTGGAAACGGTTCGTAAAACGGACTCCGTATGGGGTCAGAATGGCCAAAACAAGAAAAAGTCAACTGACTATAAATAGTGGTGGGCCCAACATGACATGTGTCATTTGTACGTTTTGACTTTGACTTGTGATCAGAGTGGACCAGAGCTTAGGTGGCATTTCTGGACGATCCGACCGGCCGATTGCAGATCCAGGAGATACAGGTATTCCGTCAAACTCATACCTGCATATTTTTTAGGGTCGGGGGTTGGGTAGTGGGTCCCAGTTTTTAGTTGTACGGTCCACGTGGGTGGACCGCGGGTTAGGGGGTCGAAACCGCGGTTAGCGACCGCACGTTTCGAGGTGAACCACGCGGTTGGAGACCGCGGGTTTCTCAGTGAATTACGCGGTTGGAGACCGCGTGATCCCGTGATGGATACGCGGTCGAGCACCGCGAGTTCCAAGGAGGAACACGCGGTTCCCAACCGCGGGTTTGGGGCTGACAGGCGCGGTTATGGACCGCGACCATAAGCCTGACAGCCGCGGTCGGAAACCGCGGCAGGAAGCCCAAAAGCCGCGGTTTTGGGCCGAGCTAAGAGGGTCTTCCGGGAGAGGAAAAAGCACTTAGTTAGTTGTCATGAGTCTAATGAGTCTGTTGTGTGATTGACATGATGCCGCAGGTGCTCTGGAGAGAGCGGGAGATCCCTGAGGAGATCATGGCTGTGATCCGACGGGAGCGCCATGTGCGATCCGTGAGGGAGACTCAAGCTGGGGTACAATGGCAGGAGACTGCAGAATACTCTGAACAAAGGAAGTTTGAGTCCACCCACTCTATTGGCCCAGTTGTCTCCCCACAGTTCATCAGTCCTGCCATCAGTACTATCACATTTCGGTCCTGTACCTCGCGCTCCTGTCAAGGAAACATCATTGCCTTGATAGTTGCAGGTCTCCCTCTGTCGACGACAGCTCCTCTATTCCAGAGGATAGGCCCAGAGGTCCCTACGCCTTGGACTTGTCACCATCTGTGGTAAGTGCCTACGGATCATTCTGAGAGGAGTCCTCATTGCCTCTCCGAGTGGTTGTTCCTCACATGCTTGACTTCAGCACCTTGATCGCATCGTTGAGGATCGCGTAGGATTATATCCCATAAGGTTTTAGTCGAAGACCCCGGATTTCCCCCGACTCTAGCACATTGGTGAGTCACTTCAGAACGACTAGCTATATGTTCCTGTGGATGTCCGGGCTACGTTGGCGATTGTATTCGGAAGCCATCCAGTTTTATGCTTCCTTGAGTACCCATTTCAGTTCCAGCTCAGTGTACCATCGAGGTTATGGCTCCCAGTCACTATGCACCAGCAGCCCATCAGTTCCTTTGGTACCACATTCAGCAGCACTGTTGATGTTCCAGTGCACCAGTTCTTCAGTTCCCACATGATCAGCCCAGCAGTACGTCCCTGCTTTGTGTCCCCTCTGGACTCTTATGATGTACACAGTGGTTATGTATCTTACAGGTCCCCCTTTTCGGGCCTCACAGTTCTGTTTATGTATATTGATACGAGCATGGGTATGCCCGCCTCGTCCATCTATTGAGATTATTCCTCATTCAGTTTTTGAGGTCATGTATATGTCAGGTCCCCTTTTTTGGACCCCATTTTTATTGTTATGTTATATCCTTATACGAGCATGGGAATGCCCGCCTCGTCCATATGATCAGATGATTCGTCATCCATTCTTGAGGTTATGTACTTTCAGTTCTTGCAGTTGTTCGGGATCGTTGTTCTGGGCTTCAGTTTGTTTCTTCTCTTCTCTCCACATCCCAGGAAAACCATTCATGACTTATGATGTCCATCGGCCATACGATGAGCTCTTGCCCTCGCACATCAGGGGGCAATCTGTTGACACCCAAAAAGTGCTCACTACCTCATCTACCACATTATATGGCTCATTTGTCCATTTTCCTACCATATTTCCCTTAAAATCCCACAAAATCCCATTAAAAAGCCTCCAAAAGGCCTAAAATGCCTCCAAAAGGCCACAAAACCATCAAAATAGCCTTAAAAAGGCTAAAAAATCCCCTTTTCCTCCAAAAATAGCAAAAATCCCCTAAAAAGGGAATAAAAAATATAAAATAATGAGGAAAAGGAGGAAAAAACCCTATACAGCTGCCCTAAACCATGTGTTTCCTAAAACCATGGGTCAGCACTCCACCACCAAAAAACTATAAATAGGTGATGGAGATCCCTTATTCCATATCCACAATCACAAGCACCCTTACTCTGCCAAAATCTCTCTCGAAACCCTAGTTCACCATTGAACTATTTTCACCTTGAGAGCCATTTTTGGCCCATTCCCACCATTGGAGAAGGAGAAGGAGCATATTGAAGCTTGGAGCATCCTCTTGGACATTGCAAAGGGCTTCATCAAACCTTCTCATTGAAGGTAATATCAATACAAAAAGCCATTATTTAAACTTGTTGTTTATGTTTCATGCATGTTTTAGAAGTAATTTAATTTCTGTTTTACCTTAGTTATTTACATTTACTGAACTGCTACTAAGGAGGCCATTCTCCTTAGTAGGTGCTCATTTGCACAAGCTAGGGGTAAAACCCTAGCTACAGGGTGGACCGCGGGTTAGGGGGTCGAAACCGCGGTTGGCGATCGCGCGTTTCGGGGTGAACCACGCGGTTGGAGACCGCGTGTTTCTCGGTGAACCACGCGGTTGGAGACCGCGTGATCCCGTGATGGATACGCGGTCGAGAACCGCGAGTTCCAAGGAGGAACACGCGGTTCCCAACCGCGGGTTTGGGGCTGATAGGCGCGGTTAGGGACCGCGACCATAAGGCTGACAGCCGCGGTCGGAAACCGCGGCAGGAAGCCCGAAAGCCGCGGTTTTGGGCCGAGCTAAGAGGGTCTTCCGGGATAGGGAAAAAGTATTTATTTAGTTGTCATGAGTCTGATGAGTCTGTTGTGTGATGGACAGGATGCCGCAGGTGCTCTGGAGAGAGCGGGAGATCCCTGATGAGATCATGGCTGTGATCCGACGGGAGCGCCATGTGCGGTCTGTGCTGGGAATGTGCGGACTTCTGAAGTTCACACAGATTCCCATGATACGGTCAGCAGCCTTGCTGCTGAACCGACTGATCGGCTTCTGGGAGCTGGACATACAGGATTTCCGGGTACAGGGTGAGAGGGTGGACCTCACCCTGACCGACGTATACTTTCTGACGGGGTTGCCTTGTCTAGGTAGGGTAGCAGACACACAGCCGCGGGTTGCCGTGGACGTCGACATGGAGGACATGGTGGAGAGATACTGTGGTCCTGAGGCGAGGGTGCATAGGAATGCACTCCTGGTGAGGGACCTATAGGAGCCGGCAGTGCGGGCTATGGCAGCATGTGTGGTCCGGGTATTGGGGTCCCAGTCACCTGAGAAGGTGTCTGGGGGTCAGATGCAGATGATAGAGCGCGTACTGGATGGGGTGTACTACGCGTGGGGCCAGATGTTCCTGACCTGCGTTCAGCGACAGCTGACGGCAGCGAAGGAAGAGGGCAAGGGATTTTGTTTTGGTTCCTTCTTGTGTGCCTTCTTTATGGAGAGGGTACCCACACTGCGGCCACGGGTGCCGATTAGGGCAGGGGGTATGAGGGAGCCACGGATGGTGCGATGGGGCGAGATGATGCGCCGCCATGGTGGCGGCGACGTGGGAAGGTATTTTACGCAGGAGTTGTACCTGCAGTGGCTCCAGATACCATTGACACTGGATGATTTCCCATATCGGGACATGGACTTCACGGGAGATCCGGAGGCGCCATGAGCACCAGGACAGGCATGGGGTCCCGACGGTACGTATGTGTTTTTGTTGCATGTTATGGTTGTCAAGTTTTATTTATATGATAGGAGATTGATATACTGTGACTGACATATGGGTGATCTTGCAGATGTGGGTCCGAGGCCGCCTCCAGGACATGTGGCACGGAGGGGTATTGTGGCCGTCCCAGCTCTGCCTGGGCGAGGTGAGGTCCATTGCCGTGATGCGGAGGGGACACTGGAGTCGGTGCGGGCACTACTAGATCGGTTATTAATAGGGGTGACCGATGAGGGATGGCGGTATATCGACCCTGCTGTAGTGCAGGATTGCATGATGGCACCCCGAGAGTTCAGATCCATCGCGATCTGGGTGGCGGTCCTAGTGGACCGGGTACGGGCACAGGAGGCCGGAGGAGAGGAGGACTTGCCGGAGGAGGAGCGAGGGGAGGACTCAGAGGCAGTCGATGCAGGCAGTGATGCAAGATACGACTCCCATTAGGGAGTACAGGGGACTCCCCCCGAGTTTTGTAGCTACGGCATGTATTTTGATGAGGCTTTAGGATGTATAGCCATTTTTTTTTGTATAGCTGAGTATAGGGGTACTCAGGACATGTATGGCACTGAACATGTATATTTTTTGATATATATATATATATGCACGTGGATGCACCTTTTGTATGATGTTGTTGTATTTGTACGCACGTGGATGCGCTTTATGAGTTTTACATTGCACGTGGATGCAAGTAGGCTAGGATGTTAGGCATGTGGATGCCCCTTGTGTATTTTATGGAGGTTTATGATGTATGTATGATTTAGGCACGTGGATGCCCCTATGGATATGCATGTGTTTTATGTACATGGATGCAAATGTGGATGTGATGCAATCTTTTTGGGTTTTTATATATTTTTATGAGATGCTATGGGATTGTGATGCATGATGTTACATGGTGTGATTGATATGCCAATCGAGGATGTTGTTCGCCATTTGGTCTGCGACACTATTTTGGGCTCGCGGGACATGTGTGAATGTTATGGATTCAAACTGTCGGCTGAGTTGTTTTGCGCGCAGGAATTTTCTAAAAAGGCATGGATCACGCACCTGGTAGCAGTTGTTGAGCTGGGAAACAAGTAGCTGGGAGTCAAGGAACACATGAAGGTGACATATGCCCATCTGGAGGGAAGCAGTCAGGAGACCAGTCACAGCATCATACTCCGCCTAGTTATTGGTAGCAGCGCCTATACATATTCCGTCAAGGTGAATCATCTCGTTGGAAGGGGAGTACAAGACCCATGCTGCAGAAGCCAGGTTGGGAGACCAGCGGCTCGCGTCGTCAGCTAAGCCAGTGTAACAAGGTGGAAGATGGTCCATCTGTAATCATGCAGAAATGATGAATGTAAGGTGATGGTAAAAAACAAAATGTGAAAAACAAAAAGAGAGCAAACTGTATAATGCGGACCAACGAGGCCGCGGTTTCATTTATGGGTAAAAACGTTTAAGATACAACCCATTGCGGGGGTTGCGCAAAGGGTGGCCTTCGGAGTCGGCTAAAATGTATTCCCCCTTGCCGAGACAAGTCTTCACAATGTAAGGGCCTTGCCACATGGATTCAAACTTCCCTTTACCATTTTTATCGTGGGCTTGGTCACATGCGAGGACAAGGTCCCCTTCGTGGAAAGTTCGAGGGTGAACATATTTATCATAACCGGCTTTGGAGCGGTTTTTGGCAGCTTCGATGTTCTGGAGAGTGGCGTGACGATCTTCATCAGCTTGTTCGAGTTGCAGCAAACGCTGCTCGAGGGGGGAAGTGTCAGGGAGAAGCTCAACGGCGATCTGTAAGGCAGGAATCTGACACTCGATGGGGAGGACAGACTCTACACCGTGAACTAAATGGAATGGGGTAAAACCGATGGCGGTCTTAGTGGATGTGCGGTAAGCCCATAAGGTAGGGAACAGCATGTGGTGCCAATTGGACTTATGCTTGTCAACAGTTCGTTGGAGGATGGTTTTTAGGATTTTGTTGATGGCCTCTACTTGACCGTTCCCTTGGGGGTAGTAAGCAGAGGAAAATTGGTGTTCAAATTTGAGGAGGGTGGATAACTCACGCCAGACGGCATCTTTGAAGTGTGAACCGTGGTCGGAAACTAACTGCTTAGGAACCCCGAATCGAGTGATGACATGGTTGAAAAAGAAACGGGCAGCAGTGTCGGCGGTACAATTAAAGGTAGGCATGGCTTCCTCCCATTTGGTGAAGTAATCCACGGCAACAATGATATATTTGTGGCCGTTGGCAGACTAGGGTCTACATTCCATGAAGTCTATGGCCCACTTACAAAAGTGACCAATGGTGACAACTGGGTGTAACGGAGCAGGAGGTGTCCGGGCCTTGGGGGTGAAAAGTTGGCAGTTATGGCAGTGTTTGACCGCAGTGATACAGTCAGTGAAAAGTGTGGGCCAGAAGTATCCGGCGCGGACGACCTTTTGGGCGGTGGCCATCCCTGAGAAATGGCCTCCGCAGGCACCGCTATGACAATCATTAAGGACGTGTTCAGCTTCCTCGTGTGTAAGGAAACGACAAAGAATTGTGTCAACCCCACGCCGGTAAAGGACATCGCCTAAGAGGAGATACCGAGAGGCCTGATGAAGGATGCGACGGCGTCCATTATGGGTAACTTTGGGTCTGAACTTCTGTGTGCGCAGGTATAACAAGATATCACCATACCATGGGTCATCGGATGAGATAGTGAATAGGTGATTGTCGGGTAACTCATCGGAGACTGGTTTGGCCGGGAGAAGGGAAGGGAGATCAGTAATGAGCTGGGCAAGCACGAGGGCTTTGGTGCTCTTAGGTGTTTTGAAAGTAAGATCATATTCCTGGAGGATAATGACCCATTTAACAACATGACCTTGCAGAAGTCGCCGGTTTAAAAGGTATACCATGGGGTTGGAGTCGGCGACGACTGTGGTATGACTCATTAAGATATAGTGTCGCAATTTTTGGACAGAAAAGACCACTGCTAGGGAAAGTCTTTCCTCATATGGGTAACGTAGGGGTGGAACAGACAGGGTCTGGCTGACATAGTAAATGATGTGCTCTTGGTGAGAAGCGTCTTCTTGAACCAAGACTCCAGATACGGCATGTTCGGATGCCGAAACGTAAAGGATGAAGTCTTGTGTGAAATCCGGAGGGGAAATTAGAGGAGCATTTGTGAGAGCCTTCTTGAGGGCTGCGAATGCAGCTTCTACTTGCTCATCCCAGATGAAGGGTATGTGGGTATGGAGCAAGCGCAAGAAACCGTGAACGGTAGTGGCGTAATCAGGGACAAAACGTCGAAGGAAATTGGCTCGCCTCTGCAAACTTTGGAGCTGCCGGAGAGAACGAGGAGAGGGGAGGTCTAATATGGCTTGGACTTTCAGAGGGTCTACAGTAATTCCTTTCTGGGAAACAATGAAACCCAACAATCGGCCTGCCGGAATGCAAAAGACACACTTGTGTGGGTTCAAGCGGATTTGGTTTTTGCGAAAACGCAGAAACACTTGCCGAAGGTCGGTAAGGTGGTCTGATCGTTTCAAGGTAGACTAACAGGATGTGGACCAAGTCGTGAAAGCAATAGGTCATGGCCCACTGGAAAGTGGCACCAGCATTTTTGAGGCCGAAGGGCATGACGCGATAGGCAAAGGTGCCCCATGGGGTAGTAAAGGCAGTTTTGTACTGGTCTTCCTTACGGATCTGAATCTGGTTGTATCCAGAAAAACCATCCATGAAGGAGAGGACTTCATGCCCCGCACATGCATCGATGAGCTGGTCAATAAATGGCATGGGGAAATTGTCCTTGGGACAAGCACGGTTTAAGTCGCGGAAGTCAGTGCATACTCGAATGGTGCCTTGTTTTTTATCAACGGGAACGGGGTTTGACACCCAAGTGGTATAGGCGATAGGATAAATGAACCCTGCCTTGCGCAGCTTCTCAATCTCGACTTTGACAGCTGGGAGCTTTGAGGGATGAATGGGGCGCTGTTTCTGACGGACGGGGGGTACATCAGGCCATGTGTCAATGTGGTGTTCGATAATGGCGGGGTCAAGACCAGGCATTTCAGTATAAGACCAGGCAAAGACATCACGGAATTCGCTGAAAAGGTTTATGTAGTCCTCAATCTCTTGTTTACTGCAGAATGCTCCTAAAGTGATGAGTTCAGGGGCACGTCCTGGGGCAGCGATATCAACTTGGATGATGGGTGAGATTTTGGCCATGTTACCTTCCTCGAAGGCGTCAGGAGCAGGAATAGGGTCCTTGAACCAGTCGACCTTAGTGGGAAGGAAGTCTTTGGATTCAACCGTGAATTGGGCGGCTGTGTTAGAGGAGGATTCTTCTGGGATGAAGTAGGAACGATGATGCATATCATCCCAGGGATAATCAGGGGCGGTGAGGGCCTCAAGAATCTCATCATCAGTACGGAAAGTTTGCGTCGTCAAATCGGTTGACGAGGGGGAAGTGGTTGAAGAGATCATATAGATGATACTAACTTCTACAGAAGGGGGAGAGACCGGGGGGTAGATCTCCTCAATGGTGGGTGGTGCCGTCTCAAGATCCAGATTGTTCATCTCATAGAGAGCCGCTCTGTAATCCGGGAGATCGGGACAATGATGGGAATAATGCCCGTAAATACCGCATATGGCGCAGGGGTGGTTGGTACGTAGGGAGTTATCTTTAGGCTTCGGAGTGGGATTTAATTCGACAGTGGGGATGTTAGGGTCATCGTCGAGCATCTGCATGTGCTTCTGCAATGCTGGTAACTGTGGGCATTGGTGGGTTGCATGGCCCAACTCGTCGCACAGCGAGCATTTGGGAGGAGCACAAAATACTGGAGGGTTTTTTACTGTCTTGGGAGGCGGTATAGCAGTGTAAGGTTGTGGCCCTCTGCCCCCAGTGGATTTGGGAGTAGGAGGGGGAGTCGTGGAGGACGAAGGGGTAGAGACACCGGGGGGTTGGTTGAGTTGTAGTAGCCATGGGTTGCACTGGTTGGAGGACGACATCCGGTGTCGGCGGGCGAACGGGAGGCGAAAGGTACCAGACGGGTAATCCCAAGGTTAACCCCGGGAGGCTAAGGGTAGCCATAACCGGGGCGCTTACTACTCCCGATGGAGGGACTAGAAAGGGGATGGTATGGATCGGTGTAACACCAATGTGGATAGGTACCAATGGTGGTTTAGGAAACAAGGGTGGTTGATTGTTAGGTGGTGGGATGTCATGGGACAAGGTACATAAGTCAGACACGTCGGGCGTAGATGCCGGGGAAAGAATGGATTGAAAGGTGGAGGTCATTGGCGCATCTGAGTAGACTCCAGGTCCCGTAGAGGAAACAAACGAGGTGGTGGCATGAGAAACAGGTTGTTCAACCATGGGGAGAACATTTTCAGGTGCTGCGGGAGCACTGGGATCATAGTAGGTGAGCTGGTCAACCTTAACCACGCGTCCCTCATGGGGGAACATCATGGTGCGAAAGACGGAAGAGGCAACCGCCCGCATGGCATACATGTAGCTGCGGCCAAGTAAAAGGTTATAATCCAATTGGGCATTGATTACCTCAATGTCAATGAGGACGGTTTTGCCACCTAACTGGACGGGGACATTGGCTAGGAGGCCTTGGGGCTGAGCCGAACGACCGTCGTAGGCGCGTAATGCAGTGGTGGACTGCTGGAGAGTGGGGGATCCCAACTTCTGCCATACGAATGTAGACATAACGCATGTAGAGGCACCTTCATCGATGATGCATCGATGGATGACAAGATTCCGAATGGAAACAGAAACTTGGAATGCTAGGGTGGAAGGCAGGCGAGGTTCAGAATGGTCTAAATCAAATGCCATCAAATTCGAATCATTTGGGTCAATCCCCCCAATGGCGGAGAGTAAAGTCTTGCGCTGGGAAGGGCAATTCTTCAAGACTTCTAACGCAGACATGGCTGCGGGAGATTGGGCTAGGTCGTCTACAATGTTGTAGTTTGACGCAGCGCGCGCATTGGGGTTATTATTGATACGGCGAAGTGGGAAACGAGGGGCTTTGGGAGCGCCATCTAGTGGAGGTAGAGGAATACGTAATGCTTGATCTGTGGGATGGGTGTTGGTGGGTTTATCAGTGGGAGGTATGTCAGTGGTGGAGCCATACTGGTTTCGACGAGTCTGGAGGTTGACGTCAGCGGATGACATCATCAACAAGTGGTGAGTTCCCGAGTCAAACATAGGTTGATCGGGAGCAGCGTACGTGATCTGCTGTTGGGGTTGCACGTTGGCTGGAGTGGGAGCCAACGGCTGAGTGTTCACGATGCCTTGGGTTGGTAATGGGTTTTGCAGCACCAAAGGTGTCTGCTGAGGTTGAGGGGGGTTATGAGGCGCCTGAGGAGCTGCCTGCCCTTGGCGGTGGGCATCGTCAACCCAGAGTTGCCTAGCTCGCTCCAAGTGTGGGCAAGCATGGGTGTAGTGGCCATAGACCCCGCAAATAGAACAAGGGTGGTTTGTTCGTAGATTAGGGTTTTTAGCCTGCTTGGGCGGGCGATCAGGGTTTTGGTTAGCAGGGGCGGAATTATTATTGTCGGGGGGATTCGCCGGTGGCCCAGCTTGGTCTGCAGGTTGGTTGTTCCCCCGATTACGGCCCTTGCCGCGATTTTGTTGACCCTGGTTACGTTGGTTGTTTTGGTTTTGCTGCGGGTTTTGTTGGGCGTAAACTTGCCCTTGGGCAGCAGGTGGATTCTGAGGTTGCGCAGGTGCGGGAGCAGGCTGCGGTGGATGATATGCAGGTTGAGGCTGAGCAGGTGCAGCAACTTGAGGGGGTTGCTGATATGGCTGCAGAGCAGGTTGTGGGTTTGCCGCAGGTGCTACCTGTGGCGGATAATAAGCGGGTTGGGCTTGTGAAGGCGCAGGAGCTGAGGCAGCCTGCTGATGGTAGTAAGGCTGAGGTGCGACTGGGGGGGCATAAGCGGGAGTCGCATGACCGAAACACTGAGGAGGACATGAGGGTCCATGGTGGTGGTGATGTGTCATGGGAGCATACGAGTTGGTTGCTCCAGACTGTGAGGTAGCCCGCGAAAGGTCGGGGCCAGGGGTAGGACGTGCTATGGAAAATGGTTGGGGATGCGAAGAAACACGGCCAATGATACCGTCTGCAGCGTGGGATGCCCCCGGCGCATCATGCTGGGAGGACTCACTGCGAGGGGCGTCAGGTATAATGGTATAAAGGTTACCCGACTGGGCGTAAATGAGGTCGAACTGTTGGGCCTTAAGGATGGCCTCTTCTTCAGACTGGGGTCTTTCTGATGCCACATCCTTAGCAATAACAGGGAGAAGGGATTTGAGTAACCAATCTAGGAAGATACGGTCGTCTAGTTTGATCTTGCATAAGCTACGGCGTCGACGCCACTCATGGATGTGGTCCGTGATATGGGTAGCCGTGTTTTGTCTACAAGATAGGAGGATCTCAACGCCCGCGTCGTAGCGGACAGGCAGCTGGAAGAACTGCAGGAAGGTCGAGGCAAGGGAAGCAAAGGTGGCATGGGTCCCATGAGGTTGCTCGATATACCACTTGGCTGCAGAGCCAGTGAAGGTGCGCTGTAAGAGACGGAGGCGAACAGAGTCATCCACTATGGAGTTAGAGGAACACCATAGGTGGAAAGACATGATATGGTTTTGTGGGTCCTCACCGGCCTTGCCCTCGAACTTAGGGATGTCAGAGGGGAGCTTGGTAGGCATATGAGGCCACGTAGGGTCGTGTCAAATAGGATCGTTGGTCAATCTGGCCAGGTCAGGTAGGTTAAGGCTAGCCATGAATGGCAAACTGGAAGGAGGATGTGACACAGTAGTGGGTTGGACCAGGCTGGGGCCAATGCCCCCAAGTGGAGGGACAGGATTTGGGAGGGTTCCCCCAAGTGGGGGAACTAAGATGGTGGAGGATGGTCCAGCACCACCATGGGTAGTGTGAGCCACTGATGTAGTGGGGATAGGGATTCCCGCAGTGGGAATAGGTACCGTGAGGGGAATGGTAGATGAGGGTCCCATGGAGGGCATACCCAAAACAGGTGTAGTAACTGGTGTAGTGGTAGATGTGCCACCAACGGTCCCTATAACAAAAGGAGTGGAAGTCGTGCCAGCCATGGGGCTACTAGGGGCAGTGTAAATAGGGTTCTCAGATTCTTCGTCAGAATCAGAGGTAAAGTAAGGAGCGTCAATATCTGGTGACGGAGACCTACGTCGCTGACGAGTGGAGTCAAGTGACAAGGCTCTAGATCTGTGATGGGTGGTATCAATGGATGATGATCGGAATTTATGACGGGTGGTGTCAAGAGAACCGTGCTGTGGGGGCTCGCCCATGAGGTGCCGAGAATGTCTCGGGGACTCAATGGTGACGGATGGTGTCTAATCTCTGTGGGTTGAGGTGAGTAAAAACAGCTCAAAGACCCTAATGCAACCGAGTGTGCAGAAGGAGAGCTCAAAAACAAGGCACTCAGGCCAACAACCAACTCAAAACACCCACTGCAACAGCTGTGCTACAATAGGTGGAGTAACAACAAAGATGGTCAGAATACCAACAAGCAGCCGGTTTCCTAGAAACATAAAATGGTCGACTCACTGGACCAAAGGGAGGTAAAGGAGCATGCAAACACCTAACTAAAAGTATTCTGACTCAACTAAACATATCCTCTGCAAGGTGATGAAATCCAAGTCAGACAATATGAGTAGGAAAGCCAAGTGGCTATGATATCCCCCTACCGGGAGGGACACCGGGTAGTCAATCCTAGAAGAATGGCAACTAAGATACCCCGTTCATGACACGTCCAGAAAGGTGAATCTGCCGTTTAGTCCGTTGATCGCAATACCCCTATACAGGGATATCCCGCGAACCGCGAAAGGTAGCCCTTCGGTTACTGAATGGAGTGCGGTATTCCACTCAGGCCTCCGGAACCAGTCTCCCGACTTCAACCCTCCTAAGGGAGAGGCCCTCTGACAAACTGGTCATGACCGTGCCAAAAAGCACTAGGGGATTTTGGTTCCCTATTTGGACAACAACTATGTCTCAAGTGAAAGTGACCGAGGGGTGTTATTGGAAGCCTATCCCCCGGACCCTACCTAACTACAAAGATTCTTTTGTGTTCCCCAAGTGGGGTTAGAATGTTGGTTTAATTAGGTACTTTTTAAGGCTCACTTGAATTATGTGACAGAGTGTGTGCTCGTGAGGTGATGGACCCAAAATAGAAGTGCCACAAGGGGGGCAACTTCTAACTATCAATAATACTGAAATTGAAACTTTCACTTGCAAAATTTTCTGATTTAAAAATACTGAAATTTTAAAAGAATTCTGTAAAGGGAACAGAAATTGTGTTGCAGAAAGGCTGTAAGGGAGTGAGGCTGCAGGTACGACAGAGGGCTGTTCAAATGCAGAAAATATTGCAGCAAAAGGGGCTGGGCTCAAAAAGTGCAGAGGTTAGACCGCGGGTCGGTGGCGAATCGGAACAGGCAGACCGCGGGTTTGAGGGAAACAGACGCGGTCAGATCGCGGCTTTCGGACCAACAGATGCGGTCGGGACGCAGGAAATAGGGAAAAAGACGCAGTCGGGTCGCGGAAAAAAGGCTAACAGACGCGGTCGGGACGCAGGAAAATGGCCGACAGGCGCGGTCAGATCGCAGCAAACAGGCTGATTAGCCGCGGTCGGATCGCAGGTAACAGACTTGAATCCACCGGCGGGGCGTCGGAATAAGTCTGAGAGCCGCGGTCGGGTCGCGGGTAAAGGCTTGAAAGATGCGGTCGGGACGCGACTGCAGAGGGAAAAAACGCGGTATGCGGCGGCCGAAAGGAAAAATTTTTCTAAACGGAAACCAGAAATTCAAAATCTAGGGGAGTCGCCAAAACTGTAGCTAGGGTTTTACCCCTAGCTTGTGCAAATGAGCACCTACTAAGGAGAATGGACTCCTTAGTAGCAGTTCAGTAAATGCACATAATTAAGCTAAAACAGAAATGTGAAAACTACTCTTAACATGCATGAAACATAAACAACAAATTTAAAGAATGGCTTTTTGTATTGATATTACCTTCAATGTGAAGGTTTGATGAAGCTCTTTGCAATGTCCAAGAGGATGCTCCAAGCTCCAATATGCTCCTTCTCTTTCTCCAATGGTGGGAATGGGCCAAAGGTGGCTCTCAAGGTGAAAGTAGTTCAATGGTGAACTAGGGTTTCGAGAAAGATTTTGGCAGAGTAAGGGTGCTTGTGATTGTGGATATGGAATAAGGGATCTCCATCACCTATTTATAGTTTTTTGGTGGTGGAGTGCTGACCCATGGTTTTGGGAAACACATGGTTTAGGGCAGCTGTATAGGGTTTTTTTCTCCTTTTCCTCATTATTTTATATTTTTTATTCCCTTTTTAGGGGATTTTTGCTATTTTTGGAGGAAAAGGGGGTTTTTTTAGCCTTTTTAAGGCTATTTTGATGGTTTTGTGGCCTTTTGGAGGCATTTAAGGCCTTTTGGAGGCTTTTTAGTGGGATTTTTTGGGTTTTTAAGGGAAATATGGTAGGAAAATGGACAAATGAGCCATATAATGTGGTGGATGAGGTAGTGAACACTTTTTGGGCGTTAACATAAATTATTAGAGAAATTTGTTTTTTCTTTAATATGCAATTTTCCAGAAAGTTGTAATTTATCTCTTCAAGAATTTTTCTTTTTTTTCCAATTTAAGGTTGATTTTAAAGTTTTGTTAAACAACAATATGGGATGTTTAGTCCATGGCTATATTTTTACCCTAAAAAAAAAAACGTGTATATTGGTATCAACACTTTTCTATTTGGGGGGTGTTTTTGGTGTTTTTTTTGCAAAAATCATCGTTTTTATGGCTAGAGTTCTCGTTCATAGTATATAGTTCTTGCTTCATAGTATAAGTGGTTCATGGTGGTTAGATTAAAAAAAGCTAATGCAGAGGCCAATTGGCTTAAGGATAAATATACTCGGCTTAAGGAGAACATCCTGAGCCAGATAGAATGGAGAGAAGGAAAGGTGGATTTCCCCAAGCATCTCCCATTCAAATCTGTAGATGGTTTTAATGAAGACATAGCCCTTTTAGAATTTTGCAGAAACTGTAGCCTTAAGCTAATGGCTAAGATCCAAGGGACAATGAATAAAAGTAATAGTCTCTATCAAAAAATCCATGAAGTGCATGATAAGTGCAAGTTGAGTTTCCCTCAGTCCCTTGATGAGTTCCCGAGCAAAGAGCAACGTTTGTCTAACTTGAAAGAGGAACTGGATATCCAAACAGAATATGTAAAGAATATTGATGTCCTAGCCGTTCATGATCTCCATCATTATATTGGGATGTCATCAATACACAACCATTTGCTTCAATAAATCCACCAAGCAGCAGTTGTGGAAATTCAGGGCATTGGGGCAGAGCTTAGTAAAGATGTGACTTCCCAGAAAATCTTGCTCCCTTCTGCAGCAAATGTAGTTATCAGAGACACTAGTGTCTGGTTCAGTTACATTACTGAAGAAGAAAAGAAAGCAGCAGCAGCAGCAGAAGTAACAGCCAGCCTGAGTGCTTCTCTCCCAGCAACAGCAGCAGTAACAGCCAGCCCGAGTGCTTCTCTCCCAGCATCAGCAGCAGTAACAGCTAGCCCGAGTGCTTCTTTCCTAGCTAGATCACCTTCACAAGATTGAACACGTTGATCCTAAGGCATTGATTCCTATTTTGTTGGCCTTCATATGTCTAAAGCGTAGAGCCATTAAACAGCTGTCCTTTTCTTTTTTGGGGAATTTTCTGTTTTTTAAAAAGGGTCACAATTTTTGTTTATTAAAAGGGAAAAGTATGTAGGAGACAAGTGTAAAGAGCCAAGTGGCGGCCCAAAGGGAATTTTGTAATATTATAATTAGAATTTTAGGGAATAGTGTTACGGACTTTTGGCAGGGAAATAATTTTATGAACTTGTACGAGCTATCTTGCACTTGTTTCAAAAAAATAAAATCTACTTAATAAGAGCCTAGAGAGGACGTCTTTCGCATGGAAATGGAGATTGGATGCATGTTGGATTATTCCTATTACTTCTATACTTTACTGTGAGATCTTTCTGTACTATCTTGAATTCTTTCTTTGTATTGAATGATCTCACTTCTCTTTGTGCAAATGAATTCTTTCTTTCATGAGTAATAGAATATGTTATATCTGTATTAGCAGCTATCTTCTGATATCTCATGCTTCTGATGTGGATCTATCTTTAGGATTTAATGGCTATCTGTTGAATTTTAGGTAACTCTTCCAGCACATTACTCATATTCACAATTTGCTCCTTGCAGGGATAGTTATATTTATTTCAGTTTTAGACATGGTTTTTTTTTCCAGTTCTGCATTCAGATTAAATTAGTTAGGCACTTGCATATCATTCTAAAACATAAAATCAAAAGAACGGTGGATCGGGCAAAAACCGGTATAATTGGAGCAAATCTCCAAACCCACGGTTGTCGGAACCGCTAACCAGACGGATTCCCTATACCAAACGGTGGACAATCTAATTGGGATAGTCTACTGGGGAGGATCCCTTTCAGATTGATGCTGCAATCTCCGGGGCATCAACAGTTTTTGGCGCTAGAAGGAGGGCCTGAAAGTGCATGGCTGATAAAGGAAAATCTTCCACTGTCATAAATGTCACTGAAAACCCGCTTAAAGAAGGAATTTCAGATAATCCAAATCTTGAAGTAGCAAATCAAGAAAACCTTGTCTTTGATCCTGAGCCTCAAGAAGCATTGTATGCTGTACCTTTTACAGAAATAGAAGATTTGAGGAGGCACACACGATCTTATGTTAGACAGCTAGGTGGTTTAAATGTAGTAAATTTCCTTCCTTGGAAAAGTTCACCTAGAAAGGAGCGACAGTACACCCGTGATTCGATTCTTGTGCAAAGTTTTGAAGAGCTTGTGAATTTAACTTTAGAAGAAATTGTAGAACCTCTGAACAAGGTTGATCTTGAAAACCCAGAAAATATTTCAGATCAAGAAAGTCTTGGAGAACTTATCACTCCAAAGAACACTCCACTGAACTCACCTGACAATTCCCCGCCAGATTATCCACACAGAGACATGGCTATACTTGCTTGGAGAGCAAGGGGAGCATTGAAACTAGCTGGGCCATTCCACAATCTCCCAAAAAATCCAGAGAATGTCTTGCCTAAATTCGACCCAGGGAAAGCCATTTCAGCTGAAGATCATCTCAAGAGTTTTTATCTAGCTCTGAATCTTTTGAACGTGCAGCATGAAGATGTAGTCTGCAGGATTTTTCCATACACATTCAAGCCAAAAGTATCATCCTGGTATTCTAGCCTACAACCTAGCTTGATCTCAAGTTGGGATGAATTTGAAAACTGTTTCTTAAAGAAATATGGAAACCAAAATACTGTAGCCACACTTATGAAGGAACTCTTGTCCATGAGAATGGAAAAGAAAGAAAAGGTTCAAGACTTTAACCAAAGGTTCACAACACTCTTAAATAATTTCAGTAAAGCAAATAAACCAGCAGAAGAATCTCTGGTTGAATATTATACAACAGCTCTTGAAGGACCCATAGCAATGTTTGTTAAAAGATCTAAGAAAACCACCCTGATAGAGAATTTCTAAGAAGCCAGAAAGGTGGAAGAGGAGGCCTATAACATTGCTAAACATGCATTAGATGCTGAAACAAAACCAATAGTTAGTAAAAAAACCTTGTTGCTCACTAGAGGTAAGGAAGAGTCATCAACAGACATGGAGAATGTAGTTAAGATGATGCAGAAGTTATCCAATAAAATTGTAGATCTCAAGAAAGATAAGGCTGCTAGTACATCTAGGAAACCTTTCAAGCCATTTTACAAAAAAAGGGAAGACGACGATCAAACTCATCCACCCATGAATACTTCCCCTGTTTTAAACCTCAATGAAATCAGGATGGATAACTTCTGGACCTTTCATCAAGAACCGCATTCGGAAAAGAGCTGCCCACAATGGATTAACTCTATGAGTTTAGTCATGAACCAAATGTTGGATTCACAGATTCCAGATCAAGACGATCCTCTAGAGGAATCGAGCCCGGCATCGAGGGCCGCCCTTTGACGCCCAAGCGGCAGACCTCCACCCTCTTGGGTGCCAAGGGGCGTCCCTCACGGCCGCCCTCGATGTCGGCCATCGAGGGCTGCCCTTTGGCGCCCAGGCGACGGACCTCCACCCGCTTGGACACCAAATGGAAGCCCTTGATGCTTGGCATCGAGGGCGGCCGTGAGGGTCGCCCTTTGGCCCCCAAGCGGCGGACCTTCACCACTTGGGCGCCAAAGGGCGGCCCTCATGGCCGCCCTCGATTCCCGACATTGAGGGAAGCTGTGAGGGCTGCCCTTTGGCGCCCAAGTGGGGTGCCTGGGAGGAGGGGGAAGGTTGGGGTTTTTTTAAAAATAAATTTAATTAATTTTTAATATTTTTTAGGGTGTGGGGAGGCGGGGTTGATGATAAAAAAAATTTAGAACATGGGCGGAGGGTAAAAAAAAAAAAAGTAATGGGGCATGGGTAGGTTTGGAAAAAAAAAAATAGTTTCTATTTTAAACCCAAAATGAATATTCTTAGAATAAGGGAAAAGCCTTGTGGAATAAGGAGCAAGCTTTGCCTCGATTAATAATACACGAATTTAAAAAAAAAACGTTTAAAAAAAATATAAAACTAACCCGGAAAGTGGTAGAGCCTCCTCTGTTGAATGTGCTAGAAGTTCCTCTCTGCACTCTTCCTGTTCTTCCTCAAAACCTTGTTGAATTGCTCCAAAGACTAAACAATCATGTATTAATAAGATAGATTAGGTTTAATTTTACCATTCTTAAGAATGTTAAAAAAACAAAAATGTAAAAGAATAAAGCAATAAAACACATTACTAAATTAATAAAACCATAAAACAATCATTACTAAATTAATAAAAAAATAAAATAATTACTAACCTTGCAAGTGTTACTAAATTGCTCCCAAATAGATGATGAATAGTAGGAAATCTAAAATGTTTATTTAGCGTAGAGTAAGTTTAACATTACTTTTTTTACCAATGTGGGATAAATAGATGATGAATAGTAGGAAATCTAAAATGTTTATTTACCGTAGAGTAAGTTTAACATTACTTTTTTACTAATGTGGGATAAAAAAAGGAAAGTAGTTACAGCATTATTATTAAATTTATATAAGATAGGTTAAAATTAAATAATTACTAATATTATGAATGTTGGGTAAAAAAAATGAAAATAATCAATGTTTTGTTACAAATTGTGAATAAAAAATACTGTGAGAAATTTTATTAGTCTTAAATGTCTGGATATAAATATGTAATTAGTTATTATATTATTTCAATTCTTTTAATATCATATGAATGTGCGCTTTAATTTTGTAGGGAAATTTTGGAGGAAAAATTTTGAACGAAAATTTTGGAGGGAATATTTTGGAGGGATATTTTCGTTCTCATAGCTATAAGATTGTCGGTCGATAGTTGCACCATCCTACTTTTTGGTGAGGACTGTGGTAAAATTTCTTTGCAGTTGTGTGATACAGAGTTTTCTATAATTCTATCTTTTAGTGAGAAGTCATCGACTCATCTGAAGAAAATTCCAATGTCAATGAAGAAATGTACAGTTCATCTAGCCAAGATACTGGCAGTGCAAGCAATGTAATCAAGCATGTTATTTGAGAACTTCCTAGTTATGAATATTTTGAAGACACTAGTAATGAACAAAAAGAATGTGATGATGATGAAGAGGTCCCTCCAAGTGGGGATCTTAAAGACAACAAACAGTATGATGACAATTTTTCTCCCAGTGAGGATTTTCAAGGCACCAATAATGATTTACCTGAAAGCGAGGATTTTCAAGGCACCAACGATGATTTTCCTTCAAGCAAAGATTTTCCTCCCAGCGAGGATTTTTGTGGGTTTGATGACGATATTCGTCCCAGTGAGGATTTTAATGGGACGGATGATGATTCTGGTGAGGAAGAAGACATCAATAATGGTGAAAATGATTTTCCTCAAAGCGTGGTTTTCAATGGAAGAAATGATGACTTTCCTCCAAGCGAAGATTTGAATGTCACAGATGACGAGTTTCCTCCAAGCGAGGATTTCAATCGAACGGATGATGAGTTTCCTCCAAGTGAGGATTTCAATGGAACGGATGATGAGTTTCCTCCAAGCGAGGATTTCAATGGCACCGATGATGAGTTTCCTCCTAGCGAGGATTTCAATGGAACAAATGATGAGTTTCCGCCAAGCGAGGATTTCAATGGCACCGATGATGAGTTACCTCCAAGCGAGGATTTCAAAGGCACTGATGATGACTTACCTCCAAGCGAGGATTTCAATGGAACCGATGATGATTTCTCACCGAGCGAGGATTTCAATGGCACCGATGATCATTCTGTTGATGATGAAGCCACCAATGATGAAGACAGTGATTCTCCTTTCAGTGAAGAATTTAGTGGCACAAATAATGTTGATGGTCACATTGTGATCTGGATCTTGGGAGCTGAGAACCGGAAGGCTTGAATGCCGAGAGAGGAGGAGATTAAGCATGCAAATTTGTCATAAAATTCACATGAAAAACAGTAATCTTGCATGAGAATAATCATGAACAAAAACATATGAAATGAATGGGAGGTGAGGCTCAAAGAGGAGCCCCACCTCTGAAACTAATTACCAATAAGTCACTCAGATCTAATTAGTCTTACAATGAACAATAGAAAGTAGGAGAGAAACCAAATGAGTAGCTTGTCATCATGAGAAGGCTTGCTAGGCCTTTATATAACATTATTACAATGTGTTTTGAGGCTATACCATGGGCCAAAACTATGTGCTACTAAATACCATGGATGAGAGAGGGTGGCCTCTCTATTTAATACTTTTATGTCTTATACATCCGAATTTAGACCATATGCCCCCTAAAATTCGGATCACATTGATCTGGCAGCAAGTGATCATGACAATAATTTTCATAATGAATTTGGTGATGAAATTTTCAATGAAGGGGGTCATATGCATCACAATGAAAACAATCATCCTGCTGAGGATGTTGTTGCAAACATAATGGTCTAGGAGATCCAGCGACAGAATCCAATGCAGAGCAATATTAAGTGTAGGACTAGACCCTTTTATGTCAATCCAAAGAATTCCAGTTATACAAGGTCTAGGAAAGAATTGCTCACAAGTCCAAGTTCCATTACTCATTTGATTTCGAGTGAGTGTTGCCAAAAAAGTTGTTTGAAAAGTTTAGGCTACAATTATGTCTTGGAGAGAAGGAAGATGTATCTTTCAATGAACAAAAGCATGCAAAATTCATATTTAGTGGGGTGCATGATTTCTACCAGGACAGGCTATGATTATTGCGTTGGAAGAATTATGCTTTGTAGAAAGGCATTCAAATGGATTCACTCAATTGGTAATCTTCGATTGTCAAGAATCCAAACAAGACTAGAAAAGGATCCTACATTTTACACTAACGATTAGCAGGGATGAATAAATGGGCCATCAACACACATTGCAATATCATGGATGCATGATTTCTTTTCCAAGCATGGAGAGAGTATGCCAAATAGAGAAACAATACACATTCCAGATAATTTCACAAGGCAGGAAATCTACAACTTATACAAGGATTATGTTCAAGGTGGTCAAGGAAATGACAACTTCATCAGATATGCATATTTCACAAGAGTATGGAAAAAGAAGTTCAACAACGTCCACATTCCAAAGAGGTCAAGGATGGGGGTCTGCAGTACATGTGCTTCTCTTAAAGAAAGAAGGGATAGATCAGAAGGGATAGAAAGAGGTATGTTTACAAAACAAAAAAAACAAATAGATAAATGTCAATTATTGAATCTAGTTAACAATATTTTTTTGTTATGTTGTTTGTAGATTCCATAATCAATGCACTGCAAGAACCTCGCAATCAACAATCAAATGAACGGCAAAAATTGTACAAACATTGCAAGAAGTGTTACGATGCTCCACATAAGTATATGGGTTTGATAATTGATGGCATGGATCAGAAAAAAACACTCTTGCCACATTTTTTCCGTGTGCCAAAGAATTTAATGGAGGAGAATTTTATTCAGTTTCACTTTGTTGGGTGTATGGTTTTTAATGGTGAAATGATTCCAAGGGTTTACTTTACAGCTCCAAATATTCACAATGATGCAAATTTGACCATCAGCATATTTCACCATGTCATTACTCATTGGCGTGGTGATCTTCCAGAAGTTCTATATCTACAATTGGACAACACAAGTCGGGAAAACAAAAACCAGGTCATGTTTGGTTATCTAAGCATGCTTGTGGAATTGGGAATTTTTAAGAAGGTAAAAGTTGGGTTCCTTCTTGTTGGGCATACACATTATCATATTGATCAAATGTTCAGCCATTTTGTAAGGACATTGAGGAGGAAGAAAGCCGGGATCCTGCCATCATTGATTGAAATTATAGGGAAAGCATACCATCCAGAGCCTACTGTACAGAAATTGGAAGAAACTGTTGACATGCGAAGATTTCTGTTTGGATAGCATGGTAAGGAAAGGTGCATTGAAAAAATTAATGACATTAGCTTTCAGCATCAATTTTGTATAAAAAAGATTGATGGAAAAACACTATTGTGGGGCAAGAACTACTCAACTAGCACAGAATGGTGGCCTTCATTAGGTTTGACATTTTTGAAATTCATCCCAAGTCGTCAAATGTATGCTTCAAATTGATTGTTATTGCAATCATCTACAAAGATTCATAATGCAAGGCGACATAGTACAAATCTTGATTCTTCTCAATGCTTGGAAGAAATCAAAAAGTCTATTGAAGATACATATGAGTACTTTGATGTTGCTGATTCCGTTTGGTGGGATTCTTTTTTCGTGGAGCAGAGTGACATAATTTCAAACTCTACAAATGGAGATATATTTTTGAAGACTCCATTTTCTTGGCCACAAATTTTATCAAATGAAAACGAGGTAACAAATGTTGAACCTCGAGCTGTTGAGTTTTCTCAAGTAGAGGAAATAGAAATGTATATTGGTTCTAGAAGATCATCCGCAAAGCATCGAGAGATGGAAGACCTTTATAGGGGCTCGGTACAAGATATCAAGGAGGGTTGCATGATTGCAGTTTTTGCTATAGATGATCCACGTCAATATCCATTCTGGATTGCAAAAGTTATGAAGGTCAATAAAGAAAATGAATAAGTAGTATCAGTAGAAGTACATTGGTATGCAACAGATACGCACCCATTTGATGGTGTGTACAAGGCAGAGATGGTGGTTGAGAAAAAGGTTTGCAGAAAGAGAAACATAAAGTGTCAAAAAATAAATTACCGCCGCATTGACATCTTGAAATTAGAGGAAGTTGATATACTTGTTTATGATTTCAAGTTGACAAAGAAAGACACTCTCCGCTCCAAGACTATAGAGATTATCAAGAGGTTGCTGCCACAGCCAGAAGTTGCAAGATGGGAGTCTCTTAAACCAAGCTGTAGATCCCGAAGTAATATGACATCTGAAATGATGGGCATAGATGTAGTCTCAGATGGTGCGCCCATTGATAACAGAGAAGAGTATGGGTCATCTACATCTTCATCAAGTCCTTCATCTGCAGAAAATGTAGATTTTGATGGGGTGTAAGAATCCATGGATGAATTTGAAGAAGTAGTGTAGATGCTTTTTATTAGTACGATTTTTGTAATTGAAACTCTACAAGAGTTTTTGATGATGGGGTGTCATAATCCATGGATGAATTTGAAGAGGCAGTTAGATGCTTTTTACTAGTATGATTTTTGTAATTGAAACTCTAGAGGAGTTTTTGAATATTTCTATGAACCATTTGTTCTTGTATGGTCTAATATATTATCTCATTATGAATCGCATCATAATTTCTTTGTTTCTATATGGTTATAATGGTGAAATTATTAGAGAAATTTGTTTTTTCTTTAATATGCAGTTTTCCAGAAAGTTGTAATTTATCTCTTCAAGAATTTTTCTTTTTTTTCCAATTTAAGGTTAATTTTAAAGTTTTGTTAAACAACAATATTGGATGTTTAGTCCATGGCTCTATTTTTTACCCTAAAGAAAAAAACGTGTATACTGGTATCAACACTTTTCTATTTGGGGGGTGTTTTTGGTGTTTTTTTTGCAAAAATCATCGTTTTTATGGCTAGAGTTCTCGTTCATAGTATATAGTTCTCGTTTCATAGTATAAGTGGTTCATTGTGGTTAGATTAAAAGAACCTAATGCAGAGGCCAATAGGCTTAAGTCTAAATATACTCGGGTTAAGGAGAACATCCTGAGCCAGATAGAATGGAGAGAAGGAAAGGTGGATTTCCCCAAGCATCTCCCATTCAAATCTGCAGATGGTTTTAATGAAGACATAACCCTTTTGGAATTTTACAGAAACTGTAGCATTAAGCTAATGGCTAAGATCCAAGGGACAATGAATAAAAGTAATAGTCTCTATCAAAAAATCCATTAAGTGCATGATAAGTGCAAGTTGAGTTTCCCTCAGTCCCTTGATTTGTTCCCGAGCAAAGAGCAACGTTTGTCTAACTTGAAGGAGGAACTGGTTATCCAAACAGAATATGTAAAGAAGATTGATGTCTTAGCCATTGATGATCTCCATCATTATATTGGGATGTCATCAATACACAACCATTTGCTTCAAGAAATCCACCAAGCAGCAGTTGTGGAAATTCAGGGCATTGGAGCAGAGCTTAGGAAAGATGTGACTTCCCAGAAAATCTTGCTCCCTTCTGCATCAAATGTAGTTATCAGAGACACTAGTGTCTGGTTTAGTTACATTGCTGAAGAAGAAAAGAAAGTAGCAGTAGCAGCAGAAGTAACAGCCAGCCCGAGTGCTTCTCTCCCAGCAGCAGCAGCAGTAACAGCCAGACCGAGTCCTTCTCTCCCAGCATCAGCAACAGCAACAGCTAGCCCGAGTGCTTCTCTCCTATCTAGAGAACCTTCCCAAGATTGAACATGTTGATCCTAAGGCGTTGATTCCTATTTTGTTGGCCTTCATATGTCTAAAGCGTAGAGCCATTGGACAGCTGTCCTTTTCTTTTTTGGGGAATTTTCTGTCTTTTAAAAAGGGTCACAATTTTTGTTTATTAAAAGGGAAAAGTATGTAGGAGACAAGTGTAAAGAGCCAGGTGGCAACCCAAAGGGCATTTTGTAATATTATAAATAGAAGTTTAGGAAACAGTGTTAAGGACTTTTGGCAGGGAAATAATTTTCTGAACTTGTACGAGCTATCTTGCACTTGTTTCAAGAAAATAAAATCTACCTAATAAGAGCCTGGAGAGGATGTATTTTGCATGGAAATGGATATTGGATGCATGTTGGATTATTCCTATGACTTCTATACTTTACTGTTAGATATTTCTTTACTATCTTGAATTCTTTCTTTGTATTGAATGATCTCACTTCTCTCTGTGCAAATGAATTCTTTCTTTCATGAGTAATAGAATATGTTATATCTGTATTAGAGGCTATCTTATGATATCTCATGCTTCTGCTGTGGATCTATCTTTAAGATTTAATGGCTGTCTGTTGAATTTTGGGTAACTCTTCCAGCACATTACTCATATTCACAATTTGCTCCTTGCAGGGATAGTTAGATTTACTTCAGTTTTAGACACGATTTTTTTTTCCAGTTTTGCATTCAGATTAAATTAGTTAGGCACTTGCATATCATTCTAAAACATAAAATCAAAAGAACGGTGGATCGGGCAAAAACCGGTATAATTGGAGCAAATCTCCAAACCCACGGTTGCAAGAACCACTAACCGGACGGATTCCCCATACCAAACGGTGGACAATCTAATTGGGATAGTCTACCGGGGAGGATCCCTTTCTGATTGATGCTGCGATCTCCGGGGCATCAATAGTTTTTGGCGCTAGAAGGAGGGCCTGAAAGTGCATGGTTGATAAAGGAAAATCTTCTACTGTCATAAATGTTACTGAAAACCTGCTTAAAGAAGGAATTTCAGATAATCCAAATCTTGAAGTAGCAAATCAAGAAAACCTTGTCTTTGATCCTGAGCCTCAAGAAGCATTGTATGCTGTACCTTTTACGAAAATAGAAGATTTGAGGAGGCACACACTATCTTATGTTAGACAGCTAGGTGGTTTAAACGCAGTAAATTTCCTTCCTTGGAAAAGTTCACCTAGAAAAGAGCGACAGTACACCCGTGATTCGATTCTTGTGCAAAGTTTTGAAGAGCTTGTGAATTTAACTTTAGAATAAATTGTAGAACCTCTAAACAAGGTCGATCTTGAAAACCCAAAAAATATTTCAGATCAAGAAAGTCTTGGAGAACTTATCACTCCAAAGAACACTCCACTGAACTCACCTTACAATTCCCCGCCAGATTCTCCACACAGAGACATGGCTGTACCTACTTGGAGAGCAAGGGGAGCGTTGAATCTAGCTGTGCCATTCCACAATCTCCCAAAATATCCAGAGAAGGTCTTGCCTAAATTCGACCCAGGGAAAGCCATTTCAGCCGAAGATCATCTCAAGAGTTTTTATCTAGCTCTGAATCTTTTGAACGTGTAGCATGAAGATGTAATATGCAGGATTTTTCCATACACATTGAAGCCAAAAGTATCATCCTGGTATTTTAGCCTACAACCTAGCTCGATCTCAAGTTGGGATGAATTTGAAAACTGTTTCTTAAAGAAATATGGAAACCAAAAGACTGTAGCCACACTTATGAAGGAATTCTTGTCCATGAGAATGGAAAAGAAAGAAAAGGTTCAAGACTTTAACCAAAGGTTCACAACACTCTTAAATAATTTCAGTAAAGCAAATAAACCAGTAGAAGAATCTCCGGTTGAATATTATACAACAGCTCTTGAAGGACCCATAGCAATGTTTGTTAAAAGATCTAAGAAAACCACCCTAATAGAGAATTTCGAAGAAGCCAGAAAGGTGGAAGAGGAGGCCGATAACATTGCTAAACATGCTTTAGATGCTGAAACAAAACCAACAGTTAGTAAAAAAACCTTGTTGCTCACTAGAGGTAAGGAAGAGTCATCAACAGACATGGAGAATGTAGTTAAGATGATGTAGAAGTTATCCAATAAAATTGTAGATCTCAAGAAAGATAAGGCTGCTAGTACATCTAGGAAACCTTTCAAGCCATTTTACAAAAAAAAGGGAAGACGACGATCAACCTGATCCACCCATGAATACTTCCCCTGTTTTAAACCTCAATGAAATCGGGATGGAGAACTTCTGCACCTTTCATCAAGAACTGCATTCAGAAAAGAGCTGCCCACAATGGATTAACTCTATGAGTTTAGTCATGAAGCAAATGCTAGATTCACAGATTCCAGATCAAGACGATCCTTTAGAGGAATCGAGCCCTGAGTTAGAAGAACCACCTCTGGATACTACTATGGTGCTATGGGATTGGGTACCTATAACTGAATCAGCAGAAGAAGATCCCATAGAAAGCTGTTCCTCTGCTGTGAATATTAATACTCGCAGTAAAGGTCCTATTGTGGATCCTGTGAAAGACTCGACTCCCCCCAATCCTAAAGTTTCAGAACAACTGCCTAGAAGGCATATAACAATTGTCCCACCATAGCCTAAAGTTAGCCAAATAGCTGCCAAGCAGCCAAACATTGACACCATAGTTCAACAACCTAAAGTCACAATGAGTAAGACAGATCATCCAGCCCGAATTGGGAACGAGTCTGATATAGGATATGACATTATTGAGGATATAAAGAAGGTCAAAGCTAATGTGTCAATATTCTACATGTGCAGTTTGCCTCACCAACGAGACAAGCTGTTGCATGTTCTACAACCCCAGACCAGCACTCCATTAACAGACTCTCAAGAAGATCCTGAAATGAATGAGGCTAGTATCGGTGGGAAATCTAAATCTCAAACATCGCCATTCCTATTGACCTTTGAGATTTTCAATCATAATGTTCACAATTGTTTGGTAGATTTTGGAGCATCTTCAAACGTCATGCCACTGTCAATTTGTAAAAAAATTAATGGGAAACCTGTGCCATCTCCGGCCCAAATTATCCAGTTAGATAGGACTGTTCTCAAAGTGATTGGGGAGATAAAATATGTTCTCATTAGATTATCAGCCGACTCTAGAGTCTATCAGTTTATTGACATAATGGTAGTTGATATTCCTGAAGCCTATGGTCTGATCTTAAGTAGGGACTGGTCTACCAAGCTGAATGGTTACTTTGCAACTGATTGGTCTCATTTGTGGTTTCCTTATCAAAATAGGAAGAATCAGATCAAAGTCCTGAGAGAACCACACATGAAGCAAAATGTAACTCAACTAGAGGGAAAGAATGAGGCTGTAACCTTCTCATCCTCGGTTCTGGGGAATTATTTCTTAGAAATTGATCTGGGTAATTATTAGTCTGAAACCATCAGCCATGAATCAGATGAACAGTCCGATCTCCTTCATTTCTCTCGGACTGATGATGTTGACTGTAATATAGTTAGTTTAGTCACTGAATTAGATCATAGAGATACTAACTTAGCTGAATCAAAATATATTTTTTGGACATTATACTTTGACGGTTCTAAAACTCTGGAAAGATCTGGAGCCGGTTGTGTTCTGATGGATCCAAGAAGAAACAAGTATTTTTTGTCCTGTAGATTAAAATTTGATTGTACTAACAACACAACTGAATATGAAGCTTTGGTACATGGATTAAAGAAGGCCATTGGTTTAAATGTTAAATACCTAAAGGTTTTTGGTGATTCAGAGATAGTTGTAAGACAGGTAAGGGACACCATTCATTGTCTCTCACCTCATTTGAAGGGTTATCAGGCTGAGGTATGGGATTTAATTATGCATTTTGATGCTTTCAATATAAATTCTATTCCTAGATTGCAAAATTCTGCAGTTGATCTGTTAGCAACATCCGCTTCTAGATTGGTGCCATCGAATAACAAATGCTCAATTGAATTTATTTTCAGGCCCTCCGTTCCTGATAACATCACAAACTTCAGAGTTTTCGATGATGGCGAATAGATTATCATTTTTCTAACGAATGAAGACAACTTCCAAGGAGCTGTGATAGATGAAGAAGAACACGATTCTGATTTGCTAAAGAAGGAGGCAGATAAAGGAAATTTCATCCCCAAAGGGGTAAGGTCACTCGAAATGCTGTTCAATCTTCAAAATAAGTTCAAAAGGCCAGCTAATACCAAAACTAACAGTTCATCAATGCAACATGAGTTAGTTAGTTTAGGTACCGAGGCAGAACCAAAATTTGTCAACCTTGGAAAATGTTGTTCACCGGGAGAAAGAGACATGTTCATCAAACTATTTAAGCAATATAAGGATGTTTTTGCATGGACCTATGAAGATCTGAAAACGTATGACGTCCGCATTATTCAGCATGTTATACCGATGAAAGCAGGTGTCAAGCCATTTCAATAGCAATTAAGAAGGATGCATCCTACTATGGAACCCCTGATTCAAAAGGAATTAAAGAATCTCCTAGATGCTAAAATAATATTTAAGGTCCAGCATTCTGAGTGGGTTGCTAACTTAGTTCCCATAAGAAAGAAGTCAGGAGAGATAAGACTATGTGTAGACTTCAGAAATTTAAACAGAGCCTCGGATACAGACAACTACCTTGTCCCTTAAATGGAACAAATCCTTCAAATGGTGTTGGGATCTGAGCTATTTTCTCTTCTCGATGGTTTCTCTGGCTACAATCACGTATTAGTAGCCGAAGAGGATCGTCTTAAGACTACTTTCCGAACTAAGTGGGGAACTTTCGCATATAGAAGGATGCCATTCAGTATGATAAACACAGGAGCTACATTCCAACGAGCAATGGATATCGCCTTCTAAGGATTGGGTGGGCAATGTGTTGTTGTATACTTAGATGATGTGACAGTCTTTTCAAAGAAAAGGGAAGATCATGTTGTCCATCTGAGGCATATTTTTTATCGCTGTCGGAAATATGGTATTTCATTGAATCCCAAGAAGAGTGTGTTCACTGTTCCCGAAGGTAAACTCTTGGGTCATATCATTTCCAAAGGGGGAGTGTCAATAGATCAGGAAAGAGTACAAGCTATCAATAAAATTCCAATGCCTTATAACAAAAAATCTATGCAGTCCTTTATGGGTACTATCAATTTCATCCGTAGATTTGTTCCAGATTTCACACAAATTGTTAAACCGTTGCAACATATGGTTAAACAAAGCATACAGTTCAAGTGGACATATTTAGAAAAGGATTCTTTTAGAGATATTAAGGCAGCTATAGCTAAGTCTCCTTCCTTAAGAAGCCCGAATTTTGATAAGGATTTTATCCTGTATACCTTTGCTTCGGATGACTCCCTCGTAGCTGTGCTCACGCAAAAGGTGGAGCTAGGAGACGAATACCCAATCTCGTTTATGAGCACTGGTCTACAGGGGGCTGAGCTAAATTATCCCATGGTGGAAAAGCATGCATACGCTGTCTTCAAAGTAGTCAAGCAATTTAGGCCATATATTCTTAAGAACAGAACTAAAGTTATAGTTCCCCACCCAACAGTTAGATCCCTTTTCGTTCAAAAGGAACTAGGAGAAAGGAGGGGGAACTGGGTCACATCTCTTCAGGAATATGATTTAGAATTTAAACTAGCCACGATCATCAAAGGGAAAGGCCTGTGCAAATTACTTGTAGGAAACTTGACTGATGAAGAGCAACATTAGAAGAATGAAGCTGAGCTGAACTCGGTTGAAGTATGTCCTATCTTCTCAACTCCTCAGTCGTGGTATAGAGATCTGGTGCATTATTTACAGCAAGGATACCTACCTGAGCACTGGAACTCTAAACAAAGAAGGGAACTCCGTTTGAAATCAACACCTTATCAAATCATTGATGGGATACTTTTCAGAAAGAATTATGATGGAGTTTTCCTTAGATGTCTAGAAAAGGAAGATGCAAGTAAAGTTGTTAAAGAATTACACGATGGCCCCGTAGGTGGACATTATTCAGGGGAGACAACAGCACACAAAATACTTAGAGCTCGATATTATTGGCCCACTCTATTTCGAGATGCCCATATGTATGCACGAAACTGTGAGGTATGCCAAAGAAGTGTCGGGAAATTACCTAAGGCAGCAGGACCCTTGCAGCTAGTTATTATCTCTGAGCCTTTTGAGCAGTGGGGTATAGATGTTACCGGAGAGATAAATCCAAATTCTTCTTTGCAACATCTATACATCCTGATGACTACTAACTATTTCACTAGATGGACAGAGGCTATCCCATTGCACAAGATCAATGAAGACATGGTCATCATATTCATGAAAGAGAACATCATAACCAGGTTTGGGGTTCCAATTTCCCTTGTTTTTTATAATACTCCCTATTTTTCGTCTTTCAAGATAAATGAATTTTTTTTTGAATTGGGGATCAAGTTGAACTATTCAGCCAATTATTACCCTAAAGGAAATGGATTAGCTGAATCTTCAAACAAAAACCTCATTCGAATTCTCAAGAAAACTGTGATAGAAAATCAGCGAAGTTGGCATATAGCTCTCCCAAATGCCTTATGGGCAGACATGGTGACTCCAAAGAATGCATTAGGGGTTTTCCCTTTCACTCTTGTCTATGGCAAGGAAGCCATCCTTTCCCCTAACATCTTTCTCCCATCCTTATAGTTGTCCCAAGCCTCTCGGGGTTCTGGTAGCCAAGTCTTACAATCCAGGATCAATACCCTGCTTCAACTTGAAGAAGCCCGACAGAAAACTAAAGACCAATTCCATCAACACCAAGACATAGTTAAGAGATGGTTCGATAAGAGAAAGTCCGGTAAAAGAAGTTTTGAAGTTGGGGACTTAGTCCTGAAATGGGACCATAATCATGAAGGCAAAGGAATGCACATGAAATTCCAACATTTAAGGGTAGGCATGTACCAAATTTTGGCAAAAATAGGCCCATCCACTTATAAGTTGACAGATCTCGAGGGAGAATAGGTAACCCTTCCTCTCAATGGCCTTGCCCTGAAACAATACTTTGCATAGTCTCACTGAGACTTTTCTGTACATAAATAAAATTTTCTTTTATGTTGCTTTAGCCTTTTGTTTTCGTTATTTTTCAGCCATTTTGTTTCTTTTCTTGTCATTTGAACCTTTGCACCAAGTTTGTTTTCTTAAAGCCCCTGCGGATGAGTTTCTCATCAAGATAGGTCTCTCAAAGAAATCTCACAACCCATGAGTCTGGAACTATGCTTGAATGAAAGTTTATCTATGTATTGTGTTCTCGCTGAACTTTTTTAGAAGGAAGGAAGCCTACCCTGCTAGCCACACTGATCCTGTTTAAATAGCAGAGACCTATGACCATCTTTAGTACTATCTTTGGGCTCCACCCACTCTCACACTTAAAGGCATCTCAAGAAGGTTATTAAAGTTGGACCCATGGAAAGTAGCACATCCCAAGGACCTAGGGTATTGAAATGACTCCATGCTGCAAATTTAACAGCCAAAATGGCTTATATTCAAGGGTCTGTTTTCCAAAGATTCTCACCTCAATTGAAGCATGGCTGAGACAAAAGCAAAACATGTAAAATCAAGAAGGTTGTCCAAAAGACTCAGCCCAAAATAGGCTCCTCTCCGTCTGTGAGGCTTGATCAAACCAATAAAATCTCTCACTCACACAAAAGGACATTATGGATTGAGGAGCCTAAATCAAAGATCATGTCTAAAGAAAATATATCTGGAAGGCTCAGACAGCAAATCTGTCAAAAGTACAAACATCCAAAAGGATGCAATCGGCATGGGAATGAGGAACAAGAGCAATAATTTCCATGAGAAAGTGTTGCGAACCCTATGGAGTCCGACAGTAGTAGCCATCTGAAAGATGAATCTTCTAAAATAAATCCCATATGTTGGCCCTTTGAGAGTTTTAAGGATGTCTCTGTCAAAGATCCCCCTTCCCCAATGGCTAGCAGGTAAAGTGCCTTCTTCCTTCACCAAGATTCAAGTGCTCAGTTGAATATTGCATATAAGATGGATGTCTTTTAATAAGGTTTCGGATCATGGAGAAGAATGTTTCAGAGATCTGTGGTCACTAGCGACTCGCCAATTGTTGTTGCAGCAACATCCCCCCCACTAAAATTTTTGTACATATTGGGGCCCCTCCTTTTATTTTTCTAGAAATACTGCCTTAAGAGGTTAATTCTCCTTTTTAATTTGTTTTCAACTTAAGATCCTGCTTTGAAAATTTCAAGTTTTTCTTCTAAGGATAAAATTCATGAAATTCTCCTGAAGTTGCGGAACCATTTGAGAAAGCCTCCCGAAACTGTGTGATGCACCTGCAAGAATTAATTAATAAGAATATGTGAAATAGCAGAAATAATAGAACAGAATCACTTTTATATTGATCACGGGCCACTTCGAGGGGGAAACCTCCTTGAGCAAGCTCAATACAATTAACTTCATGGTGCCTTCAATGACCTCAACACACACTTATATACTAAGTCTATGCCCAATAACATGAGTCAAAACCATGGGACATATAATACTACAGGACGACTTACAAAGCATATGCGTCCAATACTATGAGTCAATACTATGGGCTAATATAAACTACGGATCAACAAATACTACGGGATGACTTACAAAGCATATGCGTCCATCAACAATATGCTAACATAGTAAAGAGAAGGGTTTACATAGGTTCCTAACATCCCCTCTCCCTTAGAAAAAGCTTTGTCCTCAAAGCTTTGGTTGGAGAAATTGTTGCAGAAGCTGAAGGAGTGGTTCCCCAATAGCATCCTCGGGTTGCATTTCAGGCCACTGACGGCTTTGGAGTGTCAAGGAGGATTGCTTGGAAGACTGTAGATGAAGAAGAACCCTGTTAGCTGTGTGGAAAATGCGCTCAGAATGGTGCTGATCGGCTTGTTGATTCAGGCGAATTTTGGCCATGTGAATATTGTCCTGCAGAATGAGAAGAATCTGATCACGGTTTCGAAGAACCGAGTCAATTGCCTGAACTGGGGAGCTACTAAGGGTGTATGGAAGAAGAACTGGCGGTGTTTTTCCATAGACCGCTTCATATGGTGTCCTGTGAGATGTGGTATTGTACCACCAGAGCGCTGCTAGGAAATCCATAGAAATAGTTGGACAAAGTTGTCTAGGGATGGGCAAGGGTTTGAGCAATCTCGAAAGGAGTGTCGTTTCACCCTTGTTGACTTGGAAAGTATCATCGTCATCCACCATCTGTTGAATTGTCATTTTTAGTCCCTGCCAAAAGAAGTTACATTGTTCTCGGTCATACATGTTGCAGAACCCAGAGTTCCCTGTTGATGAAGAAGCATGGAGTTCATAGAAGCGAGAGACTTGTTGAACATATTGCACCCAATTTGGAACAAGCAGAGAAAGAGTTGTAAGAGAAACTGGGTCATGAATTGTGCAAGAAGGAGCATCTTCCACCATATTGTCCTTACCATTCTTGTAAGTGATCACATAGGGATAACCCATGAGTTGGATAACCCATTTTAGGTGTGTTGGGGAGGAGACCCATTGTTCCAGAAAATTTTCCAGACTCGAGAGAGCAGTCTTGATGTAGAAATAATTCCCTAATAGTTATGGCTGCCACTTCTGTACTGCATGCAAAATAGCCATCATTTCCTGCTGAGAGGTAGATGTGGCTAAATTCTTACCGAAAAGGTCTCGTGAAGGTAGCAAGCGCATTGGTTCAAAAAATATACCTGCATATCTATCCAAGGAAGTAGTGGAGACTATTTATGGGTGCATCTGAATGGAATTGAGCTGAGCGATGACACCATGTGAATTCTTCTTAAGGATTTTTTCCAGGCGATGTGAACTGATGATGCAGAGAGACCCTGGTTGTAAGCCCATAAATTTGTGTTGTGCCCCATTGAATTTAAACTGCATCCAAAGTTCAGCAAATTCCCATAAGATGGGGCCAAGTGTGCGTAACCGTTGAACGCCCAAAACCACATCACATCCACCTAAGGACAAGGAAAACATGTCAGAGCGTAGGTTATAATCTTCCATAGAGATATGCACATTGTGACACTTCCCCTTGCAAGGTAAGGTGCCCCCATTGGCAACAATGACTTCAAAGTTGGAGAAAGGATGGACAAAAAAATCATCCTGTTTGGCAATTCGAGGGTCAATGAAGTTATGAGTGCTACCGGAATCAATGAGTATGGTAAGAGGGAGCTTCTTGAAGTATCCCTTGACCCGCATTGTTTGTGGGGTGGTGACGCCGGTTACAGCATGGAGAGATATCTCAGGTGGGTCGTCCTGAAATGGGGTGTCAACAAGCGGTTGTTGAATGTCGATCTGATCATCCACTGTATATGTAGCTTCTTCACCAAGTTTTAAGGCAGGCGGAGAATCCACATCCAAGAGATAGAGCTTTTGTTGAACACATCTATGTCCCCGAGTGAATTTCTCATCACAATTATAGCAAAGCCCTTTATCTCGGCATGCCTGCATTTCTAGTTCAGACAAATGCTTGATAGGAGTTGGTTGAGGAGAAGGCATGATGGGAGGTCATTGGGAACCCATATTTCTGAAGGGAACAAGGGTGGGTTTGGAGTGTTGTTGAGCTGCAATCTTGTCCTCGGCCAGCTTAGCCAACCCTAGGACTTCCATCATTGTGTTGGGACAAAACATTTTGACCTCTGAGCGGATTTCATCCTTGAGACCACTGATAAAACAACTTTTGTAGAATTCATCAGACAATCCTTCTGTGTGATTGGCCAATTTCTCAAATTTTGTCTGATACTCTCTCACTGTGCCAATTTGGTAAGTTTAGTGAGTGCTCCTGTGAAATCATCAAAAGAACTAGGACTAAATCGTGGCAAAATGAGTTGGCAAAAATCTATCCAGTTTGGCTCGGGATGAGCTTTGATGTACCAACTGTACCATTGAAGGGTTCCTGTTCCAAATGAAAGGATGCAAGTGGAACTTTTTGGACATCAAAAGTATTATGCAAACCGAAATATTGTTCTGCTCGGTATATCCATCCAGTCGGATCAGTACCATTGAAGCGAGGAAAATCAAGCTTCGGCCCACGAAAATTGTTGGAAGAAGAGAACCCGGTGGCTGCAAAAGATTCTGGCTATCGGTTATTGTTCATGGCTGAATGCTGAAGATGGAGGCTCAGAATTTTTTCATCCAGATCTTGGAGTTTGGTTTGGATGGCTGCAAGTGCTTCCTACATGGTGTTTGCTCCTGCATGGGTGACAACCATAACCAGGTTTTTTTTTTTTTTTTTTTGGGTGGAATGGGTAGAAAAACACAAACAGAAGTTGATTTAGTAAAGGGAAATTTGGATTGGGGAAACAATCTGATGGGTAATTGGGGTTTGACTAGATTTTGGACACTGTCGAAAGGAGAAGAAAGCAAAAAGGGGGATTTCAAAAGCGGGGTGATAGAATGAGAAAATTTGGCAGAGAGGGACAAAGAAGCAGAATTCAAAAAGGAATTCTGTGGTAAAATTTGAAGGTGATTGGGTGAAATCCAAGGAAGTTATGGCAAACCCTAAAAATAGACAAATGTCAGATTTTGGGCTTTGGGAAGGGGAATTGGGGATAGGGTTCTCAGGAATGAAAGATGCAGAATGGAATGATAGGGGTTCCCCGAAAATTTCAAGGGAAACAGACTGAAAACAAGGGAGATATGGATCGGCAACCGCGGCGCGGAAGGGATCCGCAACAGATGGAGCTGCAACGATGCGGAAGGGATCGAAAATGCTTGGATCTGAAATGACGACTGGATCTGGAACGACTTTCAGAATAGATCTAAAATGGCTGGATCTGGAGAGGAAGTGATCGGCAATAGTTCAACTGAAAATAGATATGGACCCTAGGTATGTGCAGCTTCCTAACAGTTTAGGGGTTTCACTCGGCCACCAATGCTATCTAACGGCTTGCGTATTGGGGCAGTACCCCTCACTCCACGGCTCAAGTAAAACTGATAACCGCTTTGCCACAAATGACAGCTCTTGGTTTACCTCACAGGTGGGAACTAGTCAATCAGGTAGGGGTCGTTGCCCTTTTCGCTGGCAGGTCCTCTCAATGGGCCAGCTACTTCGAGGTTCCTGTGGTACTCCTCACAATGATTTTTAAGGCTTATCCCCAAGTACTTCCCACAGTTAAGCGGATAGGGATTATTCTCAAATCCGAACCTGCAACATACGCGAAAAAAATTTGGCAGAAATTTCACCCAGCGAGCCCAAGAAAGTGCTCTGATACCAGATGTGATGCACCTGCAACAATTAATTAATAAGAATATGCAAAATAGTAGAAATAATAGAACAAAATCACTTTTATATTGATCACGGGCCACTTCGAGGGGGCAACCTCCTTTGAGCAAGCTCAATACAATTAACTTCACGGTGCCTTCAATTACCTCAACACACACTTATATACTAAGTCTATGCCCAATACCATGAGTCAAAACCATGGGACATATAATACTACGGGACGACTTACAAAGCATATGCGTCCAATACTATGGGTCAATACTATGGGCTAATATAAACTACGGATCAACAAATACTACGGGACGACTTACAAAGCATATGCGTCCAACAACAATATGCTAACATAGTAAAGAGAAGGGTTTACATAGGTTCCTAACAAACTGCGGAAGTATTCAAGTTTGTCTCCCGAAATCCCGGAGAGTTTTCCTCTCGAAATTGCGGAACCATTCAGGTTATCCTCCCGAAACTGCAGGAGCCATTCGGGTTTTTCCTCCCGAAACTGCGGGAGCCATTCGCATAAGCCTCCCGAAACTCTGCAAAAGACTTAGAAATTATCTCTCGAAGCTGCGGGAGTTATTTTGGAAAGACTCTTGAAACGGTGAAAAATTCGGAAAAGCCTCCCGAAGCTGTGGAACCATTCAGGTTTCCCTCCCGAAACTGTGGGAGTCATTCACAAAATCTCCCCCAGAGCCGCCGAAGGACTTAGTGTCTTTTAAAAGAATCTTAAGTCGTTTCCTCTCGAAGTTGCAGTAGCTATTTTCGAAAGCCTTCCGAAACGGCGAAAGCATTCACGTTATTCTTCCGAAACCCCGCCGAAAGACTTAGACCTTTATTGAATTTGTGGAACCATTTCAAAAATCCCTCTCAAAATGGCGGAAGAATTCAAGAAAGCCACTCGAAACGGCAGAAGCCATTCGCCAATCCTTTCCGAAGCCACCGAAGGACTTAGACTTTCATTCAAGTTGCGGGAGCCATTCGCCAATATTTTCCGAAATAGCGGAACCTTTAGGTTTCCCTTCCAAAACTGCGGAAGCGTTCGAGTTCTTTTCCAGGGATACATTCAGGAAAGCCTCCCAAAATGACGGGAACCTTCACGGAATTGTTCCACAATTGCGGAAGCAATTGGCATATCTCCGTCGAAATTGCGGAAAGAAACCCATTATTCTCCCGAAACTGCGGGATGACTCAACGAAACCGCTCGCGACAAGTTTCCAAAGGTCGCATTTTGGAAGTATTCGCCAATCTCTTCCGAGGCAGTTCACCATAATGTTTCGCAATTACGGGTGAAACTCATAAGTCTGCCCCGCAAGTAACGGTAGTGCACAAATGCCGAGACGGCTTGAAGTGACTGCGCTGTACAAAATTTAAAACCCCGTTTTAATGGTACCACCAACCCCATTTTTTAACCGTTATTTTTGTCTCATCTCCATGTCAAGTTACCTTTGGGTTTTTTCCCATCCATAACGTGGTCGCTAGACTTTGGCTGCATATGTCGTTATTTTTTTTTAAAGGCCACCGAGGCCCCTTTGGGTTCTCGTTCCTACTAGCTAAAAACTGTAAATGTGACCACCTGAGTTTTTCACCGGCCACATTCCAGGCGTCGTCACCCTCATTCAAAATTTGAGCCGGCCACACAACGTCTCATAAATATTATTAATAATAGTAGTGGTCGGTTGAACCCCTCACCTTTTGCTAAATGTGGAAAGCAGTCCCTTGTTTCATCATAATATTGTTTCAATCCAAGCTCACCCACCATTGACCATTAGAAGTGCAACGATGGAGGATACCCTCTCTCTTAGGGCTAGATGGGAAGCAGGTTGTTTCCACATCGTATGCTTATCCTTTCAGAAACATGCCAAACTTTGTCCCCTTAAGATAATCAATGGCTCAAAACTATATTTCTTGTTTGGAGTGATTTTATTTTGCTTCCCTAACATGCAGCTTCATAATTTGTCTATATCTCTCATTAGCATTTTGAATTGGTACTTGTCTTTGTTAAAATCTCATAACAAGTTGCACATTTTTATAATGACTTGTATTTGGTTGCTAGCAAGGATAAGCCAGGATGCCAAAGGGTGGTAGAAAGAAAGCTAAAGTGATGGAACCAGAGCCAGTACCACTTAGGGCTGAAACTATGTTCCAAGATACTAAGTGTACCACTGACATTCCTCCCGAAGTCCGTTGGGGCGATATTTACAGGATGATCAGGGACTAGGATATTTCAAATGCATTATTGGAAGAAGAGCAGATCTAGCGCAACATCAGAACTTCAAGCATAGCTAGGGCTTCTACCCGCCCTGAATTATTCCCATGTTTTGAAGTGAGCCAGTGGATATTGGAACATGATAATGTAGATACAAGAGTATTACATGAAAGTAGGGGAGAGGCCATCGCCTCATTCCACCCAGCATATATTGCTGCAGCCTATAAGTTCTCACATCCCCAACAAGCTCTGAGTGATGAATGGTTGGGCCAGATGAACAATATTGAGATGGCCAAAAAATTATTGGTCGCAGGAAAGCACTTAAGAAAGAGAGGTAATGATGAATACGATGTTCAAAACCTAAGACCTCCTTTTAGGTTAATCGCCCTAATGCTATGCAAAATTTTCAGCATGCCCGATGGCACTGTATACAGGATACAGTAGTCTCCCATCATACACTTCGTAGCATTCAAAGGGACTGTGTTTGACTAGGTTACTATCCTTTCAGACAGTTTGGAATCCACAGTGGCTGCTGCAAGAGAAGGTCTGGCCTTAAAAAAGTCAGAATTTTACATGTCTTCCTACCTCATTGACTGTGTTTTGGGCAAGCTATCTTTCCCTAGCTTAAGTTTCACATGGGATAAAGCCAACACCCCGGTCTACACTGCTTACAAGATAATGTGGGCTCAAAATTACAGAGCTAGCTATAAGCTCATCTGCGAGGATTTCATCATGCCTCTATATGAACAGATATTCAAGGAAGAGCCCAACTATCTGTCAGAAAATGCCATGGACATCCTGAAAAACTATGGAGATTTTTATTTTTCAGAGAAGGGCACCTACCTCAGGATGTTTTGGGGGACTAAAGCTCCATACATTTTTCCAAAGTATGCCACTGACTATGTAGTCCTCAAGGAAGCAGTGAGACAAATTTTCCTTGATGGAATCGGAGCAGTGCTTAACAAGCAGCATAAGGCTTCTTTCCCTCCTTTACCCTTCTGCATAGGAGCCTACAAATTCTCAGGGGTTGCATCAGCTGAGGAGTTTTTTCAAGAGCTGAAAGCTTTCCACTTTGGCAAAGTAATTTTCCATAGAAATGATAAGTGGGGGAAAGTTGCCGAGCATTGCAAAGAAATTTATTCTCATTTTGAATATGCTCATTATTATGATGCCGAGGAAGAGGCATTCAGAGGCATCAGCAACATGACTGAGTTGCAGATTTGTCGTCAAGGAAGTGGAGCAAGCTCTGGCTCTACCAAGGCCCAAAAAACCATCCTGCAGAAAGAGAAAGAAGCAACTTATGCCCGAGCCCAAGAAGAGCAAAGGTTAAAAGAGGAATCAAAGTTGCAGCAAGAGAGATTGCCGCAAGAAGCAGAAAATGAGAGATTGCCACAAGAAGCAGAAAATGAAAGGCTGTAGAAAGAAGCTGAGGAAGCCCAGCAACAGAAGGAAGTAGAAGATGCAAGGCTGCAGAAAGAAGCAGAAGACGCGAAGCAGATGGAAGAAAATGAAAATCAGCGGCAAACTGAAGAAGAAGAGAGAAGGCAACAAGCTGAAGTGGGGCAAAAGATGGAAGAAGAACTCAAGATAGTTGAAGATTCCTAGGAAGGTGGCTCTAGCACCCAGGATATGGAAATAGACATATCTCAAGCAGGTGTCTCCGGCACCCAAAATGTGGAGGCGGACACAGCATAAGTAGGTGTCTTCGGTACCCAAAATGTGGGAACAGATTCAACTCAAGAAGTCCAGACCCCACTCGCAAAAGCAGAAATAAATATAATAGATCTCCCAATCATCTCTTACACTCTATTAGAAGAGCACACAGTGTCTCGATGGGATGAATTTGTGTATGATAAGAAGAAAAAGGCAGTGGTCCTAAAATCGGAAGAGAGGATAAAGAGACTCTTCCAAGATGATATCGTTACTTGGTGGGAGACCACAGTAATGCAAAATACAAATAAGGCTCCCTTAGCTATGGCATCCGCCGCTGTAGAAGCAGCAAAAGCAATGCAGGACAATGTGGCTGATATAGTTAGAGAAGTTGAGTCGACAAAGGGGAGAGCTTGCATGTTACAACATACTGTGGCTAATGAGTAGGCTTACGGGGATCTCATAGTGAACATGTATAATCGCCTGTCTGTTGAGCATAAGGAATTTTCAGAGAAGTATAACCTTTTAGAAGAAGAAAAGGAGCACCTGGCAGTCCAGATGATGGTTGTAGAAGCAGAAAAGAACGATGCAGAAGCTAGAGTGTCCCATCTAGAAGCAGACAAGCAGGTATTTGTTGAGCAATTAGAGCAGGTAGAGAGCAGAGCAATAGATATGTCTCCCTTCCATGAGCTGTCCTGTAGCATTCTGAAACAAATTCATGACACTCAAGAGCTAATTTTTGAGGAGGTGTGCAAGTTCAAATCCATGGTGGTTCGATTAAAAGAAGTTAATGCAGAGGCCAATAGGCTTAAGGCTAAATATACTTGGGTTAAGGCGAACATCCTGAGCCAGATAGAATGGAGAGAAGGAAAGGTGGATTTCCCCAAGCATCTCCCATTCAAATATGTAGATGGTTTTAATGAAGACATATCCCTTTTGGAATTTTGCAGAAACTGTAGCCTTAAGCTAATGGCTAAGATCCAAGGGACAATGGATAAAAGTAATAGTCTCTATCAAAAAATCCATGAAGTGCATGATAAGTGCAAGTTGAGTTTCCCTCAGTCCCTTGATGAGTTCTCGAGCAAAGAGCAACGTTTTCCTAACTTGAAGGAGGAACTGGATATCCAAACAAAATATGTGAAGAAGATTGATGTCTTAGCCATTGATGATTTCCATCATTATATTGGGATGTCATCAATGCACAACCATTTGCTTAAAGGAATCCACCAAGCAGCAGTTGTGGAAATTCAGGGCATTGGAGCAGAGCTTAGTAAAGATGTGACTTCCCAGAAAATCTTTCCCCCTTCTACAGCAAATCTAGTTATCAGAGACACTGGTGTCTGGTTCAGTTACATTGCTGAAGAAGAAAAGAAAGCGGCAGCAGTAGCAGAAGTAACAGCTAGCCCGAGTGCTTCTCTCCCAGCAGCAGCAGCAGTAACAGCCAGCCCGAGTGCTTCTCTCCCAGCATCAACAGCAGTAACAGCTAGCCCGAGTGCTTCTCTCCCAGCTAGAGCGCCTTCCCAAGAGTGAACACGCTGATCCTAAGGCATTGGTTCCTATTTCGTTGGCCTTCATATGTATAAAGCATAGAGCCATTGGACAACTATCCTTTTCTTTTTTCGGGAATTTTCTGTTTTTTAAAAAGGGTCACAATTTTTGTTTATTAAAAGGGAAAAGTCTGTAGGAGACAAGTGTAAAGAGCCAGGTGGCATCCCAAAGGGAATTTTGTAATATTATAAATAGAATTTTAGCAAACAGTGTTAAGGACTTTTGGCAGGGAAATAATTTTTTGAACTTGTACGAGCTATCTTGCACTTGTTTCAAGAAAATAAAATCTACCTAATAAGAGCCTGGAGAGGTCTTTTGCATGGAAATGGAGATCGGATGCATGTTGGATTATTCCTGTGACTTCTATACTTTACTGTGAGATCTTTCTGTACTGTCTTGAATTATTTCTTTGTATTGAATGATCTCACTTCTCTCTGTGCAAATGAATTCTTTCTTTCATGAGTAATAGAATATGTTATATCTGTATTAGAAGCTATCTTCTGATATCTCATGCTTCTGCTGTGGATGTATCTTTAAGATTTAATGGCTGTCTGTTGAATTTTAGGTAACTCTTCCAGCACATTACTCATATTCACAATTTTCTCCTTGCAGGGATATTTAGATTTATTTCAATTTTAGACACAGATTTGTTTTCCAGTTTTGCATTCAAATTAAATTAGTTAGGCACTTGCATATCATTCTAAAACATAAAATCAAAAGAACGGTGGATCGGGCCATAACCAGTATAGTTGGAGCAAATCTCCAAACCCACGGTTGCTGGAACCGCTAACTAGACAGATTCCCCATACCAAACGGTGGACAATCTAATTGGGATAGTCTACTGGGGAGGATCCCTTTCTGATTGATGCTGCGATCTTCGGGGTATCAACAGGACCCAATCATTTAATTCTTCCAAGAATTGTTTGAGGTAGTTAATGCCTTGGGAATGAAGAGGTATGGCAGCCAATTTCGTGTATGGGCAGGCCATCAACCTGGGAATTGTTATTTTGTCTCCTTGGCCAAGAAAACACCCACAAAATGGTGTCCCAAGCCATTCTGAACCAAGAGTCTTTGCTCTCTCACGCAGTCTAAACAACTAGGACTTTTCCCATCACTTTTTTCACCCTTTTTCTTGCATTTTCCATACCTGGGAGTTCTTTTTTGCATTGGACAATAGCTGGGAGAGAAGGGCCACGATTTGGGACTGTTATTGAGGCCATTTTTGCCCCAGAATGTCCATGGACGTTTTTCTAAAAATAGATTTGGCTTCCCAAGGTTGTTCCCCATCTTCTAGTTTCGTTTTTGGGTTTCCTACGTTTTTCTGAAGTAAATGAAAACCCCATCTTTGGGCGCCTCACTGTAAAAAAAATGTCTCTTCATGCTCAACACTTATACTTCTGTGGTTATGTGCATCCCTGTTTTGTTTTGAACCTATGAGCAAGAAACTTGGAGTGGTAGTGGACAGAATTGGCTTGATAAACCTAGTGAAGGGAGTAACCTCTCAAGAAGATCAAGAGGGCTGGCTACACTTCTATGCACACCTGGGACACTCTAGAATTGGAAGGTATGGCCTGAGGGACTGTGAATTGGTGAAGGGAATACTTCCTTGAGTAGGGGTGTGTAGGCATTGTGGGTGCCAAGCTAAACAGATCTTGTAGAGGTATCCATAGCTTTGTGGTTGAGCTCACTAGCTTAGCAATTATTCCTTTCCATTTCATAGTAGCCTGATAAACCCAATTGTAGATTGGCTTGACACATCTTGGTGTATGGTTAGCTATGTGTGAGTCTACTGTTCCCTGGTTCCTTGTAGAAATCATGCCCAGCTCGAGGGTGACAATTGCATCAAGAGGTTGATAAGCACAACTGGCCTATGCTTGGGTGGAACGTTGCAGTTGCATAGCCAGTTGCTTGGGACTACTGTTATAAGATAAGTATTCTCTTGTGTTAACTCCCCAATTATTATTTGATGAATATCTTGAATGTATGATGGATGTGTTATTGATAATATTTCCATTGTGTTTTTCTTATAATTACACACTCCATATGTCTTTTATATTATGTGAATGCTTGGTTAAAAGTTTATGGGGCTAGATGCCCGGTTTTAGCATCACGTCCTCTCTATCATGCTGGTATGGTAGGAGGGGACATTACAATATCCATCATCGTCATCTTCTTCATCATCACATCTTCATCAACTTCATGTATCCCCTTGAAAAAGGAAATTAAATCAACCATACAAAGGCATACAATAGCGCATATGCGCAAGGACGCGTGCATGCTGTTCTTAACGCGTGTGCACTGCCAGTCATGTGTGCGCATGTTTGCACGTGCGTGTAGTTGCACGTGCATGTGGCTGAAGTCAAATTGATTTTGGCGCCCTTGCAGGCTTCGAATTAGCTTTAGATTGCACCTTTAAGCTCGGTCTGATTTATGCCTGATTTATAGCAAAAAACATCAAATGCTGTACCTTTCGGTTTTTAACAACTAGTTCCACATAAGCTCCATGAGTGCACTGTAGATTAAATTGCACATGCATGTCGAGATTTGTGTGGAGATTCTAAATATATAATTTTTGAATAGATCTGTTGTTGTTTTCTATTTTTAATTCATTTTTAACTGCACTCATGTCAAATTTGTATAAAACATAGGTCGTTTATTTGGCCTATAACTTTTGATTGGCTTACCTATTTCGAAAACGGAAGAGAACCCGCACAAGAGCATGAAAGTACCTACAACCTAAAAAAAATAGAAAAATATTTTGATTATTTTTAGACCATGATATGGTGGTTCAACACTTGACCATGTCATTTTAGGGCTTCACTGAATTAAGTAATTTAAAAAAAATATAAAATTGACTTTTAAAATTTTGGAAAAATATCCCCACACAAGATTCTTCTGTTACCTACGCCTCTACATATTTTTTTTCTTGTAAATTGAAAATTTACATAGAAAATGGGTGGCTCAACAAAAACATGTGCATTATGTTTGAGAAAACAAATAACATACCACTCTTTGAATAATGACATTTTGGGGTGGTTATACCACTTTTCCATAAATAAAAGTTATATATTCCAGAAGGTCATCCATTGTTCTACGTTTCATCTATTTACACCTAATCCAAAAACGTTTTGTAGGCACCTCTAATAATTCATTTTAATAATAATATTTATATTTTTCCATAATGTCATTGCAACTAACGTGTCATAATTGGGTATCATTACCTTGCACCAGCCCTTGGATAACACCATCAGATCATAATTAAAGAAGAAGACATGCATAAGACAACTTTTCGTACTCAGAGTGGACATTATGAATTTTTGGTGATGCCATTCGGCTTGACGAATGCACCAACCACGTTTAAGTGCCTAATGAATAATGTTTTTAGCAAGTACCTAGATAAATTTCTTGTAGTGTTTATTGATGGCATACTAATCTATTCAAAGAACGAAAGTGAGCATGAGGAACACCTAAGGTTGGTGCTGCAAGTTCTAAGAGAAAATCAGCTTTATGCAAAGTTATCCAAATGTGACTTTTACAAGGACCAAATACAATAGTTGGGTCACATTATATCATCCCAAGGTATTGCGGTGGATCCCGAAAAAATCAAGGACATAATGAGTTGGCCTACTTTGCAAAATGTAAACGATGTCTGCTCTTTTATGGGATTAGCCGGGTACTATCAGAAATTCATTGAGGGATTTTCCAAAGTGGCTCATCCTATTCCTTTAGAGGAAGGAAGTCAAGTTTCTTTGGACAACCAAATGTGAAGCTAGTTTTGCAAAGCTTAAACAGTTGCTAACTTCAACCCCTATTCTAAAAGTTGTTGATCCCTATGGAGACTTTGTGGTATGCATGGATGCATGCAAGGAAGGATTGGGAGGTGTGTTAACGCAAGATGGTTCGGTGATCGATTATGAATCTACAAAGTTAAAGACGCATGAAGTAAACTATGTGATGCATGATTTAGAACTGGCTTCCATAATTCATGCTTTAAGAATGTGGTGACATTACCTTCTTGGAAAAAGGTTTGTTCTTAAAACTTATGACACTGGGCTGAAATATCTTTTTGAACAGCGAAATTTGAATGGAAGGAAAGCAAGGTGGTTGGCTTTCTTAAGCGAGCTGGACTTTGAAATTCAGCATATCAGAGGAAAAGAAAATAAAATAGCTAATGCACTTAGTAGATGCATTGTAGCACACGTTATAGCACACATTAATCCATTTTAGTTCGTGCTCCCATGATGCCTAATTGGGGGAAATATATTAAATGGATTGTAATCCTTCACGAGTTTGATCTTGATTTTGCTTCATTGAAGTCGGTGAAGTCCTTAGTTTTCGCAGAGCTTATGTTAGATTTCCCGAGACATGATGAGGAAGTAGTCCATGAAGACTCATTTGTGGATGAACATTTATTTCTTATCTTGTTGACAAACCCTTGGTATTGATACATTATTATATACCTCCAAACTTCGAAGTTCCCTTCGCATTATTCACGAGATGAACGATGGCTTGTGAGACATCACGCCAAATACTATGTCATTGTCGGTGACACTTTGTATCATCACGGAAAAGGCTCCATACTATGTTGTTGTTTAACTCATGAAGAAGCGGAGCTAGTGCTTAATGAGTGTCACGACAGGGTGTGTGGTCATCGCTTATCTGGGCTTGAGACAACCCAATGTATCTTGCGAGCGGGTTACTTCTGGACCATGATATTTAAAGATTTTGTTAATGTCATGAATAGATGTCACCCTTGCTAGGTGTTCTCTTGAAATGTACACTCGCATCATGCCCCTCTTCATTCGGTCGCCACCGTTGATCCCTTCACCAAGTGGGGGTTGATTTCATGGACTACAACCCAGCTTCGGCTGGGGGGCATCACCATATCATCATGACCATTGACTACTTTTCCAAATGGGTTGAGGCCATGTCGACCGTCAAATGCAATGGTGCTACAACATCCCACTTCGTATTCAGTCAATATATAGATCGATTCGGTATCCGAAAGGAGATTGTCACTGAACATGGAAGTCACTCCCAAAACAAGATGATGACGGGATTGTCACTTAAGCTTGGGTTTCGACAAGATCATTCATCTTCATATTATCCCCAAGTGAATGGCCAGGTCGAGGCAGTAAATAATTCCTTAAAGGCCATTCTCCAAAGGAACATCTGAAAAAGCAAGAGCAATTGGCACATTATGTTATATCCTTCTTTTTGGGCATATCAAACCGTAGTAAATACTTCCATCGGTTTCTCACCTTTTCAGTTAGTACATGTTGTGGAGTCTATCTTACAGATTGAATGCGAAATCCCTTTATTGAAACTAGCTATAGAGCTCCTGCTTGACACTTCAAATGATGAGAAACGTTTGATCCACCTTGAAAAGCTTGATGAACAGTGTCGAGATGTCGTTGTGGCTATAGATGCCAACAAACATCATGTTAAGGTTCAATATGATATGTCTGTCCGTCCCCGGCAATATGGTAAAGGTGACTTGGTCCTCCTTTATGACCAAGCAAAGGAGCCACTGGGGGTAGGAAATTTTAACCCCATGTGGCACAACCCTTACATTGTGAGACGTGTCCTTGAGAAAGGAGCCTATGAGTTAGATTATTATGAGGGGAATGCCTTGAAGGAGCCTAGAAATGGGATATACCTCAAGCGGTATTATGCTCGAGCTGATTCTTTTGTATACTATTGCATAGTTTAGCTTTTCTTTGATTTTTTGAGTCTGTTGATTCGCTTCCTTTTGGTTGACAGATGTCACCCGAATCTCTAGTGTTCCTAGGATTCATGAATGGGGCCATCCATCATACGCAGAGACTAGCTTCTATTGCGTGGGTTATTTACTCACCCGACAGTCAGATCGTGTCATTAGGAGGTGCTTGTCTCAGTCCTACATCTAACAATGTGGCCGAGTATAGTGTCGTTATTGATTTACTTCATGATTTCATTTCTCATGGTATCCAATCTTTAGAGGTCCTCCTAGATTCGCAATTGATTGTGTATCAATTGAACGGTCGGTACTGTTTTAGGGATCCTACGTTACTAAGGAGGTTCTTAAAGGTGAGACTCTTGGAACACCATTTTAATTTTATTACTTATGTTCATGTTCCAAGACGTTTCAATCACACCGCTGATGCATATGCTAATTATGTCCTAGATTTCCATTTGTCATGTAACTGAAAGACACATTGAATCACACAAATCACATTCACACATTTTGTACACACATAATAGTAGAGTCGGAAAATCATAGTTTTTTTTCATTAATCAAAAAGTGGTGTCATAATACAAAACTGGAGCTCGTAGCTCTCAAATATACATCTGATACAAAAAATAGGGTCCCATGGAATCTAATCCCTATGGGGAGCTCTAGCCTCCTAAGCTGGATGAGTTTGCATGTAGTAATGGACGACATTGGCTATGCACCTAAGTATCTATATCCACGTCCTTGGTAACCCAACAACATGTCTCTGCATATCTTATGGGAGACGCTCTACCTCGATCAAGGGCAACCAGTTAGTCATACGAGTTAGGTTGACCAACACATTCTCCAGTGTACACTCTCTCGCCGCACCTACTATCTCCCCACCCTTGCTTATGCAGCGGTGTTGTGGGAAAACCTGAGGTCTTCGTGGAACCAAATGTGCCAGGAAGACAGTCAAAAATTAATATATGACACCACACTGTAGCTAGGGTTTTCACCCTATCTTGTGCAAATGAGCACCTACTAAGGATTGTGGAATCCTTAGCAGCAGTGTAGTGTTAATAGTAAAAATCTAATGCAAATAACAGTAACTAACGAAACTACAACTAAGCATGTGCATGGTAAAAGAAATTATTTCTAACATAAAACAATAAATAAGAATCTCAAGAACACAGTAAAAAGATTTAGGTTTCTTCTTTCATTAAAATGGTACACAATGGAGTTACATGGGTTTTACCTGAGAGGTGAGGTTCGTGGAGTGTTTGCAGCCAGCCGTATGATGAAGGGTGCTCCAATGCTCCAACGTCCTAGTCTTATCCAAAATGCTCTTGATGGGCCAAAGGGTTGAAAAGCACAAATGGTGGGCTTTGGGTGAATTTTTCCAGCATAAGGGTAGGATGAATAGTGGACAGGAAATGGGGGGCTTCCACCCTCTATTTATGGATTTTTTAGGTGGAGGAGTGCTTAACCCATGGTTTTAGGCAAAGAGTGGTTTTAGGTCAATGGTTTAGGGTTTCCCCTTCATTTTCCCTCCTTTTCTCTCCAATTTGAATTTATTTCCAATTTTTATTCCCTTTTATTTGATTTTGGGAATATTTAACCCCTTTTGAGGGTTTTTGGTATGTTTTGAGGGTTTTGGATTAATTTGAGGAGGATATCATTGACTTTTTCCTTTTGGGTAATTATTTGGGGACTAGAATGGTAGGAAAAATGGTTAACAGAGTCTTGTGACTAGGGGGATGAGCTAGTGAGCATTTTTTAGGTATTAACAAATTGCCCCATGAGGTGTGAGGGAAGGATCTCATCGTATGGCTGATAGACATCATAGGTTCTGTCATTTTCCAGAGGTCTGAGCATTGTGATGGAGAAGATCGAGAACTGGAGCATGGCCTCCATGCGGACAGTAAAAACTGAAAAAATATGAATGAATGAGGTACAGTCTCAATATATGGACGAGGCAGGCATACCCATGCTCATATCAAGATATACAAAAATAATGAGGCCCCCAAAGGGGACCTGAATAAGACATGTGGAACTACTATGTACATCATAATGGTCCATGGGGGACACAAAGCTGGGACATACACATTGTTTGACCATGATCGATCTGAAGAGCTAATACAGAGAACTTTAATAACTGATGCTCTGCTAGATCTGAAGGTGTCCAACAACTGGGTGGGCTCAATGACTAAGAGCCAAAATCTCAAAGGTACACTAAATTGCATTGGAATTGGGTACTCAAGGAAGCATGTGGTTGGCGTGCTTTTGAATACCATCTCCAAGTGCAACCCGGATATCCGTAGGAACATACAACTGGGGGGTTTCGAATAGACTCAACAATGTGTTAGAGTCAAGGGACATTCTAGGTCTTCAACTAATAACTAAAGGGATCCATACCCTGTATGAGTCTCAATGGTGTGATCAAGTTGTTGAAGTCGAGCACGTGAGAAACAACCATTCATAGAGGAATTAATGGATCATTTTCGAATGGTCTGTAGGCACTCACCACTGATGGTGTTGAGTCCAAGGCATAGGGACCTCTAGGTCTATCCTATGGAATAGGTGGGTTTGCATCGATAGAGGGAGACCTCGCAACTACCAATGCAATGATGTTTCCTTGATTGGAGCACGAGGTGTACAACCAAGAGGTGATAGTACTAGATGTGATACTGACACTGTGGGGGGATGTCAGGGTCGCAGAGCGAGGGGAGGAATCAAACTTCCTTTGTTCAGAGTATGATGGCATGGTTGACCTGGTAGCATATGAAAATGAATTTGGGGAGGGGGATCATAGTGTAAGGGACCTAGGGTTGTGACTGCAATGGAGGATACTCAAGGAGGGCACTGATAGGTAATATTAGGAGACTCGAAGGGTGACACATCGAAGAATAATCTGAACAAAGGAGACCATACTTGGGGGGTTTCCATAACAATGAGACTAGCAATGATTTATCATGGCACTGAGAGGCACCGTTAGGTCCTTCTTCATGTTTGAGGATCTCAAAGAAGAGATAGAAGTATGCTCAAAATGGCAATGTCGTGTGGATTATACGGGCCTAGGAGAGTGCATGCTCATGTGTGCTTTCAATTTTAAGGAGTTTGAAAGTGATAAGAAGACTCTGAGGTGGTCGGAAGGTACCTTCGTGTGGATTTGTGCGAGCGTAGGATGGTGAATGCATGTGGTTGATTTCATTTTTAGACAGTCAAAAATCAAATAAGAAGAATCCAAGAGGTTCTTTTTCGTATGTTAGTTTCCAATGCCCGAAAAAGCATAAAAGTGTGAAATGGAGAACTCTTCTAGTCGATGTGACTAGAGTATTCCTTTTTCATAATTAGTCTATCGGGTCCGGAAATGGGATAAACTTATACCTGATAAATGCCCTTTCAGATACTTTTAGTGAGCTTGAAAGGAAACAAGATTGCTCAACGATATTTTCATTCTGTTAGGAAACAATATTGAATCGAGGAGGAAAAGGGCATGGAAGAGATGCGCAACAAAGGTCTTAATGAGAGCAAGAAATGGTCTCAAGAAATGTGATTCCAGTGGCGAAAACAGTGTAAAAAACAGAGTTGGCATGCAAATCAAGGCGACGAGAGGCCTGGAGAAAGTGCCAAAAAAGATTTTCATGAGAGAAAGAAATGATCTCAAGCATCATCAAGAGTGCAGGAATATGAATCTGGTAGTGCGAACGATGCAAAAAATGGAGTTGGCACACAAATCGAGGCTAGGGGAGGCTTGGACAAAATGCCCAAAAAGATTTTTGTGAAAGTGAGAAATGATCTCAAGCATCATCATGGGCGCGTGAGTATGAGTACGACAGTGCAAACGATGTGAAAAACGGAGTTGGCACACAAATCGAGGCAACAGGAGGCCTGGAAAAAGGGCCCAAAAATATTTTCGTGAGAGTGAGAAATGATCTCAAGCATCATCACGGGCATGGGAATATGAATCTGGTAGTGCGAATGGGGTGAAAAAATGGAGTCGGCATGGGCCTTCCATGGGGTGGGCACATAAATTGAGGCGATGGGAGGCCTAGAAAAGGTGCCTAAAAATATTTTCGTGAGAGCGAGAAATGATTTCAAGCATCATCACGGGAACGGGAATGTGATTCTGACGGTGTGAATGCTGCAAAAAATAGAGTTCAGATTGCTCCATAATGGTCAAAATAAGTTTTGAAAAAATAGTTGTAAATGGGGTGGGGACCCTTGTGACATGAGTCATTGTCACTATTCGAGCAATCCATGAACAGTTGTAGCGTACATGGAGACAAAGTGATGGAGAAATTTGTCTCTTCCCTGTAAACTTTGCAATTGTCATACTGTATGGGGGGATGGGAGGTCTAAGATGGCTTGGACCTTTAGGGGGTCTACAGTAATCCCTTTCTGAGAAACGATGAAGCCTAACAAGAGAACTTGGTATTTGTGATAAAGAATGAAAACTTGTCGGAGGTCATTCAGTTGGTTGGATCATTTCTTGGATCATGCAGTTAGATAATCCAAGTATACTAGAATGATCTAAGCTAGATCATGGAAACAATATGTCATGGCTCGCTGGAAAGTGGTGCCAGCATTTTTTAGACCGAATGGCATGACGCGGTAGGAAATGATGCCCCATGGTGTGGTAAATGCAGTTTTGTATTGGTCCTCTTTTCGGATGTGGATTTGATTGTATCTAGTGAAACCATCCATGAATGATAGAACTTCATGTCCTCCACAAGCGTAAACGAGTTGGTCGATGAAGGGTGTGGGGAAATTGTCCTTGCGACAGGCGTAACTGAGATCACGAAAATTGGTGTAGACACAAATTGGACACCCATGTAGTGTAAGTGATGGGATAAATGAATGCAGGTTTTCGCAGTTTCTGAATGTCGGATTTGATGGCGGGGAGATTGGATGGTTGAATGGGTCTTTGCTTCTGTCCGATAGGTGGGACATCCTTCCAAGTGTTGATGTGGTGTTCGATGATGGCAGGGCCAAAACCAGGCATGTCGGTGTAGGACCAAGCGAAGATGTCTCGAAACTCTTAGAAGAGCTTCTTATATTCCACAACCTCTTGTTTCATACAAGAGGCACCTATGGTAATGAGCTTGGGTTGGATTCCCGAGTGGGAGATATCAACTTGTATAGTGGGTGAAATGTTCACCATGTTCCCCTCTTCAAAGGAATCGGGGGCTGGGATCGGGTTCTTAAACCAGTCCACCTTATCAGGGAGGAATTCCTTCGTATCGATTGTCAGTTGGTTGGCCACCGTAGAGGTACACTCCTCAGGGATAAAATATGACCGATGGTGCATATCATCTGAGGGATAGTCAGGTTCAGTGATTGCTTCGAGGATTTCCTCGTCGTTGCAGAGGCGCTGAGTTGTCAAATAAATCGGAGGAAGGCTAGATGTTGGAGGTGCGTTGTGCGTATCTGCCGTAGAAATCATGTATATGGAGTTAATCTCTTCCCACAAGGCGGGTACTGGGGGGTGAATATTCTCGATGGTGGTGACAGATGAATCTAGAGAATACTGAGTTAACTCATGGAGGGCCAATCTATATTCTGGGAGCTCTGGGAAATGGTGAGACTAATGGCCATAATTTCCATAGATGGGGAAAGTATGGTTGGTGCATAATGCCTTGTTGCGTTGGTGGGAGGATGGATTTAATTCGACTACGGAGATGTTGGGATCATCATCCCAAGTTTGCATGTGATTTTGGATATTGGGCAGCTGGGGGCAGTTATGGGTGGCATGGCCTAGATTGTCACATAAGGAGCACTTAGGGGTGTGCGAAATGGTGGTTGAGGTAGCGCAGGCCTCCTTGTTGGCGGGGTTGTGTAAGTTTCAGGACCTCTGCCCCCAATGTTTCTGGGTGGTGGAGGGGCAGGGTTTGTTGTAGATGCAGTTCCCACACCGGGGGGTGGGTGGTTAGCGATGTTCTCCACACTAGGGGGTGGGCGGTAAAAGGTGTTGATTGGTTGGACTGTGACGCAATGAACCTTATTGAAAAAGGTTCTTGCTTGACAATTCAACACATACATATGATGTGTACACAGGACTTGGTGTAAAACAGGATGCCATGAAGTTGCCTTGTATTACTTCTAATCAATACAATGTTACACTGCGAAATTAAAATACTTGTGAACACCTAATCTAAGTCGGCCTCAGCCTTTGCAATATAGAAGTAAAATGTGTTGTGTCTCTATTTCGACCTTCAAACTCTCTCGGCCAATACAATAGGAATGCACTCGTTGAGCTATGGATCTGATCTTTGCTGTCTGTAGATGTGTGACTTTCCTATCCAATCTACAAAACCTTCTCTGAGCTATTCTCTTTTTCCATTTTTCAAACTGAACTTCACTCCTTGCGTGGGAAACTCTTCCTCCACTCATCCAAGCCCTCCACCCTCTACTTTGCTGCTAGTGTTCCCTAGATCACTTTGATCCTTGAGACACGCATTCTATGTCAGTTGATCTTTCCATGATCCTGCAGACCTGGAACTGTCAGCACCCCTATCGTGCTACATAGCCTCCACCTGTGGTGACATCTATCATGTCTTCAACCACTTTCCATAACTATTATTAACTTCCTTAGCAACCCTGGACTATTTCCAAGTACTCTCTTTGACTTCTGCGCATCTTTCTAACAATTTATAGTAATCCATCATGTCGGCCATATTTTCCTCTGTCAGCTTCGACTCAAGCCCAACCTGTCAATGTCGTGGTCCGACAACATGTCAAGCTTACTACGACTCTGAAGCAACTTGTTTCCTATCGAAATTCACATGTCGACTGTCGACTATCGTCTGTTAACCAACTGGCATATCGACTCTCGACCTCTTTCCTCTTGTCAATGCACCTCGACAACTTCTGCTCGACTTGTTGACTTCGATAGCCAACCTACTCATATGCTCCAGTGGTTGTCAGAACTCCCTCGGGTCAGTCTCCTCATGTTGATCAACTTTGACTGAGTTTCCTAGGCCCCGATGCTCCTGCATTAGACTCCCTTGGTGAAAAAGAACTCAACTGCTCCATCAGTCTTCTGAAATCTGCTTCGAAAATCCATGTCGCCTCCTGCAACTCAGCATCCTTCCATCGCACCAAGTATTCCTTCCTTCATGAACTGTGCATACACCCAACTTCACGTTCCTCTATTACCTATGCGATCTCCTCCTTGAGTCGATCTGGAATCTGCGTTGTCTAGTCGATGTTTGACAGTTTTTCACTTCCATTGCTTGAGCCTTCTTCGAACTTGTACAGATCTAATACATTGAATGTTGGTAAAATGCACATGTCATTTGGCAGCTCCAACACATAAGCATTTTTTGAAATTTTCTTCAGAATCTTACATGGTCCAATCTTTTTCAGCTTCAGCTTGTTATAGGTTCCTGTTAGAAATCTCTCCTTGTGCAAATGTGCATATACCAAGACTCCTTCACTGAAATACTGTAGTCTTTTCTTCCCTGTCATCTCTCAACTTGTATGTCGCATTGCTCTTTTCTATGTGCTTTAACACATCATCATGAACTTCTTTCTCGTTCTCTACGAATGATTCTACATAAGTGCTTTTCCTGATTTCTGTCAGCAACTCTACCAAATCCATGACTCCATGTGGGCTTCTTCATTCAACAATCTGGAATGGGCTCAAACCTGTCGACCGATTCATAGAATTGTTGTATGCGAACTTTGCTTGCGCCAACATGTTCTCCCATTTCTTGAGTCTATCGGTCGTCAATTATCTCAGAAGGTTTCCCAAACTTTTGTTACCGCCTCGGTTTGTCCATATGTCTGCAAATGATATGCCGAGCTAAAATACAACCTTGTGTCTAGTTTCATCCATAGGGTTCTCCATAAACGACCCATAAACTTGGTATCTCTGTCCAATGTGATACTCTTCGGCAGCCCATGCAATCTGACTACTTCATTGAAGAATAGTACAGCAATGCCTGTGGCGTCACTTGTCATCCGACACATAATAAAGTGTGTCATTTTCAAAAATCTGTCGACTACAACAAATATTGAGTCGCTTCCGTACTACGTCTTCAGAAATCCTAGCATAAAATCCATGCTCAAGTGCTCCCATGGGGTATTCGGTACCGGCAACGGTGTATACAACCCCGTGTTCTGACTTCTCCCCTCTTCCAATAGGAAAACTCTACAATGTCGAACCCACTTTCCGACATATGTCGCCATCCCTGGCTAATAATACTTTTCTTCAACTAATACCTTAGTCTTGTCAATGCCAAAATTAATGACTCACTAATCCATCGCTATGCAACTCTCGAATTAGGTTTGTTCGCACGGATCCTCTAAGGATACACAACTGTTGTCCCTTGAATAGGTATCCCTCTTGGATGAAATAATCCAAGTATGGAGTCCTCTCTAAATTCCATGGTTCTCGACAAGCTTCCCATGATTTTGCAAAATCCTCATCGGTCTCATACTCTATCTTCACCGACTCTATTCATGTTTCCTAAATTGTCCCCGTGTTCAGCAATGCAACTCTTCTACTCAGCATGGCGGCATTCTTGTTCGACTTGCCTGACCTATGTCGCAACATGAATGTATATCCCTGTAGGAACTCAACCCATTTCAAGTGTCGCTGATTTAACTTCGATTGGGTATCCAAATACTTCAATTCTTGGTGATCTATTGACAACACAAATTCCTTGGGCAACAAATAATTCCTCTACTTCTTCAATGCTTGGACAATAGCATAAAATTCCTGGTCATAGACCGAATATTTCTGCTTCGCATCATCCAATTTTTCACTGAAGAATGCAATTAGTCGGCCCTCCTGGCTCAACACTACTCCGATTGCTATTCCACTCGCGTCACAATCGACCTACAAAACTTTGTTGAAATATGGGAGCGCTAACATTGGGCTCTCAGTGACCTTTTACTTCAACTTGTCGAAATCTCGCTAGGCAGCTTCCGTCCACTTGAACTCCCCTTTTCACATGCACTCTGTCAATGGTGCGCATATCCGACTGAAACCCCTGATGAAATTCCTATAGAAAGTGGCAAGTCCATGGAAACTCTTCACTCCAGTCACACTTATTGATTCAGGCCACTCCAATATTTCCTTCACCTTTTCTGGGTCCATCACCAACCCTTTACCCAAGATTACAAATCCCAAGTACACTGGTTCTTCCTTTATGAAGAAACAATTTTGCAGGTTCACCATCAACTTCTCTTCCTGCAACTTCTGCAATACCTGTTGAATGTGCCCCAAGTATTTTGTCTTGTTTCGACTGAAAATCAGAATGTCGTCTAGGTAGACTATGACAAACTTTCCCAAAAATGGCTTCAGTATCTCATTCATCAATCGCATGAATGTACTGGGTGCATTAGTCAATCCGAATGGCATGACTAACCACTCATACAACCCTTCCTTCATCTTGAGTGTTGTTTTCCATTCATCTCCTTCTCTAACCCAAATATGGTGATTAGTGCTCTTTAGGTCTATCTTCGTGAAGTACTTCACTCCACTCAAACAGTCCATCAAGTCGTCCATTCTCGGCAATGGAAACCAATACTTGATCATGATTTTTTTTATAGCTCTGGAGTCTGTACAAATCCTCCATTCTCCACCTTTCTTAGGTGCTAATACTATTAGTACCATGCACGAACTCAAACTTTTTTGATCAATCCTTTGTCCAACAACTCTTGGACCTGTCAGTTGAGTTCTTGACCTTTTTTCAGACTCATCCTATGCGGTGCCTTGTTTGGCAGACTCGACCTTGTAATCAAGTCAATTTGATGGGATATGCTACTTGTTGGAGGCAATCCTATCGGTGTCTCATCGACCACTATGCTTCTAAACTCTTCGAGCATCTTTCTGACTTTGACTGAAATTTTCTCCATTGTCTCCCTATTGACACATGGTCCCTTCGAAATGATAGAAGACTACTTTTCCTCTTCCATGAGGAATTCTTTTGTTGAACACATCAGCACTCGTTTCTCCCAAAAGTTTCTCTCGTAGTGCTTACAGCTAGCCTGCTCCTCTGGATTCAGCTTAAGAGTCCTCTGCATGCCATTATTCCACACTATGAATGTGTTGGCTCGACCACCATAGATCATTTTCTAATCATATTTCCATGGTCTTCCTAACAACAGATGGCATGTGTCCATTGGGATTACGTCTCACAATACATTCTCCTCTAACTTCGCGACCTTGAAGTTAATCAGGCACTATCTGGTCAACTTCACATGGTGTCCTTTCTGAAACCATGAGATCTTGTAAGGGTGTGGATGTTCTCGACACTTCAAATTTGCTTTGTCGACCACCTCTATCGACACAAGCTTCTCAGTGCTTCCACCATCAACTATGGTCTTGCAACGCCATTCGCCGATTCGCACCTTGGTTCGAAAGATCACCTTTCGCTGTGTTGGCTCTTTCTCCTTGTGTCTGTCATCCAGAACCAGTGTCTTGCTAGCTGTCATGGCCCGACTGATATTCTTACCATCTTCATTACTGTCGGATGCTGATTTTTCCCTCTCGTCGACTTGCTCATCTCTTCGACGTCTGAGCTTCGACTCCTCTACAACTTGTAGGTTATATGGACATTCATATGCCCTGTGTCCCACTCCATGACACTTATAACAGATTATGGATGGTCTGTCAGCCCCTTTTCTATCGGATGGACCACTTTGACCATACACACCTCGACCGCGTGTTCCTCGACCATCGTATCGGTTTTCTTGCAGTTTCTCCCTTGTTGATGTCCCTTCCGCATGTCATATATCTTCGACAATTTCCCTCCTGTAACTACTACTTTGGCCTTTCGCGAAAATAGTCTTCTCACCCTGACCGGTCATCCTATGTCTGGTCGCTGCATATTTCCTCGATAGTTTCTCTTCTGCCTTCAGAGCTAACTGGTATGCTTCACCCACTGCTCTGAATCTTGACATGCTCAATTCATCCTGAATGGCATATTTCAAGCCGTTCACATGCCTAGTGACAACTTCTTCACCTTCATCGGTCTGGCCCGACCTTATTGAAAATATATATAACTCTTTCGTGTACTCCTTCATGGTCATCTCTTTTTCTCGAAATTTTTGCAACTTTTAGAACAAGAAAATCACATAGTCGTTTGGCAAAAAATTTCCTTTCATCTTAGCGACCATCCTATCCCAAGACTTCATTTTCTCCTTGTCCTTCTTGACTCTGTCAGCCTAGACATTGTCCCACCACAATGAGGCATGACCCTTCAACCTCAGACATGCAGTCTTAACCCACTTGGGATCCTCGATCTACTCTATGTCGAAGTATTTCTCCATTTCTCGGAACCAGTCGATCAAATATTCTGGATCCAGACTTCCTGAGTAGGTACGAACTTCTATCTTGGTCCAACCTCTCATCTCTGTTAGGAGTTTGATCTATTTTTCTTTTGGTTCTTGTCCCGCGGCTTCCCGAGCTTCCACTTCCTCAACTTCCTTATCATTGTGGTCTAGCACATTAGGAATACAACCATGCCTTTGATTTTTTTTTATCGATGCGACTTCATTTGTCAAATTTCACATTGTTCGGACGCACTCGTCGAACATCTCATAATCAAATGTGACTGCTGTGCCACATGCTCTTCGTCCTCGGACATTAATGCCTCTGTGATCCATTTTCAACCTCTGCTGAAACTCCCACTCATCCAATCACAACCGAAATTTCAGAGTCATGCATAACTCTACCCAACCGCAGCTGAAGCTATAAACACTCTTGCAGACTCTTCTTCTCAATGAATTGAACTGCTTCAACTTCTCTGATATAGTTATCCTACAAATCTCAGGATGTTATCACTCTAATACCAATTGATGCAAGGTGCCTTATCGAAAAAGTTTCTTGCTTAACGATTCAACACATACACATGACGCTTACACAGAACTTGGTGTAAAATAGGATGCCATGAAGTTGACTTGTATTACTTCTAATCAATACAGTGTTACAATGAGGAATTAAAATACTTGTGAACAGCGAATCTAAGTCGGACTTAGACTTTACAATACAGAAGTAAAATTTGTTGTGTCTCTATATCGACCTTCACCCTCTCACGGCCAATATGATAGGAATTCTCTAATTGAGCTGTGGATCCGATCTCTAATGTCTGTAGATGTGTGACTTTCCTATCCAATCTACAAAACCTTCTCTGAGCTCTGCTCTCTTTCCAGTTTTCCAACTGAACTTCACTCCCTCGTCAGCGACTCTGCCTCCAATGATTCAATCCCTCTTCCTTATACTCTGTTGTTGATGTTCCCGATATCACTATGATCCCCAAGACACGCATTCTATGTCTACCAATATTTCCATGATCCTGCAAACCTGCAACTATCAACGCCCCTGCTGTGCTGCACAACCTCCACCTACGGTGACACCTGTCATGTCTTCAACCACCTGCAATAACTGCTATTAACATCCTTAGCAACCCTCAATTGTTTCCAAGTACTCTCCTTGACTTCTATGCGTCTTTCTGACAAGTTACAGTAATCCATCATGTCGTCCATACTATCCTTTGTCAGCTTCGACTCAAGCCCAACCTGTTGATGTCACGGTTCGACAACATGTCAACCTTACTATGACTCCATGGAAACTTGTCACCTATCGACATTCACATGTTGATTGTCGACTGTCATCTGTTGACCAATTGGCATGTCTACTCTCGACCGTTTTCCTCCTATCGATGCAGCTCGTCAACTTCTGCTCGACTTGTTGATTTCAACAGCCAACCTGCTCATTTGTGCCAGTGGTTGTCGGCACTCCCTCTGGTAGGTCTCCTTATGTCGATCAACTTCGACTGATCTGCCTAGGCCCCGATGCTCCTACATCATACTGGTTGGAGAACAACTTGTGGTGTCGGGGGAGTAGTGGGAGTAGGTAAATACCACATGTGTAGTCCTCAATTTAACCCAGGGAGGTTCAGCGTAGCCATAACTGGGGTGCTTATTACTCCTAAAGGTGGGAATAAGAATGGGATCGTATGGAACGGTGTCGCTCCAACATGACTCACTACCAATGGTGGTTGTGGAAGCAAGGGTGGTTGTGGGTTGGGCACTGTTTGGTTAGATGAAATTGTGCACAGATAAGATATCTCGACTGCTGGTGGGGGCGGTGGGATAAACCTAAAGGAAGATGTCATGGGAGTTTTAGACTAGATTTTGGGTTCGACCTTGGACACCAACAAAGTGGGTGTTCCCAGAACCGGTTGTTCAACCATGGGGAGAACATTCTCTGGTGTGGCGGGGGCATTGGGGTTGTAGTAGGTAAGTTGGTCGATTTTAATGACCCACCCCTCATGGGGGAACATCATGATGCAGAAGACTGATGAAGCAACAACCTTCATAGCATAGATATAGTTGCGTTCGATTAGGAGGTTGTAATCAAGTTTTTCGTTGATGACCTCAATGTCTGTGAGGATGGTTTTCCTAGCTAACTGGACTGATACGTTGGCCAAGAGGCCCTGTGGTTGAGCCGAGCGACCATCATAAGCTTGCAAGGCGGTCATGGATGGTTGTAATGTAGGTGATCTGAGCTTTTTCCATACGAATGTCGACATGACGCATGTGGAGCCACCTTCATCAATTATGCATCGATGGATAACAAGATTTCAAATAGACATAGAGACTTGGAAAGCTAGGGTGGAAGGCATGCGTGGTTCAAATTGGTCCAGGTCGAATGCCATCATTCATGTGTCAGAAGGGTCAATAGTGCCAATGGCGGATAACAGCCTTGCATTTGGAAGTACAATTCTTTACAACCTCTAGAGCTGACATAGTAGTAAGATATTGGGCTAAGTCATCCATAATGTTGTAGTTGGGGGCCGCGTAGGCGTTTTGGTTGTTGTTTATATGTTGTAGTGGAAAGTGGGGAGCTTTGGGGTCCCCATTTCCTGGTAGTCCATTGGGGGGTATGCGTAGCAACTGATCAATGGGGAGAGTGTTAGCAACCCTTTCCGCCATAATGGCTTCAGGAATGTGTCTGTATTGATTTCTACATGTTTGGAGGTTGACGTCAGCTGATGATATCATAAGCAGGTGAAGGGTACCCAAATCCATAGGTTGATTGGTGGGTGCAGCATACATGATTTGTTTTTGTTGTGTTGTGGATCCTTGAGGAGGAACCATCGGTTGGGTGTTCACGACTCCTTGCATGGGCAAGGGGTTCTGTAATAACATGGGTTGGTTTTGGGGTGGTGGGGGGTTTGGTTGTGCTTGTGAAGCCGCATGACCCTATTGTTGGGCGTCGTCAGTCTAGAGTTGGAGAGAAAGCTCCAAATGGGGACAGGTGTGTGTGTAATTTCTGAACACCCCGCATATAGAACATGGGTGATTGGTTCGTAGATTGGGGTTGTTCCCTTGACGAGGTGGTATGTCAAGGATCTGGTTGGCTGCGGGGGGGTTTAATATTATTAGGGGGGTTAGGTTGTTGTCTGCCCTGATCTTGTGGTTGGTTGTTACCGCAGTTACATCCTCATCCCAGATTCTACTGGATTAGCTGGTTTAGTTGGCCCGACTATTTTTGTTGCTGGTTCTACTGGGCGTAAACTTTCCCTTGGGGATTAGGACGATTCTGAGTTTGGTAAGGTGTTGGGGCTTCTTGCTAAGGGTGGTATGTGGGAGGGGCTTGGGGTTGAGTTGGAGGTGTTGCTTCATACTATGGATAGTAAACTGGAGATAACTGTTGTTGTGCAAGTGCTTCCTGCGGGGGGTAATAAGCAGGCGGAGCTTAGGGTGCGAGAGGGGCCTGTTGATGGAAATAGGCATTGGGTACTGCAGGAGGGTTGTAGTGTTGTGGTGCATGAACATAACATTTTTGTGGACATGATGGGGTGGTGAGCCATGGGAGCATATGATGTAATTGCTCCATAATGGGTTGTGTCCCGCAAAAGGTCAGGGCCACTGGTGGGAGGCATAGTAGTATAGGGATGGTTGTGGGATGTAACGTGTCCAATGATGCTGTTGGCAGCATGGGATTCCCTTGGCACATCGCTCCAGGAGGAGTCATCGTGGGGAGCATCTGATAAGATGGAGTATAGGTAGCTAGATTGGGTGTAAATCAGGTCGAACTATTGTGTTTTCAGGATGGCCTCTTCCTCAGATTAAAGCCGTTTAGATGCCACATCCTTGGAAATTACTGGTATCAGAGACTTGAGGAATCAATATAAGAAAATTTGGTCATCCAATTTGATCTTATACAAATTGCGTCGTTTGCGTCGTTCATGTATATGGTCTGTGATATGGGTGACTGTGTTCTGCCTACAAGATAGGAGGATCTTGACACCAGCGTCATAAAAAATTGGTAACTGGAAAAACTACAAAAAGGTTGAAGCAAGGGACATGAATGTGAAATGGGTCCTATGTGGCTAGTCAATGTACCACTTGGCTGCAGCACCAATGAAGGTTGGTTGTAATACTTGTAAGCGAATAGAGTTGTCCACTATGGAGTTAGAGGAACACCGTAAGTGGAAGGACATGATATGGTTTTGGTCCTGGCCTAAGTGGGGCATTTTTTAGCAAGAAATATTTTGGAACTACGGAGCTGAGTGCAGTTTAGTTGAAGGATTTTTGGTATGCTGCGAAGTTGCATGCAGCAGAGCATTGGAAGAGCTGCGAAGTTCAGAGTTGTGAGGATACAACGGTGCAATGTGGCCAGTCTACAGGGATCCGGTAAAGCAGAGTGTTGGACAGAAGATAGCACAGATTCCGGTTAGACTATCGGCGATCTATTTTTGGTAAAGATGCTCTAGGAGTACCAAGCGATGGGTAGGATCAAAGTGGAAGAAAGCGATTGGTCACACACATGAAAGATACCACTACCTAAACTAGTCCCACGAGACCGTTAGAGGAAGAATGACTTGGTGAAAGAGACCTGTTGGCATGCATGCGATGGGAAGGCCGATATTGACATGAGGCATGCGCTGAAGGTGGCCATGATAGAAGATTCACTACCAAAAGCCAGCAATCCGGTTTTGGGGAAACTGTGACAGTTTTGTAAACCTAAGGGTTTTTTCCTTCGAATTGTAAAGACATGACCTACGGGCATGATATATAAATAAGGCATTTTTGTATGGGAAAGGGTTACTCTTCATTTGGTATTTTTCTCATTATTGATTTGATAAATATCTGTTGAGGAATATTTTGTAAAGGCTCTACAAGCTGAGTACACAGAGGCCTGTTGAGAGAGAAGAGAGTCTGCAGCTGAGTGTGCAGACAAAGAACTATTGTACCCTTCCCAAAAGACTAATACAACAACAATTCTTGTGGACATAGCCTCCATCCGAGGGGTGAACCACGTTAAATCCTGTGTAGTGTGACTGTTTACATTTTGCACTTATCTGTTTGCTTACATTGAATGCTTGTATTCTCATTTACCAGTTGTTATGTTAATAATATGTTAAGTGTTACATGAATGAATGAATGTTAGATGCACAATATCTCATGTTTGTTAAAGTATGAGTCTATTGAATAATCACATGGATGTGTAAAGTTCGGGTTGTACAACTCTTCGACGTGCAGCACCAGGGGTGCGCACTAATGTTTATTCTGTCTGTTTGTATCTGATATGTAGCTTAATAATCTAAGGCAGTAAAGGAATGACTAAGTGTTAAGTGAAGTCCTTATAGTGGTTAAGTTCACAAGAGAAGCATATGAGTCAGTTGTGCTGTCCCATTATTTGCAACAAGTCCGAACTGTGCAGTCCGTAGATGCGCTAGATGCAAAAGTTTCTTCGCGTATAGATGTAGGACCGCGATGTAGTCTATTGTCGCACAGTCCTTAGTTTGAAGCGCAGGTCCAACAGTGCGCTGCGCAGTAGTCCTGTCAAAACAAATCATCAAATCACTATGGAAATTTGATTCCGTAGTGCCCCCATAGCTACACCTTTGGTGAGACCTCAGCCTGTTCGCAGGCTATTGCCGAAAGGGCTAGTGAGAAGGGGTTTTGTTGGTTCCTTGAAACTACGAAGAACTTGGGTCTACATTGGAAACCTCTAGATCAGTTTATTAAGCCAACATATGATTTTGGGGGTCTTCACCTCCCTTTCCTTTGAACTAAGGTATGTCCAACGGGAGGTTGGTAAGCATGGGAGGCCATGTGGGATCATGTCGAATTGGGTCATTAGTCAATCTGTCTAGGTTAGGGAGGTTGAGACTTTCCATGAATGGAAAACTGGTTGGAGAATATGATGTGAATGCTAGGGCATAAGTGCTAGTGGTAGAAGTAATGGTGGGGTTGTTTCCCCCAATGTGTGGAGCAACAGTGTGTGTCATGATGGGGATCGTGGGTTCTCCAGTCAAAGGTGTAGGCATTGTATACGAAGGGCCTACGCCCCCAAGTATGGTATGGATCATCAACGGGACTGTAGTTGGAGCAAAACCGCTAACTTTAGGGATAGTCATGACGACAGGAATGCTAGGATTAGGTCCTAGAGATGGTATGACTGGGATGGATGCTTAGGTGGTAGCTGGGTTGGTGGTGGATCCACCACCAACCATCCCTCCAAAGAAGGGGTTGGGATTCACTCCAGCCATGGGGCTAGATGGAGTTGTGTATATGGGGTTTTATAATTCTGAATCATATGTGAAGTGAGGGGTGTCTGAGTCTGGTGATGCTGCTCTATGCCTGTGGTGAGTTGTGTCGAGTGAACTGTGGTGTGCAGACTGGCCCCGTAGGTGCCGAGAATGTCTCTGAGAATCAATGGTGATGATGTAAATAGAATGAGTGGGTTGTGGGGACTAAAAAGCTAAAAAATCCTAATGCAACCATGTGTGCAAGAGGAGAGCGCAAAAATTATGGCACTCAAGCCAACAACAAGCTCGAAACACTTGTTGTAGCAGCTGTGCTACAATAAGCAGAGCATCAAGAAAACGTGGTTAAAATACCAACAAAAAGGGATCCTAAAAAAGAAAAAGGTATACTCGCTAATCCAAGGGGGGTATAGGAGCATGCAAATTCCTAAGTAAAAGATATCGATTCTCCCACAAATAGTATCCTCTGTAGGGTGATGAAATCCACAGTCAGACGATACAAAATGTGGAACCAAGTAGGTGGGGGATATCCCTCTACTAAGAGAGATCCCGGGTAAAAGAGCCCTAGGAGAATGAAAAATAGGCTATCGCGTTCATGGTATGTCCAAAAAAAGCATTTGTCGTGTCAGTCCTTTGGTCACTGCACCCAAAATATGGAAGTGCAATGAGGACAACGAGTAGGTGTCCTTTGGAACTAGGTGGAGTGCAGCAGTCCACGTAGTCCGCCAGAACTAGTCTCACGACTTTCCCTCCTAGGGATGAGGCCTTTTTTGACAAATCCGTCTACAACCATACCAACAAATAATAGGGGATTTCGGTACCCTAATGGACAACTTCTATGTTTCAAGTGTGAGTGACGAAGGGGTGTTTTTTGGATGCTTATCCCTAGCATCCTACCTAGCTAAAATATTCTTTTATGTTCCCCAAGTGGGGTTAAATGTTGGTTGAGTTAGGTGAATTATAAGGCTCACTTGAGTTAATTGTAACAGAGTGTGTGCACAAGATGTTATGTCCTATATAAACATGTAAATGATGGAATTTGAAATGCCTAAAAATTGAAAATGCTGAAATTAATCTATTATGTGAAAACTTAGTAACTTGTTGGAATGTAAATGTTGACAATAAGACTTTTCCAAATAAATCAGGAAGCAAAAATCAGAAAAATATAGCTGATGGGAGTGGGTGCAGGCTAGACAGGTGGCTGTGCAATGTGTAGGAAAAAATATTACAAAAAGGTAATAATGGCAGGAAATTGGGCACAGTTATCAGGTCTAACTGCGTGGCTTGGGGCGCAGCTATCATGTCAGACTGCGCGGCCTGAGGTGCAATTGTTAGGCCAGATGGCACAGCGTGGGGCACGAGTATCTATCCGGATGACACGACCTACAGCATAGTTGTACGTCTAACATTCACACTACAAGGATCGACTTCCGGGTTGATAGACGCAGGTGTGGCTTGGTTGTCAAGATGGGAAACATGGCTGGGGCACGACTGTCAAGATGACATACGCAACTGGGGCATGACTGTCGATCTGACAAATGCGGTTGGGTCTCGGGTGATGGGATTGGAGCTAAGGTGTGGGTTGCATGGCTGTGACGGACGATCTTTTACTGCGAGGATCGGGGTGGAAGGTGAGGGCAGCGGAAGAAGCCGTTGGAGGAGAGACTCGGGATGCAGTCGAGTCGAGTAGAGGACCGCTAGGTTTGTGGCTGCAGAGGGTGGCAGGGATACTGCAGCATAGTCTGTTAACGATCAAATTAACACCCTAGTCATGTGACAAAAGAAGCACATTTTTACCATGTGCTCAGAACATGAAGACAGAAACATAAGTACATTCAGAGACAAGTCCTCTTTGATCTAATTACTTCTCCTATCAATGGAAAGATTAGGTGAATACAGTAAGAACCTAAAAAGACAAAGTTCAGTGACTGAACGGCTCATAAAAGGTCTAAAACTAAGCTACACCAATCAATAAGTGAAGATGAATGCATTAAAGTGCATTAATTGTACTTAAAGTATGTTAAAGTTGTGCAAAAAGCCTAAAAAGTATGGAAAAGTGGTTTTTGAGATAAAATAATCAAAAAAGGATGAAAAGGGATAATCCCACATTGAAAAGAGAAACATGAGGGCTAACTTCCCAATGCTATACAAGTTTACAAAGATCTATATTCATTAATCAAAACTCATTAAGATCTAGATTCATTTAAGAATTAAATTCATGCACGATAAGCCAAATTCAAACTCTTAGCTGGTAGAAACTTGAATCCATTCAAATTAAAACTAAGAAGAAGTACATACTTACCAATGATCTTGGTGTGAATCCCTCTTCCATTGTCATGAGCTTCCCTTCTTTCACCTTTGCTTTTGAAGAATTTGAGCTCCTTCTCCTCCTTCAGAATCTTTTCCGCATGCCTTTGCTCCTCCTTTTCTCCCTTCTACAATGCCTCCCATGCCTTTCTTATATAGCATTGGGAAGTGAGCCCTCATGTTGCTCTTTTCAATGTGAAATTATCCCTTTTCATCTTTTTTTTATTATTTTATCTCAAAAACCACTTTTCCATAGTTTTTAGGCTTTTTGCACAACTTTAACATACTTTAAGTACAATTAATGCACTCTAATGCATTCATCTTCACTTATTGATTGGTGTAGCTTAGTTTTAGACCTTTTATGAGCGGTTCAATCACTAAAATTGGTCTTTTTAGGTTCTTACTGTCTTCACCTAATATTTCCATTTATAGGAGAAGTGATTAGATCAAAGAGGACTTGTCTCTGAATGTACTTATGTTTCTGTCTTCATGTTGCGGGCGCATGGTAAAAATGTGCTTCTTCTGTCACATGACTAGGGTGTTAATTTGATTGTTAACAGTTGTGTTAGTTGTTTGGTCACTGCACCCAAAATATGGAAGTGTAGCGAGGACAACGAGTAGGTGTCCTTCGGAACTAGGTGGAGTGCAGCAATCCACTTAGTCTTCCGGAACCAGTCTCATGACTTTCCCTCCTAGGGGAGAGGCCTTTTCTGACAAATCGGTCTATAACCGTACCAACTAATAATAGGGGATTTTGGTACCCTAATGGACAACTTCTATGTTTCAAGTGTGAGTGACGAAGGGGTGTTTTTTGGATGCTTATCCCCAGCATCCTACCTAACTAAAAGATTCTTTTATGTTCCCCAAGTGGAGTTAAATGTTGGTTGAGTTAGGTGAATTTTAAGGCTCACTTGAGTTAATTGTGATAGAGTGTGTGCACAAGATGTTATGTCCTAGATAAACATGTAAATGATGGAATTTGAAATGCTTAAAAATTGAAAATGCTGAAATTAATCTATTATGTGAAAACTTAGTAACTTGTTGGAATGTAAATGTTGACAATAAGACTTTTCCAAATAAGTCAACAAGCAAAAATCAGAAAAATATAGCTGATGGGAGTGGGTGCAATCTGGACAGGTGGCTGTGCAGTGTGTATGAAAAAATATTAGAAAAGGGTAAAAATGACAGGAAACCGGGCACAGCTATCAGGTCGGACTGCATGGCCTAGGGCACAGCTGTCATGTCAGGTTGCACGACTTGAGGTGCAATTGTTAGGCCATATGGAGCGGCGTGGGGCTCGATTATCGAGCCGAATGATGCATCCTACAACACAGTTGTCAGTCTAACATCCACGCTACAAGGCTCATCTTCTGGGCTGATAGACGCGGGTGCAGCTTGGCTGTCAAGATGGGAAACGCGGCTGGGAAACGATTGTCAAGATGACATACGCAGCTGGGGCATGGCTATCAGGATGACATATACGGTTGGGGCTCGGGTGATGGGCTTGGAGATGCGGTCTGGGTTGCATGGCTGTGATAGCCAATCTTTTGCTGCAAGGCGAGGGTAGTGGGAGAAGCCGTGGGAGGAGAGACTCGTGATCCAGGCGAGTCGACTAGCGGACCACTAGGTTTGCGGTCGCGGAGGGTGGCGGGGATACTACGCCGTAGCCCGTAGGTAGGGCAACAATGGCAAGGGAAGGGGCCATTGAGATGTAGATGAGGGCTACGAATCCGGAGAAAGGAGAGGCGCCTTTAAGTGCACCACATAGGATGGAAGAGATGCTGCGGTGGGGACCGTGGTGTGGGTTTGGAGCACTACAGTCTGGATAGTGAAAAGGGGCCAACGTACTACGACCGAGGTTGGTGGTGGGCCGCTAGGGTTGCAGCCATGGAGGGTAGTAGGGATGCGGTGGCAGGGGCTAGTGGGTGATGGCTGTGACTTGGGGCTTGGGCAGCAGAGGTGGAGCGGACAGCGGTGACTGGGGATGCTGGCGTAGGATGGAGGTTGCGGCTGCAGGGAACAGTAGAGGAGATGTGGCCAAAGCCGCTAGTGTGGGTTTGAGGCCTGTGGAACAAGCCATAAGAAGAGGCTAAAAGTTGGTGGCTGGAGTCGTGGCTATGGGTGGGAGTTCTGCATCTGACCTACGGTTGCGGATGGGTGAGATCCGGCCCGAGCTACTGCTACAGACTGGGAATCTGTAGCTAGGATGTGGCTGTGAATAGGTGAGCTGCTGCTACAAACCGAGAATCTATGGTTGGGCTACAGATGTGAGTAGGTGATTTGTGGCTTGAGCTATTCCAGTGGATGGCGGGCCTGCATCTAGGCCATGGCTGTGAGCAGTTGAGCTACAGATGGAGCCGTTGTTGTGCAAACAAAACCTGTGCTTCATTGCGCGAAGAACGGTCATGGAAGACACAAGGAAAACTGAAAAAATGGTTGCAGGGGGTCGCAGAGACGGCTAGAGCTGAATCTAGGAGTATAGACCTCAAAAAACAAAGAAAAAACTAACTAAAAGCCAAAGAACCAACGGTTCAACTAGTGGAGTCACCAAACTGTAGCTATGGTTTTCACCCTAGCTTGTGCAAATGAGCACCTGCTAAGGATTGTGGAATCCTTAGCAGCACTGTAGTGATAACAGTAAAAATCTAACGGAAATAACCATAAATAATGAAACTACAACTAAGCATGTGCATGGTAAAAGAAATTATTTTTAACTTAAAATATTAAATAAGAAGCTCAAGAACATAGTAAAAAGATTTACGTTTCTTCTTTCATTAAAATGGTAAACAATGGAGTTACATGGGTTTTACCTCAGAGGTGAGTTTTGTGGAGTGTTTGTAGCCAACCGTATGAGGAAGGGTGCTCCAATGCTCCAATGTCCTACTCTTCTCCAAAATGCTGAAGATGGGCCAGAGGGTTTAGAACCACAAATGGTGGGCTTTGGGTGAATTTTGGCAGCATAAGGGTAGGATGAATAGTGGATAGGAAATGGGGGGGGCTCCAGCCTCTATTTGTGGATCTTTTAGGTGGAGGAGTGCTTAACCCATTGTTTTAGGAAAAGAGTGGTTTTAGGTCAATGGTTTAGGGTTTCCCCTTCATTTTCCCTCTTTTTCTCTCCAATTTGAATTTATTTCCAATTTTTATTCCCTTTTATTTGATTTTGGGAATATTTAACCCCTTTTGAGGGTTTTCGGTATGTTTTGAGGGTTTTCTTTCACTTATATCAAAAATCCAAAAAAAATAAATATTTCAAAACTTAGAAAGAGTAGTCTTACCAATGTCCCTGAATGCGGCCCTTGGTGGTAGTGGCATGTCATAGTCCCCTCTGAAGTCTATCTCCTCATAGGGGTAGTTGTTTATGGCGGTCACCTGTTTCCGCAACCAGTGGAAAAACTTATCAGTATATGGGGAAGTCTATCAGCCACCCCCCTTCCATGTCAATATCTCATCCCACCGGGTTTGGGATGGATCTCGAAGACCATGCGGAGGGACTTCAACCCTTAGAATCAAGGCCGATGCTCTCTCTCAAAAAAAGCTACATAATATGCTACCAAAACTGAAGTTTTTGGCCTGCCGTTGTTTTCTTTCTGTTAGCTGGTTCTTCATGGTACCCAACAACATTGTGCACTAGTCATACACCATCAGTCTCATGCTCTCGGTTGGATAGAATATCAACGGCCGTGAATCCTAATGTAGAGAAGCTGATCGTGCTATCCTCCCGAGCGTGAGGACTATAATATCCATACTTTGGCTCGTTATGGCCTCTATGGGGATCTGGATGCCCACCTTCTGGGTGCCAGCAATGCAGTACCTATCTATGTAATCACTGATAGTGATTCCACCTCCCATACTGCGATGCCAAAGACTAGCCACCTCCCCTCGGCAGGACAAACCAGTGATGAAGTATATATCTTCCACCTCCAATGGAAGTGGTTTCCCATCTAGATCAAAGTGTTTTGTCTCTACACACTAGTAGTTGATCAACGTGCTAAGTAATCGGTTTTGGGACCTCAAACCCCTAATGCTCCAAAATTTGTATAGGACTCAGGCTTGCAATGCTTGTTCGACGGCCAAATCTTCGCGAACTTGTTGATCTATGATGGCATGCTCCCTTTCTCTCCATTCCAGAACCATCCTAGAAGAAAACCAAATATTTTTTAGTGCCCATTTGTGTGAAAAACACTACCCTCAGCTATGAACACGGGAAAATATGTATATAGTCACACATATAAGCATTCAAAGTTTACATTGACCGCATACAGGAAGCCCACAACGCGACTTGTGAAGAAGTATCCCACGTACAGTGCAGAGTTGGTTTAAAACTTTTCCAAAAGAAAAAATTCACCACTGAGAACAAATTTAAAACTAATGAATTTGAAGAGGAAGTTGAGAGCTCCTACCTGAATCAGACGGCTCGAGATTTTGGGCCCACAACACCTGGAATCGTCGACTGAAGATCGGAGGTAAAAACTATCTGAATGCACTATGTGGAGTGAAAAGTGAAAACAATGTGGTAAAAAAATTGTTTTTTACTATTTATCAATTTTCAAACCCACTTTTATATAGTTTTTGCCATTTTTTGAGCTTTTTGGACTAATATGTCATGAGTGCCCTTTTGAACTTTTTTTTTTTTTTTTTTTCTAATGAGAGTGGATTTTTGGACCTTTTCACAACTTCGGCAAGTATATTCTACACCCTTCATATAGGTTAGGATGTCATTTCTCTTGCATTGTTGCATTTGACCTTATGACCAATTCATTAACCTTAGGTTACCCTACTTTTTACCTGACACAGTACCTTCATGTTGCTTTAGAAGTGTCGTTATTTGGTAGTAGGGCTTGTCCGACCATGGGTGCCCTAGTTAGATCCTTTTATGTTTTGGTTCCCATGATGTTGTTTCTCCTTAGGATTGGGAGTCCTTTGTAGTCACTGCATGGCATTGCGATGAAGATTCATAATCTACTTTATCTTATTCTGGCCATCTCCCATGAGGATTCCCCCGTTTATGTCGAGTTGTGATTGCATTGCATTATCCTGCTTGCCGCTTGAGCCTTGTGACGGATCCCACTTACTCAATTATTAGCCATGTGCCTGAGCACTTTTCCTTCCGAGCCAAGTAGAGCCTTAATTTATCTTTCACAGCTTGATGACCCTTTACCTTGAGGGAACACCCCTCCCAACTGTCCACATCTTGCACCTGCTTCCTTGCATTGATCATAGGTATGTTCCATTGCTTGGAACTAATTTGCTTTACATTTGACACTTGTTCCCTCACTTTTGTACCATAAGCAATTTTATTATTTTTCAAGCTTTAGAACATGAAAAAGACAAAAAAATAAAATAACTAAAAAAGCCAAACGGTGAAATATTTACTACCTCTTATTGGAAGCTGCCATGTTGCCTTTGAACAAAGCATTCATTTCCACTCCATTCATCATGATTTGGGACTTTAGTAGGACCTTAAGAGTTGTACTTGTTTCTCAGATCTTACTCCACTGGTTGGTTAAGCTTCCAATCATTATGGAGCCTTTGTTGATTCCTCTTGCATCGCATAATTATTATTATCTAGTACTCGAGTCTATGTTTCCCAAGACTATCCATCTGCGCATGCTCTTGTTCAAAGGAATTTTTGAAACCAAAGTTGACCACTCCTCAAATATCTTGACTATTGCATGTCGGTCATCCTTTATAGTCCGATCTTTTAATATGAGTTCTTCCAAATCTTTCAGCATAGCTATTACCTCGTGCTGGTTGATGGGGTATCCATTAATGCCCTCCTTCCAGTGAGTTTCATTCCGATGACTTCAACTCATTTATTCTGGAATCGAGACTTAGATTCCATTGAGTACCTCTAGGCTTGAATTCATTAGTGGTAGGTTCTCTCGCCATCGACAATTTTTTGAATTCATCAATGTCCCCTGATCGATGGATTCATCATAGTGTTCGACCTCAACAACTCTATTCGCACTTAGTGAATGTACTCCGTTCCTTGATGATGCCCATTTTCATTATTGGTGGTTTATCTCATGTCTATTAATGATATACATTAATGACCGGTAATCAGATGATGTCACATTAGGTTCTACTTCAGCAACTTTATTCACTTGATGGGTTTGCACCATAAATGATTTGTGTAGAAGACCCCATAATTCAATGGCATTCAGTATGCTAGTTGTGATTATGATTGTACTTATGGGATGTTATTCTCATACATTAGCAGTTTGTACCTTTAGTATGCACCAGTTGTTTCCTTTTCAACGGGAGACCATATCTTACTATGGGTCATGGATATGACCACTATGACATGTATTCACTATATACTTCCTATTTATGGCCACTGTATCATATTTTTGTATTGTACCAACATGTATTCAGAGATATCATTGTATTATGACAAGTGGGATACTCCTTCCATTTGTGTCTCCATCACTCCACTGATGAGATTCATAATGTATTTTGGCCATCGTAGTACCTTCTCTGACCTCAGACATTAGGGGGCATCTGTTACAATGTATTTTTCCACCCCGTGAGAATTTGTACTCTTTGGATTCCCTTACCTACTTCTAAACTCAAAACCAAACTTGTGCTTTCCACTGAACCCTATTTTTACCTATTTTTCCTCCTGTACACAAGCTACCTCATTACACCTCGCGTATACGCATATTGCTCCACTATAGCCAACGTACATCGAATTTTTGGTAAATAATAGTAAAAAGTCTATTTTTCACTTCCAAAAAGTGGTCATTGTGACCCTTTTCCATCCATGCATCTCGAAACGACTCGATTCGACCTTTCACCTACCTTTTGGAGGGTTATATATTGAGCTCTTATGGTGCATGGGAGGAGGAGAAAGAGAGAGCATCGAAAATCTATTGGATTTTTTCCATAACTTGAGTCTACATCCATTGATCCTAGTTGTTGTGAACCTTTTATGTTCACCTACCAAACTCTTGCATATCTTGTGAAGGACCGTATCCTTTACTCATGAGTTTTCCATTGCATGGGAGATTGAAGTAGTGGAGGCACAAGTGGAGGGACCCAGTGTTAAATTTTCAGAATTTACTTCAATTTGATCTAGGATCTTAACTGAGAGAACAACATGTACATCATATCTACACCATATCAATAATGGACATAATAATGCAAGCACACAAGAGACATATATTTTACTTGGGGAAAACCATAAAGGTGAAAAAACTCAATAAATTCCTCAGAGATAGATAGAGCAATGATACAACCAGAATACAAGAGATAGTCTTCTCCTAGCAATAGAGCCTTCTCCTCCACAAGTGCGCCACTCTCCCAAGTGTGAGTGAGAGAATAGAATGTGTAAAATGAGAGAGACACACTCTCTATTTATACACTAACATGACTTGACCTTTACTCAACTAGGTCGGCCTCAACTTAATCACTTAACATAATGCTGACTGGGCCAACCCCCAGTAGGGTAGTCTAATAACCCTTTGACCCACATGGCCAACCCCCAATAGGGTGGTCTAATAACCCTTTGACCCACATGACTTATACAGGGCCGACCCCAACAAGGTGGTTTAATAACCCATCAAGTATAAGTTACGACACTTACAATATAAATGACGACACTTTCGTATAGAGGAATAATAACATCTCTATAGGAATACAATATACATATATGTGAAATACATTCCAAAGTTACATATACATCAACACTCCCTCTTAACTAGGAAGGTATTTCTCGACATAGGTCTTCTAGCACAAGTCTTCTTCTCTGGATCATCGTCACTGGATAATCATCATCGAGTCATCATCATTGTCACTGTTGCTACTATCTCAATCAATCTCTGAATCTACTCATCATAGCGAGTTCTACAGAGCCAACCCTTTTTCATACTGGATGTAGGCCCACCACCTATAGGTCTTCGTCATCACTGGCCATACTGTGGAATCCTCAGGACTTATTATGTGCATCACAAAACCTCGAAAGAGCATCCCAGGCTATTACGATCACATGGCTCTACCTATAGGATCTCCTAGGGCCATATTATATGTGACCTCACCACAAAACCTCACAAGAGCATCCCAAGTTGTTACGAGCACACAACTCTACCTATAGGATCTCATAGGGACAGATTATATGTGGTCACCACAAAAACTCACAAGAGCATCCCAGGCTGTTACGAGCACACAGCTCTACCTATAGGATCTCCTAGGGACAAATTATATGTGTTCATGGAAAAACCTCGCAAGAGCATCCCAGGACTTATTACGGGCACACAGCGCAACCTATCGGATCTCCTAGGGACATATTATATACCATAGGAAAAAACCTCGAAAGAGCATCTGCCATATATCCTAGGGACAGATTATATGCCATAGGCAAAACCTTGAAAGACTATGTGTAGATATCCCAGGGCCAAATTATATGTCCTCCCAGAGAAAAACCTCGAAAGAGCATTTTCCAGATATCCCAGGGCCAAATTATATGCCATAGGAAAAACCTCGAAAGACTATCTGCAAATATCCCAGGGCCAAATTATATGCTCATCTACACAACCTGATCCACGGCCATATAATATCAACCTGATACTCACCATACATCATCCTGATGTATACATGATCATCCTGATCATCATCACTGCAACATCCTGCTGCAAGTCATCTGGAAAAACATCCTGATCACACAATGCATATACCTGATGCATACCAAGTATCTACTTGATACATATCATCATACATGATCCACCTGATCATACATGATACATATCAACATACATGATCTACCTGATCATACAATGTATCCACCTGATACATATACAGATACATGGTCCAATCATCCAACATGATGCATATACAAAATACATACAAATGATCCAACCGATCATATCTAGTATCCAACATGATGCATACATACATATACATATAAATGATCCAACTGATCATATCCAGCATCATCCTAATGCATATACAGAGTAGTAACTAGAGTATCGTCCTGATGATCATCATCCACCGCTTACATCCATAGCCATGTGAAGGATCCTCCTTCCAACATGCTTGGAATGGCCTCTGCAAATGTGTCCATCACTTCTTCCTCGAAGTGTCATCAATCTGAAGAACACCAAGCCTCTCTCTGAAGTACTCAAACTTCACTCTGGCTAGTGGTTTCATCAGCACATCTGCAATCTGCTTGTCCGTCGCAATGTACAGGAGCTTCACAGCTCCTCTCTGCACCATATCCTTGATATAGTGATATTTGATCTCTATGTGTTTTTGACATGTCATGAAACACTGGGTTCTCGAACAACTTCACACAACTCTAGTTATAAGAAAAGATACCAGTAGCATCCAATGGGAGATCAAATAACTTAGATAGTAGCTTCCATAGCCATACTGCCTCACAACTAGCTGAACAGGCTGCAACATACTCTGCCTCAGCTATACTCAGTGCTACGCAGGACTGCTTCCTACTAAACCAAGAGATCACACTTGATCCCATACTGAAGCAACATACAGATGTGCTCTTCCTATCTGCAGCAATACCAGCCCAATCTGAATCAACATAACCCTGCAAGTTAAACTTTTGATTCACTTTGTACTTGAGCCCATAATCCACTGTACCCTTCAAGTACCTCAGAACATGCTTTATAGCAACCAGGTGAACACTCCTCGGATCCGTCAGGAACTGGCTCAATGTGTTCACCGCAAAGCAAATATCTGGTCTCGTGTTCTTCAGGTACATCAAGGACCCAATCATCTGACGATACATAGAGACATCAACCGGCTCAGAAGAAGCATCACAAAGAAGCTTCAGATTTGATGCCATAGGTGTGGCCATGGCCTTGCAATCCATCATCCCAAACCTCTTAAGGATCTCTACTGCATACTTCCCTTGTCCAAGGAAGATTCCATCTGCACTCTACCACACCTCCATGTCAAAAATAAATAGTGCATCATCCCCAAGTTCTTCATCTCGAACTCGGCAGCAAGCTTCCGCTGCATGTCGGCAATCAATATATCTTCACCTGTAACAAACAGGTTATCCGCATACAAAAGTAGTATCACTAGATTTCCTTCCTCAACCTTGTAGTAAAGGTTGGAATCTGCTTTACTCTTGGTAAATTCCAAACTGGATAGAAAGTTGTCTATCCTACCAAGTTCTGCACACATATATGACTACACCATTCAAGAAGGTTGTCTTGAAATCCATCTGGTGTATCTTCTATTTCATCACTTTTATATTTCTCTATGCTGCCATTTACAGCATGCTTGATCTGATAGTTCCATTTGGAAGTCACAACAAAATTCCCTTTAGCTCTTGGGAGCGCATCCCAAACATCATTCTTCATGATCGACGGATCATGGCATTCTTCCCGTATCCTGGGAACTTCAATATCTTCAATAGATCATTTTGTTGCTTGAACAAATGTTGTAGTCCTTCTTTTGTAGGTGAAGGTATACGGTCTTTTCTACAAAACAAGTTAAATTGCATGATTAGAAACATCTCATAATTTTCAGACAAATTCTTACACATACAGAAATATGTCATACAATTATGCAATTATCTTAGCCAATGCTTCAATACAACATTTATCCATGTTCCACAACTTTCCAGATTCCTTCCAGTCTCTACGAGAACATTGTTAAGAGTTTGCACTACTCCCAACATGTCAGCAAAGAGGTTTCATTCTAGATAAGTAGCACTGGAATGTTGTACAGTGCCATAGGCCACTTACCCATCACATGCATATTAGTAGTCTACTGTTCATTAATGCAATCATTCTAATATGCACAATACATATCCTAAGTCTAGGAACATGAGCATATACATCATTGAACAATTTTATTTAAACAAAAAATATGCAAGAAATGATAATTAAAAATACTTATCTTTGTTTGGTTGCTGGATGGACTCCCTTTGAGTCTTTGCTTCTTTGCAGGAGCTGCTGAAGTAGCTTCTTCTACACCTTTCTGTTGTGGAATGTAGAAACATGGTCAACTCCCTCTGAATATCTGCATCCTTGCAGAAACTACTGAAGTGTGCTCCTTTGCTTTCTTGCAGGAACAACTGGAGTGTGCTCCCTCTTGATCTTTGCTTCCTCGATTACCTGTCTTTGAACTTAAATCCATCCTTAATCACTATGCATTCTTATTCGTATCATCTTTGTGTTATCCTTGAGGTCTCATACATAATCACACATTTATTAGTATAATCTTAATACTATCAAAACACAATAATTTTAAACATGTATAGTCATGATCATTCAGAGATAATAAACATTAGTATTCAAGGTTTCAGGGAAGTCTTCTTTTACTCATGCATATTCTTATTTGATCATAGGACTCTTCTGATTAGTTAAATCATCAATGCATAAACCCATTATTACTCAAACCTATACCTTCATGATTCTTCTTGTTAGTCATATCATCAATTATGGTAAGAAACATAATATGCATATAGCCATGACTATTCAAACCTATGACTTCATGAATAATCATTATCAACAACACAACAGTATAACATCCTAACACAAGGTAGGATTCTAGCTTGATATAGGAAAAACATACCTAGATTAGCATGCTAGCTAGTTATGTCTAACATACCTAAACAATATCTTCTTTGTTCTCTTCAATGATATGGAGATCCTGTGCTAGAACCTGCATATCTTATAGGTTAAGCATAATAGAACAAATCCATACATACCTCGTAAGTAGAACTTCTATGTGATCAAAGATTATGGATGAGTCTTTGTCTTCATGTTGTCATGGAACTTGATTTGTCTTTCGTGATGTACCTGTATCTTGTTAGCAAACAAAATCAACCGCATACAACACTACAGTGCATTAGTACAATCATATAACCCTAATCAATGAATGTCTTCTATCATTCATATGCATTCATATTTTTACTAAGGTGATACGACAAGTCTAAAATCAAGATTGTTCTAACCGTAATAACATGAAGACAAACATATCATAAACTTAATCATGAACAAATATCGAGACATACCTGGATGAGTCATACGAAAAGTCTAGTAATTAATCAAGATTATACTGTAATGATATGAAGACAAACATATCATAAACTTTACCATGAAGAGAATTCAAAACATACCTATAAGCCATACCTGTCAAGATTGCTTGTAATCTTCTTATGTAAGGCCTTAGCCTCATCTCCCTCTGAGACAAGAACTTCTTCACTTATGCAGGTGACCAATCCATCCTCTTCTAGGATTAAACCAATCCACTTGATTTGCAGGAATTGGATTAGGGTTTGTCAAAGAAACCAAAAAAATTCAAAATTTGAATTTCAAACTTCCGAAAGGATAGAAATATGCGCCTTGATGAGCTGATCAAGTTGGTATATTCAGAATCTGAAAAATGCAGAGTTTTACCCCTCGAAATTGCCTTTTAGATTTCCGGATTCACTAGGGAGGACCCTGAATTAGGGTTTGAGTTTCCCGAAGCTTCACACAACCAAAAGATTTGATTCAAAGCTCTAAGCTTCGATTTTTCTGAGGATCTTCCAGCCGTGGTCACAGATTTTCAAAATTCCAATTTTTGTAGAAGCCCTAATTTTCCATCTTTCCGATCAAAGTCCCGAAATGGGATTTGATCAATCCCGGCCTTCTGCCCAACCAAAAAATATGATCTTGGTCTCTAAATTTTGATTTTGATGAGTAGCATCCAACCGTGGTCTCCGATTACAAAAATTCCAACTTTTTCTGAAACCCTAAATTCCGGAAGCCATGAATGAAGGTGCTAAAAAATAATTCTGTTTTGACAGAAATATGTACCTGATTGTTTCTCGTGTAACTTCAAACTTTTAGATCCCCAGGGTATGAAAAATTTTCCTGCGATAGCCTGACCTATTATCTTTCCATCCCTATAGGTCTTACCTCAATTGTATTCTCTGAGAGAGAGTTATGCCAAGTGTCACAACGTGACCTGTTTATGGAATAATACAGGAGAGCGAACTTGTACGACATGCCACGTGTCACTAGTTCAACTTCGGCCTCTAAAATTTTTTCTTGAGATATCCCAACTTGTTATCTTTCCATATCAATAGGCCTGACCTCAATGGGATTCTCTGAAAGAGAGTTATGCCAAGTGTCGCAACGTGACCTGTTTATGGGATAATACAGGAGAGCGAACTTGTACGGCATGACACATGTCACTAGTTCAATTTCGGCCTCTGAAATGTTTTTCTGAGATAGTACAGTCTATGTACTACCTGTCACATTTTACAAACTTTCATTTGGAGCTTCCTAGCCCATGTTATGAACTTTTTCCCAAGGTCACCTGATTTTGACTCAGATCTGAAAGAGGCAGAAACCCTATATTATACAGATCATAAATCACAACGTACAATGAATTAGAGGTTGTCCTTTTGACACAAGGTGCATGGTGATATGCTATTCGACCTGTAAATGTTTCATATCTGAAAATTTTTCCATAATGGATTTATAGAGACAGTGCTACGATGACTGGTTTTTGCTATATCAAGCCCTAACATCGTAAGTGCAACAAGTGTCATACATGCCATATCATGCCTTCTTTCAGGGTAGCTCTGATACCATGTTAAATTTTCAGAATTTACTTCAATATGATCTAGGATCTTAACTGAGAGAACAACATGTATAGCATATCTATAGCATATCAATCATGGACACAATAATGCAATCACACAAGAGACACATATTTTACTTGGGGAAAACCATACAGGTGAAAAACCCCAATAACTTCCTTAGAGATAGATAGAGCAATGATACAACAAGAATACAAGAGATAGTCTTCTCCTAGCAGCAGAGCCTCCTCCTCCACAAGTGATCCACTCTCCCAGGTGTGAGTGAGAGAATAGAATGTGTAAAATGAGTGAGACACACTCTCTATTTATACACTAACTTGACTTTACCTTTACTCAACTAGGTCGGCCTCAACTTAACCACTTAACATAATGCTGACTGGGCTGACCCCCACTAGGGTGGTCTAATAACCCTTTGACCCACATGACTTATATAGGGCCGACCCCAACAAGGTGGTCTAATAACCCATCAAGTATAAGTTACGACACTTACAATATAAATGACGACACTTCCGTATAGAGGAATAATAACATCTCTATAGGAATACAATATACTTATATGTGAAATACATTCTGAAGTTACATATACATCAACACCTAGTTCTTGGTTTAGATGAGTTTCCAACAAGAGGTTGTATCATGTACTTCTTGTTCATATTAATAGAAATACTCATTTTCTTATTTAATTGATCTTGTGAATGGTTGTTTATTAACATTGGGTTACATTTGCTTATTATATCATGGACTATGCTATTGTTTATGCTAACATCTTTCCTACATTATATGCACTTGCTTGTGTTTATTGTTGAGACTAAGCTGTAGGTTCAAGTGCAGATATTTGAAAGCTCAACGAGGATCTACATTAAAAGTCCGGTTGAAGGTTGGTTTTTTATTCCACGTCTTAGCATTTACATTTATATAGCATGCATTGGGAATTGAGTTGATTTCTCGTAGTCATTTGTCTGTTGTGGTCTACCCCGAGCCATAAGAAGTTTTTCTCCGCAACAAGATGACGATAATGATGATGATAATAATGATGATGAGGATGATGATGATGATGATGATGGTGGTGGTGGTGGTTATGACGACGACAATGATGATGATGATGATGATGATGGATGTGATGACGATGATGATGATGGTGATGATGATGATGATGATGACGATGATGATGATGTTGATGAAGATGGTGATGACAATTATGATGATGGTGGTGAGGAGGAGGAGGAGGAGGAGGAGGAGGAGGAAGAGGGTGATGATGATGACAATGATGATGATGATGATGATGATGATGATGATGAAGATGATGATGCTGATGAAGATGAGGATGATGAGGATGATGATGATGATGATGATGATGATGAAGATGATGATGAGGATGAGGATGAGGATGATGATGATGAATATGATGATGGTGATGATGACGACAATGATGATGGTGAAGATGATGATGATGATGACATCAATAAGGGTTAGGGGTTAATTTTTATTTGACTGGACACTTTAGAGGTTAGAATTAGATGGTTAGGATTATAGAGGTTAAGGGATATATATCATTATGTGTTAGTATTTAGGAGTATTAGGGGATATACTAGTTTAGGATTATAGTGGGACAAGAGTTACGGTGGTTAGTTGTACTAGGGACTCGGGATTGCAGTGGCTAGGGACTAATGGTCAAGGGTTTGGGGATTGAGATATAGAGGTCATGGATTTATGGTTACAAGGATGAATATTTATATGTACATGAGGATAATGCGAGTTACTGATTTTTTGTCATAGTATATCTCCTAACCCTTGTGGTGAAGGAGAGAGGAGAGGGGTGAGGGAGGGAGGAGGGATTGGGTAGAGTGGAAGAGAGCAGGGGGGATTGGGTGGATAGGAAGAGAGGGGGGGGGGTCCCAACCTTAGAGGAAATCTCATTTTATTCAACAAAAATAGTGAATGAAAATAGTTTGGAACTTTTATGTCTAGGAATGGAAATTAGATTTTCTAGAAATAGAATCAATGCGTGTGCGCATATCAACATGTGCACGCATATCAACGCGTGTGTGCATACCAGCGTGTGAATGCATAGCAATGCGTGCATGCATCTACATGTGTATGCATAACAACGCGTGCGCGCCTATGCGCATGCACGCATTTGCACGCACGCGTGTCTAGATTCAAATCATTTTTGGCGCCATTGCAGGTTTGGTATTAACTTCGGATTGCCAAACCTGGAGGCTCGGTTTGATTTATGGCAGAACACAACAAATGCTGTAACTTCATGTTTTTCAAGCTTAGTTCCGCATATGCTCCACTCGTGCACTATTGATGAAATTACACACACTTGTTGAGCTCCATGTGCAAATTCTAACTATATATTTTTTGAATATACCTGTTGTTGTTTTCTATTTTTAATTCATTTTTAACTGCACTCATGTCAAATTTGTAAAAAACATAGGTTGTTTATTTAGCCTATAACTTTGATTGGCTTACATATTTCGAAAACGGCAAAGAACCCGCACAAGAGTACAAGAATACCTACAAGCTAAAAAAAAAAATTGATTATGTTCAGACCATGATATGGTGGACCAACACTCGACCATGTCATTTGAAGGCTTCATTGACTTTCTGTTGCCTATGCCTATACATATTGTTTTCCTCATAAATTGACAATTTACATAACAAACCGGTGGACCAACAAAAACATGTGCATTATGTTTTGTAGAAAAAATAACATATCAATCTTAAAATAATGACATTTTGGGGTGGTTATACCAGTTTTCCATAAATAAAAGTTATATATTCCGGAAGGTGATTTGTTTTTCTACATTTCATCTTTTTACACCTAATTCGAAAAAGTTTTGTAGGTACCTCTAATAATTCAGTTTAATGATAATATTTTTGTTTTTCCAGCATGTCATTTCAACTAACATGTCATAATTGGGTATCATTACCTTGCACGAGCCCTCATGTTATGCTCATAATATGAAATTTGATATGATTTCTTTGTGTTGAAAATAAAGTTGAAAAGGACTAAGAGTACTTGAGAAGAAGTATTACCATACATGAGGTATGGATGAGCATGTTTTATGTGGCAAGGTTGTGTGCCATGAAAAAAAACATGTGAATATTCTATCTTAGATTATGATTAGTATATATCATGTATGTTTGATAGAGATTGCAAGTGCAGGAATGATACAAAGTGAAGCTTTGTAAGTATAACTGCACTATGAAAGAGTTTCTATGAAAAGGGAAACAACAGGATGTTGCAAAGGAATTTACTATTTATGTTCTTCTTAATTTTGAAAAACAATCATGTGTATGCACGTGTTTTATGATGAGATGCTAAAAACAACTTCTGTTGTTTGTGTAAAGTACATGTATGAAAGAGAAGAAACATTGAAGTTATCCAAAAGAGATGTCCAAGAAATCAAAGATAGATGAAAATTTATTCTTACAAAGGAAATTGAAAGTTGAAGATAAATTTTTGAAGAGTACGAACACCAAGGACGGTGTTATTCTTATAGGGGGAGGATGTAATGTCCCTCTTTTATCCATATTATTTTGAAATATAAAGTGTAATTGTGTACCCGTTTATGACAAGGAGCTAAAGGCAGAGGCTCTGCATGTAAAACTTTGTAAGTATTGTGGTGATTTCCTAAGTTGTAATTTGAATTTGTACACTTAGGATATTGAAATTCTTGACACAACTAACCGATAGGGGCATGAATCCACTAGAGGGATAGGTTTCATGGATGAGCTAGCCATGCATTTGGTGACAGGTGTCATCTTGGTACCGCGGGCACTTGAAGAAAAGTGAAGTGTGATATTCACTAAATGACCTTAAGTTAATAAGTGCCATATTAAACCAGGTTAACAATCATTCCTAAATAGGAGCGTTGAATGAATTACTATTCATTGCAAGGAACGGATCTTGAAACGCTCATGAAACACTCCTGGATGTATGGGTGGATTTATTTTAGGTTAAATGCTTATGTGTATTTTTTTGGATAGATTTTTTTATTTGATTTCTGAATGTGAAGGGAACAACTCTTGGAGTAGCAGCCCTTAGGTTATATATATATATATATATATATATATATATATATATATATATATATATATATATATATATATATATATATATATGTTGGAGCATAGGCCACAGCTATGGCAAAGCTGCCAATTTTGGGGAAAAAGCACTAAGTTTTGAAGGAAAAGTGCTAATTTTGAGGAAAAGCACCATTTTGGGAAGAAATGAACAGTGCGCTGTACGGTGCCAGATGGACCAGCTCACCGCAGATTGCAGGCTGGAAATCGCGGAGCTCACGTGCACATCAGAGGAAAGAGTAAATAAGGTGACTGAGTAGAAAGCTCAACCACCACAATAAATGAAGCGACGGAAGAGGACTCAACTACCCTCATTAAGGCAAAGTACAGGAGTTATGGTTGCTCGGACCAAGGAAGAGCAACGGGTCAAAGCATTGAAGGCAAAGGACAAGGAGCAAAGAACGATGAAAAGGCGCCCATACCCGCGATCTGCGCCGAAAATCGCGGAGTCTACAGGAAGCTGCAACGTGACTGCAAGAGGCACCTACAATACACCTAGCCGTGTGAGTGGTTAGGGTTTTTGGGGATCACTATTGGGAAAGGCCCACAGTTTTGTAAAGGTGTGACCCTCAGGGCCACCTATATATATGTGTAATTGGGAAGGTTAGAAGGATAGAAGGTTACACAGACAGTCTAAGCTGATGTCTGAGTCTTTTGTATTGCTGTATTTTGTAAAGCTGTTAAGGATCATTGTATGTATGTAAGAGGGTTGCGATCTCGCAGGAGAGACCGCTTGTCGTAAAGGCCATTGTATGTGTCGATCAGTCACAAGAGGACTGAGGGGAATGTAATTGTATGTCTTTGTCATTGTAATACCTATAGAAGAAGAGGATAGATCTAAGAGAAGGGCTCCCAGCTGTGTGCGTGGAGTTTGCCAGAAAGATCTAAGGCTGCAGCTGTGTGCGCAACAGAACTGTGTATCCCCATTTAAAGATAATATAAGACAGTCCCATGGATGAGGCTTTCTACTGGGAGGTGAACTAAATAAGTTCTTCTTGTTGTGGTGATGCGTTATGTGCTTGCATTTCTTTGCTTTACTGTCTATGTTTCCATGAATGTTTCACTGTCTTTATGAATGAGTATGTAGATTAAATTCTCGGAGCTCCCTTGAAAGCGGACTTTCGCATTGTAGAAGGAGATTGTGGGAACACTGTTGTCGTAGCACTTAAGGAGTGTGTTACTTCGTTGTGGCGCAAGGACAGAGACAATACCTAGTATATCGGACGTAGCGGGTAAACGCCTCGTGCGCAGGTGCGGGGATACCACACAGCTAGGCTGAGAAGAGTGAGTTCCAGTGTTGTAGCGCTGTGAGCCCTGTGAGAGAGTAAGACGATCTGTTCCGAGGTTATTTGCAAGAAGGGAAGGGAGAATACTGTAGACTCCACACCGCCTAGGTTAAGGAAACTTGATTCCTTAGCCCCCCCATAGCCACTTCGGGTGAGACTTCGGGCTACTCGCAGCTCATTACCGAAAGGGTCAGTGTACTAAAGGGGTGTTTGTTGCTGCGAATCCTGAAAAACTGGGTCTGTCCAGAAAGCAGCCAACAAATGGTTATGTTGCCTCGAGACTTGTTATAGCAGTGATGTGCGATATGGATACGAAACCTAGAGAAAAAGGGATCCAACAAATGGTTCCGTTACCGGCTTTAACCCTATTATTTTGAAGGCAATGTGGTGCTGGAATCCTACAGCTAAAGAAATTCAAGACTGGTTTGATTCAAAGGCTAGAGAGTTCGCCGAACGCGAAAATAGAAGCCCTAAGATTTAGGCAGAGGATTGGTTACAAAAGCATATTTATACTGACCTTCACGAAATCTTCTTTGTAACATTTGCAATCAAGTTGCATGAGTGGGTATCCAAGCTAGCAGATACTGAACCCACTATGCATGTTGAGCGACCTATCATTTGGATGCCTGAGCTAGTTAGTATTTTGAAGCGTGTAGATAATCCTGTGCCCCGTACAATAGACTTTTGGTTGAACAGTCTGCTGGAAGGCTTCATCACCGAGTTTGCAGTAGATACGAGAAAGAGCTTCAGCGAGGTTGAGAGGAGCTTCTTCAAAGCATACAGCGGTAAGTTCTTAAATTCTCTGAACTTGTGGATTAAAATGCTCTTATATGAAAAGGAAAACTATGCGTAGCTTCCGATGAATAGCATAGACAAGTAATGTCCGCAGATTCTGATAGTGATCTTGAAGTTATTGGTTGCACTCGTAGCAGAAAATGGTATAAAGTAGGCCTCAACTAGCATTCTTTTGAGTCTAGCCCAGAAGATAGTCGAGCTCGTAGAGCAAACCATATAGAGAGACAAGGGAGTACTCATATCCCTTATCACCCCTTTACACCGCAAAAGCTAGATGGGGATCAGCATAACCCCACAGTAACACCCTCTAGTAGCCCGCACAATACTTCTAGTACCTCAGCCTCACCTTTGTTTAACCATCCTGGAGGTAGTGCCACAGGACATCCACATCAACCTAGTGCAAGAAGGATGGGTGATGACATGAATCTACCAACCTTTAGAGGAATAGGGATAGAAGACCCTAAGCAGCACTGGTTTCTATGTGAAGCCATTTGGATGATTAAGCAAATTAATGATGATGATGTTAAGCTGGTTCAATTAGCAACCAAACTACGAGAGAGAGCCTTAACCTAGTTTATGAAATACTCAGCAGCACAGAATAGGATGCTTGCTGATGTAAGAAGCGCTATGCTTAAAGAATTCAAGAAACCTAAATCAGAATCATAGTGCATAACAGAACTCAAAGACATAAAACAGTTACCTACAAAATCAGTATGGGACTTTGACTAGAAGTTCAAAGCCTTGATAGATCAAGTAAGCTTTGAGTTTGCACTGTAGCAGCATAAGGAATGGTTCATTGCTGCGCTGCTTCCTCATATTAGAATTCCTCTTATGAAACAGAACCTCACTACTCAAGAACAAGCTCTAGAGATGGCTATGAAACTAGAAGCTTCACCCATTGCCGGAACAAGCAACGATGTTGCGCAGTTGCAGAACCAAATAAAAAACCTAACCTTGCAAGTGCATGATATTAAGAAAGGAAAGGATGTCAAAGAAGAAATTTGGTGTACAAAGTGTAGAGCACAAGGACATTCAAAGGACCATTGTCCTGTTTTCATAGATTATATTGCAACTGGAGCACCTAACCCTTTACCACAGGCTCAGGGGCCTTGGTGTGAAATCTATAGAACTAGAGGCCATAGAACACAAGAGTGTCACTTGTTACAGAAATATGTACAAACTCCAAAGAATCTATATTGCAATTTCTGTAAATCAGTAGGCCATGATGAGAACAATTGCAGAGCATATGAGCTTATGATAGAAAGAAAACATGATGTTTATAGAGTATAGTCAGAACCACAGGGACCCATAGCAAGTCCGCAGTATGACCCAGCTCGCGAAGGCCGAGGAGGAAATTACAGGGGCCTAGGATGCACAGTAGGGTTTGGTCGTGGAAGAGGACAGATCAATTGCTATAACTGCGAAGCTCAAGGCCATTATGCAAGGGATTTCCAAAACCCTACAACCATCTGCAGAGACTGTAAATCTTATGACCATATCATTGAAGAATGCCCTCAGCTGATGGCCAAGATGCAAGAAAAGAAGCCACAGGTTAACCAGAATATTCAGTTGATTGCAGCAGAAAAAAGAGAACCAGACCCCACAGTTAATATAGTGACATGCAGTGGAGAAACCACTGGTGCGCCAGAGTCGGGAACCGAAAAGCCAGCGACACAATGGGTGCACCGCACTAATATTAAATCATCCCCGCTAGACCTACAGAAGCAAAAAGAAGCATTCAAGCAAGCTCGAGAGTATTTCTCAGATCCACGAGCTTCAAGTTATGTTGCATTACCGCACAATGATATTAGACCACATGTGCCATGACTAGAGAACCTGGTACGAGAGCAGGCCACTACATCTGGAAGGCCTGATGAGGAAGATACACTAGGCAGTGTTCATGATTTCCTAAGAAGCTGTTTAAAGTTGTTGCGCAATGAAAAAGCAACTATGGAACTCCAACACCTGTTGGATCAGTGTCAACAATCTGCTTCGATGAATACACCGTAGTGTGCTATTCATCAGATCAGGAGTCATACTAGAACTAGAAGAGAGATGAGACTCACAGCACAGATTGGAGCATTTGAAATGGACGAAGTCATTTTGGACTTAGGCTCAGAAGTTAATGTTTTCACCATGCAGACATGGGAACAGATGGGTAGCCCTCAGCTTGTCAGATCTCCTATCCATCTAAGACTAGAAAATCAGCAACGAGTTTCCCCATTGGGCAGATTACCCAATGTACCCATTGATATTGAGGGAGTAAAAAGTTCTGCAGACTTTGAAGTAATCAAAATTCTGGATGATAGTAGACCTTACCTAGCACTTTTAGGCATAGACTGGGCATTTGATAATCTGGCTGTCATTAATTTGAAGAAAAGATAGATGACTTTTGAGGATGACCAAATTAGGGTCATTGCACCACTTGATCCCCTTCAAGGACCATGGTATATTGAACTCATTCGAGCAGAAGAAGAAGTGTGCCACATGGAAAGTTTGTATCAGATGATTGCTAGTCATAATGATTATGTCAATCCCACAGCGGACGGCCATATCAGCTGGCGATGCGATAGCTCGTGCACATTAGATTCAGAAGCAGGACAGGAAAACTGGTAGAATCACATACATGAGGTTTCTACAAGACGTTGCGCCATGATGACTAAATCCATTCGATGGATTGGCATAGAATTGAATAACTCTCATATCTTTGATGGTTTAACTGGAATAAGTGAATTCATACATGCATATGAACAAGAAATCTCAGATGAGCAGCGCATACAAGCATTGGATGTAGCACTGCGCGCTACACCCGCAAGATGGTGGGGTGCGCATAAAGAAAATATTGACACATGGCAAGACTGTCGCAGGTTGATACTGCACAGATTTCAGGAGACTACAGCAGGAGTTTTGCACAAATATGATGGACAGAGTGACCCTAGGTCACACGTTGAAGCATGTATTCATCAATGATCAGATATTCCAGAGGATGAGTGGGTTCACCTATTCATCCAAACGTTGGATATAGTTCCAAGGAACTGGTACACTGAAACAGAATTGCGCAGAGGCACTATCACTTGGCCTCTCATGATTGAAAGTTTTCAACTCACTTTTAGCTTTGAGTCAGAACATCCAAACATTGATCAGGCTTTAAAGTGTATTAGAAAGAAGGTATTTGGACAATTTCCTTTACCAGAGTATTCTCAACCAGATTGGGTTGTCCAGATGGAACATGCCCTGGAATGCTATAATTTCACCACTGGAGAAGAAGATGATGATCCTCGCAACATCAATATTCCAGAGTCAGAAGGGACGCGCAAAGTCGAAGGCCCTCAGCTTGATATCCCTGCTATTACAGAACACATCAAGCTCAAGAATATTAACATTGGTACAGAAGTCGAATGCAAGGTTGACTCTATAGGAGATTATTGGGATGATAAAACTATTGGCCATATTGCAGATTTACTACATGAGTACCAGGATATCTTTCCTACCAAGTTTACAGAAATGAAAGGCATCCTAGGAGATTTAGGAGTTATGCGCATACCTTTGAAAGCGGACGCCAAGACAATAAAACAATGCCCGTATAGGCTAAACCCGTGATATAAAGAAAAGGCCAGAGAAGAAATTGATAAGATGCTCACAGCTGGTATCATTGAGCCAGTAGAGGAAAGTGATTGGATCAGTCCTATGGTGGTACAAGAGAAAAAGACAAAAGGTGAAATAAGAATCTGCGTGGACCTGCGCAAGCTCAATGACGCATCAGCGCATGATCCATTTCCTACGCCCTTTACGGATGAAGTGCTTGACAATGTTGGAGGACAAGAGGCTTACTCCTTCACTGATGGCTTTTCAGGATACCATCAGATCAAAATCCATCCAGAATACTACCATAAGACCACTTTTGCGACTGAATGGGGCTCATTCTAGTATACGATAATGCCCTTTGGTCTTAAAAACGCTCCTGCTATTTTCTTGAGAGTCGTTGTTGTTGTTTTCAAAGAATTCATCCATAAGTTTCTAGAAGTCTATTTTGATGACTGGACTGTGTTTGGTTTACTAAAGAACCATATAGGGAATCTAAGGATGATGTTATAAAAATGTAGACAGTATCAGATCTCCCTTAACTTGAAAAAATGTATCTTCTATGCTCCTTTTGGTATTCTGTTGGGTCACATTGTGTGCAGACAAGGACTCATGATGGATCCTGCAAAGGTTGCCATCATTGCTAACTTGCCTGTGCCCAACTCAATCAAACAATTGCGCACTACATTGGGACATACAGGATACTATAGGAAATTTATCAAGGGTTATGCAAAGATCACTGCGCCTATGGAAAGACTGCTTAAAAAGGATTCGAAATTCCAATGGACGGAAGAATGCCAACAAAGCTTGGACACACTTAAAGAAAAGATGGTCACAACACCTATTCTAGTTTTCCCAGACTGGAGAAAACCCTTTCATGTTCATGTAGATGCTTCTTCCATAGCATTGGGGGTTGTACTGACACAACCGGGAGAAGGACGTATCGACCACCCCATTGCTTACTCTAGCAAAAAGCTGTCTACAGCTGAGAAGAACTAAACCACTACAAAAAGAGAAGGACTAGCTATGGTGTATGCCTTGCAGAATTTCAGACAGTATCTATTGGGTGCTCATTTTAAAATGTATACTGACCATTCTACCTTGAAGTACTTGGTCAATAAGCGAGTGTTAGGGGGAAGAATTTGTAGATGGCTACTCCTCTTCCAGGAGTATGATTTTGATATTATTGTGAAGCCAGGTAGATTGAATGCAGGACCTGACCATTTATCTAGGATAGAGTAAGGGGAGGAACCTACAAATTTGGAGGACAATATGCCTGATGCACAACTGTTTTCTGTTCAAGCAGCAGACGAATATTATTCCGATATTCTTCAGTTTCTCACTACAGGGCAAGCACCAGTTGAGTTCACAATATAGCAGAAGAAACAACTTGTTGTCAAAGCCGTAGACTTCAATTTGATAGCAGGCCAGCTCTATAAGTTGGGCCCTGATGAAGTCTTGCGCAGATGCATTTTACCGCATGAGAAGAACTCCATAATTGCAGAAGCGCACTCAAGAACTGTAGGAGGCCATTTCGCAGGAAAGCCAACTGCGCAGAAGATCTTAGCCACAGGTCTTTGGTGGCCAACATTGCACAAGGATACTAAGGAATTCTGCAAGTGTTGCGATGTGTGCCAGCGAACAGGAAAACCTTCAAGAAGAGATGAAATGCTGCTAAGACCCCAGATAACAGTGCGTGCTTTTGATAAATGGGCCATTGATCTTGTGGGACCTATCAACCCACCAGGAAAGAGAGCTGGTGCAAGATACATCATCACAGCTACTGAATACCTCACCAGATGGGCTCAGGCGAAGCTAGTTAAGAATTGCGATGCTGTCACTGCCGCGCAGTTCATTTTTGAGAATATTGTCACTAGATTTGGATGTCCACTCATTCTAATGAGTGATCAGGGCACACATTTCTTGAACGAGACTATAGAGGCCCTTACTGAAGAGTTCCACATTAGTCATCATAAGAGTACACCCTACCACCCTCAAGCTAATGGTATGGTGGAGGCATTCAATAAGATTCTGGAGAATACCCTGACCAAGATCTGTAATCAACAAAGAGATGATTGGGACATTAGAGTCACAGCTATGTTATGGGCTTACAGAACCACATGCAAGAAATTAACAGGTCACACACCTTTCAGTTTGGTGTATGGACAAGAAGTAGTCATGCCCATGGAATACATTGTTCCCAGTCTCAGAATTGCTCAAATTACAGAAATGGAAAATACTGATACTATGAGTGAAAGGCTATCACAATTGGTTTCCTTAGAAGAAGACAGAATTTTAGCTGGATTCCATCAACAAGTGCAGAAGGTGAGACAGAAGGCTTGGCATGACAGGCATATTAAGAATAAAGTCTTTCAGGAAGGAGACTTGGTACTCCTCTATGATAGTAAATTCATCAAGTTTCCAGGCAAGTTTCGTGTACATTGGTTAGGCCCTTTTCAAGTGATGAAGATAACAGAAGGTGGAGCAGTTCAGCTTGCGAAACTTAATGGAGAATTGCTGCCCACAATGATCAACGGGATTCGGATCAAGCTTTATCGCGACGGCCACTTCGCCCTGTCGACCTAATCAGTTGCTAAAGTTGTGCAGATGTCCAGTGTATTTGAAAGAGGCATCGCAGTTATCAGTCTACACAGAAGTCGCGAGATATGTTTCAGTCTCTGGCTTCCCCCGCAGTTCCTCGAAGCATTCGCGCAGTCAATAAAGTCTGTTCTGAGCGAGCTTGTTTTCTCTCTTGCGAAGTCCCCCCGGTTGTCCAACTTTTGATCTTGCGGAGTTCCCTGTTGTCTAGTTGTCGCTTGAGGAGTTCTCATTGTGGATCCCTCCATATGCACAGTTACCCATGCTGAAGTCACCCACTGAAAATTTGAATTGCAGTAGTTCTCTAGCCGCGTCTGAGTCTTAATGAAGGACGAGACCGCCATTTAACTGTATTTGCTCTGACAGATTCAGCTTGATTTCCCTAAGATCCGCATTTAATTAAGGAGTCGAAGGCCTTAGCTCATCTCCTGAAAGGCTGTCAGAGCCCATCCATCGCATTTAATGCACCATAGAGGCGCGAGGGTAGGGGGGTTGTCATTTCATCTGCTTAGGCACTAATGGTTATTAGTGCCACTTGTCCGCATCTACTACCGCCTTTAGCTATAAATACCCCTGATTCGTATATACTTGGGTTATTTTTCCTTGCTAGTGCATTGTATAGTTGTCCTGTTTGAGAGTCTAAGTCATTGTTTTTAGAGTCGTGTCATGCAGACTGCTTTCCCATTTTCAGAGTTCGCATCCTACGCTATTCCACCCTTCTGTTCAGTGTTTGTCGTGTATGTAAGTTCATGATGGAGAACCTGTCAATTGAAGAATTCATCCTTCAATTCAGACGCAGAGGGTTAGATTTCGGTATGGGTACCCCGATCAAGATTGTCGAGCTTCTTGATCCCAGACAATCCCCGGGCACAAGGGCATCTCAACAGCAGCAGCAGCTGGAGGAACCTGTTCCAAAGCCCTTGGCCACTCTGGTTAACTACATTCCTCCAAGACTAGATGATGCACCCGAGGTGCGTATTCCCAAGAATGCCAAGTATTCGATTTCGCTGCCACCAATGGCAGAAATCGTGCACGAAGAAGGAGCCCTACTTGGACATCTTCCGCTCGTTAAGTTCATTGACTTCAACTTGGGAGATTATAGAACGTATCCTCAGTTCACGCCAGATCACTATCCGACGGTGGTCCATAATCCTGTTAAGAAGATTGACGAATTCGTCCCACAGGAATTTGCAGTAAATCTAGAGAGGCCTAGATTGTTGAACCTGTTGAAGCTACCGCACTTCGGGCGTAGCAATGAAGTTAATGCAGTTGTCAAGGTCTTGTTATCCTGCATTCATGATGGTTATCTTTGGTTAGGAAGGCCAATTGATCTGAATGTGGACCTGATTCACCGAATTACCGGCCTATCCAAGGTTGGTAAGGACCCCAACATCCATTTTGTTGGTAAAGACAAGGATCGAAAGCTGGCTGCACAGGTGGTGCAGAAATAAAAATTCTCACGAGGAGGTCGGGCTTATGACCTCACTACAGTAGAAGATGAAGCACTCAAATTCATAGGTAGTCTGCTCGCAAGTAGACTTTTAACGAAGTGTCGACCCAAAGAAGTCCCTGGAGCTGTTGTAGACCTCGCAGTCGTAGCTGCGGAGGGAGAATAGTATAATTGGTCTCTCTTCCTCCTGAATACATTCTTGGACGACTGCCGCAACGTTCAGGACACCGCCAATCAGCTGTTCCATTTTTCTTGGCTCCTGATCTTGTGTGCCTTTGTTGGGTGGAAGGAACTGCCCAACACTCAGTTTCTTCCGTGCCGTTCAAGAGAGGTTACAAGGATGTGCTATGTCAACCTCTGGGATTCTAATAATCCCATGAAGTGCAATATAAACTGCGCTGTGTTCTTCGAGTACTACCATCTCCTTAGGGATACCATCCTGTAGATGTCGAGGCTTACTAAGGAGACGGTAGAAATCTATGGAGTGAAGTTGGTCTTTTCTGCCAACTTGCATGAAATATATTTCCACCCTCACGAAATTCAGTTAAAAGAATGGGCTGTAGGGCTCTACCGAATGACTACCCAAGACATGGATGACACTATGAAGTCCTGGCCAGATGAATGGAAGTAGGCCGCTGACATCGCTACCACGATGCCACCCCCCATGGCGCCAGAAAAATATAAAGGAAAGGAAAAGGTCGCGCGAAAGAATGATGACGGTCCGATAGGACCGGCTACAAAGACGCAGAAGCTGTCGCACCCCGCAGAAGCAACTGAATATCCCTCTGAGACCCTTGCCATAGGGCTCAATCAGTACTTGACGAAGCAATTTCGCGAGCTACGTGCCTCTTAGGCCAATATCAGAAGTGCTCTGGACCTGCAGCTCATGGAGTTGGAAGGTCTTGCAGGACGAGTTGCACAGACCCATGCGCCAGCATACGACTCGCAGGTGCCGCAAGAAGCTACAAGCACTGAGCGGGTTGAAGTACCTACAGAGAGGCACACTATCATCCACATCCCGCCTGCAAGCATGACACTCCCGGATCCTTTGGCTGCACTGCAGGTAAGCGCGGTTGGCCCTGTTGAAGTAAATTTGTCTCTAATTCCGTTGGAAACTCTACAGTTGGTTCAAGAGCAGGTCTCTACTAAGCTGAGAGCTAGGGAACTCTCCACATTCCATTCCAATCAAAGACTGCAGATGCAGGAAGTAGAGTTAAGGGCAGGCTATGAGGAGATCTCTGCACAGCTTGAACTTCATGAAGCGCAAGATACTAGGATAAGGAATGTCGTTGATGAAATCGCCCAGGAGCTACCAGTCTGCCAGATCCAACCAGACCTTCCTCTAGGTGAGAAAGTGAAACGCATCGGCAGAAGGGCGCAAGCCCTAGAACAACAAGTAGTTGTTATGGCTGAGGACCATAGAAAGTAGCTCACCGAGTTGGAAGCTCATGTTGCAGTGCCTCCCATGGATCAGACGCAAGAACGACTTGAAGCGCTGCACATAGCTTCTATCCAAATGCAGCACAGAATAGATGAATCCCAGCAGTTAATGACGCAAGCTATGGAAGCTTGGGTTGAGCTCGAGAAGCTCCCTTCTAAAGTTGCCCTTGTGGAACAGGTGGAAGCAGCAGAACAGTCCCTAACTATTATGACCGAAGAAGCTAAGCCCTTGGAAGGCTTAGCCAAAATGAGAAAGATGAGTGAAGTCCACAAAGTCCAGCAAGAACTGCACAGGCTCAGAAACAAAGATGCTACTCTCGCCAACATCATTCAGCCGTTTATGGATGAGTATGCTGAACTTGCTGCCCAAGCAAAGGCCAAGGTCAAAGCATTTGTTGAATCTCAAGAGTTGGTTGACGGCATAGAAGGAGAAGAAGCTACTACAGACCTTGTGCAGACAGCCATGGAGTGTGTGCAAGACATGGACTCCGCTATTGTGTAGTGGAAGCAAGACTTCGCTGCGACCCAAGCAAAGTCAGATGCACAACTAAAACGACCGCAAGCTAGCACGAGTAGCTCGAGGATGAGCCACATGTGAGTGTTAGGGGCCTGTTGGAGCATAGGCTGTAGCTATGGAAAAGCTGCCAATTTTGGGGAAAAAGCACTAAGTTTTGAAGGAAAAATGCTAATTTTGAGGAAAAGCACCATTTTTGGGCAGAAATGAACAGTGCGCGGTATGGTGCCAGATGGATGAGCTCACCGTAGATTACGGGCCAGAAATCGCGGAGCTCATGTGCACGTCAAAGGAAAGAGTAAATAATGTGGCTGAGTAGAAAGCTCAACCACCACAATAAATAAAGCATCGGAAGAGGGTTCAGCTACCCTCATTAAGGCAAAGTACAGGAGTTATGGTTGCTCGGACCAAGGAAGACTAACGAGCCGAAGCATTGAAGGCGAAGGACAAGGAGCAAAGAATGATGAAGCGACGCCCATACCCACGATCTGCGCTCGAAATCGCGGAGTCTGTAGGAAGCTGCAATGTGACTGTAAGAGGCGCCTACAGTACACCTAACCGTGTCAGTGGTTAGGGTTTTTGGGGATCACTGTTGGGAAAGGCCCACAGTTTTGTAAAGGTGCGACCCTCAGGGCCACCTATATATATGTGTAATTGGGAAGGTTAGAAGGTTAGAAGGTTACACAGACAGTCTAAGCTGATGTCTGGGTCTTTTATATTGCTGTATTTTGTAAAGATGTTAAGGATCATTGTATGTATGTAAGAGGGTCATGATCTCACAAGAGACCGCTTGGCGTAAAGGCCATTGTATGTGTCGATCAGTCGCAAGAGGACTGAGGGGAATGTAATTGTATGTATTTGTCATTGTAATACCTGTAGAAGAAGAGGATAGATCTAAGAGAAGGGCTCCCAGCTGTGTGCATGGAGTTTCCCAGAAAGATCTAAGGCTGCAGCTGTGTATGCAGCAGAACTGTGTATCCCCATTTAAAGATAATATAAGACAGCCCCGTGGATGAGGCTTTCCACCGGGAGGTGAACTACATAAGTTCTTATTGTTGTGGTGATGCGTTATGTGCTTGCATTTCTTTGCTTTACTGTCTATGTTTCCATGAATGTTTCATTGTCTTTACGAATGAGTATGTAGAGTAAATTCTCAGAGCTCCCTTGAAAGCGGACTTGCGCATTGTAGAAGGAGATTGTGGGAACACTGTCGCCGCAGCACTTAAGGAGTGTGTTACTACGCTGTGGCGCAAGGGCAGAGACGATACCTAATTTATCGGGCGTAGCAGGTAAACGCCTCGTGTGAAGGTGCGCGGATACTGCACAGCTAGGCTGAGAAGAGTGAGTTCCAGCGCTGTAGCGCTGCGAGCCCTGTGAGAGAGTAAGACGCTTTGTTCTGAGGTTACCTGCAAGAAGGGAAGGGATAAGACTGTAGAATCCACACCGCCTAGGTTAAGGAAACTTGATTCCTTAGCCCCCCCATAGCCACTTCGGGTGAGACTTCGGGTTGCTCGCAGCTTGTTGCTGAAAGGGCCAGTGTGCCAAAGGGGTGTTTGTTGCTGCGAATCCTGAAAACCCGGGTATGTCCATAAAGCAACCAACAATATATATATATATATATATATATATATATATATATATATAATTGCTTGGAATTTTTTGCAGCAGTGGCCTCTATGGAGAGGACCATCCCAACCCTTTGCATATATGTGGTTGAAATTTGTTCTTTGTGTCATCTAGTATCTTGAAGATAAAGAAAGGGTGTGGCATGGTCTATATTCTTTTATTTAAATTTGAACTCTCTCTCTCTCTGAGAAGAGAGGGCACAGGTCGAGCTTTTGTTGGCAAGTAATTATATTTAAATATGATTACTTATCCTAGCTCAAGTGTGAGCTAAGTGGAAGGGAGTGTTGTAGGCACAACAGATCCCATGCTTCATTATGATCATGGGAGCCCCATTTTGTAAATAGAAAGGTATTTAGGAAAGTTTTAAATTTTGATTTGCTATGGAATCATACCTTTTGTTTCTGGTGTGTTTAATTATCAATTTTTCCTTTGAAAATTTCTAAGTTTCTGGTTGTTTTCTTGATTTGCAGGAAGCCTTAGATTCTTTCAAATATCATTTTCTTACTGCAAATCCCGAAATATTGAAACCTGCAATCCCACAATTGCGGATTGCGGGAATCATTTGTTATTTCTTTTGGAATTTCGTCAACCGAAAACCCACAACTCGAAATTGGGGGTTGTGGGAAGACTGTGTAAATATTTTAGAAATCCCGATTCTGTAACCTGAAACCCAAAATTATGGATTTCGAATTGTGGAAACTCGTTATGCCAATAAATCACGTTGTGTGTTTCCAAAACCCGCATCCCGCAAATTGCAGATTATAGGTTGCAGAAAAAGTTATTTTAGTTTTAAAACATTGTTTTCATTCCCGAAACCCGTAACCCGAAATTCTGGGTTGCGGATTTCGGAACCACATTTGTTCTTCGATTCACACTTTGTAAACCCGAAACCCGCAACCCACAAATTGCACATTGTGGATTTCGGGAATTTTGAATCAAGTTTGAATTTAAATTTGTGAACCCAATCCCGCATTCTGTTGGAGTTAATCTCAGTCATTTGTTTCCTCTAATCCTATGGTCCAGGTCTGATCTAACGGATGAAATCACGTCATTTTCTTGAACGTGTAAACTCTCTGTTCTCCGTCATTCTGGTAACCAAGCTTCTAATTGTGATTTTCACCTTTGGCTCAAATTTGAAGTCATGATTTCTGACTTGATTGATCTATAATGATAATCTCTCAGATGTGATTTCATGTCATGCATGTTTCAATTCAATTTGTACTTTCACCTTGATCTTAATCCAGTTAACACATGCTACGACTTGCTTCATTACAGTTTGGATGATTACAGTGTCCAAGTTGTAAGATTTTAAATCATGGCATTTCATTATACTCAATCATTATGGTTTTATTGGTTTTTATTGAATGCAGAGACAAGTATGAGGCAATTTATTCATCGTCTACAATTACGTAGAGAAATCTTGTATTCAACACCCATAGATAATCTCCAAATAATCATGTATGAGCAGTACGTAGATAGATCATAAGTCTCTGGGTAGTTCTTTTGAAGAAGAGGAACTTCAATCTCTCTTATATCAAGAACCTATGTTGTCACCTTTTCATGCAGGTGTTCTTGATCCAAGTAGTAGTAGCGAAGAGGAGGCTTCTGAAACTCAACCCATCTGTATGCAACTTCTTCAGATGAAGAGATAGGAAGTCATTTAAGAGCCCATATATCAAGATGACACCATTATCCTTGATTTTATAATCAATGAAGACCCCACTACTTCACCACCCCCTTTGAAGGAAGATTCTTTTGTTGATTTCTTTGATTTAGAAGACATTATTGAACTTCCGAAAATTCCCGAGGAATATTTTTCGGATCTTCGGTCACCTGTTATTGACAGTCAGTAATTGGAAGTTGAATTTTGTCGTTTTTCATTGGATTCTCCCGAAAATTAGAAAATGGATCTTGCATGGATATTTTGTTAAAGGATTGGAAAGAATCATATATATAGGTGTTGTTAGAAATCTAGGACAAATGGCAAGTTTTTCTAGGCCATTAGTTTAGTTTTGATTTTGTAATTCCGGTTTGTGGGAATTTACTGCTTGTATTATTATTTTGTAAACTCTTATTTAAAGAGATTATCTATCGTAGAGAGGGGAGGATAGGATTTGGAGGCAAAATCTGCAAGAGAAGCTGGAGATGCTCTATTTTGATACAATCTTGTAATTTCTTACAAACTGTCATTGAATACAATAAAGTTATTTCTAGATATACTTTTGTCAATTTAATCAAGTTTATTTGATGAATGTGATTTTTTTCCAAGTTGCGTATCTGACACTGTTTTGATCCTTTGCAATTTATAATTACATTGATATACAATTTTGATTTATCTTTGCTCATGATCTGTGTATCTCTAAATGTTTTAAAGAGTTTATTCTATTAAAACTTTTATCGATTTCTGCAAATGATTCTTTCAACAAGTTACAAATGGTGTTAATTTTTCAATTAACATATAAGCTAAATATCAAATCTTGAATGCATAACAATCTTCAATTTTCCATTAGTTGATTTTCATTAATTAATTGCAACTCGAATAGTTAAGTCATTGATCCTTTTCACATTTTTGTTTAATTGGTGAATGATCTTATCTATTTACATATCAAGCTGATCTTCACTTATTTCAGACACCTTCTTAGGGAAGATCTAACTTAGTCTAGTTTCTTTCCAATAGATTAGTGTTTACAGACCTCTTACACTTAGACTTATTTGTTAGAAAACTGATCCATTTGGATCAAAACCTATCAACTCATAGAGTGCCAGTGGAGGCCCAATATCCGTGGGAGATTACTATACCAAACCAGGCCGGGGATATAACTATCCTTGCATAGGATCTTTTGAAGCCTTTCAGTCTAGGTTTCCCCCTCTGTTGAGACCTTAGGAACCCATTCCAGCATCTTGCATATCCTACACATTCGTGGCTTCAGCAAATGGCATGAGAAGGAGGGCCAATAGTTAACTATGCCTAAACAAAATACTCAGAAATATCCTCCAGCAAGAATACTGATTGTCACCCGTAGCCACACACAGACATATACTTCTGTTGAGCAACTAGTGCAACAACCCAATACTATCCCTATCACCCCTACAGCTCACCGAGATCCTAGAACATGAGATATCATCATTATATCACCCACAAGAGGACCCATCTCACTTAAAAAAAAATCAAACATTCTAATGATAGTGTTGGTAGGTTACAACAGAGGATTGTTGAAGAAAGAAATCAAGGATTAGTAGCAATTCATGAGGAAAACACTAATCCACAAGAAAACATTCAAGATAATCAAAATTCAGCTGAGCCCACTGAGCAAAATACTTCATCAAACCAACAACAACTCCTTGAATTTGATCTTGATTTATTATTCACTGAAATAGAACAAGCTTCACACACAACTACCTCAGGTGGACCAGCACCCTCTCCTCCTTCATCATCATCTTCCTCATCTAAAAGTGAGCACTCCTCTAGTTCTTCATCTGAAGAAGAAGAACAACAACCTATGGCAGCAGAAGGCTAGAATAGACCTTGGATTGACCAAGATGTTGTGTTCATATTCGAGGATAAACATAGATTGCCTAAAAACCCTGAGAAATGGCTTCCTAAGTTCGATCTAGACAATAAGTCACCTACATTACACCACATCAAAACCTTTATGCAGGCTATTAGACTTAGGAGTGTTATTCATGAAGATGTGGTTTGGGGACTATTCCCTTATACTTTTGAAGGCAAGGCATCCACATGGTATTTTTCTTTAGAAGCCAGATCCATAACCTCATGGGATGAATTTGAAAATTTGTTTATATAGAAATTTGGGGATAATAAGAACACACGATTTAGTTTTGGAGTTGTCTTCCATAAAAATGAAAGGTAAAGAAAGGGTTAAAGACTACAATCTGAGGTTTTCTTATTTGAAGAACAAAATTCCTACCACTGTTCTTCCTAGATAACAACTTTTGGTTTCCTATTATGAAAAAGGTCTGTCTGTACCTATTGCTATGTAGGTCAAGAGGGCACACAAAGACAAATTGTTTGAAGCTTATGATGAAGCCATTCAAGTTGAAAAGGATATCTATCGCCTGAAAGATAATCCTGAGGCCTGAGAAGAAGAACCTTCTACATCCAGAAAGAAAACAGACATTGTTCCCAAGCCCACTACCCAAAACAAAGATCCCTTTGAAATGACTGATATTAAGAAGTTTCTCCAAAAAATTTCAAATGAGATGGTGGATCTAAAAAGAAATAATAATGAGAATCAAAATCAAAACAGATGTTTTGTAAGGCCACCTTTTAGGAGACCTTATCAACCACCTCAAAATCCACCACCTCGTAATCCTAATGAAGGATTGAGTTCTGAAGAGATCTATTCCATTTTCAAATCCCTTGCCACTGAATCACAGAATGCCCTTGAATCTTCTAAAGATCAAGCAAACCATGACCCACAGTTACCAGAAGGAGAAGATGAATAAGAGGATCCATAGGTAAATATTGTTAGTTATTTCTCTGAATTTCAAATGAATGAACAAGAGGAAGGACTTGAGACAGTGTTTAACATTCAACACCCTTATAACACTAGGTCAAGACCATAACCCGCTCAGGAGCCTTCATCTTCAACAACACCTCCCAACAAAAGTAAAATTGTTCCTCAAAAGGATACAATCATTCCTGAATTGGAGTACAGTTTGGCTGAAGATCTGAAGAGAGTCAAAGCAAACATCTCTCTGTTTGAACTTCTGAAAATCCCTTCTATGAGGTATTCTTTACCTAAAAGCATGATAATTAAACAACCTAGGGAATCACAAAAAAAATAACTTAGAATCTTTTACCAAGCCAGAAGATCAAAAATTTGGATGTAAGAGGACTCCTCCCTTCTTGCTAACTTTTGAAATCTTCAACAATAATGTACACAATTGTATGATAGACTCAGGAGCTTCTTCCAAGGTAATGCCCCTGTCCGTATGCAGAAAACTTAATGCCAACTTGGGAATCTTTCCCTACTCACATTGTCCAACTTGACAGATCAAAAGTAAGAGTAGTAGGGAGGTTGAGAAATGTGTTGTTGACTTTGTCTGCTGACCCTCGGATTCACCAGACCATTGACATTTTTGTAGCTGACATTCCTGAAGCCTATTGGATGTGGCTGAGCAGAGAGTGGTCAAAGAAACTTAAAGGTTACTTTGCCATTGATTGGTCTCACTTGTGGTTACCCTACAATGGATAACCAAATAATATTAAGATTAATACGGAACCATTTATGAAGTAAATAGTCACTGACCTTAATGATTCAAGTGAACCTGTTTGTTATTTTAGTTCACATATTGAGCATTTCATTTTTGTTACCTTCTTTCAAGATTTTCCAGTTGATTCTTCACCAGATGAGAATATGCAGAATGAGTCATAGATTTCCAATGTTACCACTGTACCATTCTTTGGAACCATTGTACATAATGTTTATAATGTCAATACCAATTTTAGGATAGACCCCACTGCATGGACTTTATTTTTTGATGGCTCCGGATCCAAGGATGAAGATGGTGCAGGTTGTGTACTTACTGATCCCAAAGGGACAAAAACCATGATTGCTTGCAGGCTTGAATTTGATTGTACAAATAATGTAGCAGAATATGAGGCTCTTGTGTAGGGACTCAAGAAAGATATTGATATGGGTACTCAAGTGATAGAATGTTTTGGTGATTCTGAAATCACAGTTAAACTGGTAAAGAATAAGATACACTGTCTGTCCCCTCGTTTAACCAATTATCATAAAATGGTAAGAGAACTCACCAACTCCTTTTCTGCATTCAACATTAACTCAGTCCCTAGGTTACAGAAATTTGATGCTGACCTCTTACTAAATACTGCTTCTAGGTTAATTCCACCATAAGGCTTGTAACTTGATACCTTTTCAATAGAACTTATGTACAAGCCTTCCATTCCTAATCATGTTACAAACTGGAAAGTGTTTGACGATGATCAACAAATTCTAGATTTCCTCTCAGCTGAAGAAACTTTTCAACACATGGCCATAGATGAAGCTGAGCATGAAAAATCCTTAGCTTATCCTTCCAACATTATCCCAAAGTCAGTAATCAACCTAGAAATTTTTTATGACCTGCAGGACAAGTTTAAACACAAGGCCAACTGTAAGACACAAAGCTCTTCCTTGAACTATGAACCAATAAATATAGGCACTGAACAGAACCCCTAATTCGTTAACCTTGGAATTGACTGTTTTGTTGAAGAAAAAAGAGCTTTCATCATATTGTGTAAAGAATATAAAGATGTTTTTGCTTGGACCTATGACGAACTGAAAACCTTTGATACTACCATTATGCATCATAACATACCCATGAAGCCAGAAGTGAAACCTTACCAACAGAAACTCGAGAAGATGCATCCTAGTTTGGAATCCTCTGTGAAGAAAGAACTCGAGAAGTTGCTGATAGCTAGAATCATATTCCCCATCAGACACACACAATGGATAGCAAATTTAGTGCATGTTCGAAAAGAGAATGGAGAAATCAGACTTGTGTCGATTTGAGAAATTTAAACAAAGCTTCCGAAAAACATAACTACCCTATTCCTCTTATGGAACAAATTCTGCAAAAGGTAGCAGGGTCAGAAATGTTCTCTCCTGGATGTTTTTTCAGGTTACAACCAAGTCATGGTTTCCCCTAATGACCAACTGAAAACATCCTTCAGAACCCCCTGCGGTACCTTTGCCTACAAGAGAATTCCCTTTGGACTGATAAATGCAGGGGCCACGTTTCAGAGAGCTATGGACATAGCTTTCAGAGGTTTAATATTGCATAATTCTATCGTAGTATATCTAGATGACATTACTATATATTCAAAGAAACGACATGAACATTTATCTACTTTGAAACAGGTTTTTGAACGCTGTAGGAGGCACAGAATATCCTTGAACCCCAAGAAGTCTACATTTGTAGTGATGGAAGGTAAGCTTATTCGTTTCATTGTTTCCAAAGAAGGTATGATTATTGATCCCGAATGCACTAATGCTATTTCAAAGATCAGTTTTCCTAGCTCACGCAAAGCCATGCAGTCATTCCTTGGGAAGATCAATTTTGTACGTAGGTTTGTTCCCAATTTTGCATAGATTGTTAAGCCTTTACAACAATTAGTTAAGAAATATGTAAAGTTTAGTTGGTCACAGGAACAAAAATATGCATTTGTTGAAATTTGCAGGGCCATTGCAGAAGCTCCTGCTCTGATGTCCCTCGATTTTAACAAGGATTTTATTTTATATACTTTCGCTACTGATTTTTCTTATGCCGTTGTTTTGAAACAGAAACATGACAATGATACTAAGATTCCAATTTTCTTGATGAGATCAACATTTAAAGGAGTTGAACTTAATTACTCCCAAATTGATAAGCAGGCATATGCAGTTTACAAGTTTGTGAAACATTACAGGCCCTACTTCTTGAAATCTAGAACGAAGGTAATTGTGCCATATACTGCTATAAGAAACATGCTGGTCCAAAAAGAACTAGGTGAAAAGAGGACCCATTGGATGACTTCTTTGTAGGAATATGATATGGAAATCAGGCCAGCGAAAATTATAAAAGGGAAAGGTTTTTGCTTACTTACCGCTAAGTCGAATGACCCTTTACAGCAACAGACTGAGTGGGAACAGGAGGAAGATATCCCTATAAGTTTTGTTAATGCAATTAATACTCCAACATCTGAATGGTATGACGATAACAAGTTTTTTCTAAACAATGGGTTTAATCCCGAAACCTTAGAATTCAAAAAACGTAGAGCTTTGAGATTAAAGTCTACTCCTTATCAATTCATTAATGGAATTATGTTTAGAAAAAATTATGATGGAGTCTTTATTAGGTGCTTTGTTGATGTATATGTAACTTCAGAATGTATTTCATATATGTATATTGTACTCCTATAGAGATGGTATTATTCCTCTATACGGAAGTGTTTGTATTTATATAGAGATGTTATTATTCCTCTATACGGAAGTGTCGTCCTTTATATTGTAAGTGTCGTAACTTATACTTGATGGGTTATTAGACCACCTTGTTGGGGTCGGCCCTGTATAAGTCATGTGGGTCGAAGGGCTATTAGACCACCCTATTGGGGATCGGCCATGTGGTTCAAAGGATTATTAGACCACCCTATTGGGTGTCGGCCCAGTCATCATTATGTTATGTGGTTAAGTTAAGGCCGACCTAGTAAAGGTTATTAGGCAAGTCAAGTCAAGTATAAATAGAGTGTGGGAGGCACTCTATTTGATCATTCTATTCTCTGTCACACTCTTGTGAGATTACCGCACTTGTGGAGGAGGAGGAGCTACTCCTAGGAGATGTCTATCTCTTATTCTTGGGTTGTATTATTTCTCTATCTATATCTGAGGAAGTTATTGGGGTTTTTCACCTTTATGGTTTTCCCCAAGTAAACTTTGTGTCTCTTGTGTGCTTGCATTATTGTATCCATGATTGATATTCTATAGATATGTTGTACATGTTGTTCTCTCAGTTAAGATCCTAGATTAGATTGAAGTAAATTCTGAAAAACTAACATGGTATCAGAGCTAGCCTGAAAGAAGGCATGGTATGGCATGTATGACACTTGTTGCACTTGCGAAGCTAGGGCTTGATATAGAAAAAACCAGTCATCATAGCACTTTTGCTATAAATAAATTTTGGCAAGGTTTCAGGGTTGGAAAATTGTATAGGGAGGATCTAAGATCCTCATGTACCTTGTGTCCAAAGGACAACGTCTAATTCATTGTACTTTGTGTTTTATGATCTGTACAATCTATGGTTTCTGCCTCTTCCAGATCTGAGTCACAAACAAGTGACCTAGGAAAAAAGGTAATAACTTGGGATAGGAAGTTCCAAATGAAATTTTGTAAAATGTGAAAGGTAGTGCACGGACTGTACTTTCTCAGGTAACTTTTTTAGAGGCAGAAATGGAACCAGTGACATGTGGCATGCCATACAATTTTACTCTCCTATTTTATCCCATAAACCGGTCATGTTGCAACACTTGGCATAACTCTCTCTCAGAGAATCCATTTGAGGTCAGACCTATGGAGTTGGAAATATGACAGGTTAGGATATCAGAGGAAAATGTTTCAGACCCTGGGGATCTAAAAGTTCATATTCACACCAGAAACAATTAGGTACATATTTATGTCAAAACAAAATTTTTTTTTAGCACCTTCATTCATGGCTTCCGGAATTTAGGGTTTTGGAGAAAGTTGGAATTTTTGTAATTGAAGACTACGGAAGAATGCTACTCATCAAAATCAAAATTTAGAGACCAAGATCAAAATTTTTGGTTTGGTATAAGTTGGGCTTGATTAGACCCTACTTCGGGACTTTGATCGGAAAAGTGGAAAATTAGGGCTTCTGCAAAAATGGAAATTTTTGAAATCTGTGACCACGGCTGGAAGCTCCTTAGAAAAATAGAAGCTTAGAGCTTTGGATCGAACTTTTTGATTGGGAAGAAGGGTGGGCTTTGTCAAACCCTAGTTCAGGGTCATGTCCATTGAATGCGCAAGTTTCAAAGGAAAATTTGAGGGGTGAAACTTTGCAGTTTTCAAATTTTGAGTATACCAGCTTGATTAGCTCATCAAGGCACATATTTCTATCCTTTCGGAAGTTTGAAATTCAAAGTTTGAATTTTTAGGGTTTCTCTGACAAACCTTAATCCAGCTCCAGATCCGGTTCCTGTGAATCAAGTGGATTGGGTTAATCCTAGAAGAGAATGGATTGGTCACCAGCATAAGTGAAGAAGTTTCTGTTTTAGAGGGAGATGAGGCTAAGGCCTTACATAAGAAGATTACAAGCAATCTCGACAGGTATGACATATCCAAGTATGTTTCAAGATTTGTTCATGATTAAAGTTATGGTATGTTTGTCTTCATGTTATTACGGTTAGTACAATCTTAATTAAATTTAGACTTGTCGTATCACCTTAATAAAATTATGAATGCATGATAGAAGATATTCATTGATTAGGGTGTTGACACTTATGATTGTACTAATGCATTATGGTGTTGTATGAGGTTTATGTTGTCCGCTAACATGAAAGGTACACCAAGAAAGACAAATCATGTTCTAGTTAGAACATATGATCTTGATGACATGAAGACAAAGATTCATCCATTGTCATGGATCACTTAGAAGATCTATTTACAAGGTATGTATAACTTGGTTCTATAATGGTTAACCTATGAGATATGCAGGTTACTAGCACAAGTCATTGAAGAGAACAATAAGACATCATGTGGGTATGTTAGACATAACTAGCTAACATACCAATCCAGGTATGTTTTTCCTATATCAAGTTAGAATTCTACCTTGTGTTAGGATCCATTATATAAGTATACTTGGTATGATTGGTTATGTTTATTCATAAAGTTAGAAATGTAAGTAATCAAGGGTTTATGCATATTATGTCTCTTATCTTGATTGATGATTTAACTAACCAAAAGAGTCCTATGATCAAATAAGAATATGCATGAGTAAAAGAAGACTTCCCTGAAACCTTGAATACTAATGTTTATTATCTGTGTTTGAAATGATCATGACTATACATGTTTAAGATTATTGTGTTTTGATAATATTAAGATTATACTAATGAATGTGTGATTATGTATGAGACCTTGAGGATAACACAATGATGATACTAATAAGCATGCATAGTGATTAAGGATGGATATAAATGTTAACACCCAAAAAGTGCTCACTACCTCATCTACCCATCCATGACTCATTTGTCCATGTTTCCTACCATATTTACCTTCAGAACCCTAAAATCCCATTAAAAAAGCTCCCAAAAGGCCTAAAAAGCCTCCAAAAGGCCACAAAACCATCAAAAAAGCCTCAAAAAGGCTAAAAAAACCCCTTTTCCCTCCAAAAATATCCAAAATTCCTCCAAAATAGCAAAAAAACTCTAAAAAGAGAATAAAAAATATATAAAAATGAGGAAAAGAGGAAAAAGGAGGAAAAAACCCTATACAATTGACCTAAACCATATGGTTCCCAAAACCATGGGTCAGCACTCCACCACCAAAAACCTATAAATAGGTGATGGAGACCCCTCATTTCATATCCACAATCAAGTACACCCTTACTCTGCCAAAATCTCTCTTGAAACCCTAGCTCACCCTTGAGCTACTTTCACCATTGAGAGCCCCTTTTGGCCCATTTCCACCATTGGAGAAAGAGAAGGAACAAAGTTGGAGTTTGGAGCAACCCTCTTGGATCATTGCAAGAACTTCACCAACCTCTACACTTGAGGTAAAATTTTAATACAAAGAGAAAACCATTTATATTCCATGTTTTGTTATGTTTTTTAATGCTCATGCTAGTTTAGAATTTATATTGTTTTAGCAATTTAATTTACTATTTACTGGATTGCTACTAAATAGTCCCTTCTCCTTAGTAGGTGCCCATTTGCACAAGCTAGGGTGAAAACCCTAGCTACAGTTTTGGCGACTCCCCTTGGTTTGAATTTCTGGTTATAGTTTTTAAAATATTTTCCTGTTTTTTCCTTTCGGCTGCCGTAAACCGCATCTTTTACCCCCTGCAGTTGTGTCCCGACCGCGTCTTTCAGGCATTTACCTATGACCCGACCGTGTCTTTCAGGCATTTACCTGTGACCCGACAGCTACTCTCAGACTATTTTTGGAAACCTGCCAGTTGTTTTCAGTCTGGTACCTGTGATCCAACCGCGACTATTAGCCTATTTGGGACGGTTTGATTGCGGCTGTTAACCCTTTTTCTGCGTCCTGCCTGCGGCTTTCGGCCATTTTCCCGCAACCCACTGGTGCCTTTCGGTGTTTTTCTTGCATCCCTCCTGCGGCTTTCGACCATTTTTCCACAACCGGCCGATGCCTTTCGACGTTTTTCCTACGTTTCGCCTACGGCTTTTGGTCATTTTCCCGCAACCCGTCGATGCCTTTAGGCGTTTTTCCTGCGTCCCGCCTGCGGCTTTCGACCATTTTCCCTCAACCCGCCGGCGCCTTTAGGCATTTTTCCTGCGTCTTTCTTGCAGCTTTCGGCCATTTTCTCGCAACCCTCCTGCGACTTTATGCCTTTTTCCTGCGTCCCGATTGTGTTTTTCAGCCAAACTCCTGCAACCCGACTGCGACTGTTGAGTTGTTTTTCGTGGTCCGACTGCTCAGATTTGCCAAAAACCCGCGGTCTGTTTTCTGCATTTTTCCCTGTTTTGAACCCAGCACTTTGCTGCACTATTTTCTGCATCAGCACAGCCATCTGTCCACCTGCAGCCACACTTCCTTACAGCCTTTTTCTGCAGTTTTATTTCTGTTCCATTTACAGAATAGTTTTTTCATTTTCAACATTTTAAATTGAAAAAAGAAAATTGTGCATTTCAAAGGTTAATTTTTGTTTTGTTATTGCTAGTTAGAAAGTTGCCCCCCTTGTGGCACTTTTATTTTGGGTTCATCACCTCACACGCACACACTCTGTCACCTAATTCAAGTGAGCCTTAAAAACTACTTAACTCAACCAACATTCTAACCCCACTTGGGGAACACATAAGAATTTTTGTAGTTAGGTAGGATCAGGGGGATAGGCATCCAAATAACGCCCCTCAGTTGCTTACACTTGAGACATAGTTGTTTTCCATTAGGGAACCAAAATCTCTTAGTATTTTTTGGCATGGTCAGGACCAGTTTATCAGAGGGCCTCTCCCCTAGGAGGGTTGAAGTCGCCAGACTGGTTCCGGAGGCTTGAGTGGAATACCGCACTCCATTCAGTAACCGAAGGGCTACCTTTTGCAGTTCTCGGGGTATCCCTATATAGGGGTACTGCGTTAAAGGGACCAAATGACAGATTCACCTTTCTGGACCTGTCATGAATGGGGTATCTTAGTTGCCTTTCTTCTAGGATTGACTACCTGGTGTCCCTCCCGGTAGGGGGATATATTTAGCCACTTGGCTCTCCTATCCATATTGTCTGACTTGGATTTCATCACCTTGCAGAGGATATGTCTAGTTGAGTCATAATACTATTTAGTTAGGTGTTTGCATGCTCCCTTACCTCCTTTTGGTCTAGTGAGTCCACTATTTTTATTTTTTAGGAAACCTGTTGCTTGTTGATATTCTGACCATTTCTGTTGATACTCCACTTATTGTAGCACAGGTGTTGCAGTAAGTGTTTTGAGTTGGTTGTTGGCCTGAGTGCCATATTTGTTGAGCTATCCTTCTGCACACTCAGTTGCATTAGGGTTTTTGAGTTGTTTTTCACTCAACACAACCCCCAAGTATTTGACACCATTTGTCACCATTTGTCACCATTGAGTCCCCGAGACATTCTTGGCACCTCCGGGGTGAGCCCCCGTAGCACAGTTCACTTGACACCACCCGTCACAAACATAGATCTTCATCACTTGGTACTACTCATCATATATCTCGAGCTTTGTCACTTGACTCCACATGTTAACAGCATAGAGCTCCATCACCCGATCCAGACGCCCCCTATTTCACCTTTTATTCTAAGGCAAAGTTCGAGAACCCCATTTACATTGCACCAACCAGCGCCATGGCTAGCGTGACTTCGTGCCATTTTTTTGTAGGGACCATTGGTGGAGCATCCACCACCACACTATCTACCACACCTGCCTTGGGTATGCCCTCGATGGGGCCCCCATCTACCATTCAGATCACTGCACCCATTCCAGTAGCTGGAATACCTATTCCCACTCCATCAGTGACTCACACTACCCTTGGCGGCGTAGGTCTGTCCCATACCACTGTCGTCCCTCCACTTGGGGGAAACATCCCGAACCCAGCCCCTCCACTTGGGGGCATTGGCCCCAATTTGGTCACACCCACTAGTCTGTCACATTCTTCTACTAGTTCTCCATTCATGGCTAGCCTCAACCTCCCTGACCTAGCCAGACTGACTAGTGATCCCATAATACACGACCCTGCATGGCCTCACATGCCTACCAAGCTCCCCTCCGACATCCCCAAGTTTGAGGGCAAGGCAGGTGAGGAACCCCAGAACCATATTATGTCCTTCCATCTATGGTGTTCCTCCAACTCCAGAGTGGATGACTCTGTCTGCTTCCGTCTGTTACAACGCACCTTCACTGGCTCTGCAGCTAAGTGGTACATTGAGCAACCCCATGAGACCCATGCCACCTTCACTTCCCTTGCCTCGACCTTCCTGCAGTTCTTTCAGTTACCTGTCCACTATGACGCGGGAGTTGAGATCCTACTGTCTTGCAGACAGAACACGGCTACCCACATCACTGACCACATTCATGAGTGGCGTCGATGCCGCAGCCTCTGCAAGATCAAGTTAGATGACCTCATCTTCATAGATTGGTTCCTAAAATCCCTCCTTCCTGTCATTGCCAAGGATGTGGCATCCGAACAACCCCAGTCTGAGGAAGAGTCCATCCTCAAAGCCCAGCAATTTGACCTCATATACGCCCAGTCAGTTTACCTTTATACCATTATACCTGACACGCCTCACGACGATTCCTCCTAGCATGATGCGCCGGGGGCATCCCATGCCGCACACGACATCATCGATCATATTACCTCACATCCCCAACCCTTTTCCATAGCATGTCCTAGCCATGGCCTCGACCTTTCGCGAGCTACATCACAGTCCAGTGCGACCAATTCCTATGCTCCCATGGCATATCACCATCATTCCCATGGACCCTCATGTCCACTTCAGTGCTTTGGGCACACATCCACCACATATGCCCCCCCGGTCGCACCTCAGTCGTATTACCATCCACAGGCTGCACCAGCTCCTATGACCTCTCAAGCCCAACCTGCTTATTACCCGCCACAGGCAGCCCCTACGGCCAACCCACAACCCACTCCATAGATATATCAGCAACCCCCACAAGGTTCAACACCTGCACAGCCTCCACCTACTTATTATCCTCCGCATCCTGCTCCGGCACTTGCGCAACCCCAGAACCCACCTGCTGCCCAAGGGCAAGTATATGCCCAACAAAAGCAGTAGCAAAACCAAAACAACCAGTGCCAACAGGGCCAACAAAACCATGGCAAAGGCTGTAACCGTGGAACAACCCTCCTCCAGACCAAGGAGGTCAACCTCCCAACCCCCCAGACAACAATAATGTGGAACCTGCCAACCAAAACCCTGATCGGCCACCCAAGCAGGCCAAAAATCCTAACTTGTGAACTAACCATCCTTGTTCTATTTGTGGGGTGTAGCTAGGGTTTTACCCCTAGCTTGTGCAAATGAGCACCTACTAAGGAGAATGGATTCCTTAGTAGCAGTTCAGTAAATATAAATTATTAAACTAAAACAGAAATGTAAACTAATCTAAAACACATGCATGAAACATAAAATCAAAAGATAAATAATGGTTTTTGTATTGATATTACCTCCAATGTGGAGGTTGATGAATCTCTTGCAATGTCCAAGAGGGTTGCTCCAAGCTCCAATGTGCTCCTTCTCTTTCTCCAATGGTGGAAATGGGCCAAAAGGGGCTCTCAAGGGGAAAGTGGCTCAATGGTGAGCTAGGGTTTCAAGAGAGATTTTGGCAGAGTAAGGGTATACTTGATTGTGGATATGAAATAAGGGATCTCCATCACCTATTTATAGTTTATTGGTGGTGGAGTGCTGACCCATGGTTTTGGGAACCATATGGTTTAAGGCAGCTGTATAGGGTTTTTTCCTCCTTTTCCTCATTATTTTATATTTTTTATTCCCTTTTTAGAAGGATTTTGCTATTTTTGGAGTAAAAGGGGGTTTTTTAGTCTTTTTGAGGCTTTTTTGATGGTTTTGTGGCCTTTTGGAGGCTTTTTAGTGGGGTTTTTTAGGGTTTTTAAGGGAAATATGGTAGGAAAATGGACAAATGAGCCATGTAATGAGGTAGATGAGGTAGTGAACACTTTTTGGGTGTTAACAGATTGCCCCCTGATGTGCAAGGGCAGGAGCTCATCGTATGGCCGATGGACATCATAAGTCATGTATGGCTTTCCTGGGGTGTGGAGAGGAGAGAGGAAACAAACTGAAGCCCGGAACAACGATCTCGAACAAACTGTAAGAACTAAAAGTACATAACCTCAAAAATGGATGAGGAATCATCTGATCATATGGACGAGGCGGGCATTCCCATGCTCGTATTAGGATATAACATAATAATAACAATGGGGTCCAAAAAATGGGGACCTGACATATACATGACCTCAAATACTGACTGAGGAATAATCTCAATATATGGACGAGGCGGGCATACCCATGTTCATATCAAGATACATAAAAGAACTGTGAGGCCCGAAAAGAGGGACCTGTAAGATACATAGAGAACCACTGTGTACATCATAAGTGTCCAGAGGGGACACAAAATCTGGGGCATACTGCTGGGCTGACCATGTCTGAGCTGAACAGCGGATACACTAGAACAATCAACATTGCTACTGAATGTGGTACCAAAGGAACTGATGGGCTGCTGGACCAGAGTGACAAGGGTCATACTATCAATGGTACACTGAACTGGAACTGATATGGGTACTCAAGGAAGCATAGAACTGGATGGCTTCCGAATACAATCACCAACGCAGCCCGGACATCCACGAGAACAGATAACTCGGCGTTCCGCAGTGACTCACCAATGTGCTAGAGTCAGGGGAAATCTGGGGTCTTCGACAAACAATGGAAGGTATGTAAATCCTGCGCGATTCTCAATGATGCGATCAAGGTGCTGAAGTCGAGCATGTGAGAAACAACCATTTGGAGAGGCAATGAGGACTCCTCTCAAAATGGTCCATAGGCACTCATCACAGATGGTGATGGGTCCAAGGCGCAGGGACCTCTGGGCCTATCCTCTAGAATAGAGGAGCTGTCGTCGACAGAGGGAGACCTGCAACTATCAAGGCAATGATGTTTCCTTGACAGGACCGCGAGGTGGAGAACCAAACTGTGGTAGTACTGATGGTAGGACTGACAAAATGGGGGGACAACTGGGCAAATAGAGTGGGTGGACTCAAACTTCCTTTGTTCAGAGTATGAGAATGGGATTGATCAGGCAGCATATGAAACTGACTGAGGGGAAAGGGATCATATTTGTATTGGATCGGGGAGGGTGACTAGGCTGAGGGGGACTCAAGCTGGTATAAAATGGCAGGAGACTGCAAAATACTCTGAACAAAGACGACCTGATTGGGGGTGCTGCCGATATGATCGATCATAGTGCCAAGAGGCACGGGGGAACCTCTTCATGGGTTAAGGAACTAGAAGAAGTGTGTGTAAAATGGTACTATCGTGTGGATTGAAACGAGCCCAGGATAGTTCATGCTCGTGGTTGCTTTCAATTTTAAGGAGTCTGAAAGCAATAAGAAGACTCTGAAGTAATGGAATGGTACTATTGTGTGGATTTAAACGAGCCCAGGACAGTTCATGCTCATGGTTGCTTTCAATTTTAAGGAGTCTGAAAGCAATAAGAAGACTCTGAAGTAATGGAATGGTACTGTCATGTGGATTTTACGAGCCCAGGACAGTTCGTGCTCGTGGTTGCTTTCAATTTTAGAGAGTCTGAAAGCAAATAAGAAGACTCCAGGGGGTTTCTTTTTCGTATATTTAGTCTCCAAGGCCCAAAGAAGCATAAAAGGATATAATGAAGAACTCTTCTAGCGGGTGTGACTAGAGTATTCCTTTTTCGTAATTAGTCTACCAGGTCCGGAAAAGGGGTAAACTTATACCAGATAGACGCCCTTTCAGGTACTTTAACGAGCATGAAAGGAAGCAAGATTGCTCGGCTATCTTTTCATTGTTTTAGGAGTCAGAAAAGAGCTTAAGAGAAACTCCCTAAGTGCCTTTTTCGTAAAGGACTTGTCCGGCCCGAAAAAGGGATAAAATTATACCGAACAAAAGGAATGGCCAGGCAAGGAGGAAGTGTTCAATCAAGGAACACGTATGATGACCAAGAACAAGGGTGGGGGGGAACACTGGTGGGCCTCCTTGCGGGGTGAATGAAATGGTGGAAAAATAACGAAACATTTGCAGTATGACAAGAGTGGATGGCTCATGTAAATGTGTGGAACAATCCGATGGCGGCCGATGTGGTGCGCAAACCGAGGCAGCAAGGTGTTGGGACACAATGTTGAAACTGTACCAAGTGAGAGCGAGAAATGATCTCAAGTGTCATCACGAGCTCGAAAAAATGAATCCGGTGATATAAAGAGTGTCAAAACCGGATAACGGCCAATGTGGCACATAAACCGAGGTGACTGGGGGTGTTTTGGAAAAAGACCCAAAAAATATGGGGGTGAGAGCGAGAAATGATCTCAAGCATCATCACCGGCTTGGAAAAATGAATCCGATGATATAAAATATGTGAAAAATGGAGAACACCCGATGTGCCACGCAAACCGAGGTGACGAGTGGCATTTGAAAAATGGGTAAAAAATGATGGGGAAAAAATAATGTAACGATATGACCATCATGATGGTCTCGTCATGCTGATTCCAATGGTGGAAACGGTTCGAGAAACAGACTCCGTATGGGTTCAGAATGGCCAAAACAAGAAAAAGTCAACTGACTATAAATAGTGAGTGGGTCCAACATGACATGTGTCATTTGTACTATTTGAATTTGACTTGTGATCAGAGTGGACCTGAGCTAAGGTGGCATTTCTGGACGATCCGACCGACTGATTTCAGATCTGGGAGATACAGGTATTCCGTCAAACTCATACCTGCATGTTTTTTAGGGTCGGGGGTTGGGTAGTGGGTCCCAGGGTTATTTGTACAGTCCACATGGGGTAGACCGCGGGTTTGGGGGACGAAACCACGGTTGGAGACCGTGTGTTTCGGGGTAAGCCACGCGGTTGGGTACTGTGTGTTTCTCAGTTGTATACGCATTCTGGTACCGCGCATTCCAAGGAGGAACACGCGATGCGAAACCGCGGGGTTAGCCCTGACAGGCGCGTTTAGAACCGCCACTGTAGGCCTGATAGCCGCGGTGTGAAATCGCGGTAGGGAGCCTGAAAGCCACGATTTTGGGCCGAGCTATGAGGGTTTTCTGGGGGGAAGGGAAGGACTTATTTATTTGACATGAGTCTGATGAGTCTACTTTGTGTGATTTGCAGGATGTCGCAGGCTCTATGGAGAGAGCGGGAGATGCCTGACGAGATAGTGACGGTGATCCAAGGGGATCGCCATGTACGATCAGTGCTGGGACTGTGCGTAATTTTAAAGTTCACACAGGTACCCATGATACGGTCAGCAGCATTGTTGCTGAACCGACTGATTAGCTTCTGGGAGCCGGATATATAGGCTTTCCGAGTACAGGGTGAGAGGGTGGACCTCACCCTGACCGATGTATACTTTCTGACGGGGTTGCCCTGTCTGGGTAGGGTGGCAGACACATAGCCGCGGGTCGCCGCGGACATAGACATGGAGGACATGCTGGAGAGATACTGTGGTCCCAAGGTGAGGGTGCACAGGAATGCACTTCTGGTGAGGGACCTACAGGAGCCATCAGTACAGGCCATGGTGGCATGTGTGGTTCGGGTATTGGGGTCCCAGTCACCTGAGAAGGTGTCTAGGGGCCAGATGCAGATGATAGAGCGCGTACTGGATGGGGTGTACTACGTATGGGGCCGGATGTACCTGACCTGCATTCAGTGGCAGCTGACAGTAGCGAAGGAATCTAGAAAAGGTTTTTGCTATGGTTCGTTCTTGTGTGCCTTATTTATGGAGAGGGTGCCCACACTGCGGTCACGGGTGCCGATCAGAGCAGGAGGTTTGAGGGAGCCGCGGATGGTGCGGTGGGGCGAGATCATGCGCCGCCGTGGTGGCGGCGATGTTGGTAGGTATTTTACACAGGTGTTGTACCTATAGTGGCTCTAGATACCATTGACACTGGACGACTTCCCGTATAGGGACATGGACTACATGGGAGATCCAGAGGCGCCACGAGCACCAGGACAGGAATGGGGTCCTGATGGTACGTATGTGTTTGCTTGCATGTTATGCATGTCAAGGTTTATATATATGATAATAGATTGATATACTGTGACTGACATATGGGTGATCTGCAGATGTGGGTCCGAGGCCGCCGCCAGGACATGTGGCACGGAGGGGGATTGTGGCTGTTCCAGCTCTGCCTGGGCGAGGGGAGGTCCGTCGCTGCGATGCGGAGGGGAAACTGGAGTCGGTACGGGAACTACTAGACCATTTGCTGATAGGGGTGACCAGCGAGGGATGGTGGGATGTCGATCCGGACGTGGTTCAGGATTGCATGAGGGCACCCCGAGAGTTCAGATCCATAGAGATCCGGGTGGCGATCTTGGTGGACCGGGCACGGGCACAGGAGCCCGTAGGAGATGAGGACTTGCCAGAGGAGGAGAGAGGGGAGGACTCAGAGGCAGCCGATGCAGGCAGTGATGCAGGATACGACTCTCATTAGGGAGTGCAGGGGACTCCCGGCATGTATTTTGAGGAGGCTTTAGGGATGTATAGCCATTTTTTGTATAGCTGAGTACAGGGGTACTCAGGACATGTATAGCACTGAACATGTATTTTTTGTTATATATATATATGCACGTGGATGCACCTTTTTGTATGATGTTGTTTAGTTGTACGCATGTGGATGTGCATTATGATTTGTGATATGTTTTACATTGCACATGGATGCAAGTAGTATAGGATGTTGGGCACGTGGATGCCCCTTGTGTATGTTATGTGGTTTGTATTTTTTATTGCACATGGATGCAAATGGTTATGTGATGACAGGAACGTGGATGCCCCTTGCAATCTTTTTGGGTTTTTATATATTTTTATGAGATGCTATGTATGATGGAGGTTTTCTTACATGGTGTGATTGATGTGCCAATCTAGGATGTTGTTGGCCATTTGATCTGCGACACTGTTTTGAGCTCTTGGGACATGGGTGAATGTGATGGACTCAAACTGTCGGCTGAGTTGTTTTGTGTGCAAGAATTTTCTAAAGAGGCAGGGATCACGCACCTGGTAGTAGTTGTTGAGTTGGGAGACAAGTAGCTGGGAGTCAAGGAACACATGGAGGTGACGTATGCCCACCTGGAGGGCAGCAGTCAGGAGACCGGTCACAGCATCATACTCTGCCTGGTTAGTAGTAGCAGCGCCGATACAGATTCCGTCGAGGTGAATCATTTCATGGGAAGGGGAATATAGGACCCACGCTGCAGAAGCCAGGTTGGGAGACCAGCGGCTTGCTCCATCGGCGAAGCCAGTATAGTGAGGTGGAAGATGGTCCATCTGTGGTCATGCAAAAAATGAGGAATGTAAGAATGCGGTAAAAAATGTGAAAAACAAAAAAGAGAGCAAACTGTACAATGCGGACCAATGGGGCCGCGAGTTATTTAGGGATAAAAGAGTTTAAGGTACAACCCATTACGAGGGTTGCGCAAAGGGTGAGCTTCGGAGTTAGCTAAAATGTATGCCCCCTTGTTGAGACAAGTCTGCACGATGTAAGGGCCTTGCCACATGGATTCGAACTTCCCTTTTCCGGTTTTGTCATGGGCTTGGTCATAGGCGAGGACGAGGTCCCCTTCGTGGAAAGTTCGAGGGTGTACATGTTTGTCGTAACAAGCTTTGGAGCAATTCTTGGCAGCTTCAATGGTTTGGAGAGCGGCACAACGGTCTTCATCGGCTTGTTCAAGGGATAGCAGACGTTTCTCGAGTGGGGAGGTATCGGGGAGAAGCTCGACGACGATTTGCAAGGCAGGTATCTGACACTCAATGGGGAGGACAGACTCTACGCCGTGAACTAAGTGAAACGGGGTAAAACCAGTGGCAGTCTTGGTGGACGTACGGTAATGCCATAAGGCGGGGAAGAGCATGTGGTGCCAATTGGACTTATGTCGGTCAACAGTGCGTTGAAGGATGGTTTTGAGGATTTTGTTAATGGCCTCTACTTGGTCGTTCCCTTGGGGGTAGTAAGCAGAGGAGAACTGATGTTCAAATTTGAGTAGGGTGGATAACTCATGCCAAATAGAATCTTCGAAGTGTGAACCATGGTCTGAGACTAACTGTCTAGGAACCCCGAATTGAGTGATAACATGGTTAAAAAAGAAACGGGCAGCTGTGTCAGCGGTACAATTGAAGGTAGGCATGGCTTCGGCCCATTTGGTGAAGTAATCCACGGCGACAATGATGTACTTGTGGCCGTTGGCAAACGGGGGTATACATTCCATGAAGTTAATGGCCCACTTACAAAAGGGACCTACGGTGACGACTGGGTGTAACGGAGCAGGTGGTGTCCGGGCCTTGGGGGCAAAAAGTTGGCAGTTATGGCAATGCTTGACCGCAGTGATGCAGTCGGTGAAAAGTGTGGGCCAAAAGTATCCGGTGTGGATGACCTTTTGGGCAGTGGCCATCCCAGGGAAGTGGCCGCCGCAGGCACCGCTATGACAGTCGTTAAGGACGTATTCAGCTTCCTCGTGTGTAAGGCAACAACGAAGAATGGTGTCAACCCCCGGCCGGTAAAGGACATCGCCTAAGAGGAGATATCGAGAGGCTTGGTGACGGATGCGGCGACGTTCATTACGGGTGACTTTGGGTTTGAACTTCTGCGTGCGCAGGTATAACAAAATATCACCGTACCATGGGTCATCAGACGAGATAGTGAACAAGTGGTTGTCGGGTAACTTGTCGGAGATTTGTGGGGCTGGGAGAAGGGAAGATATATCAGTGATGAGCTAGGCAAGTGCAAGGGCTTTAGTGCTCTTAGGTGTTCGGAAAGTGAGGTCATATTCCTGGAGGATAATGACCCATTTAGCAACACGACCTTGTAGTAGTCACCGATTTAGGAGATAGACCATGGGGTTGGAGTCAGCAACGACTGTGGTATGACTAAGTAAGATATAGTGTCGCAGTTTTTGGACATAAAAGACCACAGCTAGGGCTAGTCTCTCCTCATATGGGTAACATAGAGGTGGACTAGACAAGGTCTGGCTAACATAGTAAATGACATGCTCTTGGTGAGAGACGTCTTCTTGAATCAAGACTCCAGACACAGCGTGCTCGGATGTCGAGACGTAGAGGATGAAGTCCTGAGAGAAATCCGGAGGGGAGATCAAGGTAGCTTGCGTGAGAGCTTTCTTGAGGGCTTCGAATGTGGCTTCGGCTTGCTCATCCCAGACAAATGGTATGTGGGTACGGAGTAGGCGCAAGAAGCCGTGAACGGTAGTGGCGTAATCAGGGACGAAGCGTCGAAGGAAATTGGATCGCCCCTGCAGACTTTGGAGCTGCCGGAGCGTGCGAGGAGCGGGAAGGTCTAAGATGGCTTGGACTTTCAGGGGATCAACAGTAATTCCTTTCTGGGAAACAATGAAACCCAAAAATCGGCTTGCTGGAATGCAAAAAACACACTTGTGTGGGTTCAAGCGGATTTGGTATTTGCGACAACGCAGAAAAACTTGCCGAAGGTCGTTAAGGTGGTCTGATCGTTTCCGAGAACGAGCTGTAAGATCATCAAGATAGACTAGCAGGATATGGACCAAGTCATGAAAGCAATAGGTCATGGCCCGCTGGAAGGTGGCACCAGCATTTTTGAGGCCAAAAGGCATGACGCGATAGGCAAAGGTGCCCCATGGGGTAGTAAAGGCAGTTTTGTACTGGTCTTCCTTACGGATCTAAATCTGGTTGTATCCGAAAAAATCATCCATGAAAGAGAGGACTTCATGTCCCGCACAGACATCAATGAGCTGGTCAATAAATGGCGTGGGGACGTTGTCCTTGGGACAAGCATGGTTTAAATCACGGATGTCAGTGCATACTCGAATGGTGCCTTGTTTTTTGTTAATGGGGATGGGGTTTGAAATCCATGTGGTATAGGCAATAGGATAAATGAATCCTACCTTGCGTAGTTTCTCAATCTCTGCTTTGACAGCTGGGAGCTTTGAGGGATGAATGGGACGTTGTTTCTGACGGACGGGGGGTACATCAGGCCATGTGTCAATGTGGTGCTCTATAATGGCGGGGTCAAGGCTAGGCATTTCGGTATAGGACCAGGCAAAGACATCACGGAACTCTCTGAAGAGGTTAGTGTATTCCTCAATCTCTTGCTTAATGCAGAAGGCTCCTAAAGTGATGAATTCAGGGGCACTCCCGAGGGCAGCGATATCAATTTGGATGACAGGTGAGATGTTAGCCATGTTGCCCTCCTCGAAGGCGTCAGGAGCAGGAATAGGGTCCTTGAGCCAGTCGACCTTGGTGGGAAGGAAGTCTTTGGATTCAACCACAAATTTGGTAGCGGTGCTAGAGGAAGATGCTTCTGGGAGGAAATACGAATGATGGTGCATATCATCCCAGGGATACTCCGGGGCAGTGAGTGCCTCAAGAATCTCCTCATCAATACGGAAAGTTTGGGCCGTCAAATCGGTTGATGTGGGAATGGTAGTGGAAGAGATCATGTAAATGGTGTTGACCTCCCCGGATGGGGGTGAGTTCGGGGGGTGAATCTCCTCAATAGTGGTTGGGGCCGTCTCAAGATCCAGATTGTTCATATCATAGAGAGCCACTCTGTAATATGGGAGATCGGGACAATGATGTGAGTAGTGTCCGTAAACACCGCATATAGCACAGGGGTGGTTGGTACGCAGGGATTTATCTTTAGGCTTGGGGGTGGGGTTTAGTTCGACAACCGGGATGTTGGGGTCATCGTCGAGCATCTGCATGTGCTTTTGTAATGCTGGTAACTATGGAGACTGATGAATCGCATGGCCTAACTCGTCGCACAATGAGAATTTGGGAGGAGCACGAAATACTGGGGGGTTTTTGACTGTCTTGGGAGGTGGTACAGCAGTGTAAGGTTGGGGACCTCTGCCCCCAGTGGGTTTGGGAGTAGGGGGAGGAGTCGTGGAGGACGAAGGGGTAGAGACACCAGGGGGTAGCTGAGTGGTAGTAGCCATGGGTTGCACCGGTTGGAGGACAACGCTTAGTGTCGCCGGGGGAATGGGAGGCGAAAGATACCAGATGGGTAATCCCAAGGTTAGCCCAGGGAGGCTAAGGGTAGCCATAACCAGGGTGCTTACTACTCCCGATGGAGGGACTAGGAAGGGGATTGTATGGATAGGTGTAACACCAATGTGGCTAGGTACCAGTGGTGGTTTAGGCAACAAGGGTGGCTGATTGGTGGTTGTTTGGTTACCGTGGGAGAGGGTACATAAGTCAGACACTTCAGGCGTAGATGACGGGGGAGGAATGGATTGGAAGGTGGATGTCATCGACGGGTCTGAGTAAACTCCAGGTCCTAAAGAGGAAACAAATGAGGTAGCAGCACTACTGACCGGTTGTTCAACCATGGGGAGAACATTTTCGGGTGTAGTGGGAGCATTTGGATCATAGTAATGAGTTGGTAGATCTTAACCATGCGTCCATCATGGGGGAACATCATGGTACGAAAGACAGAGGAAGTGACCGCCCGCATAGCATACATGTAGCTGCAACCGAGCAAGAGGTTGTAATCAAGATGGGCGTTGATGACCTCGATATCGATGAGGACAGTTTTACCACCTAACTGGACAGGGACATTGGCTAGGAGACCTTGGGGCTGAGCCGAACGACCGTCGTAGGCGCGTAACGCAGTGGTGGACTGCTGGAGGGTAGGGGATCCCAACTTCTGCCATATGAATGTAGATATAATGCATGTGGAGGCACCCTCATCGATGATGCATCGATGGATGACAAGATTCCAAACGGAAACAGAAACTTGGAAGGCTAAGGTGGAAGGAAGGCATGGTTCGGACTGGTCCAAATCAAATGCCATCAAATTCGAATCATTTGGGTCAATAGCCCCAATGGATGAGAGTAAAGTCTTGCACTGGGAAGGGCAGTTCTTCAAGACTTCTAACGCCGACATGGCTGCAGGAGATTGGGCTAGTTCGTCTACAATGTTGTAGTTTGACGCAGCGCGCGCATTGGGGTTGTTGTTGATACGACGAAGTGGGAAACGAGCTGCTTTGGAAGCGCCATCTACTGGAGGGGGAGGGATACGTAACGCTTGATCAGTGGGATGAGCATTAGGGGTTTTATAAGTGGGAGGGGCTTCATAGGTGGAGCCATATTGGTTCCGACGGGTCTGGAGGTTGACATCAGCGGAAGACATCATCAACAAATGGTGGGTACCTGAGTCAAACATGGGTTGATCAGGAGCGGTGTATGTGATCTGTTGTTGTTGGGGTTGTGCGTTGGCTTGAGGGGGGGCCAACGGCTGAGTGTTCACCACGCCTTGGGTTTGTAAGGGGTTTTGCAGCACCAAAGGTGGCTGCTGAGGTTGTGGGGGGTTAGGCTGTGCTTGAGGAGCTGCATGTCCTTGGCGATGGGCATCATCAACCCAAAGTTGCCGAGCTCGCTCCAAATGTGGGCAAGTATGTGTCTAGTGGCCATAGACCCCGCAGATAGAACAAGGATGGTTTGTTCTCAAATTAGGGTTTTTAGCCTGCTTGGGCGGGCGATCAGGGTTTTGGTTAGCGGGGGCCGCGCTGTTGTTGTCTGGGGGATTAGCCGGTTGACCACCTTGGTCTGTAGGTTGGTTGTTCCCACGATTACGGCCCTTGCCGCGATTTTGTTGGCCCTGGTTGCGTTGGTTGTTCTGGTTTTGCTGCGGATTGTTTTGGGCGTAAACTTGCCCTTGAGCAGCAGGTGGGATTTAAGGTTGTGCAGGTGCTAGAGCAGGCTGCGGTGGATGATAGGTAGGTGGAGGCTGCGCAAGTGCGGGACCTTGAGGAGGTTGCTGATATGTCTGCAGAGCAGGTTGTGGGTTTACTGCAGGGGCTGCCTATGGCGAGTAATAAGCTGGTTGGGCTTGGGAAGGCGCAGGAGCTGGTGCAGCCTGCTGGTGGTAATAAGCGGGTTGGGCCTGAGAAGGCACAGGAGCTGGTGCAGCCTCCTAGTGGTAATAGGGATAAGGTGCGACCGGGGGGTTATAAGCAGGGGGCGCATGACCGAAGCACTGAGGTGGACAGCTGGGTCCATGGGAATTATGGTGATGTGTCATAGGAGCATATGAGTTGGTGGCCCCAGACTGTGAGGTGGCCCATAAAAGGTCGGGGCCCGGGGTAGGATGTGCTATGGAAAAGGGTTGGGGATGCGAAGAAACACGACCAATGATGCCATCTGTAGTGTGGGATGCCCCTGGTGCATCCTGATGGGAGGACTCGCCATGAGGGGCGTCAGGTATAATGGTATAGAGGTAACCTGACTGGGCGTAAATGAGGTCGAACTGCTGTGCCTTAAGGATGGCCTCTTCTTCAGACTGGGGTCTTTCGGAAGCTACATCATTAGCAATAACAGGAAGAAGGGACTTGAGGAACCAATCTAGGAAGATACGGTTGTCTAATTTGATCTTGCATAAGCTATGGCGTCTACGCCACTCATTATTAAAATTCAATATGCTAAGACGGAAAATAGCAGCATTACATTCCGTTTCACAATAATAGCATATACAGGATCACTGAAGAAACAACAAGCATAGCATAAACATAAGAGACAGAGATTTATCCTGGGAAACCCTCATGGGGTAGAAAACCCAGCAAAGCTTCCTCAATATAGATGACCAGAAATATACAAAGATGAAACCCTGAGACATGATCTCCTCCTCCACAATAGCAGACCTCTCCTCCACAAGTGCATTATCCTCAAGTGTGTGAGTGTGTGTAATGAGGAACACACCTCCTCTATTTATACACTACTCTGATATGTATTTTACACAAGTACACGTAGGCTCGTATTTAACCAATAGGTTAAATACCCCACTACAACTAACTGGGCCGACCCCTCTAGGGTGGTCTAATAACCCTTTGACCCACATAACACATACAGGGCCGACCCCTACTAGGGAAGTCTAATAACCCGAGTTACCACATTCCGACGGAGGAATAAACATCTCCGGATATACAATAAGATCTTCACGGAGGAATGAAACATCTCCGGAATAATAAAGTACAAATATAATATTCTTTGAAGTTACAATATCTCAACACTCCCCCTTAATGAGAAGGATATTATAACAACATCTGCACGAGCAAGGAGTCATCAACATCATATATGATACATCTATAAATCATTGGAAGCTTTCTTCAATTTGTCTTCATCAGTAACTCAAACAGTTACTGGTACATCAATGTCAACATCAATATCAGCATTACGATCATCAGCATCGTAATCACACGATCAGCAGCATCATCATCACACTATCAACAGCAGCACGATCAACATCGTCATCATACGATCATCAGCATCGTCATCACACGATTATCAGCATCGTCATCACACGATCATCAGCATCGTCATCATACGATCATCAGTATCGTCATCAGCATCGTCAACACACGATCATCAGCATCGTCATCAGCATCGTCATCATACGATCATCAGCATCATCACCACACGATCATCAGCATCGTCATCATACGATCATTAGTATCGTCATCACATGATCATCGGCATCGTCAAGGAATGATGTAAACTAGTCATGTACCTTTTGAACCGAAGTCCAGGGACGATCCAGTCCTATCATTATCGAAGACATACGTCTACGGCTCTTCTTTCGGACTTAAGTCCAGGAATGATCCAATCCCTTCATTATCGGAGACATACGTCTACGGCTCTTATTTCAGACCGAAGTCCAGGAATGATCCCAATCCCTTCATTATCGGAGACATACGTCTACAGCTCTTCTTTCGGACCGAAGTCCAGGAATGATCCCAATCCCTTCATTATCGGAGACATACGTCTACGGCTCTTCTTTCGGACTGAAGTCCAGGAATGATCCCAATCCCTTTATTATCGGAGACATACGTCTACGGCTCTTCTTTTGGACCGAAGTCCAGGAATGATCCCAATCCCTTCATTATCGGAGACATACGTCTACGGCTCTTCTTTCGGACCGAAGTCCAGGAATGATCCCAATCCCTTCATTATCGGAGACATACGTCTACGGCTCTTCTTTCGGACTGAAGTCCAGGAATGATCCCAATCCCTTTATTATCGGAGACATACGTCTACGGCTCTTCTTTCGGACCGAAGTCCAGGAATGATCCCAATCCCTTCATTATCGAAGACCTCACGTCTACGGCTCTCTTTAGGACTGAAAGTCCAGGGATGATCCCAATCCCCTCAACTGTCCACTAAGGACTTCATTCTCGGAGACCTCACGTCTACGGCTCTCTTTAGGACTGAAAGTCCAGGGATGATCCCAATCCCCTCAACTGTCCACTAAGGACTTCATTCTCAGAGACCTCACGTCTACGGCTCTCTTTAGGACTGAAAGTCCAGGGATGATCCCAATCCCCTCAACTGTCCACTAAGGACTTCATTCTCGGAGACCTCACGTCTACGGCTCTCTTTAGGACTGAAAGTCCAGGGATGATCCAATCCCCTCAACTGTCCACTAAGGACTTCATTCTCGGAGACCTCACGTCTACGGCTCTCTTTAGGACTGAAAGTCCAGGGATGATCCAATCCCCTCAACTGTCCACTAAGGACTTCATTCTCGGAGACCTCACGTCTACGGCTCTCTTTAGGACTGAAAGTCCAGGGATGATCCCAATCCCCTCAACTGTAAACTAAGGACTTCATTCTCGGAGACCTCACGTCTACGACTCTCTTTAGGACTGAAAGTCCAGGGATGATCCCAATCCCCTCAACTGTCCACTAAGGACTTCATTCTCGGAGACCTCACGTCTACGGCTCTCTTTAGGACTGAAAGTCCAGGGATGATCCAATCCCCTCAACTGTCCACTAAGGACTTCATTCTCAAAGACCTCACGTCTACGGCTCTCTTTAGGACTGAAAGTCCAGGGATGATCCAATCCCTTTCTGTATTCTCATCTATACAAGAGCAGTTATCATATTAGCATGTATTCTCACCAATACATCAAAACATGTATACATCACACCAAAACATGTATACATCACAACTCGCATGTATTCTTACTAATACATCAAAACATGTATACATCACATCTAGCATGTATTCTTACTAATACATCAAAACATGTATACATCACAACTAGCATGTATTCTTACTAATACATCAAAACATGTATACATCACATCTAGCATGTATTCTTACTAATACATCTAACATCAAAACATGTATACATCACAACTAGCATGTATTCTTACTAATACATCTAACATCAAAACATGTATACATCACAACTAGCATGTATTCTTACTAATACACCAAAACATGTATACATCACACAAAAACATGTATACATCACAACTAGCATGTATTCTTACTAATACATCTAACATCAAAACATGTATAAGTAAAGCTAAGTATTCTAAGTATAAGAGTCCTAAATCTAAATATTTCTAAGTAACTGGGTGTAGGGAACAGGTTACCTCATCAACGACTTTGTTGTTTGATGAGACAATCTCATCAGTAGTGACTATACTACTCCCCCTTTCGAGGAAGGTCCTTTTGAACTACACCAAGCTTGTCTCGGAAGTATTCAAACTTCACTCGAGATAGAGGTTTGGTTGGTAACTTCTTCACTTGACGTAGAGGCTTGGTTAGTACAACGGTAACCTATTACAAATTCAAAATTTTTAGAGTTCCTTTCTGTGTCATATCTTGTTAGTTCCCTATGTTCTTTGATTTATCATGGAACACTAGATTCTATGTCATCTTGATACAACTCTAATTATCACATAGGATCTCAGTTGGTTCTATCTCTAAGTCAAACAATCCTAAAGCCAAACTTCTTCACAACTAGCAGAGCAAGCAGCCATATATTCCGCTTGTGCTGAGAGTCACACTAGACTGCTTCCAGCTAAACCACGAGATCATGGCTAATCCCAGACAATAACATCCTCTCGATGTGTTCTTCTTGTCTGATACACTTCCTGCCCAAACAGAATCTGAATAGCCATCTGAAGTCATGATCTTCAAGATAGCATAGATCAAATTCTATCGTGTCCTTTATGTGTCTCATCGCATACTTTGCAACTATCAGGTAAACACATCTAGTTTCCACTAGATACTAACTCAAGGTGTTCATAACAAAGCATATATCTAACCTAGTATATGTTAGATATATCAAAGACCCAATAATTTGACTGTACAGAGTTATATCCACTAACTCTGATGAGTTATCCCCTAACAGCTTCAAGCTGGAATCCATAAGAGTGGCCATTCCAACACCTCAAGTCATATTTCTCATCATACTTTCCCTGGTTGAGAAAAATTCCTTATGAGCCTTGCCATACTTCCAGACCTAGGAAGTAAAGCATTAATTTGAGATCTTTCATTTTTCATTTCTGCATTGAATGATCTTCTGCATATCTATCTGTGCCATCTCTCGTTAGATGGGTCTACTGATATGAGCCTCAATATCATTCGAACTCTGTGGTGAGTTCCTTCTTGCATCCATGTCATATGTGTATCATATTCAACCTTGTAGCAAAGGTTGAGATCCACATCACCCATATTAAGCTTATCAAATTATTATCGATCCTAGGTACCTATACAGAACCTGATTCATACTTCTTCTTTAATTACACCATACTTGGAGCAAAAATCTTGTCGTGATTCTCTTCCCCTTTCTAAGAGAATCTTCTAGCCATGAGCCTTCTATATTTTGTTTGATTTGTAAATCTTCTTGTTTGAACATCCACCACTTGTACGGTGTCCATGACCTTTCCTACAAATCAAAATTAAGTACATGATTAGTAATACTTCATAATCATCAAAAGATAACCCATTATGCATACAGATATCATTTACATAGTGATGCAACTATTTTGACCAATACTTTGGCACAACACTTTCCCATATCCTGTATGCATACAGTGGCTATCTAGATGCCTTCCATCTCTACCAGAACATACTATCGAGAGTGTGCACAACTCTCAGCATGTCAGCAAAGAGGTTTCATTCTAGACAAGCAACAATGGAATGTTTGTCCAAACATATGCACATTAGTTGTATACTGTTCAATGCTCTATGAATGTTTACACTCAGCATTATATATTCTAGGAATACAAATATGCATGCAGGCAATATCATTACTATTTCAAATAGCAACTCAAATACTTATCTTTTATGTTTGTGTGGCTGCCTCCCGCTTGATCTTCTGTATGTCTTTTGAACTTCTATTCATTGTGCATGCTCAAGAGTCATCCTCATGATCTCATACACAAACATACACTCATTAGTATATTCTAAATGCTATCAAAACATTATAGTACTAAATAATCTTGAAAACGTATAGTCATGATTATAGTTAATAAACATTAGTATTCAAGATTTCAGGGAAGTCTTCTTTTACTCATGCATATCATTGATAAAAGATATAATATGCATAATCCCTTGATTACTAACTTTATGAATAAGCATAACCAATCATTCCAAGTATACTTATATAAGGGATCCTAACACAAGGTAAGATTCATGGGAAACATACCTGGATTAGTATACCTACTTGGTTATGTACAACATACCTAAACAACCTCTTCAATGATTTAGAGATCCTGAGCTAGAACCTGCATGTCTCATAGGTTAAGCATAATATAACAAAGTCATACATACCTCGTAAGTAGAACAAAGATTATGGATGAGTCTTTGTCTTCATGCTTTCATGGTCATGGAGCCTGATTTGTCTTTTGTGATGTACCTGTATCTTGTTAGCAGACAACCTCAACCTCACACAACACCATAATGCATTAGTACAATCATAAGTGTCAACACCCTAACCAATGAATATCTTCTATCATGCATTCATAATTTTGTTAAGGTGATACAACAAATCTAAAATCAAGATTGTACTAACTGTAATAACATGAAGACAAACATACCATAAACTTAATCATGAACAAATCTCAAAACATACCTCGATGAGTCATACCTATCGAGATCGCTTGTAATCTCCTTATGTAAAGCCTTAGCCTCATCTCCCTCTGAAACATGAACTCCTTCACTTATGTAGGTGACCAATCCATCTTCTTCTAGGATTAACCCTATCCACTTGATTTGCAAGAACTGGACCTGGAGCTGGATATGGGTTTGTCAGAGAAACCCCAAAAATTCAAACTTTGAATTTCAGACTTTCGAAAGGATAGAAATATGCGCCTTGATGAGCTGATCAAACTGATATATTTAGAATTTGAAAACTGCAAAGTTTTACTCCTCAATTTTGCCTTTGAAACTTTCAGATTCACTGGACGTGACCTTGAACTGGGGTTTGATGAAGCCCACTCTTTTGCCCCATCAAAAAGTTTGATCCAAAGCTCTAAGCTTCTATTTTTCTGAGGAGCTTCCAGCCGTGGTCACAGATTTCAAAAATTTCCATTTTTACAGAAGCCCTAATTTTCCACTTTTCTGATCAAAGTCCCGAACTAGGGTCTAATCAAGCCCGGCCTTCTGCCCAACCAAAAATTATGATCTTGGTCTCTAAATTTCTATTTTGATGAGTAGCATCCAGCCGTGGTCTCCGATTACAAAAATTCCAACTTTCTTCAAAGCCCTAAATTCTGGAAGCCATGAATGAAGGTACCAAAAAATAATTCTGTTTTGACAGAAATATGTACCTGATTGTTTCTGGTGTAACTCCGAAATTTTTGATCCACAGGGTCTGAAAAAGTTTTCTAAGATATCCTGACCTGTTAGCTTTCCATCCTGACAGGTCTGACCTCAATTGGATGTTCTGAGAGAGAGTTATGCCAAATGTCGCAACGTGACCTGTTTTTGGAAAATACAGGAGAGCGAACTTGTACGGCGTGCCACGTGTCACTGTTTGACCTTCGGCCTCTGAAAACGTTTTCTGAGATAGCTCGGCCTGTTATATTTCCATCCTGACAGGTATGACCTCAATTGGATTCTCTGAGAGAGAGTTATTGCAAGTGTCGCAATGTGACCTGTTTATGGGATAATACAGGAGAGCGAACTTGTACGGCGTGCCACGTGTCACTGGTTCAACTTCGGCCTCTGAAAACGTTTTCTGAGATAGTACAGTCTGTGCACTACCTGTCACTTTTCACGAAATTTCATTTGGAGCTTCCTAGCCCAAGTTATGACCTTTTTCCCAAGGTCACCTGATTTTGACTCAGATCTGGAAGAGGCAGAAACCCTATATTGTACAGATCATAAATCACAAAGTACAACGAATTAGAGGTTGTCCTTTGGACACAAGGTACCTGGAGATCTTATATTCGTCCTGTAACAATTTCAGATCTGAAAACTTCGCCAAAACGGATTTATAGCGAAAGTGCTACGATGACTGGTTTTTGCTATGTAAAACCCTAACCTTCAAATTGTCGTAAGTAAAGCAAGTGTCGTTAGTGCCATACCTTGTCTTCCTTCAGGTTAGCTCTGATACCATGTTAAAATTCAATATGCTAAGACAGAAAATAGCAGCATTACATTCTGTTTCACAATAATAGCATATACAGGATCACTGAAGAAACAACAAGCATAGCATAAACACAAGAGACAGAGATTTATCCTGGGAAACCCTCATGGGGTAGAAAACCCAGCAAAGCTTCCTCAATATAGATGACCAGAAATATACAAAGATGAAACCCTGAGACATGATCTCCTCCTCCACAATAGCAGACCTCTCCTCCACAAGTGCATTATCCTCAAGTGTGTGAGTGTGTGTAATGAGGAACACACCTCCTCTATTTATACACTACTCTGATATGTATTTTACACAAGTACACGTAGGCTCGTATTTAACCAATAGGTTAAATACCCCACTACAACTAACTGGGCCGACCCCTCTAGGGTGGTCTAATAACCCTTTGACCCACATAACACATACAGGGCCGACCCCTACTAGGGAAGTCTAATAACCCGAGTTACCACATTCCGACGGAGGAATAAACATCTCCGGATATACAATAAGATCTTCACGGAGGAATGAAACATCTCCGGAATAATAAAGTACAAATATAATATTCTTTGAAGTTACAATATCTCAACACTCATGAATGTGGTTCGTGATATGGGTAGCCGTGTTTTGTCTACAAGATAGGAGTATCTCAATGCCCACATCATAGCGGACAGGTAACTGGAAGAACTGCAGGAAGGTCGAGGCCAGGGAAGTAAAAGTGGCATGGGTCCGATGGGGTTGCTCGATATACCGCTTGGCTGCAGAGCCAATGAAGGTGCGCTGTAACAGAGGGAGGTGAATAGAATCATCCACTATGAAGTTGGAGGAACACCATAGATGGAAGGACATGATATGGTTTTGTGGGTCCTCACCCGCCTTGCCCTCGAATTTAGGAATGTCCGAGGGGAGCCTGGTGGGCATATGAGACCATGCAAGATCATGTCGGATAGGGTCGTTGGTCAGTCTGGCTAGATCAGGCAGGTTGAGGCTAGCCATGAATGGCAGACTGGAAGAAGGATGTGACACAGTAGTGGGTTGGACCAAGTTGGGGCCCATGCCCCCCAGTAGAGGGGCAGGGTTGGGAATGTTGCCCCCAAGTGGGGGGACTAAGGTAGTATAGGATGGGCCTGCACCACTATGGGTGGTGTGAGTCACTGGTGGAGTGGTGGTATGTATGCCAGCTACGGGAATGGGAATGGTGACCGGGATGGTGGATTTGTCACCCATCGAGGGCATTCCTAGAGTAGGTGTGGTAACTGGTGTAGTGGTGGATGTGCCACCAATGGTCCCTACAATGAAAGGAGTGGAAGTCACGCCAGCCATGGGGCTAGTAGGGGTAGTGTAAATAGGGTTCTCAGACTCTTCTTCAGAATCAGAGGTAAAGTAAGGGGCATCAATATCTGGTGACGGAGTCCTATGCCGTTGACGAGTGGAGTCAAGTGACAAGGCTCTAGATCTGTGATAAGTGGTATCAAGTGATGATGATCTGTGGCGATGACATGTGGTGTCAAGTGAACCGTGTTGTGGGGGCTCGCCCCTGAGGCGTCGAGAATGTCTCGGGGACTCAATGGTGACAGATGGTGTCAAAATTCTGTGGGTTGAGGTGAGTAAAAAAATAGCTCAAAAACCCTAATGTAACCGAGCATGCAGAAGGAGAGCTCAAAACACAAGGCACTCAGGCCAACAACCAACTCAAAACACCCACTGTAACAGCTGTGCTACAATAGGTGGAGTACCAACAAAATGGTCAGAATACCAACAAGTAGCAGGTTTCCTAAAAATGAAAAATGGTGAACTCACTAGACCAAAGGGAGGTAAGGGAGCATGCAAACACCTAACTAAAAGTATTTTGACTCAACTAGACATATCCTCTGCAAGGTGATAAAATCCAAGTCAGACAATATGAATAGGAAAGCCAAGTTGCTAAGATGTCCCCCTACCGGGAGGGACACCGGGTAGTCAATCCTAGAAGAATGGCAACTAAGATACCCCGTTCATGACATGTCCAGAAAGGTGAATCTGCCGTTTGGTCCTTTTACCGCAATACCCCAATACAGGGATATCCCGAGAACTGTGAAAGGTAGCCCTTCGGTTACTGAATGGAGTGCGGTATTCCACTCAGGCCTCCGGAACCAGTCTCGCGACTTCAACCCTCCTAGGGGAGAGGCCCTCTGGTAAACTGGTTGTGACCATGCCAAAAAGTACTAGGGGATTTTGGTTCCCTATTTGGACAACAACTATGTCTCAAGTGTAAGTAACCGAGGGGTGTTATTGGAAGCCTATCCCTCCGATCCTACCTAACTACAAAGATTCTTTTGTGTTCCCCAAGTGGGGTTAGAATATTGGTTGAGTTAGATAGTTTTTTAAGGCTCACGTGAATTATGTGACAGAGTGTGTGCTCGTGAGATGATGATGAACCCAATTAGAAAGTGCCACTAGGGAGGGCAACTTTCTATCTAGCAATAACAATACAGAAATGAACTTTTAAAACGCACAATTTTTTTTTCCAATGTAAAGTGCTGAAAATGTAAAAACGATTCTGTAAATGAAACAGAAATAAAAACTGCAGAAAAATGCTGTAAGGAAGGGTGGCTGCAGGTAGGACAGAGGGCTGTGCTGGTGCAGAAAATAGTGCAGCAAAGTTCTGGGCTCAAAACTGTAAAAAATGCAGAAATCAGACTGCGGGTTTGTGGCGAAATTGAGCAGTCGGACCGTGGGTTTGAGGGAAACAGGCGCGGACAGGATGCAGGTTTTTGGCATACAAACGCAGTCGGGATGCCGCAAAAGGGCTGAAAGTCGCAGTTAGGACGCGGGAAAGACACCGAAAGGCGCCGACGGGTTGTGGGAAAATGGCCGACAGCCGCAGCCGGGACGCAGGAAAGACGCCGAAAGGCGCGGGCGGGTTGCGGGAAACTGGCCGAAAGCCACAGGCGGGACGCGGAAAAAGACGCCAAAAGGCGCCGGTGGATTGCAGGAAACTGGCCGAAAGCCGCAGGCGGGACGCCGAAAACAGGGGAATAGCCACAGTTATACTAGATCAAACAGGCTAATAGCCGCGGCCGAATCGCAAGTAACAGACTGAAAGCTACTGGTAGGTCGCCGAAAACAGTCTGAGAGCCGCAGTTAGGTTGCAGGTAAGTGCCTGAAAGACGCGGTCGAGACGCGACTGTTGCCGGGAAAAAACGCGGTAGACGGCGGCCGAAAGGGGCAGCCGAACAGAAAAAATATTTAAAAATTGTAACCAGAAATTCAAACTTAGGGAAGTCGCCAAAACTGTAGCTATATTTTTACCCCTAGCTTGTGCAAATGAGCACCTACTAAGGAGAATGGACTCGTTAGTAGCAGTTCAGTAAATGTAAATTATTAAACTAAAACAGAAATGTAAACTAATCTAAAACACATGCATGAAACATAAAGAACAAAAGATAAATAATGGTTTTTGTATTGATATTACCTCCAATGTGGAGGTTGATGAAGCTCTTGCAATGTCCAAGAGGGTTGCTCCAAGCACCAATGTGCTCCTTCTCTTTCTCCAATGGTGGAAATGGGCCAAAAGGGGCTCTCAAGGTGAAAGTGGCTCAATGGTGAGCTAGGGTTTCAAGAGAGATTTTGGCAGAGTAAGGGTATACTTGATTGTGGATATGAAATAAGGGATCTCCATCACCTATTTATCATTTTTTGGTGGTGGAGTGCTGACCCATGGTTTTGGGAACCATATGGTTTAAGGCAGCTGTATAGGGTTTTTTCCTCCTTTTCCTCATTATTTTATATTTTTTATTCCCTTTTTAGAGGGATTTTGCTATTTTTTGAGGAAAAGGGGGTTTTTTAGCCTTTTCGAGGCTTTTTTGATGGTTTTGTGGCCTTTTGGAGGCTTTTTAGTGGGTTTTTTTAGGGTTTTTAAGGGAAATATGGTAGGAAAATGGACAAATGAGCCATGTAATGAGTTAGATGAGGTAGTGAACACTTTTTGGGTGTTAACACGGGGTCTATGGCCACTACACACATGCTTTCCAACATTTGCAGCGAGCTCGGCAACTCTGGGTTGATGATGCCCATCACCAAGGACATGCAGCTCCTCAATCGCCGCCCAACCCTCCACCCCCTCAGCAGCCACCTTTGGTATTGCAAAACCCCTTACCAACTCAAGGCGTAGTGAACACTCAGCTGTTGGCTCCCCCTCAAGTCAACACGCTACCACAACAACAACATATCACTTATGCCGCTCCTGATCAACCCATGTTCGACTCAGGTACCCACCACTTGTTGATGATGTCGTCCGCTGATGTCAACCTCCAAACCCATCGGAGCCAGTATGGCTCCACCTCTGAAGCCCCTCCCTCCGACAAAAATGCTAACGCTCATCCCACTGATCAGACGTTATGTATACCTCCGGCTCCACTAGATAGCGCCGCCAAAGCACCTCATTTCCCACTTCGTCGTATCAACAATAACCCAAATGCTTGCATTGCGTCAAATTACAACATTGTAGATGACTTATCCCAATCTCCCGCAGCCATGTCTGCGTTGGAAGTCTTAAAAAACTGTCCTTCACAGCGCAAGACTTTTCTCTCCGCCATTGGTGCCATTGACCCAAATGATTCACAATTGATGGCCTTCGATTTGGACCAGTCCGAACCACACCTGCCTTCCACTTTAGCATTCCAAGTTTATGTTTTTGTTCGGAATCTTGTCATCCATCGGTGCATTATCGATGAAGGTGCCTCTACATGCATTATGTCCACATTCATTTGGCAGAAGTTGGGATCCCCTACTCTCCAACAGTCCACCACTGCGTTCCGAGCCTACGATGGCCGTTCGGCTCAACCCAAAGGACTATTAGCTAACGTCCCCATCCAGCTGGCTAGTAAAACCATTCTCATTGACATAGAGGTCATCAATGCCCAACTTGATTATAACCTCTTACTTGGCCGCAGCTACATGTATGCTATGAAGGCGGTTGCCTCCTCCGTTTTTCATACCATGATGTTCCCCCACGACGGACGCATGGTCAAGGTCGACCAGCTCACCTACTACGATCCAAGTGCCCCTGCTGCACACAAAAATGTTCTCCCCATGGTTGAACAACCTATCACTGGTGCCTCTACCTCGTTGGTTTCCTCCATGGGACCTGGAGTTTACTCAGCTCTGCCGATGACATCAACATTTCAATCCATCCCCCCCCGTCATCTGCACCCGAAGTATCTGAACTATGTACCCTTTCCCACGATACACCAACACCTAATACTCAACCGCCCTTGTTACCTAAACCACCATTGGTACCTAGTCACATTAGTGTTACACCCATCCACACAATCCCCTTCCTAGTCCCTCCCTCGGGAATAGTAAGTGCCCCAGTTATGGCTACCCTTAGCCTCCCTGGGTTAACCTTGGGATTACCCGTGTGGTATCTTTTGCCTCCTATTCCCCCGCCAACACCAAACGTCGTCCTACAACCGGTGCAACCCATGGCTAGCACTAGTCAACCACCTCCCGATGTCACTACCCCTTCGTCCTCTACGAATCCTCCCCCTCTTATCAAGCACACTGGGAGCAGAGGCCCACAAACTTACACTGTTGTACCTCCACCCAAGGCAGTTAAACCACCCCCCCCCCCCCCCCCCCCCCCCCCCCATGTTTCGTGCTCCCCCCAAATGCTCATTATGTGATGAGTTAGGTCATCCGACTCATCAATGTCCACAGTTACCTGCATTACAGGAACACATGCAAATGCTTGACGATGACCCCAACATCCCGGTTGTCGAAATCGACCTAACCCCCAAGCCTCATGATAAATCTCTGCGCACTAACCACCCTTGTTCCATATGTGGTATTTATGGCCACTACTCTCATCACTTTCCAGATCTCCCATATTACCGAGCAGCTCTCTACGAGATGAATAATTTGGACCTTGAGACGGCGCCCCCCACAATTGAGGAGATCCACCCACCCGTCTCCTCCCCATCCGGCGAGATTAATACCATTTATATGTTCTCTTCCACCACCATTCCCTCGTCAACCGATTTGAAAACCCACATTTTCCGTACTGATGAGGAGATTCTCGAGGCTCTCACTACCCCGGATTATCCTTGGGATGACATGTACCATCGTTCCTATTTCCTCCCAGAAGAATCTTCCTCTAGTACAGCTACCCAATTTGTGGTCGAGTCCAAAGATTTCCTTCCCACCAAAGTCGACTGGTTTAAGGATCCTATTCCTGCTCCTGATGCCTTTGAGGAAGGTAACATGGCCAACATCTTTCCTGCTATCCACATAGATATCTCTACCCCAGGAGGTGCCCCTGAACTCATCACTTTAGGAGCCTCCTATAGTAAGTCTGAGATTGAGGAGTATAAAAAAATATTCCAAGAATTTCGTGATGTCTTTGCCTGGTCCTATACCAAAATGCCCGGTCTTGACTCCGCCATTATAGAGCACCACATTGACACGTGGCCTGATGTACCCCCCGTTTGTCAAAAACAGCGTCCCATTCATCCTTCTAAACTACCCGCTATTAAAGTCGAGGTCAAGAAACTTCGCAAGGCAGGATTCATTTATCCTATTGCCTATACCACTTGGGTTTCAAACCCCGTTCCCATTAACAAAAAGAAAGGCACCATTAGAGTATGCACTGACTTCCACGATTTAAAACGAGCTTGTCACAAGGACAACTTCCCCATGTCATTTATCGACCAACTCATTGATGCGTGTGCGGGGCATGAAGTCCTCTCTTTCATGGACGGTTTTTTCGGATACAACCAGATTCAGATCCGAAAGGAGGATCAGTACAAGACTATCTTTACCACCCCCTAGGGAACCTTTTCCTACTGCGTCATGCCTTTCGGCCTCAAAAATGTTGGTGCCACCTTCCAGCGGGCCATGACCTATTGTTTTCACGACTTGGGTCCATATCCTGCTAGTCTATCTTGATGACCTTACAGCTCGTTCTCGGGAAACAATTAGACCACCTTAACGACCTCCAACAAGTTTTCCTGCGTTGTCGCAAATATAAAATCCGCTTGAACCCACACAAGTGTGTCTTTTGTGTTCCGGCAGGCCGGTTGTTGGGTTTCATTGTTTCCCAAAAAGGAATTGTTTGTCGATCCCCTGAAGGTTCGATCCATTCTAGACCTTCCCCTCTCCCTCGCATGCTTCGACCAGCTCCAGAGTTTGTAAGGGGCGACCAATTTCCTTCTACACTTCGTTCCTGATTACGCCACCAAAGTTCATGGCTTCTTACACCTCCTTCATACCCACATACCCTTTGTTGGGATGAGCAAGCAGAAGCCCGCGTTCGAAGCCCTCAAGAAAGCTCTCACACAAGCCCCTTTGATCTCCCCTCCAGATTTCTCTCAAGACTTCATCTTTATGTCTCGGCATCCGACCATGCTATGTCCGGAGTCTTGGTTCAAGAAGATGCCTCTCACCAAGGGCATGTCATTTTATTACATCAGCCAGACCTTGTCTGGACCACACCTACATTACCCATACGAGGAAAGATTGGCCCTCGCTGTCGTCTTTTTCATCCAAAAATTGCGACACTACATTCTTGCTCAGTCATACAACAGTTGTCGCTGACTCCAGCCCTATGGTCTATCTCCTTACCCAGTGGCTCCTGCAAGGTTGTGTTGCTAAATGGTTCACTATCCTCTAGGAATATGACCTTACTTTCAGAACCCCTAAGAGCACTAAATCCCTCACACTTTCCCAGCTCATCACCGATCTCCCCTCCCCTTCTGTCGTCCCCCCAAATCTCCGATGAGTTACCCGACAACCACTTGTTCACCATCTCGTCTGGTGACCCATGGTCCCGGTGATATTTTGTTATACCTTCGCACCTAAAAGTTTAGACCGAACGTTACTCATGTAGGACACCGTCGTATCCGCCACCAAGCCTCTCGATATCTCCTCTTAGGCGATGTCCTTTGCTGGTGAGGGGTCGACATGATTCTTCGTCGTTTCCTTACACATGAGGAAGCTGAACATTTCCTCAATGACTGTCATAGCGGTGCCTGTGGTGGCAATTTCTCGTAGGATGGCCACCGCCCAAAAGGTCGTCAGCGCCGGATATTTTTGGCCCACACTTTCCACCGACTTCATCACTGCGGTCAAGCATTTCCATAATTGCCAACTTTTTGCCCCCAAGGCCCAGACACCACATGCTCCGTTACACCCAGTCGTCACCATTGGTCCATTTTGTAAGTGGGCCATCGAATTCATGGAGTGTAGACCCCCATCTTCCAATGGCCATAAATACATCATTGTCGCCGTCGATTACTTCACCAAATGGGCCGAAGCCATGCCTACCTTCAATTGTACCGCTGACACCGCTGCCCGTTTCTTTTTTAACCATGTTATCACTCGATTCAGGGTTCCTAAACAGTTGGTCTCAGACCATGGTTCACACTTCGAGGATTTCGTTTGGCACAAGTTATCCACCCTCCTCAAGTTTTGAACATTAGTTCTCCTCTGCTTACTACCCCCAAGGGAATGGTCAAGTAGAGGCCATTAACAAAATTCTCAAAACCATCCTTCAACGCACGGTTGACCGGCATAAGTCCAATTGGCACCACATGTTGTTCCCTGCCTTATGGGCTTACCGTACCTCTACCAAGACCGCCACTGGTTTTACCCTGTTTCATTTAGTTCATGGTGTAGAGTCTGTCCTCCCCATCGAGTGTCAAATACTTGCCTTACACATCATCGCCGAGCTTCTCCCTGACACCTCCCCACTTGAGCAACGTCTGCTACTCCTCGAACAAGCTGATGAAGACCGTCGTGCCACTCTCTAGACCATTGAAGCCGCCAAGAACTGCTCCAAAGTTGAGTTACAACAAACATGTACACCCTCGAACTTTCCATGAAGGGGACCTCATCCTCGCCTATGACCAAGCCCATGACAAAAACTGGCAAAGGAAAGTTTGAATCCATGTGGCAAGGCCCTTACATCGTGCTGACCTACCTCGGCAAGGGGGCATACATTTTAACTGACTTAGAAGGTCACCCTTTGCGCAACCCCCGTAATGGGTTGTATCTTAAGCATTTCTATCCTTAGAATAACTCACGGCCCCATTGGTCCGCATTGTATAGTTTGCTCTCTTTTTTGTTTTTTCACCTTTTTTACCACAATCTTACATTCATCATTTTTGCATGATCACCGATGGAACCTCTTCCACCTCATTACATTGGCTTAGCTGATGGAGCAAGCCATTGGTCTCCAAACCTGGCCTCTACAGCATGGGTCTTATATTCCCCTTCACACGACTTGATTCACCTTGACGGAATATGTATAGGCGTTGCTACCAAATAACCAGGCGGAGTATGATGCTGTGACCGGTCTCCTGACTGCTGCCCTCCAGATGGGCATTTGTCAACCTTCATGTGTTCCTTGACTCCCAGTTACTTGTCTCCTAGCTCAACAATTGCTACCAGGTACGTGATCCCTGTCTCTATAGGAAATTCCTGCACACAAAACAACTCAGCCAACAATTTGAATCCATAACATTCACCCATGTCCCAAGAGCTCAAAATTGTGTCGCAGATCAAATGGCCAACAACATCCTAGATTGGCACATCAATCACACCATGTGTAATCTCCATCATGCATCATCATCCCATAGCATCTCATAAAAATATATAAAAACCCAAAAAGATTGCAAGGGGCATACACGTGCCTATCATCACATAAACATTTGCATCCATGTGCAATGAAAATAAAAAAAAATAACTTACACAAGGGGCATCCATGTGCCCAACATCCTATACTACTTGCATCCACGTGTAGTACAAACATATCACAAACCATAATCGCATCCACGTGCGTACACTAAAAACATCATCACAAAAAGGTGCATCCACCTGCATATATATATATCAAAAAAATACATATTCATTGGCCATACATGTCCTGAGTACCCCCGTACTCAGCTATACACAAAAAGAATCTATACATCTCATAAGATACATGCCGGAGCTACAAAAACTCGGGGGGCAGTCCCCTGCACTCCCTAATGAGAGTCATACCCTGCATCACTTCCTGCATCAACTACCTTCGAGTCCTCCCCTCGCTCTCCTCCAGTAGCTCCTCATCCCCTACGGGCTCTTGTGCCCGGCTCCTGTCCGCCAGGATAGCCACTCGGATTGCAAATCGACCGGATACTCCCATGGCGCCCTCATACAGTCCTTAATCACATCAGGATCCACGTCCCGCCACCCCTCGTCGGTCACTCCAACTAGCAATCGATCCAGAAGCACCCATATGGACTCCAAAGTCCCCTCCGCGTCCCGTTGACGCACCTCGCCTCGGTTGGGCAAGGCTGGGTACCGCCACATGCCCTCTGCACGCAACGTGTCTTGGTGGTGGTCTCGGACACACGTCTGTAGATCACACATCAGTTAGTCACAGTCTATATCATAACACACATCATACATAAATCTTGACATCCATAACATGCAAGAAAATCAATACGTACCATCTGGTCCCCATGCCTGTCCTGGTGCCCGTGGTGCCTCTGGGTCCCCGGTGTAGTCCATGTCCCTATACAAGTAGTCATCTAGTGGTAGTGGCATCTATATGCCAATGCAGGCATAACTCCTGGGTAAAGTATCTACCCCCTCCTCACCGCCACCCTAGCAGTGCATTATCTCTCCCCACTGCACCATACACGGCTCCCTCAGCCCTCCTTCCCGGACCGGTACCCGCGGCCGCAGTGTCGGGTACCCGCTCCATAAAGAACGCACATAGAAAGGACCTGTAGCAGAACCCCTTACCAGATTCCTTCACTGATGTCAGCTGCCGCTGAACACAGGTGAGGAACATCTATCTCCACGCATAGTAGACACCATCCAGCACGCGCTCCACTGGCTACATCTGGCCCCTGGACACCTTCTCCAATGACTGGGACCCCAACACGTAAACCACGCATGCTGCAATAGCCTACACTGCCGGGTCCTGTAGGTCTATCACCCGGAGTGCATTCCTATGCACCCTAGCCTCTGGAACACAGTACCGCTCCCAGCATGTCCTCCATATCCACATCCGCGGATACTCACGGCTGCATATCCGCCACCATACACAGACAGGGCAACCCCGTCAAGAAGTATACATCTGTCAGGGTGAGGTCCACCCTCTCACCCTGCACCCTGAAGGCCTGTATGTCTGGCTCCCAGGAAAATCACTAGCCTGTTCAACAGCAACCCTGTGGACCTCATCATAGGTACCTGCGCGAACTTCAGCAGTCTGCACAATCCCAACACCGCCCGCACATGACGATCTCTCCCAGATGACAGTCACTATCTCATCTGGGATCTCCTGCTCTCTCCATAGTGCCAGCGGCATCCTGTCAACCACGCAAGGCAAAATCATTAGACTCATGTCAAAGAAATTATACCCCGCCCCCCCGGGAAGCCCTTTACCGTGGTTTCCGACCGCAGCTGTCGGGCCTACAGTCGCGGTCTGAAACCGCACCTGTCTAGGCGAAACACATGGTACCAAACCGCGTGTCCAACCTCGAACTACGCGGTCCCAAACCGTGCATTCTGACCCGAGCCCCCCGCGGTCTACACACGCGTCATCTGTCATGGAACCCGCGGTCTCCGACCGCGGCTCCCTCCTACAAGCCCGCGGTCCACCCCACGTGGACCGTACAAATACCCCTAGTGACCCACTACCCACCCCCCGAACCTAAAAAACATGCAAGTATGAGTTTGACGGAATACCTATATCTCCCGGATCTGAAATCGGCCGGTCAGATTGTCTAGAAACACCAACTAAGCTCTGGTCAACTCTAATCACTAGTAAAAGTCAAATAGTACAAATGACACTTGTCATATTGGACCCACTCACTATTTATAGTCCCGTTGACTTTTTCTTGTTTTGGCCATTCTGAACCCATACGGACTCCATTTTTCAAATCGTTTTCCACCACTGGAATCGACACGATGAGACCGTCATGATGGTCAACTCGTTGCATTATTTTTTCCACGTCATTTTTTGCACATTTTTTAGACACCACTATTCACCTCGGTTTGCGTGCCACTTCGGCTGCTCTCCATTTTTCGCATATTTTATATCATTGGATTCATTTTTTCCGAGCCGGTGATGATGCTCGAGATCATTTCTCACTCTCACCCCCATATTTTTTGGGTATTTTTTCCAAAACACCCCCTGTCGCCTCGGTTTGTGTGCCACATTGGCCGTTATCTGTTTTTAACACTCTTTATATCGACGGATTCATTTTTCTGAGCTCGTGATGATGCTTGAGATCATTTCTTGTTCTCACTTGGTACAGTTTCAACATTGTGTCTGGACACCTTGCTGCCTTGGTTTTGCGCGCCACATCGACCGCCATCGGATTGTTCCACATTTTTACATGAACCATTCACTCCAGTCATACTGCAATTATTTCGTTATTTTGCCACCATTCATTACCCCGCAAGGAGGGCCCACCAGTGTTCCCCCCTACCCTTGTTCTTGGTCATCATAAATGTTCCTTGATTGAGCACTTCCTCCTTCCCTGGCCATTCCTTTTTGTTTGGTATAATTTTATCCCTTTTTTCGGGCCGGACAAGTCCTTTACGAAAAAGGAACTTAGGGAGTTTCTGTTAATCTCTTTTCTGACTCCTAAAACAATGAAAATATCACCGAGCAATCTTGCTTCCTTTCATGCTCGTTAAGTTACCTGACAGGGCGTCTATCTGGTATAAGTTTTACCCCTTTTCGGACCTGGTAGACTAATTACGAAAAAGAATACTCTAGTCACACCGTCTAGAAGAGTTCTTCATTGCATCCTTTTATGCTTCTTTGGGCCTTGGAGACTAACACACGAAAAAGCAACCCCCTGGAGTCTTCTTATCACTTTCAGACTCTCTAAAATTGAAAGCAACCATGAGTATGCACTGTCCTTGGGCTTGTACAAATCCACACGACAGTACCATTCGATAATTTCAGAGTCTTCTTATCGCTTTCAGACTCCTTAAAATTTGAAAGCACTCACGAGCATGAACTATCCTGGGCTCGTCTAAATCCACATGACAGTACCATTTTACCCACACTTCTTCTAGTTCTTTAACCCATGAAGAAGTCACCCCGTGCCTCTTGGCACTATGATCGATCATATCGGCAGCACCCCCAATCAGGTCTCCTTTGTTCAGAGTAATCTGTAGTCTCCTGCCTTTTTACACCAGCTTGAGTATCCCTCATCCCAGTCACTATCCTTGATCCATTACAGCTATGATCCCTTTCCCATCAGTCAGTTTCATATACTGCCCGATCATCCCCGCCATTATACTCTGAACAAAGGAAGTTTGAGTCGACCCACTCTACTTTCCCAATTATCCCCCACAGTTTGTCAGTCCTACCATTAGTACTATCACACTTCGGTTCTCTACCTCGCGCTCCTATCAAGGAAACATCATTGCCTTGGTAGTTCCAGGTCTCCCTCTGTCGACAATAGCCCCTCTATTCTAGAGGATAGACCTAGAGGTCCCTGCGCCTTGGACCCATCACCATCTGTGGTGAGTGCCTACGGACCATTTTGAGAGGAGTCATCATTGCCTCTCCGAGTGGTTGTTTCTCACATGCTCGACTTCAACACCTTGATCACATCGTTGAGAATCGTGCAAGGTTTATATCCCTTCCGTTATTGGTCGAAGACCCCGGACCTCCCCCGACTCTAGCACATTGGCGAGTCACTTCGGAATGCCCACTTATATGTTCCCGTGGATGTCCGGGTTGCATTGGCGATTGTATTTGGAAGCCATCCAGTTATATGCTTCCTTGAGTACCCAGTTTCCTTCCACTTCAGTGTACAATTGAGAGTATGACTCCCCGTCACTATGATCCAGCAGCTCATTAGTTCCTTTGGTACCACACTCAGTAGCACTGTTGTCATTCCAGTGTATCAGCCTTTCAGCTCAAACATGGTCACCCCAATAGTATGTCCCCAGTTTTGTGTCCCCTTTGGACCCATATGATGTACACAGTGGTTCTCTATGTATACTATAGGTCCCCTTTTTCGGGCCTCACTGTTATTTTTTATGTATCTTGATACGAGCATGGGAATGCTTGCCTTGTCCATATATTGAGATTCTTCCTCATTCATTATTTGAGGTCATGTATATGTCAGGTCCCCATATTTTGGACCCCATTGTTATTATTGTTCTATATCTTGATACGAGCATGGGAATGCCCGCCTCGTCCATATGATCAGATTATTCCTCATCCATTATTGAGGTTATGTACTTTTATTTTTTGCAGTTGGTTCGGGATCGTTGTTCTAGGCTCCAAAAATATCCAAAATTCCTCCAAAATAGCAAAAACCCTCTAAAAAGGGAATAAAAAAATATATAAAAATGAGGAAAAAGAGGAAAAAGGAGGAAAAAAACCCTATACAGCTGACCTAAACCATATGGTTCCCAAAACCATGGGCTAGCACTCCACCACCAAAAACCTATAAATAGGTGATGGAGACCCCTCATTTCATATCCATAATCAAGTACACCCTTACTCTTCCAAAATCTCTCTTGAAACCCTAGCTCACCCTTGAGCTACTTTCACCATTGAGAGCCCCTTTTGGCCCATTTCCACCATTGGAGAAAGAGAAGGAGCAAAGTTGGAGTGTGGAGAAACCCTCTTGGATCATTGCAAGAACTTCACCAACCTCTACACTTGAGGTAAAATTTTAATACAAAGAAAAAAACATTTATATTCCATGTTTTGTTATGTTTCTTAATGCTCATGCTAGTTTAGAATTTGTATTGTTTTAGCAATTTAATTTACTGTTTACTGAACTACTACTAAGGAGTCCCTTCTCCTTAGTAGGTGCCCATTTGCACAAGCTAGGGTGAAAACCCTAGCTACAATAAGTTCAAGGATAGGTAATCCAAGAAGCAAAGATCAAGAGGGAGCACACTCCAGTTGTTCCTGCAAGGAAGCAAAGATCAAGAAGAAGCACACTTCAGTAGTTTCTGTAAGGATGCAGATATTCAGAGGAAGTTGACCACTTCTCACAATCCACATCAGAATGGAGTTGTGGAAAAGAAGCAAATATTGAGAGGGAGTCAACCCAACAAACAAACAAAGATAAGTATTTGAATTATCATTCCTTGCATATTTTATTGTTTGAATAATATTGTTCAATAATGTATATATTGATGTTCCTAGAATTAGGTTGTGTATTATTCATATTAGAATAGTTGCATTGATAAACAGTATACTACTAATATACATGGGTAAGTGGCCTATGGCACTATACAACATTCCATTGCTACTTATCTAGAATGAAACCTCTTTGCTGACATGTTGGGAGTTGTGCACACTCTTAAAATTGTTCTGGTAGAGATTGGAAGGCATCTAGAAAGTTACAGGATATGGATAAATGTTGTATTGAAGTATTGGCTAAAATAATTGCATGACTGTATGTCATATTTCTTTATGTGTAAGAATTTGTTCTGAAAACTATGAGATGTTTTCTAATCATGCAATTTAACTTGTGTAGGAAAGATCGTATACCATCACCTACAAAAGAAGGACTACAACATTTGTTTAGAAACAAAGTTATCTATTGAAAATATTGAAGATGTTGAAGTTCCCAGGATCTGGGAAGAATGCCATGATCGAAGAGTACCAGTCAATCATGAAGATGTTTGGGATGCAGTCCCAAGACCTGAAGGGGAGTCTGTAGTGACTTCCAAGAGGATCTACAAGATCAAGCATGCTGCAGGTGGTAGCATAGAGACTTTTGCTCCTATAGCTAGATACACTTCCATTAGATCAGTACTTGCTCTGTCTGCAGTGATAAAGTGGAAGATACACCAGATGGATTTCAAGATAGCTTTCTTGAATGGTGTAGTTGAAGAAGAAGTATATGTGGAGCAGCCACTTGGTTCTGAGACACATGACATGGATTCATATATGTGCAGAACTTGGTATGGTAGGATAGACAGCTTTCTATCCAGTTTGGGCTTTGCCAAGAGTAAAGCGGATTCTAACCTTTACTACAAGGTTCAGGAAGGCAATCCAATGATACTACTTTTGTATGTGGATGACTTGTTTATTACAGGTGAATATAGATTGATTGCCGACACGCAGCGGAATCTTGCTTCCAAGTTCGAGATGAAGGACTTGGGGATGACGCACTATTTTCTAGGCATGGAGGTGTGGCAGAGTGTAGATGGAATCTTCCTTGGACAAGGGAAGTATGCAGTAGAGATCCTGTAGAGGTTCGGGATGATAGACTATAAGGCCATGGCCACACCTATGGAATCGAACCTGAAGCTTCTGTGTGATGCTTCATCTGATCTAGTTGATGTCACAATGTATCGTCAAATGATTGGGTCCTTGATGTACCTGACGAACATGAGACCATATATTTTCTTGTGGTGAATACATTGAGCCAGTTCCTGACGGATCCAAGGAGTGTTCACCTGGTTGCTGTAAAGCATATTCTGAGGTACCTGAAGGGTATGGTTGACTATGGGCTCAAGTATGATGTGAATCAAAATTTTAACCTGCAGGGTTATGTTGATTCAGATTGGGTAGGCAGTGCTGCAGATAAGAAGAGCACTCCTGGGTGTTGCTTCAGTATGGGATCAGGTGTGATCTCTTGGTTTAGCAAGAAGTAGTCCTACGTAGCACTGAGTACTGCAGAAGCATAGTATGTTGCGACGGATGAGTAGGTTGCAAATGTATTGACCAAGCCGTTGGCCAGAGTGCAATTTGAGTAATTCAGAGAGAGGCTTGGTGCACTTCAGATTGAGGTTCCTTCCAAAGGGAAGTGATGAGTCCGAAATATGCAAATGAACATGAGCTTTTCTGACATGGTTGATTTGTTCTCCCATGGTCGTGATGTAATTGCTGAGCCATTCTCACATGGTGGTAGATGTGTTCTCCCATGGTGTAGATGTAAGGGATGAAGCCATTTTTCATATAGTGGTAGATGTGTTCTCCCATGGTGAAAACGTAAAGGCTAGAGCCTTCCCAAATGGTGGTAGATGTGTTCTCCCATGTCGGTGGTGTAAGTGCTAGATGATGTGCATCTGGGCTGTGCTTCATGGACGGTGAGATGATCTGAAGAGGACAATGCTATGATGATCAGGAGGATCATGGATGATGAACATTAGGACGATGCTTCAGTTACTGCTATGTATATGTATATGCATCATGTTGGATGCTTGTTATGATCAGTTGGATCATTTATGTATGTATGCATCATGTTGGATATTGGATATGATCAGTTGGATCATTTATGTATGTATGCATCATGTTGATGCTGGATATGATTAGTTGGATCATTTATATGTATGCATCATGTTGGATGTTGGATATGATCAGTTGGATCATTTATATGTATGTATGTACGCATCATGTTGGATGCTGGATATGATCAATAGGATCATGTATATGTATATGCATCATGTTGGATGCTTGGACTATGTATCTGTGTATGTATCAAGTGGATACATTGTATGATCAGGTAGATCATGTATGATGATATGTATCAGCTATAATCAGGTGGATCATGTATTTGTAGATGTATCAGGTGGATCATGTATTTGTAGATGTATCAGGTGGATACATTGTATGATGAGGTAGATCGTGGATGATGATATGTATCAGGCAGATACTGTGTATGCATCAAGGGAATGCATTGTATGATCAGGATGATCATGGATGACAAGCTTCAGGATGTTGCTCCAGATGACATGCATCAGGACGATGCAATGTTGATGATTCGTATGATCATGCGTACATCAATATGATGTATGGTGAGTATCAGGATGATACTCTGTGGCCGTGGAACAGGTTGTGAAGATGAGCATGTCTGGGAGATCCTATAGGTCGGAGTTGTGTACCCATAATAGCCTGGGATGCTCTTTCAAGACATCGCTATGGGAGGACATATAATAGCGCCCTGGGAGATCCTTTAGGTCGGAGTTGTGTACCCGTAACATCCTGGAATACTCTTTCGAGGTTTTCTCCTATGGTATATAATAGTGCCCTGGGAGATCCTTCAGGTCGGAGTTGTGTACCCATAACATCCTGGGATGCTCTTTCGAGGTTTTTCCATGACCACATATAATAGCGCCCTGGGAGATCCTACAGGTTGGAGTTGTGTACCCGTAACATCCTAGGATGCTCTTGTGAGGTTTTGTGGTAACCACATGTAATTTGTGCCCTGGGAGATCCTACAGGTCAGAGTTGTGTACTCGTAACATCCTGGGATGCTCTTGTGAGGTTTTGTGGTGGGGGTCACATGTAATAAGTCCTAGAGATATGGAAAGGATGAAAAATGCCTCAGATGCTCTTTAGGGTTCTTTCTAGTCAAGATACTCTTTTAAGGTTTTGTGACAGTCACATATAATTTGTGCCCTGGGAGATCCGACAGGTCAGAGTTGTGTACGCATAACATCCTGGGATGCTCTTTCGAGGTTTTGTGACACACGTAATAAGTCCTGCGTATTCCACAGTATGGTCAGTGATGATGAAGACCTGCAGGTGGTGGGCCTACATCCAGTATGAAAAAGGACTAGCTCTGTAGAACTTCCTATGACGAGTAGATTCATAGATTGATTGAGATAGCAGTAGCAGTGACGATGACGATGACTCGATGACGATTATCCAATGACGATCCAGAGAAGAAGACTTGTGCTAGAAGACCTGTGTCGAGAAATACCTTCCTATTTAAGAGTGAGTGTTGATGTATATGTAACTTAGGAATGCATTTCATATATGTATATTGTACTCCTATAGATATGGTATTGTTCCTCTTTACGGAAGTGTTTGTATTCATATAGAGATGTTATTATTCCTCTATATAGAAGTGTTGTCATTTATATTTTAAGTGTCGTAACTTATACTTGATGGGTTATTAGGCCACCTTGTTGGGGTCGGCCCTGTATAAGTCATGTGGGTTGAAGGGATATTAGACCACCCTATTGGGGGTCGGCCATGTGGGTCAAAGGGTTATTAGACCACCCTATTGGGTGTCATCCCAGTCAGCATTATGTTATTTGGTTAAGTTAAGGTCGACCTAGTAAAGGTTATTAGGCAAGTCAAGTCAAATATAAATAGAGTGCGGGAGGCACTCTATTTGATCATTCTATTCTCTCTCACACTCTTGGGAGAGTGGCGCACTTGTGGAGGAGGAGAAGCTGTTGCTAGGGGATGTCTATCTCTTATGCTTGGGTTGTATCATTGCTCTATCTATCTTTGAGGAAGTTATTGGGGTTTTTCACCTTTATGGTTTTCTCCAAGTAAACTCTGTGTCTCTTGTGTGCTTGCATTATTGTATCCATGGTTGATATGCTGTAGATATTCTATACATGTTGTTCTCTCAGTTAAGATCCTAGATCAGATTGAAGTAAATTCTGAAAAACTAACATGCTTGGAGAAAACTAAAACTGATTTTTCAATTTCATGCAGGATGTGCTAGAGGCTATTTCGTAGGTGAAACCATAGCACACAAGATTCTCAGGGCTAGATATTATTTACCTACTCTGTTTAAATATGCTTATGCCTATGTTAGTAGGTGTGAACCATGTCAAAAGTGTGCAGGGAAATTCAAAAAACCCGCTTTTCCTCTGCAACTAGTAACAATTCAGTTCCCATTTCAGCAATGGGATTGGAATTTGTTGGTCCCGTTAATCCTACCTCCTCCCTTCAACATGGGTATATTTTTACAACAACTGACTACTTTACCAGATGGGTAGAGGCAGTTCCCCTTAGGCAGTGCAACACGAACCAAGTAATCTATTTCCTTGACAGCCAAATAGTTACAAGGTTTGGTGCCCCCAAGTATCTTGTCTTTGATAATGCATCCTATTTTTCCTTAATCAAATTGACACAATATGCCCTTGAAAGAGGGATTATATTAAAATTTTCTGCCAATTATTTCCCACAGGGTAATGGGCTTGCTGAATCTTCTAGCAAGAACCTGATAAATATTCTCAAGAAGACAATAAACACTCATCACAAGGATTGGGACACACATCTCTATATGCTCTTTGGGAAGATCGACTCACCCCAAAGGAAGCTATTGGGAACTCTCCCTATTGTTTGGTCTATGGCAAGGAGTCCATTCTTCCATCTAACCTTGCCATTCCATCACTACAATTGGCTCAATCTATTGAAGAAGATGATTCTTCTCCTCTTCAGCAGAGAATTGATACTTTGCTTAAGTTAGAGGAAGACAGAGAGGTGGCTAAAAGTGAGTTATATCATCGTCAACAAATGGTTAAGAGATGGTTTAATGAGAAATCCTCTTCTGACAAGGAATTTTCAGTAGGAGATTTTGTATTGAGGTGGGATAAACAACATAAGGATAAAAATCAGTATACCAAATTCCAATGCCTTTAGATTTGACCTTTCATTATTACAAAAAGGATTGGTCCAAGTACATTTCGGTTACAGACACTGGAGGGAGTCATTGACACTTATCCAGTGAATGTTTCACTGCTTAAAAAGTACTTTGTCTGAACACTCTGATGCACTTTGTATATAATTTTAGTGTGTTTTGCATTTTCTTTCTTTTGATTGGTTTTCTTATATTGGTTTCTCCTTTTAATAAATCGACACATTTGGTTATAGTTGGTGGTCAGTTTGCCTCGACGATAATCTGAGATGAATTTATAGGATGTTCTGTCAATCTTAGTTTTTCTCAACCTATGTCAGAATTTGTTTTACAAAGAATAGACATTCATTAATTGCAGAAATTTGATTGATACCTTTCCACCTTGGTCATTATCTGATACATGGTTCATTTGTTTAATTGAGATTGTGCAGAGTGACAAACTATCATTATGTGGTCACCAAGCCATGATAATTGCTCTCAACATCATAGCTGGAAGACAAGGAATCTCATAATGAGCTAGCTTGTTCAGTTTCCAGATCAGGTTTGTGAATGGCATTGACATAATCTGATCACCAAGTTAGGGAAGTGGTCTTATGCCAACAAGGTCTTATGTTCAACTTTTTATTTTCAAAAAAAAAAAGGGGAAAGAAGAAAAGAAAAAATAAGAAAATCAATACAGTATTAATAATACATCTCTATGTGAATAAAGCAATTAATAAGTCAAGGTGGTTTATGATTTGGATATCCAGAGTATTATGAAGCTTGTCCCCAAGTTCATCTAAAGTTGTATTCCTGTGATAACATATTGACAAAAGGTTTCCTGCTGTTTCTTAAATCTTTTTATCATATTTGCATTATCTTTAATTTGGGCATGGATGGGAGTATATCAATCTTTTGTTAATTCTTCTTATTGATTGCCATTTTGTAAGCATCTTCTAATATTTCAAGTTGTAAATCAGTAGGTTGACATACTTTCTTTGACTAAAGTTTTGTTTGCAGAGATAACTGGTTCTTCCTAGCTAGTCACCATTTCTTGTAGGCACAACAGATACCATGCTTCATTTTGATCATGGGAGCCCCATTTTGTAAATACAAAGGTATTTAGGTAAGTTTTAAATTTTGGTTTGCTATGGCATCGTACCTTTTGTTTTTGGTTTGTTTAATTATCATTTTTCCCTTTTAAAATTTCTAAGTTTCTGGTTGTTTTCTTGATTTGTAGGAAGCCTTAGATTCTTTCAAATATCATTTTCTTACTGCAAATCCTGAAACCTGCAATCCAGCAATTGCGGATTGCGAGAATCGTTTGTTATTTATTTTGGAATTTCGTCAACCCGAAACCCACAACCTGAAATTGCAGGTTGTTGGAAGACTATGTAAATATTTTAGAAATCTCGATTCCGCAACCCGAAACCCAAAATTCTTGATTTCGGATTGCGGAAACTCGTTATGCCAATAAATCACATTATGTGTTTCTAAAACCCGCAACCCGCAAATTGCAGATTGCGGGTTGCGGAAAAAGCTATTTTAGTTTTAAAACATTGTTTTCATTCCCGAAACCTGAAACCCAAAATTCTGGGTTGCAGATTTCAGAAACACATTTGTTCTTTGATTCGCATTTTGTAAATTTGCAACCCACAAATTGCAGATTGTGGATTTCGGGAATTTTGAATAATGTTTGAATTTAAATTTGTGAACTCGATCCCACATCCCGCTGGAGTTAATCTCAGCTATTTGTTTCCTCTAATCCTATGGTCTAGGTCTAATGTAAGGGATGAAATCACGTCATTTGATCGAATGTGTGAAATCTCTATTCTCCATCGTTCTCATAACCAGGCTTCTGATTGTGATTTTCACCTTCGGCTCAAATTTGAATTCATGATTGCCGACTTGATTGATCTATAATGATAAGCTCTCAGATGTGATTTCAAGTCATGCATGTTTCAATTTGATTTGTACTTTCAGCCTGATCTTAATCCAGTTCACACATGCTACGAATTGCTTCGTTACAGCTTGGATGATTACAGTTTCCAAATTGTAAGATTTTTAATCATGGCAGTCCATTATACTCTATCATTACGGTTTTATTGGTTTTTTTTCAATGCAGAGAGAAGTATGAGGCAATTTATTCGTCGTCTACAATTACATAGAGAAATCTTATATTCAACACCTATAGATAATCTCCAAATAATCCTATATGAGCAGTATGCAGATAGATCATAAGTCTCTGTACAATTCTTTTGAAGAAGAGGAACTTCAATCTCTATTATATCCATAGCCTATGTTGTCACCTTTTGATGCAGGTGTTCTTGATACAAGTAGTAGTAGCAAAGAGGAGGCTTCTAAAACTCAACCTGTCTATATGCAACTTCTTCAGATGAAGAGACATGAAGTCATTGAAGAGCCCATAGATCAAGATGACACCATTATCCATGATTTTATAATCAATGAAGACCCGCTACTTCACCACCCCCTTTGAAGGAAGATCCTTTTGTTAATTTCTCCGTTTTAGAAGACATTGTTGAACTTACGGAAGTTCCCGAGGAAGAATTTTTTAATCTTTTGCCGCCTGTTATCGACAGTTAGTAATTGGTCGTTGAATTTTTTGGTTTGTCATGGGACTCTCCCTAAAATTAGAAAATGGATCCTGCATGGATATTTTGTTAAAGGATTGGAAAGAATCATATATACGAGTGCTGTTAGAAATCTGGGACAAATGGCAAGTTTTTCTAGGCCATTAGTTTAGTTTTGATTTTGTAATCCTAGTTTGTGGGAATTTACTGCTTGTATTATTTTTTGTAAACTCTTATTTAAAGAGATGATCTCTCATAGAGAGGGGAGGATGGGATTTGGAGGCAAAATCTACAAGAGAAGCTAGAGATGCTCTATTTTGGTACAAGTTTGTAATTTCTTACAGACTATCATCGAATACAATAAAGTTATTTTCATATCTACTTTTGTCAATTTAATCAAGTTTATTTGATGAATGTGATTTTTCTCAAAGTTGCTTATCTAACACTGTTTTGATTCTTTGCAATCTATAAATACATTGATCTACAGTTTTGATTTCTCTCTGCTCATGATATGTGTATCTCTAAATGTTTTAAAGAGTTTATTCTATGAAAACTTTTATCGATTTCTGCAAATGATTCTTTCAATAAGTTACAAATGGTTTTAATTTTTCAATTAACATATCAACTATAGATCGAATCTCGAATGCATAACAATCTTCAATTTTCCATTAGTTGATTTTCATTAATTAATTGCAACTTTAACAGTTAAGTCATTGATCGTTTTCACATTTATGTTTAATTGGTGAATGATCTTATCTATTTACATATCAAGTTGATCTGCACTTATCTCATACACCTTCTTAGGGCAGATCTAACTTAGTCTAGTTTCTTTGAAATAGATTAGCGTTTACAAACCTCTTACACTTAGACTTATTCGTTAGAAAACTGATCCATTTGGATCAAAACCTATCAGCTCATAGAGTGCCAGCAGAGGCCCAATATCCATGGGAGATTACTATACCAAATAGGCTGGGGATAGAACTATCCTTGTGTAGGATCTTTTGAAGCCTTTCAGTTATGGGTTTTCCCCCTTTGTTGAGAGCTTAGGAACCCAATCTAGCATCTTTCATATCCTGCACATCCGAGGCTTCAACAAGGAGCAAGTCCAATTTATGTTTGCAAGGAACATTATTTTAAATGTTTATTTATGCAAGCTCAATATGTGAGCTCAGGGAAAGGGCGCAAGCCCATATTTTTTTTGCAAGTAATATTATATATATTCATTATGAGGGATGGAATCCCTTGAGGACCTTGATATATATATATATATATAACCTCATAAAAAACCAATTTTCCATGTAGAGGGCACAACCAATTCTACATTGTCAATATAGATTTTGTGAATGAAGAAAGGGTTTAAGGGCACTCCTCTTGGGAGGATGCAACTCCCCTATTTTTTTTCTTATTTACAAATTAAATGATTGATTTGTAAGTGGAGGGAGGCGCTCCTCTTGGGAGGAAGAAGATCCCATATCCTTGTAGAATATTTTAATGATATAAAAGTTTTCAAAAGTGTGGAGAGGCCCACATCCTGGCATCCACTCTGCTATATTTACCATTTATATATATGAAATTTTAAATAGTTAAAATGCCAGTGAATGGGTGCAACCAGAGAGGGTATAGCCACAACTGGACATGCTCACTTTATAATCATGAGTTTGACCTTTGTTCATTGAGACGAGGGCATAGCCAGAGAGGGTGAAGCCCTGGCAATATTGGTTTTCATATTTATACTTGTTGAGAGAGTACAAGAAGGGTGTATCTCTCTTGGGTGTGTTTATCTTGTTGTATTTAAATATGCACACATGTATATAGGTTATAAATTATGTGAAGGGTACAACCCTCTAATATTATATTATCTTAAACACTCCCCTTGTAAAAGAGAAGAAAGGGTGGAGTCCCTCATATTCTATATTGTGGATCAATGTATTTCCACATAGTTTTCCTTTTGAGTCATTTTCCCTTTGAGTAAATGTTTATGTTGAAAATATGGAGGGAATAGCTCTCTATGGTTGGGTGCAACTTTTTTGTAATTATTGGGAGGAAGGGAACCTTATACCTAGCTTGGAGCTGAAAGAGGAACTCTTGGTGAGAGTGTCAAAGCATTCATAATGTTGTTGTATATACTCTATCCCTAGTGTATTCATGCTTATATCAGGGGTGGCCTCTCGGCAGAAGTAATATATGCTCGATAGAGAGCCAAATGGTTGGGTCGAACGTTGCATTCAAGCCTTCAGTCACCCAAGTCTATATAAACCAGATAGTTTTTCTACCATTGTTATACTATTCTTGTTGAATAGTTGGAAAAATATATATTCATCTTTATGTTGGGTTAATTTGTATCATTGCAAGTGTACGAATAATCAATTATGTACAAGATGTTATTAGTAGGAAACGCTATTGATAAAATATTTATATTCGTGGTTTGTGCTCTTAGGAAGTATAGCGTAATCCAAAGGAATTTAGTGTTCTTAGTGGTGAGTGCTTATCTCTTTAATTGGACTTAAACTATTTATGTATTCCTTATGAGAAGTTTAAATGGAAAGGAATATTACATTATAAATTATTGTGGGATGTCCTATCGTGAAAGATAACAAAAATAAATATATAATACATATGGATTTCATATGTTATAATGTGTTATCCCCTCTCTTGAATAAGTTGATTTAGTTTATTTAGAGAAAGTGATCTCCATTAACTTGGGGAAAGCAAATACATTCATGATAGATAGAGAGATAATATTGGTGTTGAAAAAAATTATAACAAGGTTAATGGAGGAATACTAAATGTACATTGTCATAAGAAAAGTATCACTTTGTATAGAAATGGAAAAATTGTACAGGTATGTGTGTAAGTTGGATTATGTTGATATATATATATATATATGAATTATGCTAAATGACTATAAGGCTAATATCTAGAATTTGTAACACTTATTAGTTCACAGTTGAAAAGTAAACTGTGTATGGTTAAGAGTATTGATATCATCTAAAGTGTTGTGCATATGAGTTTACTAGATGGAATTATTAGTATGAGGATGTAGTTTCATAATATGATTGCCATAACTACTATGTGTTAGGAAAAATTATAAAGAAAAATTAGTAGGATGTATCCTATCATGATAAGATAAATACATTGTATAAACCAGCGTTCATTATAAAAGACTACAAGTGTTTAATAAACTACTCCCCTTATGCTTGAATAATTAGACAATAATTAATGTATCAACTTTAAGTTAGTTTATTTAATGTAGTCGAAGTATTACACTTCTGAGAGGTTGAATGTATCCTTAATTATAGTGTTAAGCATTTTTTTTAGTTAATATGTTGGCTAAGTGTATTACTAATGCATTTAGTAAGGATGAAGTACTATATTTCTAAGGATTGAGTGGCTAGTAAATTAGCAGTGAAGAATGCATGCAAGTTGGTTAAATCTAAAAGTTAGGGCTTTAAATTGTAAATCAAGTAGATTACCAAGGTTGTACCTATAGACTCTTATGGTTATAATGCTTACATGCCATAAGAATTGTAGGATCAATATTCATGTCTCTTATATGTAGAAATGCAAATGAGATGAATGTACTCTTATTATGTCCCCGAAGGGGATATTATATATTTCATGCAGACCCTATTAATTTGCACCTAGGGCTATAAATTTTTGCTCCATACTATGGTTTTGGGTTATTTGTAAATAGTTGGAAAAAAAAAATTTTATATAAATTTTTTAAATAGTACTGATTTATTAACATTTCATTGGATGAGAGCTCATAACGTCAGCCTCAGTAATTGCTTCCTGTTTTGGCAGTGAAAGGTGCTTCATCCGAGTTAAGGCTTATTGTTGATGTTTGATGTTACATTTCGGAATATTAAAATTTAATTTTTATAATAACAATAGTATTACTTGCTGCTTAGTGTAAATAACATGTGGTGGGCGTAGCAACGTGTGGCATATAAGCTCGTCTAGTTTTTTGCACAGGGAAATGTCTTTGGCACTTTCTCCACAATGCGATGGTTATGGTTATCATAGAGAAATGGAACAAGTTTAATGCGACAGGTGGCAGACGTGACAAACCAGAGTAAGGACAAGGTAATTAAGGTTTTAATGGTTCAATGATGGCGGGCAAGGGTGTCCTGTCACAGTATTAACTCTGCTACGGGTTCCCTAAGTGGAGTATCTACGTGGTGACTAATGTGGCTTGCAACCTGTCATGGAAAATGGTGAGTAATAAATGTGATATTAATGCATTCAGTACCTCGTAAGCAGTTGTGCTATAATGTCAAAATCTTCATTGATGTTATATCCCTGGTAACTATTCATCGAGCTTGTTTATGAATGGCATTGTTTGTTTTGTGTTTGGGAGTGGTTTGAAGGAATGGTCAACATGCCTGCGATGTATTAGGTTTTAGATTCAGGAATGGCATTTTCCCTTCGTGGTTTGAACCCATAACCAGTGCTTCAGGTCTCCACCGTGGCTCTCAGAGTCGAACCACTCTGATGTTGTTGTTGATGCAAGCTTTCAACCTGGTTCTCGTCAGTTGCAGAAAGGTTTTGGATTTTGGTTCGAAGTTTACTTTCAGCAATGTAAGTTGTCAGGTCTTGCTCCAATTTTCAGTAGGTTAAAGATATAAGTTTGAATGTATTTGTTATCACGTTTTAACTTTTTCAATGGTTTAACCAGAATCGTATACTTGTGGCAGGTAAAACGATGTCTCTGGTTTTCTCCTTTGCAGTAGCAGTGGAACAAGCATTCAAATCGGTAAGTTTCAGAGGTTCTTATGGTGACGTTGCCGGTTCTAAGTCTGGCTTAGCCGAGACTTTCGTCAAAGGTGTTGGGAAATAGTTTTAGTTGTTTTTTGTTGGTATCCAGTATGGCATGTGAAGAGAACGTGATTCTCAGTCTGCGTTGTCCTATCTGTGTGTTATTCTTGTATTTGCAACATTTTGCGATACTGCCTGCGAGGATCAACCTATGGCATTTGTGATGAAAAATGAATAATATGAATAACGGTTTAAATATTGTAGTTTTAACTATAAATCTGGTTCTACTGAGATGGTTCCTTGATTTACATGAAATTTGGATGATAAGTGTCTTTCTTGTCATGGATAACTTAGAAATCACCAATTAATGTCAAGCTCTGTTGTTTTCTTCTATCAATCCATCGTTTGTGGAAGGGGATGAGCCCAAGCTGTAATGGACGTTTAAATGTATCTAAATGGAACTAAAAGCTTTAAATTTTGGTTTAAGATGTCGACAAAAGAATGAGGGTATCGGTCATTTGGCCGGTTCTTGACTCTACTATCAGTGATTAAATTCCTGAAGGGTATAGCCGTATGGTATCGTTTCAAATTCAGACATAGGTTGCCTTAGGGAAATGTTTTTATTATGATAAGGTGTGAAACAATACGATAATTATGGTTATCATAAAACAACTTCAACATTTGTTGATAATTAGTTGATGCTGCATAGAGGTTTCAAACTCTAACGTATTTATATATAATAATAACCCGACAGGTGGCAGACGTGACAAACAACAGTAAGGACAGGATAATTATTAAGGTTTTAATGGTTCAATGCTAGGGGCAAGGGTGTGCTATCATAGTATTAACTCTGCTATCGGCTTTCCTAAGAGGGATATCTAGGTGGTCATTAATGTAGCTTGTAACCTGTGATGAAAAATTGTGCGTGTCTTCGCAATGCCGAGCTGTGCTATCAAATAGCTTGGAAATTGTCATAGCTGGACTTCATGGTAGAAAGGAATAATAAATGTGATATTAATGTGCTTAGCACCTCGTAAGCAGTTGTGCTATAATGTCAAAATCTTCGTCGTTGATGTTATATTGCATTGGGTTTTGGCGCTTTAAAAATCCTAATCCTCCACTACCTATTTATCGAGGTTGTTTATTAATGGCATTGTTTCTTTCGTGTTTCAGAGTGGTTTGAAGGATTGGTCGACAGGCCTGCGATGTATAATCGCTTCCTGTTTCAGCGGCGAAAGGTGCGCCATCCGAGTTAAGGTTTATTGTTGATGTTTGATGTTACATTTCGGAATATCAAAATTTATTTTTTTATAACGATAGTATTACTTGCTGCTTTGTGTAATATAACATGTGGTGGGTCTGTGGCACTTGAATGGTCATACTCCTCCTTGTTTAGCGTGTCTATGTCTGACTCGTGGGCATAGCAATGCATGGCATATAAGCTCGTCTAGTTTTTTGCTCTGGGAAATGTCTTCGGCACTTTCTCCATAATAGGATGGTTATGGTTATCATAGAAAAATGGAACAAGTTTAACGCGACAGGTGGCAGACGTGACAAACCAGAGTAAGGACAGGGTAATTAAGGTTTTAATGGTTCAATGCTAGCGGGAAAGGGTGTCCTGTCATAGTATTAACTCTGTTACGGGATTCCCTAAGTGGAATATCTACGTGGTGACTAATGTGGCTTGCAACCTGTCATGAAAAATGGTGAGTAATAAATGTGATATTAATGTATTTAGTACCTCGTAAGCAGTTGTGCTATAATGTCAAAATCTTCGTTGTTGATGTTATGTTGCTCGTAACTATTCATCGAGCTTGTTTATGAATGACATTGTTTGTTTTGTGTTTGGGAGTGGTTTGAAGGAATGGTCGACATGCCTGCGATGTATTAGATTTTAGATTCAGGAATGGCTTTTTCCCTTCGTGGTTTGAACCCATAGCCAGTGCTTCAGGTCTCCACCGTGGCTCTCAGAGTCGAACCACTATGATGTTGTTGTTGATGCAAGCTTTCAACCTAGTTCTTGTAAGTTGCAGAAAGGTTTTGGCTTTTGGTTCGAAGTCTACTTTCAACAATGTAGGTTGTCAGATCTTGCCCCAGTTTTCAGTAGGTTAAAGATATAAGTTTGAATGTATTTGTTATCACGTTTTAACTTTTTCAATGGTTTAACCAGAATCGTATACTTATGGCAGGTAAAAGGATGTCTCTGCTTTTCTCCTTTGCAGTAGCAGTGGAACAAGCATTCAAATTGGTAAGTCTCAGAGGTTCTGTTGGTAGCCAGCAACAACCTCTTCATTTCTTGACAAAATGAAGAGAGATCAGCTCTTTATGTGATTTATCAATCCAAAAATTATGTTAGAGCACCTTCAGAATCTTTGATTCTGAAGGTACTCTTAATCAAAGGAAAGTAATTTAATGATGCTAGAGCTGATAGAAACTTGATCATAAAACTTGGCTTTTAAACGAATATCAGACAAGTTTCATAAATTCTCATTAAAGCTATTGAAAACATCAAAATGAATTTATGTGACTTATAGGATTTGTGCCAAGAGAAATTTCATAAAACACGTTGTATATTAAATAGGGTATTATTAGTCCTAAGACTAAGAGAAATTTTGAAAGTTAATATCATAAGGAATACCCTATTATGAACTTTGTAAATATCATAGTTAATGGATAGATAAGGGTTGTATAGGAAACTTTTTGCGTATGATAAATACCCTATATGATGGTATAATGTGTCAATAGGATGTATAAAGGTTTTTAAACTTAGTGTTATACATATATATATATAGCTTTGTACATATACATAGAATAAACATTAAGCTAGCCATTTGATTAATGCCTCCTTAACATTAAAATGCGATTTATTACTCTTCATACCACTACATAACATGATAAAACAGGGATGATTGTTTGATGAACTGGCCATGCAATAAACCAATGGTTAAATCAATAAACGTTTTGGATCGATGAGCTGGCATGAAAACGTGGCTTTCACCCCTTGACAGAATCGACAGTTGTATGCATTTGGTAAAATCGTGTTGACAGTGTTAATTTCTAACAGTCATTTCAAATTACACCATTGTACCTATTAATTATGAACCACTGTCAATAATCAATGATCGTAATGATGATTCTATCAGTATTAGTATCGTTGGTTCGCCAAGTTAAGTTGTTATCACTAACAGGCATGGCCAAACGTAGATAAATTGGCATAAATCATGGTGTAGTGTGAAAGTTGTAACATTTATCACTGCTCGAAATCCCGCTAAAATGGTAGGTTCAGAGATTTGATTTCTGATTAGATTTGAAGCATGTGAAGATTATCTATCATGTCATGTGTATGGATACCTATTCCCTCTGTTTTCACTTTCCCTTTCATTTCGCGACCAAGCCCAGAAAGTGCTGGAGAAACCATGTCTCCTCTGAATCGTTTTGAGATCTCAGGGTTTGAGCTTATTGAGGCCAACCAGGAGGTTGCCAAGAGATTTGAGAAAATGGGATGGACACATTTCTTTCGAAGCTTTGATGGTCATCATGCGGAGATTACCAAGATGTTTGCAATGAGTTTTGAAGATGACAGGGTGTGAATTGGGGGTTTCGAACTTGTTATCAATGAAGACAAAATTGCTGAAGCCACGAAACTTCCCCAAGTGGGAGAACGCTGGTTTAAGGGCACTATGGTTGACAAGAAGAAGTGTTTGGCTTTGTTAATGCCTTTACCAGATAAAACGAAGCTAAGGATAGGCGTACCTATAAAATTTCTAAATCCCGAATGGAGAGCTTATTATGAAATCTTAGTAAGGTACGTAACCTATTGTGGATGCTATTCCCATTTGCACTTGTATCATTTACGGTTGTTGTTAGCAGTAAAGGGTTATAAACTTAATTTTCCCTTCTATCTTTGGCAAAGCCTTAAGAAAATGTCACAGTCTGTAAGGAATTTCAATAACCCTGACAATAGTTTGTGTCATCATGGATTAATAAAAATTTTACTGCAATTCCAATTATCTGCAAAAGGTCTGTCTTGGGATAAATTTCTAGTTGATTGTCAATTGGGGCCAACACAGTATTGGCCTAATCCATCTCCTCGAACTCGTAGAAGACGAAAAGTCATAAATCCTGAGGTTAATAGCTCAGAGGTTAAGGAACCAGAGGTCGTAAACATGCCCATAGATGATGAGATAAATGAAGATGCTTATAGGGTTTCAGTTCCCTGCGATTCTAGGGAAATATTAGAAGAACCCAAACCTGGTAAGAATGATGGCAACCCTGCAAAATTAAAAGAAGGATCAGCCGAAGGGGAAAATGATAAACCTGATAAATGTGATAAAAATTCTATGCATAAGTTGAACCATTTAGCTCAGGTTTGTGGTAACAAGGAAGGGTTGAATTTTGAAAACTTATCGTTTTCGCGTAGAGTCACTAGAAGCATGCATAATCTCCATTCGATTCCAGGATATAGGTCTGATCAACAAACTTCCAAATCTACAGCTACTGAACCTACGGTTGTAAATATTGAGGATGATATTCCGATGTATGTCCCTAACACAATGGATGTAGGGAATTCTGCTACTGCGCAGGGAAGTGATGTGCAATCAGGTGAGGTTGAGGGCAATCAACCAGAAATAAACGTTAACACTGTAGAACTTGAACCATTACACAATCAGCATTGTGACAGTCCTCGTTCTCCTCATGTAGCTAGAGAAGACGAAACTCTGCAACAGGTATTAGGAAATATTTATCAAGATAAAATCACAGAGTTCAGAGGAAAGCGTAAACAATGTCTATTAAGTACAGCCTTACTGGAAGAAGAAAATAAAACTTTCAGGAAAGAATTGCTAGAATGGATTGACAGGTGGAAAAAGGCCAACATGAAGAAGAATCAACTCAAGAAATCTAGGAAATCAATATTAAATACGAATCAGCTGTTATTGGAACGAATTGAAAAACAAAATGTTAAAATTATCAGGTTGAAGGCTAAATTAGCCGAAGCTAGAAGAGTAGTCGCTCTTCATAATGAGGCTTAATAGTTTTCTCTTCTCTTATGTCACAGTATAACAGGTAATGGTTATTTCGATTTTGCATGCTTGTAAAATCGGAGATTTAACAGGCATGCATTTATAATTTTTAAGTATTTATGTTAACTGTGTTAAATTGATTTTAATATAATGCATTGATTGAATTTAATGCAGGAAATTTTATCACCTCCTTCTTCCAAGAATACAGGACGTGGTTGATGCAATGGCATGGAGATGTAGCTGATTTGTTACAAGCTGGAGTTTTGTGAATGGGCAAGAACTTTCTGAGATACTTCGACTCAGGCCAGTCGATTTTTATTTTTAGTAGTAGGTGTAATTAGATGCCCTTTTGGTTAAATAAGTTCCTATAATGTTGCATGCAACATTTATAGCAAAACTGACTCTCAGTAGTATATAAATGGAGATTTTTGATGAACTGGGGGGATGGAGTGGTGAAGAAAACTTATTGAAATATATTTTATTAACTAGTACTACATCGAACTTGAAGCTGGAGCTTTCATGTGGATGATACTTGATATCTGCGAATGATACTGTGACTGGTATTCATTTTTGGATTTATATATATATATACATATATTTCTGTTTGTTATCTTCTGTTTATACATGAACTCTGTGTGCTGTGACACATTGACGTTTAAATATTTTATCACTTTATCATCTCAGGTTAGTTTATTGAGTAAATATGTCATTATGGTTTTGTTTATTAGTGTGTTCACTATAAACATCAGTTTTAATGATATACTTTTCTGTTTATTTAAAATTTCATTTGTATGTTAACGGTGAATTTTAAATGAGCATCATTTCAAATTCAAATGACTGTCTTGAGAGTTAATTATTAATCAGTTTTGGAAGTGAAATTTGACTGTGTGTTTTAGATTAAATCTCATCTCTATTATTACATAGCAGAATTACTTTCGTTATGATTTAAATATGTTTATTTAGAGCATACTTCAGTTTTCTGTTATTGATTAATAATTAATATAGTTTCAAATTTGCTCTCAGCTGAGATAGAGTTAAATAGGATAAGAAATTAGTTAGTTTTAAATTTTACTTTATTTTTTTTAAATTAGCACTGTTAAATCATTCTGCATACTATAAGTAAGTTTTCATATTTAGAAAATTTCCCAAAAAATCGAAGTCTTTCCTTATGAAAGCAACTTTAGGACATTTGTAGATATTTAGGTAGGATAGATATTAGAATAAGTTAGATTTTGCTGGTTTTAAGTTCTCCTTAAGAGACAAACTAGCTGGTAGCAGGACCATAACCTGCGAGGTTTTGTTAAACCAAACATACCGGACGCTGCTCTAAGCTGATTGTGTGGACAAAACCTCCTTATTGGCTCTGATTCATAAAATCAGGCCAACAGGTTCCTATGGTGACTTTGCTAGTTCTAAGTCTGTCTTAGCCGAGACTTTTGTCAAAGGTGTTGGGAAATAGTTTTAGTTGTTTTTGTTGGTAGCCAGTATGGTATGTGAAGACAACGTGATTCTGAATCTGCGTTGTCCTATCTGTGTGCTATTCTTGTATTTGCAACATTTTGCGATACTGCCTGCGAGGTTCAACCTCTGGCATTTGTGATGAAAAATGAATAATATGAATGATGGTTTAAATATTGTAGTTTTAACTATAAATCTGGTTCTACTGAAATGGTTCCTTATTTTACATGAAATTTGAATGATAAGCGTCTTCCTTGTCGTGGATAACTTAAAAATCATCAATTAATGTCAAGCTCTGTCGTTTTCTTCTATCAATCGGTCGTTTGTGGAAGGGGATGAGCCCAAACTGTAATGGACATTTAAATGTATCTAAATGGCACTAAAAGCTTTAAATTTCAGTTTAAGATGTTGACAAAAGAATGAGGGTATCGGTCATTTGGCCGGTTCTTAACTCTACTGTCAGTGATTAAATTCTTGAAGGGTATAGCCGTATGGTATCGTTTCAAATTCAGACATAGGTTTCCTTAGGGAAATGTTTTTATTATTATAAGGTGTGAAACAACATGATAGTTATGGTTATCATAAAACAACTTCAACATTTGTTGATAATTAGTTGATGCTGCATAGAGGTTTCAAACTCTAACCTATTTATATATAATAATAACCTGACAGGTGACAGACGTGACAAACAACAGTAAGGACAGGATAATTGTTAAGGTCTTAATGGTTCAATGCTGGGGGGCAAGGGTGTGCTATCATAGTATTAACTCTGCTATTGGCTTTCCTAAGTGGAATATCTAGGTGGTGATGAATGTGGCTTGTAACCTGTGATGAAAAATTATGAGTGTCTTCGCAATGCCGAGCTGTGCTATCAAATAGCTTGGAAATTCTCCTAGCTAGACTTCATGGTAGAAAGGAATAAGAAATGTGATATTAATGTGCTCAGTACCTCGTAAGCAGTTGTGTTATAATGTCAAAATCTTCGTTGTTGATGTTATATTGCCTTGGGTTTTGGCGCTTTAAAAATCCTAATACTCCAGTACGTATTCATTGAGGTTGTTTATTGATGGAATTTTTTCTTTCGTGTTTGGGAGTGGTTTGAGGGATTGGTTGACAGGCCTGCGATGTATTAGGTTTCAAATTCAGGAATGGCGTTTTTCCTCCGTGGTTTGAACCGATAACCTGTGATTCAGGTCTCCACCATGGCTCTTAGAGTCGAACCACTCTGATGTTGTTGTTGATGCAAGCTTTGAACCTGGTTCTCGTCAGTTGCAGAAAGGTTTTGGATTTTTGTTCGAAGTCTACTTTCAACAATGTAAGTTGTCACGTCTTGGTCCGGTTTTCGGTAGGTTAAAGATATGAGTTTGAATGTGCTTGCTTTCATGTTTTAACTTCTTCAATGGTTTAACCAAAATCCTATACTTGTGGCAGGTAAAACGATGTCTCTGGTTTTCTTCTTTGCAGTAGCAGTGGAACAAGCATTCAAATCGGTAAGCCTTGTAGGTTCCTATGCTGACTCTACTGGTTCTAAGTCTAGCTTAGCTGAGACTTTCGTCAAAGGTGTTGGGACACAGTTTTAGTTGTTTTTGTTGGTAGCCAGTATGGCATGTGAAGAGAACATGATTCTCAATCTGCGTTGTCCTATCTGTGTGCTATTCTTGTGTTTGCAGCATTTTATGATGCTGCCTGCGAGGTTCAACCTCCGACATTTCTGATGAAAAATGAATAGTATGAATAATGGTTTACATATTGTAGTTTTAACTATAAGTCTGCTTCTAATGGAATGGTTCCTTTTTTTACATGAAATTTGAATGATAAGTGTCTTCCTTGTCATGGATAACTTAGAAATCACCAATTAATATCAAGCTCTGTCGTTTTGTTCTATCAATCGGTCGTTTGTGGAAGAGGATGAGCTCAAACTGTAATCGACGTTTAAATGTATCTAAATGGCACTAAAAGCTTTAAATTTTGGTTTAAGATGTTGACAAAAGGATGAGAGTATCGGTCGTTTGGCCGGTTCTTAACCCTCCTGTCAGTGATTAAATTGCTGAAGGGTGCAGCGATATGGTATCGTTTCAAATTCAGAGATAGGTTATCTTAGGAAAATGTAATACCGCTAAAATGATGATGATGATGTCGAACTATTATTAGAATTTAACTATCGTGACTCTCAATATATGGCTTATGTACTAACATCGTCAAAATGATTAAGTTTTAATACCCAGATAGACATTCATTGGTAGGAAAACTATCAAAAGATTTGAATATTAAAGTTTCCATAAATACGACCATGCTGAGAAGCTCTTGTGCCTGTAATCACATGGTCTATTCGGTTTAAGTTGATAGTATTTTTGGTGGGCAAGACCTGATACGCCGAGCCCTGCTAGTCTTGATGAGAATAAGTCCTCGCTAGATCTCTTATTGGCAAGCTGGATCAGTGTTGGAAAACTTGATTCATCATTGGTGACAATGATTAAAAGCAAATTAATATGGTAGATGAAAATGAAGTCGTAAGCTTCGCTGGCTAAATCCTCACTGTAGAGATATGACGTTCTTGGTACTTGGACTAGCCCTAACGTTCTGCTAGACTTTCTTCGAGACCTCCTTCCTTAGAATTCATTTTGCATGAGCGAATTTGAGGGGAGAGGCCGACAAGGGCTTCTGGTTAAAATCCATTAGAAGAATAAACTTCATTTAAAAATTAAATGGCTCTGAGTAGAAGCTCTACAAGGTGGTTTTTGTTAACCAAAACACTGGTCCGAATATATCAGTCGTTATATTCACATAATATGTCTACGAGTTTTCGTCAAAGGCAAAGATGTAATTTCATCCCAGAATGCCCAAATGGATTCTTCTTCTTTGCTTTGTTCAGGGTGTCTATGTGAAGATTGAAAGCCTATAATGGGTTGTTTCTTCCTCATTGGAAGTATAAAAACCTTGCTTTGCTAGCTGTAATTCTTTAGGTGTATAATCTATCCTAAGAGGAAGTATAGAAAGCTTGCTTTGCTGGCTGTAATTCTTTAGGTGTATAATCTATCCTAAGAATGGAATGGCTTAAACCAATGAGTAGCTCCGGTCAGCTTCTTAATAAAATTCAAAAATGATTGATGGAAGATAGTCGCGACCCTTCTCAAAGCAGTCTGTGCGGTAATCCAATTGGAGTCGATTTCCTGATCATATAGAAGTTATTTAAAAACCTATCCTTTGCCACGAGTCGAGGCTAGAGAATACTGTTCGAAGGTTGCTTAAAACTAAGCAGCTTGTGCCTGCTTCGCTGTGTAAGATAAAGTATTCGCTGTGGTCTACCTTAAACGTGATCTCTAGACTAAGATAGATGGTGGACTAAGATAGGTGGTTGTTCGCCGTATTCATTTCTTACCCAAAATAGTTACCAATCACCAAAGGGTTCACCCCAGAATGCCCAGAATAGTTACTAGTCACCGAAGGTTTCACAGAGAGATCATTTCACTGAAGGTTTCGCCGCATAATGCCGACTATAGTTCATCGAGGGTTCACTGCATAATTTCCAGTATAGTTCACAAAGAGTTCAGCGCATAATGCCCAGTATAGTTCACCGAGAATTGACCGCATAATGGTAAAAAAAATTAGTACATAATGCCCAGAATCCTGCCCTCCAAGGTCAAATTAAAGGATAAACCTTCTACAAACTCTGAATATTAAAATATTCTGGAAAACTGCCCCCATGGCATAAAACGTTCGAAATTTTGTAAGCATTTCAAATCTACTAAAGAAACGCTAAAAACAAAGCAGGCAAGAGGAAAAAACGAAGAACTTCTAAGCATTCAAAGGAAAAGTAAGCAAAGGAAAAGTACTGACCATTTGGTAGAGAGGCCAATTGCTGAAAAATCAAAGGCGCTGACAACTGGTGTCTCGCTCCACCTTGTTTCTCCAGGAAGGAAATTTAAACGTGTGGGCAGACAGAGTAAACTTCCAATTCCTGCAGATCTTGGATAGATAGATACAGGCTCTGGCCCTGGTTGGAAAATCTAAGAGATCCCTTGGAATTGGAATTAAAGAGAGGGCTTGCATGGAGAAATACGTTTAAGATAATCAATCAATACTGTGCCAGACAACCTTCAATTAATAGCACCTGCCTGCACTATGCAGATACGTATACATTTTGCATCCGGCACCCTTAAAATCACGAAATTAAATATTGTTGGTTTGATTGGAGATAAAATTTGAATTTTTTTATAGCAATGTAAACCCATTTTAGTTTTTTCCAATTTTCAAATCACGGTTCAAAGATTAAAAAAAATAATAATGATAGTAAGTATTGTTCAAAGTTTAAAAATAATAATAATAAATATTGAGAGAAAATTTAATAATAATAATAAATATTGACAGAAAATTGTTTTGACCTGCGTTTTGTAATTTGATGTTTTCCGAATGTATGGATGTTAAACTAGAACATGCACAGTATACAGGTGATAAGAGAAAGAGCTTACTTGTGCAAAGGAAAACACTCTCGCTTTCACTAAGCTTGAACCAGTGTGAGAGAAAAAAGAACCTTTTATCTATAGGAAAATGGAAAATATAGCATATGCATAAGAAATCTCTTACCAGAGCCTGGAAGAACATAAATCTAGATAGCTGTTAGAGATATTCTTTACCCTCCAAAAGGAAAATCGAGTGTTATAGCACACTGCAAAATAAAATAATAAATTAGTTGTCTTTGATATTTCTGCCCATAGGATTTCTGGCACTATATATAAACTCTCGGGCTTCCTTCTTTTTCATGGATTTATTAGTAGCCTGTTGAATTTCTTGGCTCCCTCCCCTTCATGCTCGTCAGGTCCAGTTAAGGCTCAGAGCGGTGTAAAGAATGGTTCAAGATTTACCGCTGCCTCTAATTCTGCTATTGTCCGTTTTAAATTCACGTTTTCGTCCCGTGCAATAGGGCTAATCATCAATTGAATTTTTGAACATATCTGCTGTGGCTGCACGCATCCTCCAGGCTCCTTCGATTTCTTAAGTTTCTTAGCTTAAACCTTGAGTCAAATTATATAAACCGAAAAGCTTTAACGCTGTCCATTTTCAGATGCAGGGTTTCTGGCAAATTCATGGCAACATAGTTTTATCATAATGCAGATGTTATTCCTCCTCTTTGCACCTAGATGACCTCAAAAGTGGCAACTAGGCTGTGCAATAAGCATAATAGAATGCCATGTTCATTCCATTGTTGAAAAAAATGTTGATAGTCTAAGATTTGCTAGATTCTCTCCTCAGTATTTGAGCTCTCGCTGCAGTCTGTGCTCTGAACGTGGCGGTTACTCGATTCACTCCTCAATAATGTAATTGTCATTGCTGGCCATGGAGACAATGGATGCCTCCAAGATACATTTACGTTCAAAGACGTTGACTTTCAACTATGCTCTCTCTTGAAACAATCCTGAAACAAAAATCTGTCGCAATGATTAAAAAGAAACAGGTGTTAACAAGATATACCACTCATACTATGTGCTTACAGTTGCGATATAACCTGGCAAACTAGTGTCTGCATGAAAGACAAGGTTAATTGTTTATAACTTTTCTGACACAACGATTAAAAAGAAACAGGTGCCAACAAGATATACCGCTCATACTATGTGCTTACAACTGCCATATAACCTGGCAAATTAGCATGTGCATGCAAGACAAGGTTAATTGTTTATAACTTTTCCATTATGGATAGTGTAAGTGCATTGGTAGAATGCGCCCAAGATTTTAGACGCTCGACAACAAAGGTAACTTCAACAGGCAAATGTGGCACATGCACGGAAGCATTGCTATTTGATTAGTGCTATGGCATGGATACACGACATGTGTTTACATTAGTTCAATCTAATTATATTCAATGGATACATTCATAGTTGTTTAAGTTGTTGCAATATTTATCCTCCTTTTTCTAGGTTGTCTATACCGATGGGTTCGGTTCAATTGTAAAAAATATATTTAGGAAAAAATATACTTTTATTTGATACGGACATTGATTTGCTAGTTTTACTTGAATGCGACAGGGTTGTGCTCATTGTCTCTATGAGAAGTTTCATGTTGATCGCTGGACTTTGAAATGATTTGTGACAAATCATCATAGGATGAATGCCTAGACACTTTCTATGTTCCTAGGATGGATGCTTGGATCTCTTATGGCCTCAATGCTACAAACTTCATCATTTGCGTCTTTGTTAAAACCAACGCTTGAAATTGCGGAGGGTGCCACTCCTCTTCAAGTGATTCAAATTTTGTGATTTTACATAGGTTGTTGTTGCAAGTATCGAGGGAAATTTTGGCTTTGAACTCGCTTATAATATGTATATGGGTGGTATCGATTTCTACTATTTTATGGCGACCATGATTTCCTGTGTACAATTTATGAGTATTATTCGGCTTCGGTTTTTATGCTCTAGAGCAATTTTTTAAATGTACAATGTTTGATGGTTTACACTGTTGGTTTTGCCTTTGTATTTTCACCTATTGCAATTGAATAGTCTCTTTGCGCAACGTTTTTTATACTTTTGCGATAGGCTATATTATTGAACCGAAAGGGTTTATATAACCATAGTTTTAAAGCCCTGTATTTCGATTTTTAAGCTATTTGATGGCTAGTTTCCTTGCAATTCCATATACTTAAATATGCCTTCACAACATCTTTGACAACTATAAATAAATTTTAATTCAAAATTTAGAAAAAAGATAATGTTGAATACTCTAATCTTGCTTATACCGTCCCCAATTCAACATATGTTTGTTGGGAAAATCCCCTGTCTATGAGGTTGATGGATTTCGCCTTTCAATTGTTTGTCTTTTTCATTGCATTTAATTAAAAAATTCATTTCTATGTGTGAACAACTTATCAGGAAATTGATTATCATTTATTGCTTGGCTTGGAGGAATCTATAAGGATAGTCAATTGGGTGTAGATCGGGTAGTTGGGAGGAATGTTGTTGTTCTCCCCACCCAGGTTCAAATCACGCTTTGTGACACTTGCACCTTAGGAGCCGATTTTGACTATGTAATCATTTTAATGTTAGTCAGATCTTAATTCTCCGGAATAACAAGTGTTGATTATAATTTATCCCTTGGCTTGGTAGAATGTATAAGGATAGCCAATTGAATGTGGCTTGGGTGGTTCAGAGGAATGTTGTTGTCCTCCCCAGCCAGGTTCAAATCTCGTTTTGTGGCATCAGCTCCTTGGGAACTGACTTTGGCTATGCAATGATTTTAATGCTAGTCAAACCTTAATTTTCCGGAATAACAAGGCTTGGAAATTTCTTAGTAGATGTAGCCCTATAGCAAATGGTGGGTCATCATTTTAAAAAAGGATATTATTTTGGATGTAGCCATATAAATATTTTATCCATACAAACATGGAGATATTTACTTTATTCAGAAAAACAAAAGAACCATGAGTCAACAACCTTGAACACGAAGCCTGCATATGTGCATTTGTTTGACAACATGAGGCCTCCAATCTTGATTCACAAATCCATTAGTAGTGAGTCATTGTTTTTTTTGGGTGTAAAAATATCTCATGGATTTATAACATAACCCATAAAAACATCGAAAACCAATGTTGTACCTCAACATTGTTATTGTTTTCAATGACCTAAGCATAGATTAATGAAATGCAATGACAATAATAGTTGATCGACATCTACAATCATAACAAATGTTCGTAATTTTTGTTGAATATAATATTTTTATTAAAGGTGCATACGGATTAATATGCCACCCATTATTATGTTAAAGGAGAAAGCATTTATTTAGACAAAGGCATTTCAATAAGATTACTAAATTAAAATAAGGTAGAGAGAAGTAAACTTTAAGTTCTCGTACTTATAAAACGAGGTAAAAAGAAGTGAAACTTTAAGTCTTCGCACTTATACACTAGCAATTGCTCCATGGGGTGTGAAGAAACGCTAGCATGAAAAATAAAATTAATAGAAAGTAGAGTAAACATGATAAAGCAAAAAAGGGAATAGTGAAAGAGATGCTATGACAAAAATAATAAAATGCAATGTCATGTATATTTATTAAAATTAAATTTTAGTTTCTTATATGAATGTTGCTACTTGATGGAATATAGCTCTAAAACACTCTCGATCTGGGGGCTGGTTGGAAAGTGAGAGCCTGCCCGGCTTGGCAATAGTTGCATTTATATTGTAGGAATGATAAAGAATCTAATCTGGTAGGCAATGTCAATATTTTATATTGGTGATAATAAGGATAAGAGGACTACTACGCTCTACTACATGGATTAGAGCACTATTTACCTATGTTGCAATCACAACACATGATGCTAGGAAAAGCTTGTTGGTTGCCATGATATGCACCTATAAAATGTTTGGTGGTTTGTAGCGATTTACTATTATACTGGGCATGCCCATGTATTGTCCATAAGAATAGCCGTCACCAAACATATAGGTGATAACAAATTGATGCTATCACCATTAATTGCTCAACATATGGTTCAAAGTGCCTACCAAAGGCCTGTCCAATAATTAAGTTTTATAAGTGAGCCAGTATACAAAGGGTGGTTAAGACACTAGGTTGTTTATATAGGTTAGAACATAAAGAAAGATATTCCCACAAGCAAAGGTAAATGGGGATGTTCTAAGTAGCCACCCCGATCAAATCTCTTGAAGTCCAGGTACATAGTGAATCAATCCAAGGTAGATAAACAAAGAAGATCTCTAAAGCCCGCCCGATATTACATATATAAATAGAAAGGTGTTCATAGATAAATAACACATAGAAAAGTCCCAGATCTAAAGCGATGAGGCACGAAAGTGAGGAGCAGAGCTTTAAGTTAGTAAAGTGAATGAACAAGGTGTTTTTTTACATGGACTGTCTCACCAAACTTAGTTATTAGTTTTCATTCTTGGCTTTTATATACGTCGTTCTTGAAATCATGCTTGTTTGCATTTAACGGATACTTCTTTTGTACAACTTACTATGGTTGTTTTTCCTTGGTCAAGTTGGTTCGGCCGAGCCTTGCCAATCTACAATTAAGTAATTAGAATCCACTAGACTGCTTAGAAATAGACCTACTCTTTTTTTTCATGCTTAAATCTCGTAGTTATCCACCTATTCTATCATACTTTCACTTACTTCTCTCATCCTAATTGATTGAGTCTCAACCCTTTTATGAAGTCAAATGCTTATGGAATGCCTTTACCCACCTATAGAAGGGAGGCCTGGCACTTGTTCTCCCTATACCAGTTTTGAATGAATCTTAGTAGTGACATATCCCTTCTTATGCCTTTTTAGGAATATTAGGAAAGGCAGCTATGATCCCTTACCTTAGCCCTAGACACCTTATCACTGTCTACCATATGCCTTTTATTCTAGGGACTTCGAAGGTCCATCTCAATCTTTTTATGCATACAGCACGAGGAAACTCTTGATCATTTGTTTGATATTTGTATTTTTGCGTTGAATCTTTGGGACCAATCTACCATGATTTTCCAACAAACGTCCAAAATTAAGAGTAACCCAAGCAAAAAAATCATAGATTGGGGAGACATTGCCTTTCACACTAGTTATTTGAATCAAGACTGGCAACTATTCTAAGGCTTTCTTCTATGGGAGATCTAGCGCAAGAGGAATAACAAAATTTTCCAGAATCAGTACAAAGGGGAAGCAGTAGTCTGGGCAAAAGTTAAGCATCATATTTTTGAAACTTTGAAGTGTTGACAAATGGTTTTATTTTGGCATTGTATCACTTTGTAAAACAAGAAGCTCAGATTTTCAGAATCAAATTGCGTTTAATTGAAAATTTAAATTGTTTAGATAATGATACATCTTAAATTTGTTTCTTTTCCCATGCTCTGGCATCTAGTTTTATCATTTTGATTTAATATTAAGAATATATATTCTTATGTAATGTCCAAAATATATTTAAACATAGTAAGAAAAGGTAAATAATAATAGTGTCGTAGTAGTAATATACAAGGATAAATAGGATAATCATAATACATAAGTATGTTATTAAAAAGACATGCCTTTGCATCAAACATGAACAACATTCCTATTTTTTTTACTTTAATAGTCAATGTTGTTTGGTTTCAAAGAGTCTCATATGCTTCTACAAGAGTCTCACTGAACTTTGCGTCCATCTTTTTATTTCTTTTGTACTTTACCCTCTTAGGCATTGCCCCTATTACTTAGCAATAATGGCATCAAAACTCCCGCGAGTTATGTCTTTGAGGATTCAACAAAAATCCATATAAGAGTGAGTTATGGCTTTGACATCAAGTAAAGCCTAATCAGAATTGAATTTGCCTAGGTTATAACAAATTTTTGCCATAGTTACCAAATTTAATTTTTACTTCCAATTACTTATCATAAAGGAAATAGTTTCTATATATAAGCATATTTTTTTGTTTTATTTTGTAACACATTAGTTGGAAATCTTTAAAAAATGTTAGAATAACATATATTAGTTGTGGAAATTGCATAGTTTGGGTGCTATAGAGGTATTCATGTGTGCTGAATATGGATATATATATTTGCAATACCATACATTCATGACATTGAGAATATCCACATAGTTATAACATTATTTCATAGCCATTGTTTAATTCACATTGTCTATTTTTCAAAGCTTTTTCATCAAGGTCTCATATAGTTTTATTAGACATGAGTTTTGAACTATAGCATCAAAACTTATTTGTGCTAAACAATTCATTTCTTTCTTTATGTCATATAAAGCGCTACATTGTTTAATCTTCTAAATTTTGGCTTAGCAAAATTATAGTTTCCAATATTTTGCTTTCCAAGAAATAAAAATATACCTTGATTTCACCTTTCAAAGATCGTTTTAAACTAGGCTTATCCAATAAGTATATTATGTAAGATGATGTACATGTCCCCTAGCTTATATTTTATCGGTTTTATGGAAACATTGCAGGAAAGCTTTTTCTATTTTGTGCTCGTTTGGAGGCTTACTTCGCACCATCTCTGTCAATCATAGCTAGCAAAGCCAGATCTCAACCTTCTCAGGAACAGGTATTTTCCTCGTTCCCTATGTTTCTTCAATTCCATTCATTGCAGAGCACACATGCTTTTGCTTGTGAAATGCATGTGAATGGAAACATGGATATGATTCATGAATATAGTTTCTAAACTTATATTGATTCTTTTAAGAGCAAATGGACTTAGTGTCTGGTCTTGGCAACTTGGCATCATTATATTATTATGATTAAAAGTTTGAAGGTTTAGTTATAGTTATAGATGTTCTTTTTAATTATTATATATATAATAACAATAAATCAGTTAATGTTGTGCACATTAAGACTTTTTGCATTGATATCAAATCTTGGATATTTAATAATTTCAACTTAGCAATTGACATGCCGTTTTTTCCTATTCTACTAGGAGGGAAAAATACATTTCATTTGAAAAAATTTTGTTGTGAATATGTTGTTTCCTTTGCTTTGGTTATTTGCAGTGACAACAACAATTTAAAATGTTTATAACATCATGGTTTGAGAAAAAACCATGCCCTTTGCTTATTTTCTTTTCCTTAGGATCTACTTCTCTTCACTTGCCTACAGGTTTTCCTATATAAACGACTAGGGGCATAGAAAAAGAACAACAGAAAAAGGCAAAAAAATATATGCTGTTGCAAATGTCTTTGTAGGCAATATGGGAAAAGACAAAAGTAAAAGCGACTATGTTTTAAGAGCAAATGGTCTTGGGATCAAATATTCTAATTGGCAACAAATTGATGAGGCTTTGGCTACAAGCAATCTGTTTCTACTAGACAATTTCCACTATGAGCCAGGAAATTGCCTGTTTGATGCACTTGCAGTATTGTTGCTTTTCCGATATACATCAATAGAGATAAGGGAAGGGATTGTGAATCATTTCCGTGTTTGTCTAGATCAAAAAGATCCCTCTGCATTGTTATCTGCGCACAGAATTGACAGTTGACTACTTGCTAGAATTGCATAGCATAGGAAATGTCAACGAATATCTCAATCGCATGTCGCAATCTGCTTCACAACCAGATGATCAAAGTGTATATGGACTATGGGGTGATATATTTTTCATCAAGTGGTTTTCAAAATGGTTGAATGTTCCAGTCGCTATTTGGTCATTAACAAAAGGAACAAAATACCTTCATTTCAATTCTGGGGGATTTGAATATTGCTACAATATATTGTTCCATGACCACACACCAGCTTCTGGCCACTTCGAACCATTGTTTTCATATAAAACAATACAAGCCAAAAGACAAGCCACTGATATGCTTTCTCAAAGTGCATATGTAAATCAATGTGTATATAGCGAAGTTGAAACATCATTTCAACTTCGAGGCAGTTGCCATGACTCCTTGTTTGAATCAATCTCCAAATTGACACTGTTCGCTGATGGACAAAGTGTTAGAAAAGCAATTGCGCAAACTTTTTATAACTCTATTGCTTCAAATGATATTAGAGCAATACAATGCTTGGACATATATCTTGATAAAAACACATTAGCAGATACATCTCTTGTTTCTGGATGGACAACCTATATTGTCCATTTGGCAGAGCCATATATCATTGGTCACATAGAAGGAGATCAATTTGCTCTTCAATGGTTATGTGAGTTGCTAAACGCTAACATACATCTATGGAGCAATAATTTGCAAGAAAATATTGCCATATTCCATGCAACAAATAGATCGTTGAAAGTTCTATGCCTAATGCAACATGTAATAGATAAAATGCATTCGCATTTCCAACCCTTGTTACAAGAACACTATGAAAATAAAATGCCCTTTCCGCTCGATTGCAAGAGAAATACTTCTACTGCAATTGCAATGGATAATTTTGAAAAGAGCAAACAGACAATAGTGAAAGAAAACATTGTAGAGAAGAACATTGACAAGGGATCCTTGAACGAACCAATATACATAGATGCAATTAAAGCAAAGAGACAAAAACAAAAGATAACAAACATAGAAAAAAACAACTGTTGCATTGCTGAGCAATTTTCAAAAACCAAAACTAGCATGCAAACATGCATTGATGGCAATACGCAAAAAAACTTTCGCTTGTTGAAACACAATCTGTGTAGACAAGGAATGGACATTCGTCAAAAGCAAAAAGAATGTGCAAAGGCAAAGAAAGCAGTTGTTACATACTTAAAAGTTATTCAAGACACACCTATTCATGCATGTTCTGTTTGTAAGCAACTGCATTTTAAAAAACACATTTGTTGTATGAACAAGACAATTAAATTAGCCTTTGAAACTCTAGCAAATACAGAAGCTGTGACATGCCCAATGCTACTTGCTCAAATTTGTAGACCTTGCAAGAAAGCAATTGCTAATGGGAAATTGCCTACGTTTACATCGCCTACACGAATCTGCCGCAATAACATAATGCCATCTGTAGCTATACTAACTCCTTTGGAAGAACGATTGGTGTCACCAAGAATAGCCTTTGCACAAATAAGACAACTTGGTTATAAAAGAGCACAAATTGGGCTAACTGGCTCAATTATCAATGTGCCTGCAAACTTGGATAGAGTTCAAATAGCATTGCCTAGAAGTCTAGATGACAATTTGACCGTTGCAGTTATGCTAAAGCGAAAATTGGAATACAAAAACGCATATCTATCTGGAAATATTCGGCCAAAGATCATTATGACTGCGCTAAGTGATTTATGCAAAACCGAACTTTATAAAATTGAAGGCATTGTAATCAATACTAGTTGGGAAAAAGTATTTAATGAAACAGCCAAACAAGAATCAAATACTCAACAAACAACGAAACAAGTAGATGATGATGAAAATGAAATAGACATAGAACCAATATCAGAAACATTGATACATGGATATGGAGAAACACATCTAGTAGATGATTTAGACAACAAAATCATAGAAATTGCACCTTTGGAGAGCTTCCGACCATTGAGCATTTTCCAAAACAAATACTCTGAAGAGCTAAACTTTCCTACACTTTTCTACGGATTCAATCGACCCAATGAAATTTTTGATCGCTTTTCTTATCAACAAGTATCACAGTGGGAGCTACAACATGAAAGTATAGACTTTGAAACACATGGCATGGACATTTTCTTCAAAGCAATTAAAGTCATAATAAAACAAGTAAAAAACACTGCTTGGATATCGATTTGCATGGGAGAGTTAAAGGACAAAAAAATATTGGCAAAAGATGTCAAGTCAAAAGACAATCTTGTAAAAATGCTCCAATCTCCAATTGGGTATCGTACATTGAAAGCAATCAGAACATCACCTGATTACTTTGAAAATATGAAAAAAGATCTGTTTGCAATGATTTGACTGCTTGGTCCTCCTATGTTCTTTTTAACCTTTACAAGTGCTGAACACCTTTGGGCACCTTTATGCAATGCATTGAAACAAATTGAGGAAAAACATTTGGGAGACTTGCAAGACAGTGTGTTGGAAGAAAATATTGACACGTTAATAAGAAGACATCCAGTGCTTTGTACTCGCTACTATAGACACAAAATAGCAGCACTAAAGTCTCTTATGTTAAAAAACAACACATTATTTGGAAAAATACAAGATTTTTTCTTTATGACCGAATTTCAACAAAGAGGAAATGAGCATGAACATGGACTAATTTGGATTCAAAATGCACCTGTCTATGGAAAAAACTCAAACGAGGAGATTACTACTTTTGTTGATCGCTATATATCCACAGAATCATCTTTACTTGATCAAAATCTTATCCAAATTCAAACACATCATCACACAAAAACATGTAGAAAACATCGACATTCCACATGCAGATTCAATTTCCCATTGCCTCCCATGGATAATACCATCATTCTAGAGCCACTGGAAAATGCTTCAAATGATCTCATTCAAAGAGCAAAAAAGGTATTCGCTCTGCGGTCTTTGCTTTCTCGTTCTACACTAATACTAAAAATAGATGCTGCTGACATTTGGATAAATTCATTTGCAAAAGTGATACCAGAGTTATGGCAGGAAAATACAGATGCACAATATATCTTAAATGCTTATGCTACAGCAACATATGTAAGCTCTTACATCACCAAATTTGATAGATCCATGACAAATGCATTCAAAAATATCAAAGAACAATGTCTTATTGAGAATGATGGAAAGATTGAAACGATACGTAAGCTTGGAAATGCGCTTCTGAACATGCAACAAATGTCTACTAGACAAGCAGTACATATCATACTCTCGTTACCTCTACATTCATCCTCCAGGAAGACTATTTTCATTAACACTGCTCCAGACGACAAAAAAATAGTTGTCTTGAAAAAACCATCACTTTTGGAAAAAGAACCAGATGACTCTGATGACATTATTTGTGCATCAATTTTGGACAAATACATTGCACGCCCTGTTGAGCTTGAAAACATTTCCTTGGCAGAATATGCATCTTTCTATTCTTGTATACACTCAATTACAAGAAAAAGAAATAGACCATGTATCATACGATCTATTCACTACAACAAACAAAAAGACCCTGAGAATTTCTTTCGAGAAAAGATCACGCTTTTTATGCCATATAGAGACAATTGCAACCTGCTAAAGAGCAATTTCAAAACATGGTCTGATGCATATGCCACATTCAAAGAACAAATAGACATTGTAGAACAAAAGTTCATGGCATCAACAACAACAAAGTGGGGTGACCTTGATAATGCTATTGAAACAATTGAATTGCAAGACATAACTATGCCTCCTGTAACAACAGACAAAACAACAACTATGTCTGGATTAGAACAATATGACATTCAGCATGATCTAATCCGCAAAACTATGCCCAATGCACCAAAACTAGGGATTGTGTGCAACTTGACAGAAAAGCCATTTCTTTTGGACATGCATGAATACCATGCAATTCGAAGAAACCTAAATACTCAACAACAATCAATTGTGAAAGAAGTTATTGCAAGGAAAAAAAACAATCCCCTCACTCCAATTCACTTATTCCTGACAGGAGGCACAAGAACAGGTAAAACTTACACCGCAAAAGCAATTTATGATGGTCTTCTACATTACAATGACAAAGAAATTGGTAGTGATCCTTTAAAGAAAAAAGGTCTTATAGTTGCATTTACTGGAAAAGCAGCATATAATGCAGGTGGCATTATAGTCCACTCTGCCTTCAGACTGCCATTAAGTTCAAACATGCTTCCACTAAATTCAAACACCCTAGATCTTCTGACAAAAGATTATGAACAACTTCGAGTATTGTTGATTGATGAAGTCTCTTTAATAGGGTCTCGAATGCTATACAACATTGACAAACGACTACATGAAATCATACACACACCAACCAAAGCATTTGGAAACCTTGATGTCATATTCTGTGGTGATTTGTGTCAAGCACAACCCGTTCATGATTCTTGGATTTTTGAACAACCAAGATTCCAACAACAGACATTTCCTTACACATTTTGGTTCGATGCCATAAAATGCTATGAACTTACAACAGTTGTACGTCAAAGAGATCAAACATTCATATTGATTTTGAATAGAATTAGAACATGCTCTCAAACATTGGATGACATAGATTACTTAAACCAATATTGCTACAAACAACCACCAGCAAATGCAACATTTCCTTATCTTTTCCATAGTAATAAGGATGTTCAACAACATAACTCAAAAATGTTATCAGCTATGCAAACATAAACATTCACACTTGTAGCACATGATAGCAAAATTGATTCAATTGAGAAAAATGACCATAGACAAAAAACATTGCAACTTCCCTCTACGATAGTAGTAAAAAAGGATATGCTTATTGAACTAGTTGGAGGCAACTAGTCAACTGAGGATGGATTGGCTAATGGTGCAGAAGGTGTGTTTAAACACTATACCCAAACAAACCATGATATTGTTTGGATTGAGTTTGCAGATCCAAAAGTTGGAGACAAGCAACGTGCAACTATGCAACATCTTTATACGCCTGTCGTAAAGTCCAATTGGACACCAATCAAAAGGATTGTGATACAAACAAGAGTTGAAAATAAAATCAATGTTATGCGAGCACAATTCCCAATTCAGTTGGCATATGCAAGGACAATTCATAGAGCACAAGGATTGACAATGAACAAATTGGCATTTGACCCAAAAGGAATTAAGAGACATGGCCTTGTTTACACTGCGCTCTCGCGTGTCAGAGATATCGATTGTCTTTATCTTTTAAACAAGTTGGAACAAGGAAATTTTATATCTTGTCCAAAAGTCACCACTGAAATAGATAGATTAAAAACACATGCAAGTTTGCAATTTGAATATGGTCTGGATTCAATGCCAAACGCCAGACAATTACTCATTTCATCACTGAACACACACAGCTTGCTTTTGCACTATGACGATGTTCTAAATGATCATGAACTTATGCAAGCAGACACTCTATGTTTGCAAGAAACTCACATGCACACACTTAGCAAAGAAATAACAATGATAGAGAAATACAATTTCTTCTCAGCATTTTCAATGCATGGAATCCTTACATTGATTAAAAAAAACATTGCCATTATCGACTCTAAAAACTATACAGAAAACACCACTGAAGCAATTTGCGTAGATCTAGAATTAGGCTGCAGTGTATTGAAAGTAGTGAACATTTACAATAGACCGTGTGGTGTGCTTGATGATCTCTTTCATATATTGAGTTGCATTTTGTCAACTTGCACACCAACCACTCAAATCCTAGTAGCTGGTGACTTGAACATTGACATGTTGCAAGAAACAACATCGAAAAGAAAACTGCAATTGTTTATGCAAATCAAAGGCTTGACACTAAAAACAACAAAGGCAACAACAAACACTAGTTCAATGCTTGATCACTTTTGGACAAATCTGAAACACAGAGATATTGTTTTCAATATTTCAGATGCTTATTGGACTGATCACTATTCAACATTCCTATCGATCTTTGATAAAAATGCATAGTCTATTCAATTTTGCATTATCTAATTTTATTGTCTTCCTATCTATGAATGGATTCATGATAGCATATTTGCAGAAAACCAAAACCAGGTACTATTCTTTCCCCTGCAACTTTCATGCACTTTAAACTACAACAATTTGGTTTTTTCCTATTGATAGTGAACTAGGTTTAGATCAGCTTTGGGCATCCGCAACATTGATGTCATAGCTATGAGTTTAAATTTTGTTGAACTTTCTCATATTTTTATAATCTATTTTGTGATGTCAAATTTTGATTATTTTTTGCTGTTGAAAGTTGTTTACACTTTATTTTGTCCACAGTTCAGATCTAAAAAATTAGCAATTATGCCACAACATATGTAGACACTCTTTATAAAAAATATGCACGTGCTATCGCCATTTTATAACAATGCAGACCATATATAGGCTACATAAAATGTTTTAATAACAAATTCTTATGTTCAAAATAATTTTAGATCAAAATTTGTTTAATATTTGGCTGTAAATAGTTTTCAGCGCTTGTTTAATTGAAATTCTTGACACTACATAGACTTTGCGCTATGCATATGTCGAAAATCCAGTCAAAGAATTATAGACATTTGTTTTTTTTTTGCTTCTTTGTTTTTATGCTATCTATTTTTTCCCATATTTCCCATCTGTTATAAATCTCTTCTACTCTTTACACTAATTAACAATCTTAGTTACATCTGATTTGCTTAATACTTCTCGCATGTGCAGCTTTTGAAACTCAAACCCAAAATTGCAAAATAATGGAAGATAGTTCCTTGGCTATGCACAACACAACAAAAACATCAGCACCAAACAACCCAACAATGGGAACAATGTCAACTGGTGAAAGTCCAAAAAGGTATGCAATTATTTTAGTTCTGATTGCTTTTTACATCATTTTTAACACATGAAACTTCTCCATCTTCTTTTATGATTTTCTAGCACAGAAAACAACAGAATATAACTATTGCATTGACAAGTATTTTCTCATTCTCAAACTTTATCCAAGTTTCAACTTTTCTGCTATTGATTGCTGATAATTTTCTCCCTGGGTTTCTTCTCTAACTATAACAATAACAAGTTCAAAGAAACACCTTTAGAAGCAACTACTATTATAGAGCTATGCACAATAACACCAAAAATTGTTTTTGAAGGAGACATCTTGGCTGTATATGGGCCTGCACAGAACAAAATCCAAACTTCTCCTGTAAAGGCACAAATACTGCATGCAGACTTTGTTGATAGAGATGGGCTAATGACAATCACTGATGGAATAAGTGACAACTTGATCAAACGTTATGGTAGCTATTTCTCAACCAGCAAAAGTCTAAGAATCACTCGATTTGGCCTCAAGAAAAAAGGCCAATATGACAAAGGCGATGCCATGTATTCAATAGTCATATTCCCACATACAATAATTCAGACAATTGATCGAGTTTGCAAAATGAGAAAGCTAGCTCCAGATATGACAATTTCTGATTTGTTGTCATCGAACGACTCCTACTCTGTTGGCTCTGTCACAGCAATTGTTGTTGCATGTGAATACAAGAACAAGCAATTCGACTTGTATATCAAAGACGGTGGAACGACAAACGACCATGCAACAGTAAATATGCCATTTGCATAGCTAATGTTCTTTTGAAATTGTTGTTTTTAAAAGCTAAATAAAATTTCCACTCTTTTATATAAACAATAAAATAGAAAAAAAACAAACACAAATAGATTTAACGATTTCTAATTGCAACCTATGCTCATTGACTGATGTCTTCTACTATTGCAGTTACAGGTCGGTGAAGGCTTCAAAGAACTGCTCTTGCAAATTCAAGAACAACTTGCATCTGATAATTCTCCATTCTATATGTTTAAAAACATTGTCCGAAATGACACTAAAGGAAGCCACATGCTCCGGACCTGTGCAGCTACCTTTATTGACCCTCTTAATGATGATTATGCAATTCAAAATTTGCTGCCAATCATTGATTCAAAGACACAGGTACGTTCAAAAATTGCTTCTTTCTCATTTCATGGACAAAGAAAAACAAAAACACAATCTACTTTGGTGCAAAATAGTTTCATTGATTAACACCTTCTTCTGTTATTTCGTCTCTTGTTCATTGTCTAGTAGCATTGACTTTGTTAACTATAATAGGCTTTAGTTAAAAAAATCTCTAAATTCTTGTGGTCTCTTGAGAGTATTATCATCAAAACTGGTATAGAGTTTGCAAAGAAACTGATATAGGATTTCCTTTTGACTGTATAACTAGCCACAAATTTATTTTGATTTCATTGTCCAGTTTTACAACACATTTGTTATGCAAATTTTGAAACCCCAACCAACCTTTCCATCCTATAAAAAACAAGCAATATCTACTTTAGTTTCCACTAGTTAAATCTATATAAACTTACTTAAATAATTATTATTTTAACCATAAGCATGTTAAATTTAAACTTACTTAACTAAATATTATTTTAATCATAAGTATGTTAAGTTTTTGATAGCTTAATCCGTTGGGAAAAAACTTTTAGGCAGCCTAAATTTTGCTATTTTTGATAGACATGGTTATATATATATATATATATTTACGACAAGCTCCACAGTAAAAAGTTCTTACGAGATGCTCCATGACATCACAACCTGTCCCTGCCACAAATAGAAACTGCTGAATATAGATATGTACAAAAAAAAACAGTCTAGCTCTCTCAAGTCTGCACTTTAGTCATCCTTCACCTACCAACACTATGAAATCATTCCATCATTGCACACTTGGAACCATGGCCTCACAACTTGTCCTTGCCACAAATAAAAACTGTTGAATATAAATAAAATAAAAAAACAGTCTACCTCTGAAAAAAAAGAAAATCTAAGAAATATTTAAAATGAAAATAATATTTGCGAAACTACTGCCAAATATAAAAAGTCCAAAATTAGTCACTTCTAAAAATAATATGATCTCTCATGTGGATGAAAGCAGTCTCATTACACTCGCTTTTCTACAAGGAGCTCAAATATGTGCTTAAAAACTACATACAATGCTTGACAAGCACACTGCCAAAAATAGCTATTGTTGTAATTCACTCATGAAATTGATCATATGTTGCCCAAAATATGCTCATCTCATGAGCTTGTGATGACCAAAAATATATAAACATCTCTCACATGCAAGCCCAAGAGTCTAGTTCCCAGAAAAGCAAATTGCAAAAAAATAGCAGTTGCTCAAAAACTGATGAAACCGATTCTCAAACAAGCTTTAATTATTGTAAAAGTCTGGATGCACTTGTATTAGCACCAACATCATGTATTCTAACTAAATCTTAGCCCTTCATTTCTACAAAGAAATATGGGGGTCAACATTTCCCAAATAGACCTTCCCAATTGGTGAACCCTTTGATATCTCCTCCTTGACTTTTTTGTGGTTTTTTATTGCATGTTGTCTGAAATATGCTCATCGACATCATGAGCTTGTGATGAGCAATAATATTTAAACATCTCACATGCAGACCCCAGAAAAGCAAATTGCTAGAAAATAAGTTGATAAGAGTTTCACAAAATCTGGTGGAACTGATTCTCAAACAAGCTTTAATCAATGTAGAAGTCTGAATGCACTTGTATTGGGACCAACATAATATAGCCTAACTAAATATTAACCCTTCATTTGTACAAAGAAATATGGAGTTAACATTTCGCAACTAAATCTTCCTAGTTGGTGAACCCTCTCATATCTCTTTGAGGTTTCATGGTTTCTCTCTTGTATCAGTGTTTCTGATGTTGAGTACACATTTTTGCTATAATCAAGAACCTTGTCTATTTGTAGTTCTGGTCTCAAGGCTACCAAGCATATGGTTCACTAGGTCATTGCTTCCAGGTTGTTTTAGCCATTTGAAAAACGGCCACTTTGAAAACTCTATTTTAAAAAAAAAGCTGCACATCTGGTTCCTACAATCAGAAATCTCCTTTTCCTCTACTATATCTCCTAAGCACATGTTGCTTAAACCTATGGATTTTAAGCTCTTTTGGCCATTCAAACAGGAGTATTTGGTTTTCTATAAAATCAGTTTAGTTGTTAGATTTATTTGAGCACATCATAACTAATTTTAAGTCTTCTTTGAGTCTTATTTGGAATCATATGTTTAATCCTATCCAAGTGGTGTTCCCAATAAGGCATGTCATTTTTGCCATAGACAAGCACCCCAAATACTTTTAAAAATAAAGGCAATCGATCACAAGCTTTTAAGAATTTATGCAAAGATTCAAATAGTATGATTGGAAAAGACTGTTTGAAGGCATGTGAGTACAAGAGCTCTCGGGAGTATTGTGAATTGAGGCCAATTGCTTTATAAATCGATGACGTTCCCACTCCCCAACTTGTGAGAACATTTTCATCTCGATATGTAATCAATATCAAGCTCTCTTTGCAAACAAGGCGTTTAACTACCAAAAGTGCATCCAATTAATTCACGTTATTTACATCATCTAGAACTATTAATGCCAAATAAGATGAAAGTGGCATGACTAGATTTTTTTGATCGGAAGATAGATCCACGACACTTAGACTGCCACGAGACAAGTTTTATATTTGTTTAACTGCTCAAAATTGCATTTGCAACGCCATTGGAGATTTGGATATTTTGCTTTTCGCAAAAACTGCATTGTGTGTCTGTACTCTCAATGTCTGAAGGAAAATGATGAGAATACAACATTGCATCTCAATTAAATGAAAATCCTCTTTGCCTATACAATATTTATTGCATACTAGGAAAGTACAATTTATTCTCTTCCTAGAAGTGCTTCAGAACACTGTTTGCATTGCAACAAATTTTAAATTCAAGCCTGCAACTCTGTTCACAACATTCTTATTCATCAGTTTCCAGGGATTGTTTTTGCAATGTCTCTTTGCTTTCACCCTTTTGGCTAACGACAATTATCCAATGGCTACATTGCCCATTAACATTGTAATTAGTCATAGTGCTTTGAATCTAAATTTAATTATTGTTTAAATAAAAAGAAATACTAACATAATTCTATGTAAAAATATGCTGATATTATATGCATTTTCTATGGTCATTTGTCGTGTGGCTTTGACAGATACACAGAATACTCAGAGCAAAAAATTCATTTGCACCTTTGTATCGATGCATTTGTGCTCAATGTAAACAGCCACTGATTCATAGCTGTGTGGTCTGTGCATTTTGCAAAAAAGAAATGCAAATTATATATGAGCATAATCTGGAATGCAATTTGGACACAAATGATGGGCTGATAGAATGCACACTGCGCAACCCACATCTAAAAGAGTATTGTCCAGAAGTAGCAAATATTTCATTTGAAGAATACTCAAAAAACATATCAACAGTTTTCATTCTTCGAAAGTTTTCCCAGCAAGGACTATTTACATTGGCCCTGGATAACAGAATCATCAACTTGAAAAGAAATTGACTTCCAGGTACACAAATATATTTTCTGTTCTAAAGAGTTCAATTTTCTAAAGAGTGAAATTAAGTGTATTTAACTGTTAAATTCATTGATGACAAACAATTGACCCATCAAATTTCATCGTTGTTTCTGTACTTAAGTGTCTAAGATCTTCGTAAATCACTATGTAAGATCTTAGTAAGATCTTTTTAGATCACCAAGTGGAATTCCTAATTCCATCTTAGTGATCTAAAAAGATCTTACTTAGTGATCTATAAAGATCTTAGACACTTAAGAATAATAAAAGCTATTTTTATGCCAATAAAAGTCAACCAGAAATAATGAAGTGTATATTATTGAAATCGTGATATATTCTGCTTGCTAAATAAATTCACCATTGTAGCCATCTAGAAAGATCTTAGACACTTATCAATAGAAAAAAGCCATCCTTTATGAAATTAGCTATTGATATAGCAGTGAAAACCACATTTTATGACAGTAAAAGTCACATTGTAATACTAGTCTGTAATATGTCCAATAGATCCAGGCCACTGTGTTCTTTTGTCATGTTATCAAATTGAAGTTTATGTCAGTGAAAGTTAGGTTGTAATACTAATGTGTAATATGTCAAACAGATTCGGGCCACTATGTTCTTTTGTCATGTTATTAGATTGAAGTTTGCATTGGCTAATCTTTTCAACAATTTGAATATGATCCTGAAATTTGAAATCCATTTAAATAATAAGTATCATGACCAATATACCATGTCACAGTACTTTGAATTTATGGATTCCTAGATTCTAGATCATTATAGTTCATTTATGGGTTTCGATGAAATAGCATGTATTCATATAGTCTAATCATAATCATTGACAATTACAATACTGCAAAGAATATTATCAGCCTCTGCAAACTATGTTTTGAAAATTGTATTCGATTGCATTAGCTACAAACAGAAACACTTTGCTATTTCTTCAGTTTACATTGATAGTTTGCAGATTCAAAACATTTGGTATATGTCTAGTTTAACATATAATCATTTTTCAATTTATGAACTTTTCCTAGTCAGTTTTTGCTTAAACAATTTTCACAAAGTTTTGCTTCACGTTTGACTTTGACTATCTGTTGCAAAGTTCCAGAATCTAATGATAGAATGGCATGATTTAAATAGTGTCGATTTAAATATGAACATTTGATGAAATGCTAGTTTCAGTAGCTTAATACTCTAATTATTGATAAAAGCTGTATTACAAAATAATTTCCTGTAATTTATTACACAACCTAATAGAATAATTTGTTACTCTTCATAGGATTTTTCCTCTTGCTAAATTGTTCCTATAGATTTATTGATTTGAAAGTCCACGATTTGAGATAAACTATAAGTAATTCCAATATTATAGTCCAAATAGTATCTAGTCTTTAGAAATAGTTGCAGTCTTGCTACTTTTTCCCAATTATTCTGACTACAGTTTAAATGTTATTGGCAGGTGCAACAACAATAAAAAACTACAACAATGGAACTGGGACTACAATCAATACAAGAGTTGATATTACATAAGTTTTTTGCAGAAAAAAAATGCAAAGATCCATTTGCTCATGCAAAAGCACAACTGCAGTCTGTTGGACTTATTGCCTTTTTTTGTCCTCTGGTTTATTGACAGAACTCAACCTGTTGGGCTTATTCCTTTTTTGTCCTCTGCTTTATTAATAGAACTATCGAAGAGCTGTTTTTCCTGCTCATGTAATGGCTTTAGACAATATAAAAAATACACTAGAACTTTCGTTGATTAACATTTCCATAGTTTTTTGTCATTTGCTTAGTAGACAAATATGCTTGCCACAGATTTACATATATAATATAATATTTCCTACATGGCAATATGTTCCTTTCTTTTGCAAATTAAATATGTTTCTCCCTATCATGATGTGTTCATTATTATTATGTCCCCGAAGGGGATTATATATATATCATGCAAACCCTATTAATTTGTACCTAGGATTATAAATTTTCCCTGTGTTTCTTTCTACCATAATCTGTTCATTATTATTATGTCCCCGAAAGAAATTATATATATATCATGCAAACCTATTAATTTGTATCTAAGATTATAAATTTTCCCTCCACTCTATAGTTCTCGGTTATTTGTATATAGTTTAAAAAAAAAAAAATTATATAAATTTTTGAAATAATGCTATTTTGTTATGTTTTTATTGAATGTCAGCTGATAACATCAACCTCAATAACCCCTTCCTGTTTCGGCAGCGAAAGCTGTGTCATAGATTATTAATGCCTATTTAAAATTTATTTAAAAACGCATTTATCTTTGATGCCAACCTGGGCTTTTGTGCCCCAAGGACAGGTGGTGAGGTGACGTCATCATTCAGCCATGTAGCAGGGGTTCTGACAAACATGTTTCATTCGTGCAACAAGGGTTCTAACAAATTGATGCACATCTAATTAAATTCTTTATTGTGTCTTGTCTATTGTATTGAATACGTATTGTAAATTTAACGTAATTGTGGGATAGTTGAGTATGTGGCCTCCCGTCATGTTACTCCAGCTCGTGGTGCATTGAATGCAATTTAAAACCAGCTTAGTCTGCAGATCCCACAGATCATTCAGATTGGTTTGCTTCCACCACTTGCTAACGAGACTCCATCCTATGTTGATTCTGCTTGACAATTCTTGTGGCTCTACATTGTTTAATTGCAATCTAATTTTATTTAAGTGCAATCTAATGTTGAGAAATATGCCGTCATTTATTCCCTCTATTGGCCAAAGGGTATTCTGCATGTTGGATAGTCAATACTACTGGGTAGCATTCTGGCATAACCTGGCTATAAGAAAAGATCATATATAGTCCTCGTTGAGTTTATGCACCTAACCTTCTTCGAACAAATTAGTCACAGGTCTCATGGGATCCACTTATGAATGGCATGCAATGCTAATCGAACTATTAATGCAATAAGCATAATATTTCACTCGATACCATTGACAGATCCCCTAGTTATTTGCATACCCCAATAAGTGTGTATAACCCTAGCGCATCCCTCCATGAATACGTAGTGCAGGATTAGAGTTTTTAAAGCACCAAAACCCAAGGGAATATAACATCAACAACGAAGATTTTGACATTATAGCACAATTGCTTACCAGGTACTGAATACATTGATATCACATTTATTATTCTTTTCTACGATGAAGTCCAGGTAGCAGAATTTCCAACTTATTTGATAGCACAACTCGGCATTGCGAAAACACTCACCATTTTTCATCACAGGTTGCAAGCCACATTAGTCACCACCTAGATATTCCACTTAGGGAAGCCGGTAGCAGAGTTAATACTATGACGGGACACCCTTTCCCGCCAGCATTGAAAGATAAACAATGTACTTTTACTACAACTTATTAGCAGTAGGCACGCAACTGAGTTCAAATGTGAGTGGAGTGACTAACGCTTGGAATTGCAATAAAAAATCATTTGACTTAACAAATGGCACACTGTAGCAGTCGCACACCTCCAAATTTACAAATAAAAAGCATAATAACAAAATTCATAAACTCCATTTCTGTGAATACTGAATAGTGGAGCAAATTCTAAGTCCTGTATTCCATTCTAGTAGCAAGCCAGTCACTTGTCTCCGCTTGTAGCATATCAATTCATTAATTATATTCCTGCCATTTCAAAGGAGCAATAAACTCCACCACTACTATCTACATTGCCATGTTCTTTTATTAATTTGCTTAGTCTCACAACAGGGACTGCGTCAACTAACGCATAAGAACCCTTGTTACTGTTTCTAATCAATTGAACACAATAGATTGTGTGGTCCTGAAACCACTGGAATAAATGCGGATGTCCTGAGTAAATGAATGAATAAGGCTTCTGTTGATTGCCATCATTTGTTTCGGATGCTCAATTTCAATGTTTTCCCCTTTTGTTGCAGACGCATACTCAACGTTTGATATTGTGGATTTTCTCATGAATGTAGCTAGCATTGATATGTGGCCCCGCCATATCTTGATCTGTCAACTATACCTCGACCACTGCAATGATTAATATAGTGTTAACTGAACTTGAGTTAAAACTCTCTCAGCTACATCTTCGGTGACGTTCCAAAGCTATAGTTCACCGATAGTTCGAGTATATGTTTAGTTAATCGAACACTAATTACATTTTCAATTTTGACAGCGATCTTTTATCATTTAGCTGGAAAATGAAGCAGTCTCTTACTGAACATAGGTTGAAGTAATGCGGTAACTTATTTATTATTTTTTCCTGAGGTAACTTACTTATTATTATTATAGTTCCCTAGTTGACCTGTAGAACTCATGATAATTTATTATGCATAAGGTTCCTGCAAGCTGGTAGTCATTTTGCTAAAGAACGTAATCTATTGCATTAAAATCTGTCTCTCTCGCTGTCAATTTAAAGTGATGTGAGCAATATTTTTTAATAATCTCAATGGTGACATTAAACCTGTATCAATATGAACATGCAACATTCTTTAAATACACTCTCGTGGTTGCTCATCTTTTTTTGCAACAAACTACTGGAACCAACCACAATCTCTATGATCTGGTAAATAAAAAATCTTAGTGGCATCCATTTGTGCTAATTCGTAGCATCTTTCTTTGTGAGAATGTCGTGGCAAGGAGGGTACACTATACTTCTTCATGTAATGGTATCCATAACATTTTGTTAACATGTTGACACAAGTATGCAAACGATAATCCCATGGTTTAGTAATGATCTTCCTCTTTAAACCCAACAATCAAAAGGATATTTAATATCCCTCAATAACCTAGTGTTCAACAGATGCAATGGTATGCAAATATCCTTCTTTTAGTACAAATGCAAGCTGCATCACAAATTTATTGACAATCATTATAATTCAATTCATGCCTTTAAATGTTCATTACTTGATGCATAAATCCAAAAAAACGGGTAGAGGCAAAATATATATATTAATGACAAAATATACATTTTTTTCATAAAAGCCTCATTCATACCAAAAATGATGTATTGTTTTTTTTAATCTTTAAAAATAAAAATTGTTTTATTTGTGTCTACATTTGACAACTTTATTTTAATATATTATTTTACTTTGATTTATATACAAATTATAATAATTTTTAATTTCTATTAATTACTTTTTTTAAAGATCATATTATTATCTTGTCTCTAAAAATGACCTCTAAACCCAAATGGTATTATCTATTGAGTATATTAGTTGGTTTATTAGTACTCGTGGATAACCATAACCAGTGCAAGTGTTGTATTATTCTATGTTTTCAATATTGTGCTGATATAGCCTTAACAAAGATACACATGCACATTTGTTTCTGAATAATTGTATTTATGTTTATTGTTAGTAACCAGTCACGAGGAGGAGCTAGTCGATAAGGTTGTGGGCACGCAGTGGAAAATTTAGAGAAAACACAGGTCCACATGGCCAAATATCCAGCCGATTTGGACGAAAAGATCTAAGAGTTCGAGCAGGTGTTATCGCAGAACCAAAGGCGAAAACCTCAGGTCGTGGCGATCATTGGTATGGGTGGAAACAATGTCATTTATTCCCTATGCTACCCATCTCAGTTTCAGAGGTGCCACATTTGGAATTTTCATAGGAGTATTGAAAACTTGAGGCTTAATGGCTAATTAGTTTTATCGCAAAAGAAATTTTTCCTTGTTATAATTTTGTGGCAAGAGTATCATATTTCTATAGCTTTTCTCTTATATCAATAGTTGTTATTGCTATTAGAAAGTTTGGAGACATTGCCACCTTGTGGCTCTTGTTATAACATGTAACCAATTGATTTAACATATTTGGTTGTTTACATGTGAAGTTAAAGGGAAAAACAAATTATACATCATATCCCCAAAAAAATATTAAAGATATTGGATTTGTTACAACCCCTATCCATGTAATAAAATTTAATTGCATTTTATCCCACTCACATTTAATATTCATAAAATATATTGAATAAAATCAATTTATATCCACATCACAAAAAAAAATAATATAAAAAATATTTATTTTGGGAATTTAAGATCAAAAACTTACTCCTTCCACATTAATTATATATATATATGTAGATAATAATTTATTATTTTCATTAAAAGATTTAAATAATCATTTAAAAATTAAAATTTTAAATTAGTTATTGAGGAAAATTTCTGTAAATCGTTGTGTTATTATTCTAAATTTTAAATTTTTTGTAAAATCAATTATAGAAAATAAAATTAATAATAAAACCCCTTATTATATATAGAGAGAGAGAATCAATATGATATGCAACAGGAAGAGAATCAATATGATATACAAGACTGCACGTCGGCGACATCTTTTAAGAAGACAACGTTGGCAGGAAATATATTTAAGTCCTGCTATTTGAGCGTCCTAGGCTCAAACGCAAGATTCGAATTCTCCTCTTGCCGAATACCCATTTCGAATTCTGATCTCCGCACCTTCTTCTCTTGGCGAATACCTATTTCGTAAACAAGTTTTCTGGAGTATCAGCTGCTGCATTTGTAGAAAGTGGTGCATACCCACCCGCCCTGATTGAATTTGCAAAGAAGCCCAAACCACCCCATTGTCTTAAGAAAAAATGATGTCTCTGGAACCAGATTCCACTCCAAGCAGGGTCGCTCCCTCATTGGTTTCCACTTGTCCCTTCCCTCTTCCCAGAACTACGGGTACCAGAGAGGGCACGAAGCATTCTAAGAGCCTCTGTGATGGTCTATCGGCTTCAGCAGATAATAGAAGGTCTCAAGCTGCAACATGGGTAAAGAGCGTGTTTGGGTCTTTGGATATAACATGTGAGCCATCCGAGGAGGAGTTTCGTCTTTGCTTGAGAAATGGGATCATTTTATGTAACCTTCTCAACAAGGTTCAACCCGGAGCAGTGTCCAAGGTCGTTGCAAATCATGTTTCATCACATCCTCCTGAAGGACCGTCTTTATTTGCCTACCAATATTTTGAGAATGTTCAGAATTTTCTTCTGGCTGTGGAAAAGATGAAGTTGCCTACTTTTGAAGCTTCTCAGTTAGAGCAGGAAAGCTTGCAGCCGGGTTCTACTACAAAGATTGTTGACTGTATCTTGGCGCTGAAGGATTATTATGAATGGAAACAGTGTGGAGGAAATGGTTCTTGGAAGTACCCTATGGTTCCAAGAAAAGGAAATTTTCTTCAACACTCAATTACTTGTGTGCCTCTAATTAAAGCACCTGAAACTCTGCCAAACCCATCAGTTACAAACATAGATGACGGAGCGAAAAAGCGGGTTGCTGTGGAAATTACAAGAGATAAGGAAACTGTTGACCAGAACCTTATTGAAGCCATACAAGCTGCTGCACCGAATGGCTCGACGCAAACACTCATCAATCCTTTTTCAGATTGTCCAGAACAGAAAATTGGTTACTGTTCATCTTTTCAAAGTCAGGATCCAAAACCTTTGGTTACCTCTCAGAAACATAAGATGCGTTTGGAAGCGCAGAGAAAAGAAGTCGCGGACATCAAAAGCGTATTACATAGAGCACGAGAGGATGTACATGCGTTACAGTCTGAGCGGCGAAGGGATTTTGAATTGCTAGATAACCAGATCAGAGGAATTTGCAGTGCTGCTAGTGGATATCAAAGAGTTCTGGAAGAAAAGAAGACCCTTTACAATGATCTTCAAGACCTCAAAGGAAGCATAAGGGTATACTGCAGGATCAGACCACATTTTGGAGGTCAATCTGACGGCCAAAGTGCAGTGGAATTTATCGGGGAAGATGGATCCCTCCTTGTCAATACATCGAAAATGGGAAAATCTGGACAGAGGATATTCAATTTTAATAGGATTTTTGGGCCTTCTGCTACACAAGAAGATATTTACATGGATACACAGCCATTGATCCGATCTGTAATGGATGGTTACAATGTCTGCATTTTTGCATATGGTCAAACAGGATCTGGAAAGACCCACAACATGAGCGGTCCAACAGGTGCTTCTGAAAGGGATAAGGGAGTGAACTATCGAGCAGTCAGTGACCTCTTCGAGTTATCTCAAAGGAGGAAGGATTTAATGGTGTATGATGTTTCTGTTCAAATGATAGAGATATACAACGAACAAGTGAGGGATCTTCTCGGAACGTTTGGTTCAAAGAAGAAATTAGATATTCGAAATAATGGTCATAATGGATTCAATGTACCGGATGCCATACTTATGCCCGTTAAAGCAACCTCTGATGTTTTAGATTTGATGAATTTTGGCCAAAAGAATCGTGCTGTTAGCTCTACTGCACTGAATTGCCGCAGCAACCGTTCTCACAGTGTATTGACTGTGCATGTGAGATGTACAGATCGTGTTACTGGGTGTAACTTTCATAGCTGCCTTAATTTGGTAGATCTTGCTGGAAGTGAGAGGGTGGATAAATCTGAAGTAACTGGATATCGTTTGAAGGAGGCACAATACATCAACAAGTCCCTTTCATCTCTAGGAGATGTTCTTCAAGCATTGGCACAAAGGAGTCCCCATGTTCCATATCGAAACAGCAAATTGACTCAATTGCTTCAAAATTCCTTAGGGGTCAAGGCAAAGACCCTGATGTTTGTGCACATAAGTCCTGAACCGGAATCATATGGAGAGACAATAAGCACCCTTAAGTATGCTGAAAGAGTGGCCTCTGTTGAACTTGGTGCTGCTCGTTTGAATAAAGAAAGCGGACAAGTTCGTGAGCTTAAAGAACAGGTAGACAGTTTGAAGAAGGCATTGGAGAGGAAAGAAGCAGAAGTAGCGCAGCTGCAGAATCTCGATACGAACTCCACGCCAGTGCGAACTCGTAGATTGAGCCTTGAAAGGACTGTAAAAAGCAAATTTAAAAACAAAGTTGAGGTACGAAATGGTAATTGTAATTTTGCCATGGCTTTTCAAGATGATAAATTGGTAGATTCTGAAGAGAGATCCAAACTTAATAATAATAAGATACTGGTAGGCAAACAAAATGGCAATCGTAGGAGTAGTCTGGGAAATGAGTGTAGAAATTTATCAGTTGTAACAAGTGGGACATGGAGTGAAACAAATACAGGAACTAAGACACTATCTGCTGCAGCTAAAAAGATCTCTCAAATTAAAAAGTCATTACAGTCCTTTGGAAAACTAATTAATGGTAAGGAAAAGAGTATTACAAGTCAAGTGGAATCTTTAGCCCCTGTATCTGTATCTAGAATTGAGGACAGATTATCCATGGATGCACATAGCCAAGCCTTATCAAACAGGAAGCCACATACAGTGGTCAACGCTTCAGGAAATAGGCGATATTCAATTGAAGAAAAACTACCTATAAAATCAAGGAAATGGGCGATATTGCATGCTGAAAAAACTTGCAAGACACCAACTGATCAACAGTCTTTGAAGGTGGGAAAGCTAAGGTTGTAATGACCTGCTTTTGCTTAGATCTACTTTCCATTCACTTTTCCATGTCAGAAATCTGCCAGGATCGTGTCGAACGATTCCGAAACTCAATTACATGGAGCTACTAACAAGTATTGTTGTTGTGAAGCTGGTTATCTAGCAGTTAATTTTTGTACTAGAAGACATGTCATGTTAGAGGAGCATTTTGGCTTTTAAGTTTTAATTTTAATGAACTCAAAGAAAGTAGGTAGCACTTCATATTTATAAATTAGGAATCTAAATTTTAAATTTAGTGTTTTGTTTTGAGATGTTAAGGAAATCAACGGTTTAGATTTTTTTTATATTTTTAAAATCATTACTTTGTATTTAAGAATTCTGTTTTTTGGATTTTAATTTTTGCATTTTTTAAACTAACAACTTTTTAGAGTTTTGCTCAATTTTGTATTATATATATTATTATAGTTTAAAGTTTCAACTTTTAGAACTTGGGCTTTGATACCAAATATAATACACATCATCTTGATGGGACCGTATTAGGTGTCAAGATAATTGAAGTCGACTTTTATTCAACAACAAAACATATAACTAGTGTAACTAAACATATAACTTATAAAGAATTCAACATTAATGTATAGGATTAATAGAGAGATTATAAAAGAGAAACTAGGATGATTTTAAACTTTGTGCACGATACATGATCTTTATGTAGAAAATATATTGGTGTAACATTTTTTTGTTTATTCTTTAGATATTTATATACCTAATAGTTTATGTTCACAAGGTTGTGGGTTCTTTTAAATGTCCGCATTGCACATGCATGGATAGAACGTCATAGCTTGAACTACAGAGGAATCCAATCGATCTCAAGGCCATAGTTCCATTCCTTTGTGGGCAATGTTGGATTCATGTTTACCACACTTGTGTAGGAACTCCAACCTCCCGCACGCACATAGATTGTATGAGATTTCATTGCACTATATTTGAGATAAGTGCAAGAGAGCTTATCTTTGTAGGTCATTGTTGCTTCCATGCCCCCCGTAAACTGATAGAAAAGGTTGTTTGTGCTACAGCTGAGAGGCGAAAGCAGTAACACTTGAGAGAAATTAAATAACATCACGATGTTACGCTTATAGATGTCGAATGGAAAATTCTCATTAAAATGAAGCTCGTCTTCTTGAAAATCTATAGAAATGCATGTAGCTACCCCTCTTGCCTATAGCGACGGTCTCATCACTAGGCTAGAAGTAGAGGCTTTGATGTTGATGATTTGATAAGAAATGATGTCGATCGACATCAACTGGAGCTGGTTGTTGTTGCGGAAGATACGGTAATTTGGGTGGCCACAACTATTCCCTTGATATTGGTTGGATAAAAGTCACTCCTAGACAAGTCATAACAAAGATTCTGGTATTCAAATGTTGGTTGGTGCATTAGCTACCTATTTTGCAGAATAATAGCACAAACCCTACCTTTCGTTTAAACAAAAAATTGTTGATATGTATCCAAAACATGAGAAACTTTGGATGATGTAGAGTGACCAATTACCTAAAAATGTTGCTTACAAAATTGCACAATATTGGAACAACCTCACAGTAGGACACCATTTTCACTCTGTTATGGTTATTGAATATCCGACACCTATTTCTCTCTATACAACATATTCATTATAGCAATGGCACTTCTACCATGATAAGGTCAAGCTTTCTCAATTTTTTTGCTTCTTCCATTTATCTCTTGTGGGTCACAACAGTTAAGATGATGTCCACCATGATAAGGTCAAGTTTTCTCAATTTTTTTCTTCTATTTATCACTTGTGGGGATCACAATGGTCAAAACAATGTGAAAATGCATATTTTTTAACATCCTTTTACTCAAAACATAAATATTTCGTACAACTTTATGCTAATAGAGCAACTTTGGACCAATTACTTTAATTTGAACGGAGAAACAATTGGTTTTTCAAAAGCCAGTGTCTCTTAATTTGTTTAGAATTTTATTTAGGTTTCCATGAAACACTGAATTTGCACTTGCTCCAATCAATAATTTCATAGCCATGGTATCCCAATATTCTACAAGTGTATGGTGCACTGAATCACTTTTTGGTGCCATCTTTTGGCGAATGGGCCTATTTAAAATTGGTGCTTAATCTAAAACTAACCAAGATTTGATTTTCATATCACTAACAAGGTTAGGATAGAGATTGGAGAGTTAAAACTCCTAGGATATAAAAATTTTGAAACTAGCATTGATTATAGAGTGTAAATCCATTAGTAGCAAAGAACGCTTATCGGGAAAGCACATCCAAAACATGTGTCAAGCATGAGGTCAATTTGGATAAATAAGGCAGGTAGCCCCCCTCTTTCTTCTTTAGTGGGATATGAGCTCATAACAAATTTCCATGTAAGTGACAATTCCTTGGGGTGTCATCACTTTTCTGGAGTACCTGGTTGTCAGAGTTGTCCTAGACTTACAACTATTTCGCCTGACTATTGATTGTGAACTGGTAACCTTAGTTGGCCTCCCAAATCCTACTTAAAAAGAGCCATCCATGAGCTATGGGGTGTGATCTTGGAAGCACTAAACTTATGATCCTATGAGTCTTGCAAGGGTGATGTTGGAGAGCTTTGAAGGAGGTGCTGCTACTTTGGACATCAAGGTATAACATTGTAATTAGCTTCTTTTGGCTTTCTTATCATTAATATAACTTAGCCTATTCCTCTCATTTTCATGTCTTTATGATGAATGCATGAAATTGTCTATGTTTTTATAGTTAGATCTTTGTTTATACATATATTGATTTGGATGAGTTGTTGTCTTTCCTTTGTGAACATGTTCATAAGTCCATGATCAAAGGCTAGAGCTGGAGCAACTTAGGAGCAACAAGGACAACCATCAAAGTAAGGTACACCATCTACTTGCTTTGTTTCTCCATAGCTTGTTAGCTGATGTGTGAGCTAGATCTAGGAGGAATAAAGCGTCTATTTGTTTCCTTTCTATCATGGATTAAGTGTGTAGGGGATTAGTTATGTCCATGAGAGATTATACCTATCCGTATGAATAATTCTCTACCACACTGACTAATATGGAACATCTTTTGGCTTTGTATCATTCGCTCTCTTTTCAGAAAATTTGTGCTTTCCTTTTGCGTTCTTTCTTTTGGCCTCAGTAGCTGTAAGGGCCGAATCCAACTTTGGTTTTATCATTCCCATGGAGATTAAATTCTCGTCCTCTTGTGTGAGAGATTGGATGAAGTCATCAAGTGAGGGAAACTTCCATTTTGGAATGGACATCTTAGCTGACTGAAATGTGGAGACAAAAAATGAGAAATTTGGCCCCAATTTTGAGAGAATGGAAAGTATGAGTTGTTTTTCTTCTTTCACTATCTCATATCTCTTCAACTGTGAAATCAATCTTTTGAACTTGGTTAGGAAAGCATTGATGGATTTGAAGCTTTCAGGACTCAATGAGATGAGTTCATTCTCCAATTTATGACCTTTCAAATCATATTTCCATCCAAAGAGGGATTCGATCTTGTCCCAAACCTCTTTTGGAGATGTTACATCGATGACATGGAAATGAATATCTTCAGAAATTGAGAGAAGAAGTATGACTACTGCTTCATCAATCCTATCCAAGTGCTTGGATTTCTCTACTGCACTTAGAGGTTCTACCATAGGTCCATTTAGTATCCTGGTGAAGCTCTTGGATCTCATGAAGAGAGCCATCTTGGATTTCCATTTGACATAGTTGGAAGAATTGAGTTTTAGATCCATTTGAGCAGTGGAGTTTGAATTGAAGAGGAATTCGAATGGGTGATTAAACCTGCAAAACAAGAAGTGTTTTGTTGATGGAGATTTGCTACACTTCGAATTAACACTTCCTTAGGAGAAGCATAGACAAAGTCCTTCACACTTGGCTAGTCCTCACCGGATTGCTCCAGTGAATTCAAGGTAATAGCACCAGGATTTGTTGTGGAAACTCAGATGCTTCTAGTGCTCAAGTGAGAGACAGTTGCTCAAAGAATTGCTTCAACTGCTACTGCTGCAATGGCTGCAATTCAAATAGCTATTGCAAGATCTGATACCATGTGATAATCTGCAGTAGGATCTAGCAACTGAAACAAACCTCACAAACAAACTCACTCAAGAAGTCCAGAGAAGAAGAGAATAATGTAGTCAATAACAACTCATGGACACAAAAAATGGAGAATAGAAATATAATCATACATCAGCTGTGAGCTGGCACTATGAAAATTGAATACAATACAATAACTGCCAATAGAATTCGAATTAACCAAGAGGTCATTCGAATCATCCTCTCTGTCTAGCTTGGATAACATTGGAGACATAATCCATTCAGTAGTATCAGTCATGAATGCTCAATAGTGAGTCAAATGAGTCTAACTGAGTCTAACAAAATCATCTAGGCATGAATCAAGGGATGGAGACACCAAGGAGGGCGCATGAGGTTGTCAGAAGGTCAGGTGGCACTCCAGAACTAGCTAACTAGGAGCTACAAGTAGTTAGGATGAGCAATCAGTGGAAGAAATGCTCAATCAATGCTCTAACTGACTATCAGACACCTTGTAGGTGAGATAAGGTGCTCTAATTAAATGATAAATCCCGGTAGGTAAGAAAAGGAGCACATGTCATGCAGAAGAGTCAAATAGGGTGCATCAGGTAGGTATAAGGGCTACTGGGGGATGAAGACAAGCTTTAGTGAGCTGAAATTAGGTTGTAGGTGCTACGAGGACCATCGAAATGATCACTGGATGCATGTAGTTGCATGCAATTGCATGCATCATGACTAGATGCATGCAAAACTAAAAAATGATGGAGAGAATATAACAACACCATCAGATGCAAAACTAAAAGAATAATGTAGTTATCTCTACTACATTGAATGGCCGCAGCAACCGTTCTCACAGTGTATTGATTGTGCATGTGAGAGGTACAGATCATGTTACTCGGTGTAACTTTCATAGCTGCCTTAATTTGGTAGATCTTGCTGGAAGTGAGAGGGTGGATAAATCTGAAGTAACTGGATATCGTTTGAAGGAGGCACAATACATCAACAAGTCCCTTTCATCTCTAGGAGATGTTCTTCAAGCATTGGCACAAAGGAGTCCCCATGTTCCATATCAAAACAACAAATTGACTCAATTACTTCAAACTTCATTAGGGGGCAAGGAAAAGACCCTAATGTTTGTGCACATAGGTTCTGAACCGAAATCATATGGAGAGACAATAAGCACCCTTAATGTCACATACCCCAAATTTGTAAAAATTATGCAGTTATTTTATTATATTCCTGAGACATTATGTTAAATTTAATGCTAAGTAGGAATTGATGACTCAGCAGAGTCACTAGAAATGGAATGTAATTTAGAATATTTTATTATTAATAAAAAAATTATGGAGACAACAGCATGGGAGAGCTGTTAAAAAGAGGTTACTGGTCAAACTGGTGGATGGAACTAGGTGGAAAGGCAAAAGACAAGTGGAAGTATCCTCAAACACTTCCTAATTTGCAGGTGGCAACTTCCCTATATTTGGGGTCATGATTCCCCAAGGAAGTGGAATCAGAGCAAGTGGCTCATTAATGATAGTTAACCCAACAAAGACCTAGGCAATCTTTTAAATAGTACTCAATCGACAAAGCTGGGGGTTCGAATTGTTCTGGAGGGAGAATGCATTCAGGTGAATGTTATTCAGGAATCCCATTAAGGAAGAGGGAAATACAGTAAGGACGTTGTTTGAGAGGAATGCTACAGTAACTTGGTTCCATTATAGTTGTTTTGGCTAAGAGAATTACTTTGCTGCACCTATTTATAGCCAGGGAGACCAGAGCAAGCTCGGGGATCCTGAGAAGTGCTGTCTGGGCCCTTTCCAGGAGTTGGTAGGGAGGAACAGCCTCCCATTGCTGTTGTTGTCCACAAATCAAGACAGGTTCTGCCATTTATTCCTTATGTTTATTAAAGATGAATGAATGTATGTTATGGTTATCTTCTTTATGTCTGAACAGTAATTAGTTTAGTAAAAGCTAGCATCCCTGAATATCAGTAGTAGAATTATTGAGAGTTACTGTGTTTTCCGCATCCCTTAATATCATTCTTACATTACTGATAAGGTATCTTTAATGCTTTCCATACAATAGTAATACTTAAAGTAATAGTTTATTATTGTAATTATAAACCTAGCATATTTATAATGGTTGAATAGCTAGGTAAGGGTTACATATAAACTATTTATACTCTGTGTGAACAAAATTTAATAAACGGTCATAGGAAACAATAGTAATTAAACAATAGAAATTACAAAATTTATATCCTGGTCAACCACCATTATAGGAAAATTGTACTCACAAATAGGATACCCTGATGAGGGTACAAACCCTAGTTAAGAATTTATCTAGTCATAACCTGTTAATTAAATTTTTATACAAACCCTAGTTAACAAGTTATTTAGTCATTACCTATCAAACAAAACATTGTGCAAAAACCCTAACAGAAAATCATCACAAAGAATTTATTCACAGTTAAATAAACTGGTTACTATATTAAAAACAGAAGAGTAACAGAACAATATCTAGCTCGATATCGAGCTTAAACGTTACAGCAATATCCTTCCTTAAACTTTCATTTACCCACAGAATCAAAATCGAAATGACAGAACAAGCAATCAATTTGAATCACAACTGTAAACTAGTTCGGGTCAAACCCTGCCAGCACAGTTTAAACAAATGAGAGAAATTCTCAGTTTACAGGTTCACATCTCCATAACCTAAAGATTTTTAACAGTTTTAAATGACCTAGTTATCGTTTTAGAAACAAAGGAACAACAGATTACTAGTTAGCACAATATTGAGCTTAAACATGATAGTAATATTTTTTCACTTGTCTCTCAACTACCAACAGAGGCATAATCATAACGACAGAATCAGCATCTAAACAAAATCATCACTGTAAGTTTCGTATTGAATCCTATCATTTTTTACTTTACAAGTAAAAATATTAAGAATTAAGACAATGATTTCACCCACGGCCGCAGTTCATTTTCACAACATAAGAGATTGTAAAAACGTAGAAACTATCTATGCATGCATTAAAACAACCCAAAGGTACAAGAACACGATATCATAAGTTATATTACATAACCCTGGGTGAAAACCCTGAACACTTGTTTAGAATACTGTAAAGAACACAGGTTTAAAAGGTCGTAACCTCATCTACAGAACAGGCTCACAGCCGTTGTTCTCTTCTCTTTTTATACAATAACTCTTCTGTAAGAAAACCCTAAATACCTCAAGAAAAACGAATAAATTACATTTGACTGCAGCCATAACATTCCATACACATCACAGGGTTAAACCTGTCAAGGAATTTGTGGTATCAAGCTGTTACAAGACCAAACAGAACGGAGATAGCCACAAAGATGGATCTTTCAAGTCCAAAACCTAATCGCTCTAACCAACCAGCAAGAAGGAAAATGCCATGGTGAAAACCAGGCTTACCCGATAAAGCCATTCGTCGAATCCTTGTGCCATCCACGCCTTCGAGAGGAACCAGAACCTGCAACGATAGAGTAATACCAGTTAAAAACTAAAATTTGGATAAACCATTTCTATTAACTGGAAAACAAAGGAGCAACCCGTACCTTACCAACGATTTGAAAGAAGTTCCAAACACAGTAATTATCCTGTCAACCACGAGCAGAGGAGGTGCAAAACCCTTCCCTTGTCACTGAAAGAACGAGATGGTAGAAGCAACGGGTGCCTTCCATGATGGAAGCCGTGACAAACACCAACTCAACAGATGCAGTCACACTGTGACAAGGTTAAGATGGGTAGAAAAAGGATAAACCCTGGACTCATAACAAACTTATAGCTGCCAACAGCAAATGAAAATGATCCCCAGCAATATAATGGACAAACCCGAGGGTCTGAAGCAACATAGAAGCTGCTAGCACACAATGCATAGCAGAGACTGGACCAGGAGGGTTCGCAGGGTGACCAAGCCCAAAGGAAAAGGAGAAATGACCAAGTAGGGTTCGGTCAACTGTTTTATATCATCAAACACTTGGCTCTGAAACAACCACGTAGCGTTTTAATATTTCCCATGCAATGGGTCGATTTTCCATAGTTCTATGACGAAGATTCCCATCATTGGTTGCCAAATAAAAATCATAACCTGAGTATCCATTAGGGTCACGATACCATAGTGTCACCTACCATATTTACAAAATCGAAAGGTTAGGGCAATAACTTTGCACCTTGCATAATATTTAATCTAACCTTGTCTTACTTTTCAATTACACTATGCATTATGTTAACGTTCAAAGCCAAGTCTTGAAGTGTTTAAAATATGGAGGATTTGATTCCTAACTATAAAAATCCTAAGGATATAGGAATCAAGTAAGTGAGATTTTATTCATAAAATTTATCACGACATTTCCATTCACCCTATTTTCTCATGTGTCAAGATGTAGATCATCTCTTTAAGGCTATGCGATGATGTAATGATATTGGGTTTAGCAGTTTACAATTATGCTACTAAAGTGCTAATTGAGATAGATTTACACGGATGGAATAGGACTTGCCATTTCTTCTTTAAGTAACTATGCTTGTAGGATTTAAATTCCATAACTCGTAACTTAGGATTAGGATTACTCTAGTCCATTTCTTTTGTGGTTATAATTTAATAACCATCTCTTAATAGTTTCAGATTCTTGTGATAACAAATAGACTCCCGATGTCTTTAAGGCTCATTGAGTTAAATCAAGATAGCTGTTAGTCTTGTTCTTATATCTTTTAACCTTCATAGAAATAGGAGTAGCAGTTCAATCATTACAAACCCTGAAAATGGTAAGAAGAAACACGTAACTGACAGAATATCTTGCAATTGCTAGAAATAAGTAAATTTTATATTGACCACTCCAGATCCTGTATAAAAGAAATTGTAATAAAAAATATATTCTAACTTAAACATTTGACTCGATACAATAATCATCGACGAGTAAAAACTTATCTGAGTATGGTCACACAATTGTATTCCACGGTGCTAATTATGAAGCATAATTGCAATACAGTAATATCATCAAAGAACAAATATCCCACAGAGTTGTTTAATTCATTGATTCTCCAGAAACATAGCTATCATATTAATTAGTCATTTATAACTTTGTATCAGTACGATTATAAGAAGATCACAGGAAAGGTTCTACCTTTAAACACTTGATAACCTGGCAAGCATGCTTAGAATTTTTACTGAATGATTTGGTACAGCTAACTGATTTATAATACTTCAAAGATTTAAATGTAGCGACCCGCACATTACCTGTATATCTGTAAGAGGAAGACAATTTGATGCATTAGCTCGGAAGCTAAGTAAGCCCAGCCTGCCATGGAAACTCCCCCTTGTGGTTGAAAAACAGAAAACAATCAGCAACGGTAAAGAAACTCATATCAAAATCTAAGTATAACAACAGATCATTCATACACATTTATGATCAATTAAGTTAATCAAACAGATAAATGAATGCATTTATTAATATTACCTGCTATTTTAAAAAAAATTAAATTTTTCGGAAAATTTTGGGTTTTGACAATGTGGTATCAGAGCATGGTTCAAATACTAGGCCTTGATATGGCCCAACTAGTTTCCGCAGAACGATAACAATGAAAAGAAAATTTATATAATGTACTAATTTGTATTTTTGTTTCATTTAGATAGAGCAGAAAATTTCCTTTTTCTGAATCTAACAGGCAGGTATGGAGAAGCTAGGAGAATATGCTGAGGAGGAATCTCCAAACACTGAGACAAGACAAATGTATAGAAAACCTGTGACAGAGGAGGTAATTGCTCACTCCTCAGAGCTGATGCAGACTATAAAGGGTTTAAAGACTGAGATAGAAACAATCAAGAAGGACAATGAAAGGATTCTGAAAACTCAAGAGCAGTTAAACCAAATTTTGATAGAAAAATTTCAAACTGAAGAAAGAAGCAAAAGAGCTGAATCTAAAGAAGCTAGTCATCAAAAGGGGTCTAAAAGGGTGAAACTAGTTAAATCAGACATCAGTTCATCATCTGAAGGAAGAAGGGAACAACAAAGCTATCACACTACTAGTGACAGTAGTGAGGCTGAGTTGTATAACAAAAAGAAGAAGTTCAGGCCTTATGAAGAGATTCCTGGGGAGTTCAAGAAAATAAAACCCCCAACTCTCAATGGAGAATCTAAAACAGGAGAAGAGGCAGAATCCTGGTTATCCGGGATGAGAAAATATTTCCAGATATACAACTATTCAAATCAGCTGAAGGCAAGAATGGCCATCTATAACCTTTCTGGAAAGGCGGATATATGGTGGCAAGACTTGAAAAGGGTCAAGGGGATCAAAGACAAATAAGTCAATTGGAGTACCTTTAAAAGGTACTTCAAAAAAAAATTTCTGTTTGAACAATACTATGAAGAAAGGGATAAGGAATTTTATGAGTTAAAGCTAGGATCTATGACTATGAAGGACTTAAACAATAAGTTCTTAAGTCTGTTAAGATATGTGCCATATTTTGTTGAGGAGAAACCTAAGGTACAGCGGTTTCTTAACTACCTACCATATCATATAAAAGACAGAATCGAATATGATAACCCCAAAACTCTGGAAGAAGCTATGCGAAAGGCTAATTTCTGTTATGAACAGAATAAGAAGAAAGAAGGAATAGCCAACTGGAAGGATAAAAAGAATGGTAATCAGCTTGAGTACAGGAAAAAGGAGTTTGTACCCCAGAAAAGTTTCAAGATTAACAAGAGCAGAAACCATTTTAATGGTAAAAACTTCCAGGGAAGCAAAAATGGAGCTGCTAATAATCCCAACAACTTCAAGGGAAGCAAGGAGGCTTCTAACAATCATGGAAATTACACTAAGAATTTTGAACGAAAGGAGCCTGTTAAGTGCTGGGAGTGCAATGGACCACACTATGCTTCAGTTTGCCCAAATCGGAAGAAACCAAACAACAATATTCATACTATACAAGATGAAATGACTGTTGGAGACTTTGCAAGGACCATGCCCCGAATTAATGCAGCGTCGGAGAACTGCCAAGTTGACTATCAAACTTCCATGGTGGAAGTAGGAGGTATGGTTAACAAAACCCCTGTAACTATTTTAATAGATCCAGGTGCTAGCCTTAGTTATATTTCACCGCAGATAGTAGAAAAGTGTAATTTGAATGTTGAAAGATTTGATAACTCTTGGTCAGTACAACTAGCCACTGGGGCAAAAAGGAAGGTGAACTGTTATGTTAAGGAATGTGCCCTAGATATGAATGATTTTAAAACTGTTGTTAAATTAAATGTTTTGCCACTTGGCTCGTATGACATACTTATTGGTATGGACTGGTTAGAACAGCATAAGGTAGTTTTAAACTGTTTTGATAAAACTTTTACGTGTGTAAATAATAATGAACAACCTGTAACGGTTAAGGGTATTCCTAGGAAAACTGTAATCAAGTAGATTTATGCTTTACAACTTAAAAGAGCAGTCAGAAAAGGGTGCAAAGCCTATGCAGTAACCATTACAGATGAGGCAGATGAGTCTGAAATAAGCAAGATAACAGTAGAGGATGTTCCGGTAGTGAATGATTTTACTAATGCTTTTCTAGAGTAAATTCCAGGATTACCTCCCAAGAGAGAACTGGATTTCACAATTGAACTAGTACCAGGTGCTGTACCCAGTTCAAAGGCTCCATATCATATGAATATTTTGGAGCTTAACGAATAAAAAACACAGTTAAAAGAATTAATAGATAAGAATTACATTCGACCCAGTGTGTCCCCTTGGGGAGCACCAGTAATATTTGTTAAAAAGAAGGACGGAACTATGCGACTTTGCATAGATTACCGTCAACTAAATAAGATGACAATTAAAAATAGATATCCGTTGCATCGCATAGATGATTTGTTTGATCAGCTACGTGGAGCTACGGTGTTCTCTAAGATAGACCTGAGGTCAGGCTATCATCAGGTGAGAATTAAAGAAGAAGACATATTCAAGATAGCTTTTAAAACAAGATATGGACATTACGAATTCGTCGTAATGCCATTTGGGCTTACTAATGCCCCAGCCGTCTTTAGGTGTCTAATGAAGAACATAATGCATAAATACTTGGATAAATTTGTTGTCGTATTCATCGATGGCATTTTAATTTATTCTAAAAACGAAGAGGAACATAAAGAACATTTACGGATAGTCTTACAAGAACTGCGAGAACAACATCTTTTTGCGAAGTTCAGTAAGTGTGATTTCTTCAAGGATGAAATCCAGTACTTAGGTCACATAGTGACTAAGGAAGGGATTTCAGTTGATCCTGAAAAGATCCGGGCAATCGAAGAATGGCCAGTACCAAAAGACGTAACAGATGTTAGGTCCTTCATGGGAATTACCGGTTATTACCAGAGATTCATTGAAGGCTTTTCAAAAATAGCCAACCCAATCACTTCCTTGCAAAAGAAAGGCAAGAAGTTTGATTGGAACTTGAAGTGTGAAGAAAGCTTTAAGAAATTAAAGACTTTACTAACAACTGCGCCTATTCTAAGAATAACAGATCCTAATAAGGATTTCGTGGTTTGCACCGATGCTTGTAATGACGGTCTAGGCGGAGTGTTGACTCAGGATGGGCATGTCATTTCCTATGAATCCAGGAAGCTGAAGATTCATGAAAAGAATTATGCCACTTATGATTTAGAATTAGCTGTTGTTATTCATGCTTTAAAGATGTGGCGACACCACTTAATAGGTAGAAATTTTACCTTAATGAATGATAGTAAGGGTCTAAAATACCTTTTAGACCAACCTAACTTAAATGCAATGCAAGCCAGATGGTTGGCCTTCTTAAGTGAATACGATTTCGAAATTCAGCACATAAAAGGAAAGGAAAATAAGGTGGCTGATGCTTTGAGCAGAAATGCAAAGCTGAATTTTACAACAGCTATCAGCACTTATACCTCTGATTTAAATGAACAGCTGACTGAAGGGATAAAATTGGATGAAATTTATCAAAAGTTACAAGCTACAGCTAAAGAAGAACCAACAGAAAGTTTGATAAAGGGATATAGTCTAAATAAAGATGGATTTTTATTGTTTAAAGACAGACTGTATGTTCCGAATGTATCTAAAGTTAAATTGTTAATTCTGGATGAAGTTCATAAAACCCCTTACTCAGGGCATCCAGGCTACCAGAAGACTGTCACCATGTTGAGAACATCAGCATCCAGCTGGGTTATTGCAACCTTTGCCTATTCCTAGTTGGAAGTGGGAAATAATCAGCTTAGATTTCATTACTGGTTTATCCATAAATCAAAATCAGAATGATTCAATTATGGTGGTAGTAGATAAATTAAGTAAATTAGCACATTTTATTCATGTTAAAACCACTTACAAGGCTGCAAACATAGCTGATATATTTCTGAAGCAAATTTTTAGGTTACATGGTGTCCCAAAGGTTATTATTTCAAACAGGGATCCTAAATTCACAGGAAATTTCTGGAAATCTTTGTTTAAGGGATTAAACACAACATTGAATTTCAGCACTTCTTTCCATCCTCAGACAGACGGACAAACTGAAAGAGTTAATCAGGTATTAGAAGATTTGCTAAGAATGTATGTTAAGGATCAACCAGGTAAGTGGGAGGATTATTTACATTTAGCAGAATTTGCATACAATAACAACTATCAATCGTCAGCTAAGTTCAGTCCTTTTGAAATTCTTTATGGGCGTAAATGTAACACTCCTATCTCATGGAATAATCCAATAGATAGATTAGTGTTAGGTCCTGAATTATTAAAAGAAATGGAACAGATTGTGAAACAAGTTCAGGAAAATTTGAAGATTACCCAGGATCGGCAAAAGAGCCAAGCATATTTGAAAAGAAATCCTAAAGAGTTCCAAGTAGGTGAACATGTGTTCATAAAGGTAAGACCAAAGAAGAGCTCCCTAAGACTGGGGAGTTGTGCAAAATTAGCGCCACATTACTGTGGTCCATTTGAAATTTTATCTAGAGTTGGTCAAGTTGCTTATCAGTTAGCATTACCCCCTAATTTAAAAGTGCACAATGTTTTTCATATTTCTGTTCTGAAAAAGTATGTTCATGATGCTACTCATGTGATTGATTGGAATGTTGTACAGGTAGAACCCGAAGGGGAAGTTCTGGTGGAACCGGATTGTCTCTTCGGGAGGAGGGAAATTACTCTACGAAACCGCACAATTGGATAGCTGAAGGTGCAATGGAAGCACCTTAGTCCTGAAGAAGCTACCTGGGAACTGGAAAGTAAGATGCGGGAAGCATACACAAATCTGTTCCAAAAGGTGGCTGAGGATGAGGAATAAGTAACATCGAGGACGATGTTACATTTTAAGGGGGTGTGTATGTCACATACCCCAAATTTGTAAAAATTATGCAGTTATTTTATTATATTCCTGAGACATTATATTAAATTTAATGCTAAGTAGGAATTGATGACTCAGCAGAGTCACTAGAAATGGAATGTAATTCAGAATATTTTATTATTAATAAAATAATTATGGAGACAACAGCATGGGAGAGTTGTTAAAAAGAGGTTACTGGTCAAACTGGTGGATGGAACTAGGTGGAAAGGAAAAAGACAAGTGGCAGCATCCTCAAACACTTCCTAAGTTGCAGGTGGCAACTTCCCTATATTTGGGGTCATGATTCCCCAAGGAAGTGGAATCAGAGCAGGTGGCTCATTAATGACAGTTAGCCCAACAAAGACCTAGGCAATCTTTTAAATAGTACTCAATGAACAGAGCTGGGGGTTCGAATTATTCTGGAGGGAGAATGCATTCAGGTGAATGTTATTTAGGAATCCCATTGAGGAAGAGGGAAAGACAGTAAGGAAGTTGTTTGAGAGGAATGCTGCAGTAACTTGGTTCCATTATAGTTGTTTTGGCTGAGAGAATTACTTTGTTGCACCTAGTTCCAGCCAGGGAGACCAGAGCAAGCTCGGGGGTCTTGAGAAGTGCTGTCTGGGCACTCTCCAGGAGTTGGTAGGGAGGAACAGCTTCCCATTGCTGTTGTTGTCCACAAATCAAGACAGGTTCTGCCATTTATTCCTTATGTTTATTAAAGATGAATGAATGTATGTTATGGTTATCTTCTTTATGTCTGAACAGTAATTAGTTTAGTAAAAGTTAGCATCCCTGAATATCGATAGTAGAATTATTGAGAGTTACTGTGTTTTCCGCATTTCTTAATATCATTCTTACATTACTGATAAGGTATCTTTAATGCTTTCCATACAATAGTAATACTTACAGTAATAGTTTATTATTGTAATTATAAACCTAGCATATTCATAATGGTTGAATAGCTAGGTAAGGGTTACATATAAACTATTTATACTCTGTGTGAACAAAATTTAATAAACAGTCATAGGAAACAATAGTAATTAAACAATAGAAATTACAAAATTTATATCCTGGTCAACCACCATTATAGGAAAATCGTACTCACAGATAGGATACCCTGATGAGGGTACAAACCCTAGTTAAGAATTTATCTAGTCATAACCTGTTAATTAAATTTATATACAAACCCTAGTTAACAAGCTATTTAGTCATTACCTATCAAACAAAACATTGTGCAAAAACCCTAACAGAAAATCATCACAAAGAATTTATTCACAGTTAAATAAACTGGTTACTATATTAAAAACAGAAGAGTAACAGAACAATATCTAGCTCGATATCGAGCTTAAACGTTACAGCAATATCCTTCCTTAAACTTTCATTTACCCACAGAATCAAAATCGAAATGACAGAACAAGCAATCAATTTGAATCACAACTGTAAACTAGTTCGGGTCAAACCCTGCCAGCCTAGTTTAAACAAACGAGAGAAATTCTCAGTTTACAGGTTCACATCTCCATAACCTAAATATTTTTAACAGTTTTAAATGACATAGTTATCGTTTTAGAAACAAAGGAACAACAGATTAATAGTTAGCTCAATATTGAGCTTAAACACAATAGTAATATTTTTTCACTTGTCTCTCAACTACCAACAGAGGCATAATCATAACGACAGAATCAACATCTAAACAAAATCATCACTGTAAGTTTCGTATTGAATCCTATCATTTCTGACTTTACAAGTAAAAATATTAAGAATTAAGACAACGATTTCACCCACGGCCGCAGTTCATTTTCACAACATAAGAGATTGTAAAAACGTAAAAACTATCTATGCATGCATTAAAACAACCCAAAGGTACAAGAACACGATATCATAAGTTACATTACGTAAACCTGGGTGAAAACCCTGAACACTTGTTTAGAATACAGTAAAGAACACAGGTTTAAAAGGCCGTAACCTCATTTGCAGAACAAGCTCACAGCCGTTGTTCTCTTCTCTTTTTATACAATAATTCTTCTGTAAGAAAACCCTAAATACCTCAAGAAAAATGAATAAATTACATTTGACTGCAGCCATAACATTCCATACACATCACAGGGTTAAACCTGTCAAGGAATTTGTGGTATCAAGCTGTTACAAGACCAAACAGAACGGATATAGCCACAAAGATGGATCTTTCAAGTCCAAACCTTAATCGCTCTAACCAACCAGCAAGGAGGAAAATGCCATGGTGAAAACCAGACTTACTCGGTAAAGCCATTCGTCGAAGCCTTGTGCCATCCACGCCTTCGAGAGGAACCAGAACCTGCAACGATAGAGTAATACCAGTTAAAAACTAAAATTTGGATAAACCATTTCTATTAACTGGAAAACAAAGGAGCAACCCGTACCTTACCAGCGATTTGAAAGAAGTTCCAGACACAGTAATTATTCTGTCAACCACGAGCAGAGGAGGTGCAAAACCCTTCCCTTGTCACTGAAAGAACGAGATAGTAGAAGCAATGGGTGCCTTCCACGATGGAAGCCATGACAAACACCAACTCAACAGATGCAGTCACACCGTGACAAGGTTAAGATGGGTAGAAAAAGGATAAACCCTGGACTCATAACAAACTTATAGCTGCCAACAGCAAATTAAAATGATCCCCGGCAATATAATGGACAAGCCCGAGGGCCTGAAGCAGCATAGAAGTTGCTAGCACACAATGCACAACAGAGACTGGACCAGGAGGGTTCGCAGGGCGACCAAGCCCAAAGGAAAAGGATAAATGACCAAGTAGGGTTCGGTCAACTGTTTTATATCATCAAACGCTTGGATCTGAAACAACCACGTAGCGTTTTAATATTTCCCATGCAATGGGTTGATTTTCCATAGTTCTACGACGAAGATTCCCATCATTGGTTTCCAAAAAAAAATCATAACCTGAATATCCATTAGGGTCACAATACCATAGTGTCACCTACCATATTTACAAAATCGAAGGGTTAGGGCAATAACTTTGCACCTTGCATAATATTTAATGTAACCTTGTCTTACTTTCCAATTACACTATGCATTATGTTAACGTTCAAAACCAAGTCTTGAAGTGTTTAAAATATGGAGGATTTGATTCCTAACTATAAAAATCCAAAGTATATAGGAATCAAGTAAGTGAGAAGTTGATCATAAAATTTATCACGACATTTCCATTCACCCTATTTTATATCATGTGTAAAGATGTAGATCATCTCTTTAAGGCTATGCGATGATCTAATGATATTGGGTTTAGCGGTTTACAATTATGCTACTAAAGTGCTAATTGAGATAGATTTACACGGATGGTATAGGACTTGCCATTTCTTCTTTAAGTAACTATGCTTGTAGGATTTAAATTCCATAACTCGTAACTTAGGATTAGGATTACTCTAGTCCATTTCTTTTGTGGTTATAATTTAATAACCATCTCTTAACATTTTCATATTCTTGTGATAACAAATAGACTCCTGATGTCTTTAAGTCTCATTGAGTTAAATCAAGATAGCTGTTAGTCTTGTTCTTATATCTTTTAACATTCATAGAAATAGGAGTAGCGGTTCAATCATTACAAACCCTGAAAATGGTAAGAAGAAACATGTAACTGACAAAATATCTTGCAATTGCTAGAAATAAGTAAATTTTATATTGACCACTCCAGATCCTGTATAAAATAAATTGTAATAAAAAATATATTCTAACTTAAACATTTGACTCGATACAATAATCATGGATGAGTAAGAACTGATCTGAGTATGGTCACACAATTGTATTCCACAGTGCTAATTATGAAGCATAATTGCAATACAGTAATATCATCAAAGAACAAATATCCCACAGAGTTGTTTATTTCATTGATTCTCCAGAAACATAGCTATCATATTAATTAGTCATTTCTAACTTTCTATCAGTACGATTATAAGAAGATCACAGGAAAGGTTCTACCTTTAAACACTTGATAACCTAGCTAGCATGCTTAGACTTTTTACTGAATGATTTGGTACAACTAACTGATTTATAATACTTCAAAGATTTAAATGTAGTGACCCGCACATTACCTGTATATCTGTAAGAGGAAGACAATTTGATGCATTATCTCGAAATCTAAGTAAGCCCAGTTTGTTATGGCAACTCCCCCTTGTGGTTGAAAAACAGAAAACAATCAGCATCGGTAAAGAAACTCATATCAAAATCTAAGTATAACAACAGATCATTCAGACATATTTATGATCAATTAAGCTAATCAAACAGATAAATGAATGCATTTATTAATATTACTTGTTATTTTAAAAAAAATTAAATTTTTCGGAAAATTTTGAGTTTTGACACTTAAGTATGCTGAAAGAGTGGCTTCTGTTGAACTTGGTGCTGCTTGTTTGAATAAAGAAAGTGGACAAGTTCGTGAGCGTAAAGAACAGGTAGACAGTTTGAAGAAGACCCTTAAGTATGTTGAAAGAGTGGCCTCTGTTGAACTTGGTGTTGCTCGTTTGAATAAAGAAAGTTGACAAGTCTGTGAGCTAAAAGAACAGGTAGACGGTTTGAAAAAGACATTGGAGAGGAAAGAAGCAGAAGTAGTGCAGCTGTAGAATCTTGATACGAAATCCACACCAATGCGAACTCGTAGATTGAGCCTTAGATTGAGCCTTGAAAGGACTATAAAAAGCAAAGTTGAGGTTTGAAATGGTAATTGTAATTTTGCCATGGCTTCTCAAGATGATAAATTGGTAGATTCTGAGGAGAGATCCAAGCTTAATAATAATAAGATACTGGTATGCAAACAAAATGGCAACCGTAGGAGTAGTCTGGGAAATGAGTGTAGAAATTTATCAGTTGTAAAAAGTGGTACATGGAGTGAAACAAATTGTAATACCCCATTTTGACCCTTAGGATATATTAGGTTTTAATGTAAATATTGTATACATGTGATGTATGTTTTCGTAGCGTGGAGCTTAAGGCCAAGGCCTCGCTAGTGGAAGCTCGAATTTTATTTAAAGGCAAGTATTAGACATTACGTTACCCATGTGCTATTTAGCCATGGAACATTGTAAAAATGATGTAAATAAACATCATGCAATAAAATACCAAAACTGGCTATGGAGGCAACGAATGAGAAGGGGCCATGTGTATCCACTAGGGGGTGGTGAGGGGTTGTGGGATTGAGCCATAAGCTTCCAAATGTCACCTTGAGAACCCATTTGACTTACCTTGCTGACATTTATTTATGTTGTAAGGAAGTTGTTGGAGATTTCAATCCATGGCTTTAATGGAGCATGGGCAGCCCAGAAATTCGTATGGCAGAGTATGGGCTCTGTTTTCTTGTACCACAAGTCACTCTACCTCATGGGAGTTGCTTCTTCCTCATCCCCATTCCATTTTGGAATTTACCAGCATCAATTTTCATCCAAAATGAATTCCCAGCAGAGAGAAAAAAACCAGAAATCGCAATTGTGAAAGAACCCACATTTTGAAGAGCCATAAATGCCCAGAATTGGTATTTGATAGTGAAATCCAATGGGGGATCCATAGGTATGAACCTTGGGGAAAATTTGGGAGCATTAGCTACCATGAAATCCATTGAAAAACCTAGTTTTGATAGCCCAGAAACCCAGTGATAGGATTGAGTTATTTGATGCCAGAATGGTGAGAAATCCAAGTGTGGATGTTTGAACAGAGGATCGGATTGCTTGAATTTCTTAGTAATGAATGGGGCTGAGATTGCCAATATGAATGGTAGATTGGGCATGTTTCCTCCCTTGCATTGAGTTGATGGAAGGGGATGTGACAGAGTGGTATCAAATCCCAGCTTGCAACATTGGGGCTGCTTGGGCCAAACTCTGAGTTACAGGCAAGTAACATAATGGTTTTAATGCAATATTGGTGAAGTTGGGGAGGCATTTTTTATTGGACAAATGATAGGGTTAGAGTTCTCAGGTGTGGGAAAGGATCACACCATTGCATAGATCTCTCCAACATCTTTCCAATGGTACCAGACTTGTCTCATTTGGCCAAGGGACGAGGGAGTTATGAACCCCAGAAGTTACAGGAAACGCAGGTGTTTTCGCAGTTTCGGGATGTCGAGTTTTGTGTTTCGGGAACGCGAATTTTCAAAATTTGCATTTGGATTTCTGCAATCCCAAACCCACAATTTTCGGCTTTCAGGATGTCGAGTGTCAGGTTTCGGGAACGCGAATTTTCAAAATTTGCGTTTGGATTTCCGAAATCCCGAACCCGCAATTTTCGGCTTTCGCGTTGCGGGAATGCAAAGTTTTGAAGTTGCGCATTCCAGTTTCCGCGATCCCGAACCTACAATTTCAGGTTTCAGGTTTCAGGTTGTGGGATGGTTACATCCCATGACCGTGATTTGAATTCCCGAAATTTTTTTGGTTTACGCTTATCCCTTTGATTTTGGATCTTGGATCTCATGGATATTTTCTTGGGATGAGGCAGCCCTACGAATCCCATCTCACATTCCCTCGGCATGGTTTAGATCCTTGATCCACATATTATTCACTTAGATCCATCATTTTCTCCTAGTGGTTGGCCTTCCGAAATTCTACTTAAGGAAGACCATCCATGAGCTATGGGGGTGATCTTGTAAACACCAAACTTTTGATCCCATGAGTTTTGCAAGGGTGATATTGGAGTGTTTGGAAGGAGGTGTTGCTACCTTGGACATCAACGTATAACATTGTAATCAACTTCTTTTGGATTTCTTATCATTAATATAACTTAGCCTATTTCTCTCATTTTCATGTCTTTAATGATGAATGCATGAAATTGTCTCTATTTGTATAGTTAGATCTGTGTTTATACATATATTGCTTTGGAGAAGGTGTTGTCTTTCCTTTGTGAATAGGTTCATAAGTCCATAATCAAAGGCTAGAGTTGGAGCAACATAGGAGCAGCAAGGGAAACCATCAAAGTAAGGTATGCCATGTACTTGCTTTGTCTTTCAATAGCTTTTTAGCTGATGTTTGAGCTAGATCTAGGAGGACTATAGTGTCTATCTGTTTCCTTTCTGTCATGGATTAAGTGTCTAGGGGATTAGTTATGTCCATGAGAGAGTCTACCTATCCATAGGAAGAATTCTCTACAACACCCTTCACCATGGAATGGTAATATTCCTGGCGGAAGCAATGAACCATGGAACATTTATGCCAACTGGGGTTATGGTCCTCATATTAATGGAAACGCCCTGGAGGGTTATCCTACGACTTATCCTAGCACAATTCCTAGGGGAAATCCACCTATCAACCCCATTCTACAATGGAGTGGAGATTTTTCAGGGAGTGCCCAGTCTTCTTGGGGCCCACCTTTGCAAGTAGGAAATCAACCTTGGAATGCTTATTTAAACCAAGGAAACAATCAATGGTTTGGTCAGATTTTGGAAAGTAACCAATCTTTTTGAGGCCTACCTCCACAAGGGGGTAATCCATCCATCCATCCCATTCAACCATGGAATGAACAACATTATGGAAGTAACCAATCTTTTTGGATGCAACCTCTGCAAGGAGGAACGCAACCTTGGAATGATTTTCAATCCTAAGAAAAACTGCCATGGTGTGGTTGGGACCTAGGAAGTAACCAATCTTATTGGGCCCCGCCTCCGCAAGGAGGAAATCCACCCATTGGTCATGTTCCAAGAAGTACCTAATCTTCTTGGGGTTAGTCTCTGCAAAGGGAAAAGCGACCTTGGAATTTTTATCACACCCAAGGACCACATCAATGGAGTGGTTAGGTTCTAGAAAGTAACCAATATTTTTTGGACCTAACCCCATAAGGGGGAAATACAACCATTAACCCCATTCCGCAAGGGAGTGATCAAGTTTTAGGAAGTAACCAATCTTTTTGGAACCAACCTACAAGACCTGCATTTGATCTAGCTATCCCACCAAATGTACCTCATGCCAGTGATATGATGGATTCCATCAACCAACTTGAACAGATTACCCAACATTTGGTAAAAGTTTCTATTTAGAATTCACAACCCAAAGATGGCCAAGAAATGAAGAAACCTGCTAATCCTTCCAACACTTCTAACATCTTCAAAGTCTCATCGATAGACCTTAGAGGAAAGAAGAAAAAGCATAAGGGTAAGCAAAGTGCTAATACTTCCCAGAATTCTAAAATCCTTAAAGTCCAATCTAAATACCTTAGGGAAAAGAATAAGAAGTACAAGAGTAAGCACAATGCTAACTCCGGGAAAATAGAAGCACCAAACATGATTCAATGCGGTGGGAAACAACAACCCACTATTTTGACACAGGTACCCCCACCAAAGGGCAGCCATCCAACCCCCCCAGAAGGTGGAAATAATCATAATGACATCTCTCCTAGTACATCAGATCAACCAATATCACATCCAAGTGGTTCTCTCTACATTGAGAAACCAAGCATAGAATTAATACCACACCCCCCAAAAGGTGTTCTAAGTAGAAAATGCATAATCCTAACACATGAGCTTATCAAAACGGTAATGTTCTTGAGGACCTAGCTCAAGTACCATGTGCCATGTCATCCTTGGAGGTATGGCAATGTCGTTCTGCACAAACAAAGGAACTATTGTCTACAATTGGTGTTGTTGATCCATCCGATGCGACTTCGATCAAATTAGACATAGACCATTCAATATGTAGGATCCTTTCTGAAGTTGCTTTTCCGATTAAAGTAATCAATCATGGTAAGAGCATTTTTCAAACCATAGTAAATGAAGTGACCTTAGCTTGTGTAATGTCATTTAAATGTTGGAAAGCATTTGGATCACCCCTATCTACCGTAGAATTTTCATACCAAGCTACTCAAATAGCTTTGGCAGATTCAAATCAAAATATTCCCTTGATGGAGGAATATGATTTGATTACTTGGCCCATTTTTGCTGTGAGATCTCCCAGCTCACATTATTTCTTGGATTACATTTTATCATCATATCAAGATATCCCTAAAGTTGTAAACATTTGGTTGCACCCACCTAAGGACATCTTTTGTGGGGCCATCTTTTTGTGGGGGCATCTTGCATATAGGTTTAGGCTATCGCTTTGTGAAGATGCATTTGAACCTTTTGCAACCCAAACTTGCCATAGGGTCGAACCTGTTGGAAATTGGTGGGTCAGCCCTTAATATTTGTATTTTCCACCATTCCAATAGAAGAGCCTACCGAACATGGGACACCCTAGTCAGAACTCCATTTCCATTTTGGTGCCCATGTTGAGTTATTCTCATAGGCCCGGGAGCCCTATTAGTCCTGTCATGACTTGGAGCTTGAGACCGCATATTTCTCTTTCATACATTCCTTACCATACTCTGATGGGCTTTAAAATTTTTGTAAATTTGCATAAGCATGTGTTAAAATATCCACTTGAAAATTTGTGCCAAATACTTTGTTGCTTATTGCTTATGTTGTGTATTTTCCTTTGCAGTCACTTTTTGTTACATGATGCCTATAAACCATTGCTTCTGTACATTTGACCCATACCCATGGAGGAAACACCCATAGGAATGTACATAACTAGCTCAGCCCTTGTTTGCAATATGGATCTTTGCCTTGGCTTGACCCATGCCCTTTAAATATAGGCGCATGCCTCTGAGACACTTGTTTCCTCTCATGTATCATAGCATGCTTTATTATTTTTTCAAGCTAATATATGAAAAAGGTTAAAACTTTGAAAACACAAAAATCCAAAAAAGAGGGAGAATTGAATCATTTCATATTATATCATTGAAGAAAATGGCAACAGTTAGTCTTGGTTTCCCTTGAACACGACACATAATTTGGTATCTGCCATCAGTATACCATCTACATTTTTCTTAGGAAACTATACCAGTATTTTGAACAGATCTCCACTGATGGGTTATCGTGTAGTTCTACCAAACTAATATCAGAATATTGATATTTGCTTCATATCGGTTGATGTGGGATGCATTAATTCCCTTCTTCTGATGGATCTATTCCTATTGACACCAAATCATCATCTAGGTAATGGATCTAGAAACCTAGGAGTACCTTGGACCTTGCAATCATCAGTGGTAGGTTTCCTCACAAATGACAGTGGGTATACATCAATGACCCCTGATTATTTTATTCTATAAGTGTTCGACTTCAGAACAACTATTTGCACTTGCTAGTTTCTACTCAGTACCTTAGATTCCATCATCATTATCGGTGGGTCTCTTTGCATCTGTTAATGGTATACATCAATGACCAGTAATCAGATAGTGTTTTATTATGCTCGACATCAGTTCATATATTCGCATGATATAAAATCGTACCATCATTGGTTTGTATTGAAGACCTTGGGAAAAATAGTTGCATCACTCATCGATGCACTACCCGAGTTACGCAAGATTAGACTACCATGTCAGAAGTTCGATGAAGACCTTGTTCTCACACTCATCGAAGTGCATGTTTACACTTCTGAAAAATTTACGTTTGACATGGATCCATTGTGTATTGTTCGTGTCCATGCTTTTTTACTGCTAAGCATAGGTATTCCCACCTCAAGAAGATATTATATATTTGATAAATTTTTATGTTTGACTTGTAGATGTCATCCTAAATCTTGTGCCCATGAGCTTATCCATTTTTAATCCTTGCTTTGATCGATATAGAGTATCAGTTTCAATAATGTATTTCGTCCCTTAGCTTTGCTTCAGACCTCACACATCAGGGGGTATTTCTTAACAATCAAATTAACACCCTTAACCAAGTGAAGGAAGAAGCATGTTTTTACTATGAGCCTGCAACATGAAGACGGAAGACATGTACAGAAGAGAACAATCCTCTTTGATTTAATCACTACTTCCATAACTGGCAGGATTGAGTGAAGAAAGAAAAATCCTAAAGAGACAAGGTTTATTGATTGAACTGCTCAATTGAGGGTTGAAATCTAGTCTCCATCACTCAATAGTGAGAAGAAATGCACAAGATTGCATTAATTGTGCTTGAGAATCGTGAATTTGTGACAAAAGCCTAAAATACTATGGAAAGTGGGTTTTTGGACAAAAATAATCAAAAAACAAGAAAAGGGATAATCCCACATTGAAAAGAGAAACTTGAGATCCCATTTCCCAACTCTATAAAACAAAGGCATTTGGGGCATGGCAGAGGAGGAAAAAGGAAGAGAAAAGGCATGGTGGAGAGATTTGGAGGATTGGAAAGCTCATATTCATCAAAATCAAGGATGGAGAAGAATAGCTCAAAGAAAGGGAGGATGGATGCATCGCAAGCAAGATTGTATGTGAGTATCTTTTCTTCATTGCTATTAATGAAATGATTCAATTTTCCTTCCATTTAAGAGTTTAATTTTTTCTTATCAAGTTTAGTTTGAATTCTAAAATGGCTAATATATTAAGGAATTTTAGTTAATTGTTTCATATCTAAGTTTGGAACTCACCATTTCATAGTAATATAGCATGTTTGATGTAGATCTGACCCTACCTTTAAAATATATTATCAAATTTGTATTATCACCTTTGCCTATGGGAAAATGTCATTCCAATTAAAGAATGTTGAAACTACTTTCCAGGGAGCTATGAACTTCGCTCTTAATGATATCAAACATGTAGTCGAACCGTATTTGGATGATCTCCTTTTGCAATCTCATAAGAGACGAGATCATTTCTGTAATACCCAAATTTTGGACTTTGAACTTGTAATACCCCATTTTGACCCTTAGGATATATTAGATTTTAATGTAAATATTATATACATGTGATGTATGTTTTCCTAGTGTGGAGCTCAAGGCCAAGGCCTCGCTAGTGGAAGCTCAAATTTTATTTAAAGGCAAGTATTAGACATTACGTTACCCATGTGCTATTTAGACATGGAACATTGTAAAAATGATGTAAATAAACATCATGCAATAAAATACCAAAACTAGCTATGGAGGCAACTAATGAGAAGGGGCCATGTGTATCCACTAGGGAGTGGTGAGGGGGTGTGGGATTGAGCCATAAGCTTTCAAATGTCACCTTGAGAACCCATTTGACTTACCTTGCTGACATTTATTTATGTTGTAAGGAAGTTGTTGGAGATTTCAGTCCATGGCTTTAATGGAGCATGGGCAGCCCATAAATTCATATGGAAGAGTATGGGCTATGTTTTCTTGTACCACAAGTCACTCTACCTCATGGGAGTTGGTTATTCCTCATCCCCATTCCATTGTGGAAGTTACCAGCATCAATTTTCATCCAAAATGAATTCCCAGCAGGGAGAAAAAACCTAGAAATCGTAACTGTGAAAGAACCCACGTTTTGAAGAGCCATAAATGTCTAGAATTGGTATTTGATAGTGAAATCCAAAGGGGGATCCATAGGTATGAACCTTGGGGCAAATTTGGGAGCATTAGCTACCCTGAAATCCATTGGAAAACCCAGATTGATAGCCCAGAAACCCAATGACGGGATTGAGTTATTTGTTGCCAGAATGGTGAGAAATCCAAGTGTGGATGTTTGAACAGAGGATCGGATTGCTTGAATTTAGCTTGAGATGTCTGTAGCTCTGTGGTTGAGCTCACTGGCTTAACATCCTCATTACTTCCTTATTGCATGCTTGACAAACCCAGCTTTGTGTTGGCTTAGCATGACCGTTTTAGTGAAGCCATGGTTGTGAGTGAGCCTGTCGAGTTCCTCCTTAGTGGATACACAACCCAACTCGGGGGTGATCTCTTAGCTGAAATAATATAGGCTAGACAGAGATCTATGGTTGGGTGGAACATTACTCTAATGTAGCCAGTTGTTTGGACATTTGCATTTCAAGATAAGTATTCTATGTGGATTAATTTATTTGCATTATGTGATCAGCAATGTGTTAATCTTGAATGCTAACTGTTCATGCTAAATGAGATGAAATGAATATCTTAATATGGTTGACATGAAGCTTGTGCATAGCCTAAGAAAAGGATTGATTTGCTATCTGTTGATTCACCATCTGCTTTAGTTAAATATGTTGATGCATTACTGTTTTTGTGTATGCAATTTGATTAATTCCGCTGTTTTTTTATTGAGTATGAATTGCACACAGAAGTTTTTAATTGTTATGAATTTCTTAGTAATGAACGGGGCTAAGATTGCCAATACACCCAATAGATTGGTCATGTTTTCTCCCTTGCATTGGGTTGATGGCAAGGGACGTGACAAAGTGGTATCAGAGCCCATCCTGCAGCACTGGGGCTGCTTGGGCCAAACTCTGAGTTACAGGCAAGTAGCATAATGGTTTTAACGCAGTATTGGTGAAGTTGGGGTGGCATTTTTGATTGGACAAATGACAAGGTTAGAGTTCTTAGGTGTGGGAGAGGATCACACCATTCCATAGATCTCTCCAACAACTTTCCAATGGTACTAGACTCGTCTCATTTGGCCAAGGGACGAGGGAGTTATGAACCCCGAAAGTTACTGTAATATCCCCTCCTATCATACCAGCATGATAGAGAGGATCGTGATACTAAACCGGGCAACTAGCCCCATAAAGTTACTAAATAAGCATTCAAGTAATATAAAAGACATATGGGATGTATAATTATAAGAAAGACACAGTGGAAATAATATCAATAACACATCCATCATATATTCAAGATATTCATCAAATAATAATTGCAAAGTTAACACAAGAGAATACTTATCTTAACAAAGTAGTCCCAAGCAACCAGCTATGCATATGCAACGTTCCACCCAACCATAGGCCAGTTGTGCTTATCAACCTCTTGATGCAACTGCCACCCCCGAGCTGGGCATGATATTTACAAGGAATCAGGGAACAACAAACTCACACATAACCAAGCATACACCAAGATGAGCCAAGCCAATCTACAATTGGGTTTATCAGGCTGCTAGGAAATGGAAAGGAAGAATTGCTAAGCTAGTGAGCTCAAGCACAGAGCCAGGGATAACCTTACAAGATCTATCTAACTTGGCACCCACAATACGTACACACCTAGCACAAGGAAGTATTCTTTTCACTGTTGTACAGTCCCTCAAGCCATACCTTCCCCATCTAGTGCTCTCAGGGTGTGCATAGAAGAGTAGCCAAAGCCCTCTTGATCTTCTTGAGAGGTTGTCTCCCCCACTAGGTTTATCAAGTCAATTCTGTCCACTACCACTCCAAATATTTTGATCACAGGTTCAAACCAAAACATGGATGCACATAACAACAAAACCACTATTGCTGGGCATGAGGAAAAACTTTTTTACAGTGGAATGCCCAAAAAGGGGGTTTCTACCAATTCAGAAAAACGTGGGAAGCGCAAAAAACGAAATGGAAAATGGGGAACAATGCTGGAGAGCAGAAATCATTTTCAGAAAAACATCCATGGGCATTTTGGGTCAAAAACAACCTCCATCACAGTCGCAAATCGTGGCCCCTTCTCTCCCAGCTGTTGTGTAATGCAAAAACGACTCCCATGCATGGAAAATGCAGGAAAAATGGTGAAAAACATGATGGGGAGAGACCCAGTAGTTCAGACTGCGTGAGAGAGGAAAGACTGATTGTTCAGAATGGCTTTGGGCACCATTTCATGGGTGTTTTCTTGCCCAAGAAGCAAAGATATGAATTCCCAAGTTGATGGCTTTCCCATACACGAAATTGGCTGCCATACTTCTTCATTCCCAAGGCATTAACTGCCTCAACCAATTTCTGGAAGAATTAAATGATTGGGTCCATAACCCAAAATGGGTAGTTGAGGGTTTATCGATTTTCTCATTGACACATGGATTAATACTATTGGCTCAAGGGTTTGAATAATTTCCCTACCTATTTCTTGTAGAATCATGCCCCATCTCTTTGTTGCATTGCATAGCTAGTTGTGGGTATTTTCATTAAAATTCGTATTTACATGATGTCTTATTTACATTGTTCCTATCTAGCACAAGAACCATAGGCATCTATTTTTAATTGCCGATACATGAAATGCTAAATCAATGGTGGGGCCTTGGCCTTGAGCTCCTCACCATGATTAAATATCAATATTTACATCATTTACGATTTAATACAAAGGGGGTCAAAATAGGGACATTACAGTTACAGGAAAAGTAGGTGTTTTCGCAGTTTCGGGATGTCGGGTTTCAGGTTTCGGGAACGCGAATTTTCAAAATTTGCATTTGGATTTCTGAAATCCCGAACCCGCAATTTTTAGCTTTCAGGATGTTGGGTGTCAGGTTTCGGGAACACGAATTTTCAAAATGTGTGTTTGGATTTCCGAAATCCTGAACCCACAATTTTCGGCTTTTGGGATGTTGGGTGTCGGGTTTTGAGAACGCGAATTTTCAAAATTTGCATTTGGATTTCTGAAATCCTGAACCCACAATTTTCGGCTTTCGAGATGTCGGGTTTCGGGTTGCGAGAACGCAAAGTTTTGAAGTTGCGTGTTCCGGTTTCCACAATCTCAAACCCGCAATTTCAGGTTTTGGGTTGCAGGATGGTTACATATCATTACCGCAACTTGAATTTCCAAACCCGCAGTTTCGGGTTTCGGGTTTTGGGTTGCGGGTTCGAAAAAAAATGAGTATAGAGCCTGAAAATTGATTTTTGGATAACAGGAGAATCCAAGGTCAGAATTTGGTGAGTTCAGTGGCATTCTGAGGCCATCGACGGAGGCCGTGAATGAACCAGTGAAGATCTCGAACCCAATACACTCCGATTTGGCACAAAATCAGAATGAATGGCTTTTACAAATCGGTGTCCCGATGCTTGATAGAAGGTCGGATTAGGCCGAAATTGATATGGGGCAGTCATGGAGTAGGTACGATGTTAAGTTTGGATTTTTGGAGCCAAACTCCAAAGGATGTGGAGTCGGGGTGTGAAAGAAGGCCAAAAAACACTATTCCAGGCCACGTTTTGGGAATTTTGAAAAGCTTGCAGTGGTTGAAAATGACCCTATAATTCAGAATCAAGAAAATTACTGAACTCAGCATTTCATATTCTCAGTAAACCAGACATATTCCGTTAGACAAAGATTTTCCAGAAATGCAATGTTTGGGAAGTAGCCAATTTTGGCCCAAAATTTGGAATTTTGGAAAAATGTGAAGAGTGAGAAGTAGTCAAACCCAGAATTTTATATAAAAGGAATGGTGCATCGGAACAGAGATCCATGAGTTGCTGAATGTTCCTTGTTATATAGACTAACTTCTCCTAGTAGAAATGTTTTCGTGATTCCTCATAGAATTTCTTCCACAGGTGGCTGAAGTTGGCATTCCGGACCAAAAATACAACTATGTAAAAATGTGCAGAATTATTGGTAAAAGTTGTCAGTTTTTAAGTGATGTAGTTCCCACACCTGATGTCGGGATGGAGCAAGTGGATAGGCATTGGAAAGCATATCCAGCAGGGAACAATGGTGCATAATCAGAATTTGAAGGAAGTTATTAGACATCATTGATAATTGGAGTAGAAAAGTGCCAGTGGCTATTTGGCAAAATTGTTCTCAATATGGGCAAATTCTAGAATTGCATGCCTGGAAGTAGCATGCCATGAAATCTAACTAGCTACGATGTGGAAGGGGAAGTTCATGCAAGATGAGGGATCAGAAAGGGATAATTCCTTAACCCCTGTCTTGCTAACTGCATTTATATTTTATAAGCTTTATGTGCATAAAATTATGGCATGAGAATGCTAAAAATGCAAGAGATTAGATGAGTGGCATGAATATGCATTGATTAGCATATTAATAAACATTGCATAGTGCATGAGTAGATGTTTTGCATGCATATGACATTACATATTGGTAAAAGTAGTGAGATTTTACATATGCAGTGAACCACTAATGGTAAATATTGTGGTTGATAATCACTATTGGTGATTGGTTTTGGTTGTAGTACCAAAGACAACAGAAGCATGGCTAAATATGTTGAGGATGCTGTTGCATGAAGCCAACAACCTTATGAAGAAAGGATGGTGCAACAAATCTGTGATCATGAGGTTGGCAAAAGGACTATGTAGCCTTGGTAAGAGGCCAACCGATCAGGTAACATCAAGTGATGTTAATGACAACCATGCAGGTAATGGTTATTGATGCATAATTGCATAATTGTTGAAAGAGGATTTGGTAAGATCCCTTCGACTATGTTTGATCTATGTTGATTTGGTTTGCATGTGGTATTGAGTGCCCGAATGGGAATGTTAACCTACTGTGTATGGTGAGGTGTGTGTAAGTGAAGACAATGATCCTTACACCCTATACTTTCTTAGAATCTCAATGCATTCATATGAAATTATATCATGCCATTTGGGTATGTCGATTCTGAGTTTAACAACCAAAGCAAGTGAGGATCGGTGGTCTTGATTATGGTAATGCATGTTATATGAGATAGTCATGATTAAGTCATAATATGCTTGAATGCATAGTACTCATGAAACAATGCAAGGTGGCATTGAGTGGATGTGCATTAAGAGATTTTATAAATCTTGTAGGTAAGCATTAAGTGAATGCATATGAAAAAATTGAGTAAATGTTGTGAATATGCATGCATGTGGGTAGCTACACCTGAGGAGATGTATTATGTGCATGCATGATTGTGATATATGTATATGTCTCATTATAATTGAGCAATAGATGAAATGATGAATTAATGATAATTCTAAGATCATTTCATGAACTGCTAAGAATGCAGGGGAAGAATTGCATGAAGGTAGTCATAATTAACAGGATTCCAGAGTGATCTGTTGGAAGGATAGAGTTGTATAAATAATATGGCTATGAATTAATGAGCATTTAAAAGCTGTAAGTTAATTGCATAAATGATGTGACTGTACCTTGCAATTTTAGTATGATAATGATTTACATGAAGTAAATGAGTTTGTTATATTGATATGCTAACAACTGGAAGTGTTTGAATTATGGAATGTTATAATTCTGGAAATGCTTCAGTGATTGTTGTAGCAATGAAATATTATATGCATGGAGACTTACAAAGTGTTTGGATGATTGAAGTTTCAGATTTCATGTAGATTGTTCTAGGCATGGCAATGTGGGTAATTCCATGATGAAGGCTGGAGTCTACCATGTGCAAAAGCCAAAGGTTATGAGAAGATTCTCATGGGTGTGAAATTTAACTTATGCATGAAACAAATCTGAAAATATTCTCATTTAAGTTTATGAGAATAATATCATGGTTGCAAATCTAATTTTTGTAGGGAGCAGATTTGAAAATTCGATTTAGAGCTTATGAAAAGGAATCTCATGGTTGAGAAATCTAAGCTCTATTGGAAAGAAGAATTGTAAATCTCAGATTTGTAAACTTTCAGATTTGAAATTTTGCTTATAACTGCTAATGACTATTTGGCTTATGTAAAATTGTGTTAAGAGGATACATTGTAGGTGGATGTCCATGTATGGTAGCAAACATAAATCCATAATGGACAGAATGGTGCCATTTACAAGAGCCAAGCAATATGAGGATAGCCTCATGGCTAAGAAAATCAATTTCTATAGTGGACAGAGTTGTAAATTCATATTGAATTAAATTATTAGTGCCATTGATCGGTTATGAAACAATCAGATTTGAATTGCATTGTTAAATGTGGCTGACTGTTTGGCTATTTAATAAGTGTGCCAGGGAGACACATTGTAGTAATACCAAGAGAGAGGGCCTGCAGAAGCCATACTTCATGGGAAGGGATTCCATGATTTCAAAATGGGTTTCGGGTGAAACACCATTAGACATTATTAATGTCTCATTTGCACTGCATGATTGGTAAACAATATGAGTGGGATGATAAAGATTATGACAGTAAGACATATGAGAGTTATCTAACATCAAAAGGAGTTGGGATGGAAAACTGAGGGACTATCAACTCAGAGAAGGAGCCCCCATTCCTCATTAATGAAGAGAAATTACATCCGCAAAATGGATAAGTGTTCTGTAAACCTTGACTGATATATATATATATATATATATATATATATATATATATATATATATGCGTGCAAGTCTAATTGTTAGAATTGCTATGCGGAACATATTCTATTTATGTGCATTATTCAAACTGCTTGAAGTATGATTAGGACTTGCATAGCTCCCATTAGTGAGGAGTGCACGCCTTTCTGATGATGAGTTATGTTAGGGATGCCAATATTGATTACACCCTAAGGGAATGGACGCATTCCTGGTGTTTCAATACTTGATAGTGAATGTTATGGTTATGGTTACAATTTTAGAATAACAATGCTGACAATTTTGCCTATACTACTTGTGTTGTCACCTTAAATAGATGCAATTTAGTGCTACACACTAAAGGAACAAAGTAAAAGGTTGTTGTGAGGGGTTGTGGTGGAAGGGTTAATGTGTATGAAAAGATGTTGTGGAGGTTGTGGGAATTTTGATGAAGGGTTGTGAAGGTGTTGATGAAGGGTTGTTATATGCCTATGGCTCCATAGTAGAGCCTTGACCTAGAAATGGTCATAGTGAATTTTCCTTCCAAGTCGGCATGAAGGTGTACTGGTTGGAAGTTGATTATTGATGTTTTGGAGCAGCCTGTGTGCTGACCAAACATCCCAGTCCACAGGAGGATCCCAAGGCTTATAAAGTAAAAGGAGGACCCTGTGGACCAGAGAGGAAATGTCCAATACAGATAAGTATTCAATTTCATTCATGTCTTATTTGGAATAATGAAGGTTTCAAGTATAAGCCCTATAACAGTTAAGCTGATGCACTATTGTTTTCTTTGTTGGAAATCTTGGTCAATGCAGGAAGCAAGGACCCTGAAAGAATTAAAAGTTCTTGGTAAATCCAAAGAGTAACTAGTTGGGTGCTATAAATGCTTGGTAAACCTAGTCGGCGTGAAGGTGTACTGGTTGGGCATTAACTACTTGAATGTTATGGAGCAGCTGACGTACTAGCCAAACATTCCTCAAATACTTGATAATTCCCAATCGGAGTACTAGCTTAGCATATTGCTAAATGAGATGTCTGATAAAACCAGTCGGTGTACTGACTTAGCATTACCGATATGAATGGTTGAGGAGTAGCCTGCGCGCTAGCCCAACATTCGTTATTATATCCGTAGGAAATCCAAGGCTTGTAAAGCAAAGGACACTATGGAATAAAGTGGAGACATCCAATGCAGATAATTATTTGGTTATCTTGTAAATTCTTTCTTATGAATATACACATGTATATGATTTGGTTATGACTTCATAATCTCTTGTTTAGAGATAAATCCTATGAAAATAAACTAAACATGTGAATTGATTCAATGTTTGAGTGTAGGTATTGTTGGAAGCAAAGAATATGAAAGCATCTTAAGGATGCATGTGGACATGTGACTGCCTAAAAAGCTCAGCTTGAGCAGCAATGAAAGATGGTGCTAGTGGGACTGTGTGGGTCCTAGCAGCCAAGAGTTGTAGACAAACCATGTGGAGGGACTCCATGGTTGAGAGGTCTGAAATAGACCATAGACATTAAGTGTCATAGCCAAGAAGGGCTGGTAAAGCATTCACATGGAAGTGAAAGAGGCTAGGAGCATGAAAACCACAGTGGTGGTGTGGGTTCCAGAATGGAACAAGACTAAGAGAAGAAAACTCTTACTGCTGTCTCTTTCCTTTTTATTGATGCATTTATAAAAACATAAAATTGTTGAATGCATGTATGGTTGAAATTAGAATGTGTTTATTTGCTTGAAATAAATTGTGAATGGATGAACATGAAAGAATTCATATGTATGCTGAGCAAACATGGAAAGTGTGAAAGTCTCATGAATAGAGCATGGGATCTCCATGTCAATTGGGGAAAAACAATTGACTGATTTTTAATGTTTAGGTTATGCCTTGCCTAACAAGATTTGTAATGATGAATTTCACAAGTAGAAATTAAATCAATTGGTTGTAGCTGCTACGAGCAAGTGCTGCTTGTGAGCTAAGTAAGAACCAGCTGTGCACAGTGACCATGGAAGCAGACCATAGGCTGTTGGAATTGGCTAAAAGTCTTCTTCAAACAATTTACAAGACACAAGAAAATCTTGGAGAGATGCTCAAGATACAAAAGAGGCAGAACAAGATGAACCACAAGGTTTTGCAGAACTCTATTTGTCTGCAAAGAGAGGTAAAAAGCATTATGGGAGCAATCTGTAAGGGAAAGGAAAGTGGATCAATGATGAGGCATTCGTCTAATCGGTCCATTAGGAAATGTTCCAGGGATGAAGACTCAAAGGAGATTGAGCAGGTAAAGATGAAGCAGCTAGTGAGATGTTGGAAATGTGGAGGACATCATTGCCTCTGCAACTACCCAGCAAGGGAACATCAAGAGGGTAGCAGCCATAAAGTTTTCAGACTTGTGGATGAGATAAAGGATCAAAACCAGTAGGAGAAGCTCGTAGAAGTCAAAGGACTTGGTCTTGAAAGTTCAAAGTAAAGGATAGAATGCAGGGAAAACCTGCAAAATTTTTGAAATTTTGGACATGTGAAAACTGTATATGTTTCCCTAAGTATTGGAACACCGAGGATGGTGTTATTCTAAAGGGGAGTGGATTGTAATACCCCATTTTGACCCTTAGGATATATTAGGTTTTAATGTAAATATTGTATACATGTGATGTATGTTTTCCTAGCATGGAGCTCAAGGCCAAGGCCTCGCTAGTGGAAGCTCGAATTTTATTTAAAGGCAAGTATTAGACATTACGTTACCCATGTGCTATTTAGCCATGGAACATTATAAAAATGATGTAAATAAACATCATGCAATAAAATACCAAAACTGGCTATGGAGGCAACGAATGAGAAGGGGCCATGTGTATCGACTAGGGAGTGGTGAGGGGGTGTGGGATTGAGCCATAAGATTCCAAATGTCACCTTGAGAACCCATTTGACTTACCTTGCTGACATTTATTTATGTTGTATGGAAGTTGTTGGAGATTTCAGTCCATGGCTTCAATGAAGCATGGGCAGCTTAGGAATTCGTATGGCAGAGTATGGGCTCTGTTTTCTTGTACCACAAGTAAATCTACCTCATGAGAGTTTCTTCTTCCTCATTCCCATTCCATTGTGGAAGTTACCAGCATCAATTTTCATCCAAAACGAATTCCCAGCAGGGAGACAAAAACCAGAAATCGCAACTGTGAAAGAACCCACGTTTTGAAGAGCCATAAATGCCTAGAATTGGTATTTGATAGTGAAATCCAATGAGAGATCCATAGGTATGAACCTTGGGGCGAATTTGGGAGCATTAGCTACCCTAAAATCCATTGGAAAACCCAGTTTTGATAGCCAAGAATCCCAGTGACGGGATTGAGTTATTTGTTGTCAGAATGGTGAGAAATCCAAGTGTGGATGTTTGAACAGAGGATGGGAATGCTTGATTTTAGCTTGAGATGTCTGTAGCTCTGTGGTTGATCTCATTGGCTTATCATTCTCATCATTTCCTTATTGCATGCTTGATAAACCTAGCTGTGTGCTCCTAGCATGACAGTTTGAGTGAATCCATGGCTGTGAGTGAGCCTGTCTAGTTCCTCCTTAGTGGATACACAGCCCAGTTCGGGGGTGATCTCTCAGCTGAAATAATATAGGATGGACAGAGATCTATGGTTGGGTGGAACATTTCTCTCATGTAGCCAGTTGTTTGGACGTTTGCATTTCAAGATAAGTATTCTCTGTGGATTAATTTATTTGCATTATGTGTTCAGCAATGTGTTAATCCTGAATGTTAACTGTTCATGCTAAATAAGATGAAATGAATATCTTAATATGGTTGATATGAAGCTTGTGCATAGCCTAAGAATGGGATTGATTTGCTGTCTATTGAGTCACCATCTGCTTGAGTTAAATATGTTGATGCATTACTGTTTGTGTGTATGCAATTTGATTAATTCCGCTGTGTTTTTATTGAGTATGAATTGGACACATAAGTTTTTAGTTGTTATGAATTTCTTAGTAATGAACGGGGCTGAGATTTCCAATATGCCCAGTAGATTGGTCATGTTTCCTCCTTGCATCGGGTTGATGGCAGGGGATGTGACACAAATACAGGAACTAAGACACCATCTGCTGCAGCTAAAAATATCTCTCAAATTAAAAAGTCATTACAGTTCTTTGGAAAACTAATTAATGGTAAGGAAAAATGTATTACAAGTCAAGTGTAGTCTTTAGCCCCTGTATCTGTATCTAGAATTAAGGGCAGATTATCCATTGGTCGACATAGCCAATCCTTATCAAATGGGAAGCCACTTACAATGGTCAACGCTTCAAGAAATAGGCGATATTAAATTGAAGGAAAACTACCTATAGAATCAAGGAAATGGAAATGCTGAAAAAACTTGCAAGACACCAACTGATCAACGGTCTTTGAAGGTGGGAAAACTAAGGTTGTAATGACCTGCTTTTGCTTAGATCTACCTTCCAATCACTTTTCCATGTCAGAAATCTGCTAGGTAAACTCAATTACATGGAGCTATTAACAATTTTTGTTGTTGTGAAGCTGGTTATCTAGCAATTAATTTTTGTACTAGAAGACATGTCATGTTAGAGGAGCGTTTTGGCTTTTAAATTTAAATTTTAATGAAATCAAAGAAAGTAGGTAGCATATCATATTTATAAATTAGGAATCTAAATTTTAAATTTGGTGTCTTGTTTTGAGATGTTAAGGAAATAAATGGTTTAGGTTTTTTTTATATTTTTCAAATCTTTACTTTGTATTTAAGAATTATGTTTTTGAATTTGAATTTTTGCATTTTTTTAACTAACAGTTTTTTAGAGTTTTGCTCAATTTTGTATTATATATATTATTATAATTTAAAGATTCAACTTTTAGAACTTGGGCTTTTATACCAAATATAACACACATCATCTTGATGGGACCGTGTTAGGTGTCAAGATAATTGAAGTCCATTTTTTTTCAACAACAACAGTGTAACTAAACATATAACTTATAAAGAATTCAACTAAACTTACTATTCAAAATAAAATGATTTTAACATGATTACATTTTTATAATAAAAGGTAACTTCTCAATTTACAACATTAATGTATAGGACTAATAGACAGACTATAAAAGAGAAACTAGGATGATTTTAAACTTTGTGCAGGATACATGATCTTTATGCAAAAAATATATTGGCGTAACTTTTTTTGTTTATTCTTTAGATATTTATATGCCTAATAGTTTATGTTCACAAGGTTGTGGGTTCTTCTAAATGTCTGCATACATGCATGGATAGAACGTCATAACTTGAACTAGAGAGGAATCCACTTGATCTCAAGGCCATAGTTCCATTCTTTTGTGGGCAATGTTGGATTCATGTTTACCACATTTGTGTAGGAACTCCAACCTCCCACACGCACATGGATTGTATGAGATTTCATTGCACTATATTTGAGATAAGTGCAACAGAGCTTATCTTTGCAGGCCATTGTTGCTTCCATGCCCCTAGTAAACTGATAGAAAAGGTTGTTTGTGCTACAGTTGAGAGGCGAAAGTAGTAACACTTGAGAGCAATTAAATAACATGATGATGTTACGCTTATAGATGTCGAATGGAAAATTCTGATTAAGATGAAGCTCGTTTTCTTGAAAATATATAGAAATGCATGAAGCTACCCCTCTTTCCTATAGCGGCAGTCTCATCACTAGGCTAGAAGTAGAGGATTTGATGTTGATGATTTGATAAGTAATGATGTCGATCGACATCAACTGGAGTTGGTTGTCGTTGCAGAAGATACGGTAATTTGGGTGGCCACAACTATTCCCTTGATATTCGTTGGATAAAAGTCACTCCTAGACAAGCCATAACAAAGATTCTTGTATTCAAATGTTGGTTGGTGCATTAGCTGCCTATTTTGCAGTATAATAGCACAAACCCTACCTTTCTTTTAAATAAAAAATTGTTGATATGTATCCAAAACATGAGAAACTTTGGATGATGTAGAGCGACCAATTACCTAAAAATGTTGCTTACGAAATTGCACAATATTAGAACAACCTCACAGTAGGAAACCATTTTCACTCTATTATGGTGATTGAATATCCGACACCTGTTTCTCTCTATACAACATATTCATTATAGCAATGGCACTTCTACCATGATAAGGTCAAGCTTTCTCAATTTTTCTTCTTCTTCCATTTATCTCTTGTAGGTCACAACAATCAAGATGATGTCCACCATGATAAGGTAAAGTTTTCTCAATTTTTTTCTTCTGTTTATCGCTTGTGGGGATCACAATGGTCCAGACGATGCGAAAATGCATAATTTTCAACATCCTTTTACTCAAAACATACATTGTACAACTTTCTACTAATAGAGCAACTTTGGGCCAATTAATTTAATTTTAACGGAGAAACTATTGGTTTGTCCAAAGCCAGTGTCTCTTAATTTGTTTAGAATTTTATTTAGGTTTCCATGAAACACTTAATTTGCACTCGCTCCAATCAACAATTTCATAGCCATGGTATCCTAATATTCTACAAGTTTATGGTGCACTGAATCACTTTTTGGTGCCATCTTTTGGCTAATGGGCCTATTTAAAATTGGTGCTTAATCTAAAACTAACCAAGATTTTATTTTCATATCACCAACAAGGTTAGGATAGAGATTGGAGAATTAAAACTCCTAGGATATATAAATTTTGAAACTAGCATTGATTATAGAGTGTAAATCCATTAGTAGCAAAGAACGCTTGTCGGGAAAGCGCATCTAAAACATGTGTCAAGCACGATGTCAATTTGGATGAGTAAGGGAGGTAGCTCCCCTCTTTCTTCTTTAGTGGGATATGAGCTCATAACATAATTCCATGTAAGTGACAATTCCTTGGGGTGTCATCACTTTTCTGGAGTACCTGGTTATGAGAGTTGTCCTAGAATTACAACTATTTCGCTTGACTATTGATTGTGAAGTGGTAACCTTAGCTGATATTCCTAGGATATCACATGGGCTATTGGAAGTGGGGGGCACTTGCAGTACGTGAGATAGACTTTGAATCGTTTACTCCTTGGGAGGGTGATTGGTTCATAACCAATACTTGCACCTTTATTGATTAAATTTATTGTAATTGCTTCTCATAGCTTTGTTATTAGTAATTGTTTGAGGCTTTATATCCCTCAGGAGCTACTAGTTTTGAAAGGGCCTCTAATCTAACTTTCCACTAAGCCTCGGTTCATTGGGAAAGTAGATTGCTCATTTGGATTGATGGGACATTTTTACTATGTGGACACTTTGCTTTTTGTTTAGCCTAGATCACTTTAGGATTATTTGATTATATTTTTTTTTAAGTATACCAAGATAAACAAACCATTTTATCAAAGTATTGAAAGTGTCTACTCTCCCGATCCCCTAGTCATGGTGCCAGCGAGGTGAGTCGCCAGAATTTGAAGGTGTGAAATTTAAATCACAGTAGGATATACTAGCTAAGGATATCCTCACAATTAAAAAAATTGGCTAAGTATGTAGAAAATAGTGTAAAAGAAGCATTATGGAGACACAAATGATAAAAAAACTAGACACAAATGATCAAATAGCAGGTTATATTATTAGTTGTCCAACCTAGAAATGAGTTGTGAATACATTTATATAAGATTTGGGAAAAATATTGAGCCTTTGGAGGCATCAGAATGAGATACAAGTGTCTAGCTTATATTGAACCTCCAGCTTACATTGGACCTCAATCCCCCCTAGGTTGACCAATAGGCTCACAAATCTACTCAAACAGTCACGAATTCCTAATATGAATGTTGGGTAGGCATGGTAAGTCATTAATGATGATGGAACATGTGTGGTTGAGGATTTGGTGGAGTGTAGGTGGACAGGATAGGAAAAAAATAGCAAGGAGGGGGGGAAATGGTCACATTCAATGCATGGGCTCCCCAGTCAAATCCAGTTCAATAAAACAAGGGATAAGGGTGCGCCTCACTCAGTTAGTGGAAATAAATGAGGGTGCCTAACACCTAATTTGACCAAAATTGGGCCCATGGGTGATGGAATGTCTCATAAATGCCCCAACAACCTTCTAAAAACCTTGGATTAACATCATTAACCATGTTTTGGACCAAATAATAACCAAATTGATATGAGACTGTGGTCCTAGGTGTAATAATGTTCTAACACCCCCCCTTAAGCTAGACTTATGTATCCAAAACAAAAATGAGGCCTTGGAAACTAAGGCTTAAGTCATCTCTTATAACAACAATTCTTATTAGTCCATATAACCAAGGTAAGGAGGAAAACCACATGGGAAATAAAACCTCGCCTCTAAAATGGACATGAAAAAAAGTCTGGAAAATATACCAGTATTCACCATGCATCACTCACCCCAAGGAGTGATCTAAGGTAAGTGAAGGTCTTCTTAGTGAAATTCTTGGTGAAGATATCAACAGTTTGCTTAGCAGATGGGAAATACTGCAAGGCATTAATATGGTCATGCACCAAGCCTAGAATGGAGTGCATGTGGATCTCTATGTGCTTGGTCCTCTGTCTATGTATTGGATTCGTGGAGATCTTGATTGCACTTTGATTATCACACCAAATGATTGTGGGTGAATCAAATGCAAATCCAAACTCTCCAAGAATACCTTGCAATCACACACATTGTGTAGCTGCATTCACTGCTCCCCTGTATTTGGCCTCAGCTAACGATATGAAAATAGTGTGTTTCTTCTTGCTACACCATCAAATGGGACCATGTACAAGCATAAATACATAACCATAAGTGGACTTTCGGTCAGTGCTATCTCCAGCCCAATCTAAATTAGTAAAACTGTGAAGTACCTGCAATAATTAATTAATGCAAATACACGAGATATCAGAAATAATAGAACAGAATCGCTTTTATATTGATCACGGGCCACTTCGAGGGGGCAACCTCCTTTGAGCAAGCTCAATACAATTAACTTCACGGTACCTTCAATGACCTCAACACACACTTATATACTAAGTCTATGCCCAATACTATGAGTCAAAACCATGGGACATATAATACTACGGGACGACTTACAAAGCATATGCGTCCAATACTATGGGTCAATACTATGGGCTAATATAAACTACGGATCAACAAATACTACGGGACGACTTACAAAGCATATGCGTCCAACAACAATATACTAACATAGTAAAGAGAAGGGTTGACATAGGTTCCTAACATCCCCTCTCCCTTAGAAAAAGCTTTGTCCTCAAAGCTTTGGTTGGAAATATTGCTGCCGAATCTGAAGGAGTGGTTCCTCGGTAGCATCCTCGGTTTGCAGTTCGGGCCACTGATGCCTTTGGAGTGTCAAGGAGGATTGCTTGGAAGGCTGTAGATGAAGAAGAACCCTGTCAGCTGCGTGGAAAATGCGCTCAGAACGGTGCTGCTCGGCTTGTTGTTTCAGGCGAATTCTGGCCATGTGAAGATTGTCCTGCAGAATGAGAAAAATCTGATCGCGATGTCGAAGAACTGAGTCAATTTCCTGAACTGGAGAGCTGCTAAGGGTGTATGGAAGAAGAACAGGCGATGTTTTTCCATAGCCTGCTTCATATGGTGTCCTTTGAGATGTGGTATTGTACCACCAGAGCGCTGCTAGGAAATCCATAGAAATAGTTGGCCAAAGCTGTGTAGGGATGGCCACGGGTTTGAGCAATCCCGAAAGGAGTGTCATTTCCCCCTTGTTGACTTGGAAAGTATCATCGTCAGCCACCATCTGTTGAATTGTCATTTTTAGTCCTGACCAAAAGAAGTTACATTGTTCCCGGTCATACATTTTGCAGAACCCAGAGTGCCCTGTTGATGAAGAAGCATGGAGTTCATAGAAGAGATAGCCCTGTTGAACATATTGCAACCAATTTGGAACAAGCAGAGAAAGAGCTGTAAGAGAAACTGGGTCATCAATTGTGCGAGAAGGAGCATCTTCCACCATATTGTCCTTACCCTTCTTGTAAGTGATCACATAGGGACAACCCATGAGTTGGATAACCCATTGCAGGTGTGTTGGGGAGGAGACCCATTGTTCCAAAAAAAATTTCAGACTCGGGAGATAAGTCTTGATGCAGAAATAATTTCCTAATAGGTATGGCTGCCACTTCTGTACTGCATGCAAAATAGCCATCATTTCCTGCGGCGAGGTAGATGTGGCTACATTCTTACTGGAAAGGTCTCTTGAAGGAAGCAAGCGCATTGGTTCAGGAAAGATACCTGCATATCTATCCAAGGAAGTAGTGGAGACTGTTGATGGGTGCATCTGAATGGAATTGAGCTGAGCGATGACACCATGTGAATTCTTTTTAAGGATTTTTTCCAGGCGATGTGAACTGATGATGCAGAGAGACCCTGGTTGTAAGCCCATAAATTTGTGTTGTGCCCCATTGACTTTAAACTGCATCCAAAGTTCAGCAAAATCCCATAAGATGGGGCCAAGTGTGCGTAACCATTGAACGCCCAAAACCACATCACATCCGCCTAAGGGCAAGGCAAACATGTCAGAGCGTAAGTTATAATCTTCCATAGAGATACGCACATTGTGACACTTCCCCTTGCAAGGTAAGGTGCCCCCATTGGCAACCATGACTTCAAAGTTGGAGCAAGGATGGACAAAACAATCAGCCTGTTTGGCAATCCGAGGGTCAATGAAGTTATGAGTGCTACCAGAATCAAGGAGTATGGTAAGAGGGAGCTTCTTGAAGTATCCCCTGACCCGCATTGTTTGTGGGGTGGTGACGCTGGTTACAGCATGGAGAGAGATCTCAGGGGGGTCATCCGGAAATGGGGTGTCAACAGGCGGTTGTTGAATGTCGATCTGATCATCCACTGTATCTGTAGCTTCTTCACCAAGTTCTAAGGCAGGTGGAGAATCCACATCCAAGAGATAGAGCTTTTGTTGAACACATCTATGTCCCCGAGTGAATTTCTCATCACAATTATAGCAAAGCTCGTTTTCTCGGCGTGCTTGCATTTCTATCTCAGACAAATGCTTGATAGGAGTTGGTTGAGGAGAAGGCGTGATGGGAGGTCGTTGGGAACCCATATTTCTGAAGGGAACAAGGGTGGGTTTGGAGCATTGTTGAGCTGCAATCTTGTCCTCAGCCAGCTTAGCCAACCCTAGGACTTCCATCATTGTGTTGGGACAAAACATTTGGACCTCTGAGCGAATTTCATCCTTGAGACCACTTATAAAACAACTCCTGTAGAATTCATCAGACAATCCTTCTGTGTGGTTGGCCAATTTCTCAAATTCTGTCTGATACTCTCTCACTGTGCCAATTTGGTGAAGTTTAGTGAGTTCTCCTGTGAAATCATCAAAAGCACTAGGGCCAAATCGTGGCAAAATGAGTTGGCAAAAATCTGTCCAGTTTGGCTCGGGATGAGCTTTGATGTACCAACGGTACCATTGAAGGGCTTCTTGTTCCAAATGAAAGGATGCAAGTGGAACTTTCTGGACATCAAAAGTATTATGCAAACTGAAATATTGTTCTGCTCGGTATATCCATCCAGTCGGATCAGTACCATTGAAGCGAGGAAAATCAAGCTTTGGCCCACGAAAATTGTTGGAAGAAGAGAACCTGGTGGCTGCAAAAGATTCTGGCTGTCGGCTATTGTTCATGGCTGCATGCTGAAGATGGAGGCTGAGAAATTGTTCATCCAGATCTTGGAGTTTGGTTTGGATGGTTGCAAGTGCTTCCTCCATGGTGTTTGCTCCTGCACGGGTGACAACCATAACCAGGGTTTTTTTTTTTTTTTTTTTTTTTTTTTTTTTTTTTTTTTACAAACTGGAGCGCCTACGGCTCGGAGGGAATCTGGAACAACACTGAACGGCTGGATCTGGAACAGCTTGCAAAATGGATCTGAAACGGTGCAGCAGTGATCGGCAACAGATGGATCTGCAACGGCACGGAATTGACCAGCAACAGTTCTGGACAGAGGAAATCTGCAATTGGGCAACTGAAAATAGATATGGACCCCAGGTATGTGCGGCTTCCTATCAGTTCAAGGGATTCACTCGGCCACCAATGCTGTCTGACGGCTTGCGTATTGGGGCAGTACCCCTCACTCCACGGCTCAGGTAAAACTGATAACCGCTTGGCCACAAACGACAGCTCTTGGTTTACCTCACGGGTGGGAACTAGTCAATCAGGTAGGGGTCGTTGCCCTTTTCGCTTGGCAGGTCCTCTCAATGGCCAGCTACTTCGGGGTTCCTGTGGTACTCCTCACAATGATTTTTAGGGCTTATGCCCAAGTACTTCCCACAGTTAAGCGGATAGGGATTATTCCCAGATCCGAACCTGCAACAGAAAAAATTTGGGCAGAAATTCCACCCAATGTTCAAAAACCGGATCTATATTGCTCAGAATCGCTATTATAGCATGTTTCCGGAACTGGAACAACGACTCTGCTTCTACCCACGGAAGCGGAATAGAAATCTGGGCACTCGGTCAAAAGATTTTCTCGCCGCAATTTCCGCGGCCGTCACCGAAATTCTGAAAAATTGCTGATTTTAAATCCGCAATATCTCCACTTTTAGAACTCCAAATGAGATGATTTTTTTTTTGAAACTGCGTATTTTTGAAAGAGGAATTCAGATATGCAATTGGTTTCTTCTGATTTTGTGTAGAAAGTTTCAGAAATTGATCTGAAAGTTGCCGCCCAAAAAAAGAAAAAAAAAATTCCCACTTGTGCCAAGGAAAGTGCTCTGATACCAGATGTGAAGTACCTGCAATAATTAATTAATGCAAATACACGAGATATCAGAAATAATAGAACAGAATCGCTTTTATATTGATCACGGGCCACTTCGAGGGGGCAACCTCCTTTGAGCAAGCTCAATACAATTAACTTCACGGTACCTTCAATGACCTCAACACACACTTATATACTAAGTCTATGCCCAATACTATGAGTCAAAACCATGGAACATATAATACTACAGGACGACTTACAAAGCATATGCGTCCAATACTATGGGTCAATACTATGGGCTAATATAAACTACGGATCAACAAATACTACGGATCAACAAATACTACGGGACGACTTACAAAGCATATGCGTCCAACAACAATATACTAACATAGTAAAGAGAAGGGTTGACATAGGTTCCTAACAAAAACCAACTAGATTAAGTGATGAACCAATGACATAGTGTATCCAAAATTGCTTGTAAGGATGAATCTTGATATGAAGTGTGCCAACTTCCAACTGAATTCAATGTTCAATGCCTTTGTTTGGTGGCCTGCCATATGGGAGATATTCAAATACCTTCTTGTACTTGTGTATCATAATTTTTATGTCCTCTGGGTGATGTGAGACATCTATGGTAGTTCCTTTAGTTGTGATTAGGCATTCAACAATGCGCTCAACATCACCATACCTCAATACGCATCTCATATTGTGAGCATAAACTACTTAGTTTGGGTAGGTGTTGATACCCTTTAGAACCATAGTCTTGCTTCTCATCTAAATATTTGAAGCTCATTTAGGGTATTTGGTAGATAATTGATGTTCCACAATAAATTACAACCACTACACTCCCAACACCATATTGGTATCATCCACATTGACAACATATAAGATGTCAGTCACAGTATAATCTCCAATGGTCACTTGCAAATTTGGAATCCATTGATTACACTCCATAGAGTGGTTGCCATGGATGATGACTGTGAAACATTCAAAGGCTTCTATTGGCATGTTTCTCCTCTCCACTAGGGCTGCATCAATGAAGTTATAGGTGGAAACCTGATCGATCAAAACTAATACTCTTCGCCCTTGCACTACTCCCTTGAATCTGAAAGTGAGGAAGTGGGGAACTCTGCTCAATACTGCATTTTTTCTACTTGTGTGTGGTGGCTTCTCTTCCGCTACTATTCCATAGCCACCTTTTGCTAGTTCTACTTCATCAATCTCCTCATCCTCACTTTCTGAAAAGAATTAAATGTAGTGTGCTTTCCCCTTAGCACACTTGTGTCCAGAAACCCATAATTCCTAACAAGAGAAGCATAACTTCTTCCTTCTTAATTCATCTCGATCCTTGTAGTGTTATTCCTTCTTGATTAGGGAATACAAATTCCTCAAGGGAGGTATTTCATTCTAAAATTTTGTAAGCACATTAGTCTTGGGTGGATACCTTGCTCTTGGGATGGCATCTTGCATATCTCTTGTTCTGCTCACTACCTCCTGCAAAGTGGATGGTCTGTATACCTTCACTAATCCTTTCAAAGGCTCTTCTAATCCTTCTGTGAACAAAAGGATCAAGCGATATTCTAAGATGTCGGTGACCATCACAACTAGATTTTGGAACTCAGATATGTATGATTCATGAGTTCCAATTTGTTTCACATGTTCTAGCTCCCTAAAAGAGATCCCAAGGTCTCTCTGATCAAACCTTCCTTCCAACCTTCTGGTGAACTCTTCATAGGTGGTTAGTTGATCATGGACTAGGGTCTTCATGCCATGAAACCACCAATCATTGGCCTCTCCTTCCAAATTCAAGGTATCCATTCTCATGGTATCCCTTTCAGCCATGGAATTGAATTGAAAATAAGTATCTAATTTTTGCACCTAAGAGTTAGAAGTACACTTGGAAGATCCATCAAAAAAGGGTAGTGAGATATTACCAATATTTCTTTGCAACTCAAAGTTATGATTTGGCACTATGGTATGTGTTCTGAATCTGACATTATGTTGATAGTCATAGTAGTCTCTAAAGGTCAAATGCCTTTTGAAATCCTCACTGACGGCCATATACTCAGCAAGTTGAACATCTAGAGGTGCAACTACATCAAACTATAGTTATGGTTCTTCAACCTTCTTCTCAAGAAACTTGGTCATAGTAGTACTTGGCACATCTTTGAATTCTTGTGGACTATTATGTGGCCCAGTATTTGAGAATATTTTCTCCTTGAATACCTTCTTCTACTGATAATGAGAGCCACTACTACTGCCTTCATCATCTTTATTGTCCACCAATATGGACAAGATGTCTATGGTTTCTATTTTGACTTGGGTGAATCTCTCCATCACTTTCAACATGTTCTGTGAAAACATGTCCTCCTTGTCTTTCGATTCATTTTACCTTATCCCATACTTGGTTTATTTCCTTGAATGTTAGCTTGTGTAGAATCCACTTCTTCTTCTACCGATATTTATTCTTCTATTCCTTTTTGGAGGATGGATTTCTTATTTGAAAATTCATAGGACCATGCTATGATACCAGTGTAATATCCTAAGAACTGATTTCAAGGATATTAAATATTTTGCAAAATTTAAAACAAAAAATTGTAAAGACTGAAACTAGTTATTAAAACTAGTATGGAAGAAACTAGTCTTGGTCACAATTAAACCCACTCAAATATTGATACTTGGAATCCTTTGGATCTGCAAGGTTTGGTAACATGGGTGAAGTAGAATGAACAACATGGAGAAGGATATCTTGAGAATCCTATGCACAAGGTACTAGGACCATTTATGTTTCAACAACAGCTACCGCAAAAGTCTGCACAAGGATTCCTGGGTCCACCAGCATATGCATTATATATTCCTCCAATTACACTTGAATGCAACTAGAAGGTGGATAGAAGGTATTTTCACCCTAATATACTATTTTGCAAAAGTTACATGGTTTTTGGGAAGATTGGGTAGTGTTTGGAGGTCCGAAGAATAAGTGCGCTATGAAGGACTTCTCAACTAGCTTTCTTTTAGGCTCTTCCAAATAGGAAGAGAGGGTTACGAATTATCAGTATGATACTTGGATTGGATTCATTACTGTCTTAAGAACCTATGATGACTGATAGAAATCAAAATATACATACAAATATATTTTTATTAAAGATACTAAAAACTATTTGTAAATTAGTGCCTAAAGAACTAGTCTTCAGAAATCTAAACACAAAAAATCATTAGAGCTCTAAAATTATTTCTCGTATGGTTAATATGAACTAATAAATCAATAACTATGCAGCAACAAACATTACTATAGCTTATTAAGATGAAAATGTAAATATCATAGCTTAGACTTCACAGAGAGTCCTCAATATTGAATTTTTACAATTGTTAACACCCAAAAAGTCCTCACTAGCTCATTCCCTTATTCACATGACCCATCTGTCCACTTTTCCACCATTTGAGCCTCTAAAGCCATCAAAAGGTCACCAAAAAGACCATAATACACCTTTTTCCCCTCAAAATATATTTTTTTCCTCAAAAAACACAAAAAACCGTAAAAAAGGGTTCATAATTCCCAAAAAATATTAAAAGGGAATAAAAATATTCAAAATATTCAAAAAAGGAAAAAAGGGGGAAAAGAGACCTAAACCATTTTGGTCGATACCATTGGTTTCCCTAAAACAACAATGGTATTCCCCATCACCAAAAACTATAAAAAGGTGATAAGGGCTCCTCACTTTCTATCCACATTTCATCCTATCCTTATGCTGTCAAATTTATTTTGAGAGCCATTGCCTCCCATTGTGAGTTTGAAGAATCCCCATTTTAGCATCTCGGAGAAGAGACCATTGGAGCTTGGAGCACCTCAACCTTGGAGCTGCTCAACACCAAACATCCTCACCATTTGAGGTATTATAACACAAAATCATTCTTTGTTATATCTCTTGTTCTTTCTGTTAATCTTTTTAGATTTATTTTTATATGCACATGTTAATGTTAGATTCAGTTCATTGTTATTTTCTTTTTATTTGAAACTGCTATTACATTGTTAATAGGTGCACCATTGCACATGCTTGGTTGAAAAACCAAGCAACAACAATGATTGGAGAAGAATGATTCAAAGGATATAAAAGAAGAGATTTAATCACTGGATATACATTATATAAGGTCAAAGAGCATCTAGCTTCGCATGGAATGCACACCAAACTTATGTATATTCTCACAGGGTGCATTCAATATGCTTGTTCTTCTCCTCTCGATGAACCCCCTCAAAATCTTCTCCAACTGGATTGAATCTCAACATATCATCTTGGTGGCTCAAATTATTCAGGAAGTAGGAAGATAAGAGTATGAAGATAAGATGTCAGTTTCTATGGATTAGATCATGAAAATATTGGGAAAAATTCTTCATTGGGGCACATCACCCAAGCTTGGTTGAGGCACACCACTCAACCTTGAGAAGCAGAGCTCTCAATCACTAAAAAAAATGGCCAAAATATGTGAGAGGAGAACACTGGAATTATTTTATAGATTATATGGATTCATAAGCAAGTCATGAGCATGTGTGAGTGGATGAGTGCGCCTTCCTTAGTGATATTTAGCAACATCTTTGCTTTGTTCAACCTTCCTGATTTTCCAACTTTCCTTGCTTTATGACTTTATGTTGCTTTTAGAAACCGTGTCTCCTTTCTTTTTGGATGTTTCCTTCTTTTCAAGACTGGATGCTTTTCGACACTTTCATGCTTTGTACACTTTCTTGCTTTATGCACTTGCCTACTTTTCACTGCTTTTGCTAGTTTCCTTTTTTTTTGCTATGAGCTTGATTTTGGACTGCTTTCTTCTTGTTTCTATTTTTTTTTCAATTGAGTGAGGTACACCTTGTCCTCATTTTCCCTCCTAGACACATGAACATCAAATATCATATAAAAATTAATTATTCATGAAAATAAACATAATTAGAAAGTGCTCTAAGCATTAAAATTATTAATTAACTAACTACTATATCCTTGTTCCAAAAATTATCCCAAGCAAGTAATAAATCCTTTCTTTTATTTTCTCCTAGATCCTTAGGGACTGAAAGGGTCCAAGACTTGATAAACTAGCTACTAAGGAAGGAACATGACATTTGTTATCTATGAAGATAACTTGGTATCCTTTTTCTTCAATAACCGAAACTAAAAGAAGTTTCTTTTTCAATCCTAGAACATATAGAATTCCCTTCACATGTAAAATATCACTGGTGCTCAACTAAAATGAGGTGGATCCAACTCCTTGGATCAAATATGTTGAGTTTTCCTTCAACTCTACCATACATGTGAACTTTTTCTCCTTTAGGTCAGTGATGGCACTTTTGTAACCAATCATATGTTTGGATACGCCACAATCAATCAACCATGTTTATGCACTTGTGATGATGGATCCCGAAAGGGATTAGACAAGTTAATACTCCATTCTCGTCTCCTTTTCCTTGGATGAATTCTTTGGAGTGTTTTCATCTTCTATGGCGGTAGAAGCATGAAAATTTCCTTTTCGCTTTTCTTTGGACTCTCTTGATCAATGGCCTTTCTTGTTGCAATTGTAGCATCTAGATTTTGAGTTGTCAAATCCTTTATTAAACTCCTTCCTCTTTGTATGAGAGAATTTAGTTTGGAAGAATGATTTATTTCCTTTCTTCATTCTTTCCGTGAGGGAAATATTTTCTTCTTTAGTGCACATAGCTTTGTTGTGGATTCTCCCTTCCTCTTGGATACATTCATACAACAATATTTGAAACCCAGGTTTCACTTCTCGACCATTGATCGAAGCAAATCATTTCTCCGATGAAGATGGGATACCATCAATGGAGGTTTGCATGAGATCATCTTTATCCACTACAACTCCAATTTTAACAAGTTGATATCTTACTTGAGAGATCTTAGTGAATAGGGAGGCCAATGTATCATCCTTCTCCATCTTGAGGTTTTGTAACTTTTTTTTCAATGCCCTCTTTTGATTTGGGGACTTCTTCTCATATATATTAGTCAATGTATCTTAACATTATTTCATGGTCTTTAGTGGTGTGATCAAGGGAATCAATTTATCTTTTACCGAATCATAGATGATACATTTGGTCATAGCTTGATTCATATTGAATTTGGTGTGCCCTGCATTCGTTGTAGACTCCTCCAACCCAATGGATATGTAGCCATCCAAGTCATATTCCTCTAGTATTTTGAGAATCCTAGCCTTCCAAGTGTTGAGGATTGAGGTGCCCTCAGGACGATCTTCCGGTTGTATAGAGATTCATGCCATAGTCTTCAAATATTTTGCTCAAATTCTCAAGATCTACATACATAGGATATAGATGGCATGAAAACTTGAGCTCCTTCACCCCTTGAGCTCTGATACCATGTTGATATTTGGTTTAGCTTTGATCTTTAATTCTTTTAGATGAAGAAACTTGAAACAATTAGACAATTTAATCACATGAAATTCATCCAAACATAACACAAGATATACCCTTGGGAAAATCCTCATAACAATGAGAACAAAAACCCCAACAACTCTTCTCAGTATAATATAATGGATAGAAAAGAATGTCTTTATTTTACAACATAGAAGATTGATTTTTGAATATAAGAGATCACCAAACACTAACGATGAAGATACGTAAGCAATCTAGAAGCAAGATCAATCAGATGTGTTTTCCAATGTGCCCAACACATCAATATATAGAAAAAATCACTGCCATGCACGGAATAGTGAATCAATGCATGAAGAATAAGCCTCCCATGCAAACCATAGTGAGTTATCTTCTTGGATAGTTGAAGTGCACTTCTAGTTTCTTCAATCATGCACCATCAATGCGCCGTGCCTTTCTTCCTTATCTTGAAATCACACTTAACTGAATTTGGACTGAACTCGGCTCATAACTGATGTAGGAGCATATAGTTAACAAGTTAACATAAGTGTCATCATGCAATAGGAGGAAATTTAGTGTTGTAACTTACGTGTCATCTTTTAACATTTAGTTTAACTAAAGTGTCATCATGCAAAACACTTTAGTTAACTAATTCCTTTTTAACATTATAGTTAACGTTTCTTAACTGGAAATCATGTTGATTGATTTTGCTGAAGTGATCTCTAAATTCTCCTTTAGTTAATTGATTGCATATAGATGGGACCCTAAAATAGCGCATTATTTGTCCCATATTGGAGATACCTAAGGAGTTAAAAGTTATTAATTTTTGTTATTCATGGTCAACTTATGATAATCTCCATGAAAGCCTATGCATGTTTTTTTAATGAATGTCATGACATTTGATTAGTAATGATTGCTTAATTTTCTTATTCATTTGATTTATTTATTGAGGTAATGAGATAGTATTTTTCAAAGTATTATTCATTTGTGATGGAGTTGTAGGTGGATTTTATCTAAAATCTAAGCGAAAGAGATCAAGTCACCAAAATCAACTCAATCTCCTTCAGTCAGTTCACTAGTTAAAACTAGAGATTGGTGGAGTAATTTAAAAGATTATGCCCCCTCTTGATTCTCATCAACTTCCAGTGCATAAAGAAGAACTCATGCTCATCCAAAGAACAAATCATTAATTCCAAGTTAAATTCTTAAGAGGGTGAACCAATCCCACAAAATCAACATGCACATTTCTAATTAACTAGCAGAATTTCATTAAATCAAGGAGTTGATTGAATGACAAGTTTTCTCAAGTGCCTATTATTCATTAAAAGTATGCAATTAAAATAGGGAAGCATTTATTCCATGAATTAGTTAGTGTAGAAAGGAATCTGGGAGCTCCCTTGGGTTGGGACCACTCAAGGGAAGTATTGTGGACCCTTGCATACCTTCCCTTTCAGTCGTGCATTTCATTTCATAATCTATAAATTAGGATTACAATGACTGTAGGAATTCTGTAGTTTCTGCAATAGACTGTAGAAGTTCTACATTTGGTAGGCAGCTTTCTGTAGGACATTTTATTTCAACATTTGTTGTCACACAATTTTGCTTTCTTCATAATTTTAGGAGTAAATCAGATTTCATTTATGCTTTATAATAGATTTATTTCATGATTCTTAGATTAACTTACATTTAGGTAATTTAATTTTTAACATGGGATCTTGCTATATGAGCTTGGTCAAGCATTTTAGTTCTAAGTTTTTTTTATTAGTTACTCAGAATATAGTGTAATCAGATACCTAGACTTGGTGTGTGAATGATAAGGTAGATCGGTGGTTTTCCTCAAAAGGTGTTTCCTTAAAACGCAGTGAGGAATTTTCTGAAACTAGTCCATGAACCATTGCCAAAGGAATAGATGCATAGCCAGATGATGGGATCCATGTCCCTAGCAACCTATAGATCATAGATTAAATTTCCCTTTCATTTTTACCAAACAGTTCTTCTTTACTCATTTTGCTTGATTAGATTAGACTTCTTTCCATATTTAAATTAGATTTCATTTCTTGTTTGTTAGATTAAATTTTTTATGTTGTTAGAAAATATTTTCACTTTTACTTCTAACAAATTATTCCTTTGCAACTACATATATAGTGTACGATTACTCTTAAGTTTGTAAGAAATCTCGGGTTGATAATTTAAGTAATGAGTTGAGGGATTTAGTTTTATAGCTGCAATTCATTGGCCTGTCACATATATTTAACTGGTGGTTTAACTAAAGCATTGATTGAGGCATACATTGTTACTTCCTTTATAACTGAAACTTTAACAATTATAAATTATTGTGGGATGTCCTATCGTCAAAGGTGCAAATAAATATATAATACATATGGATTTCATATGTTATAATGTGTTGTCCCTTCTCTTAAATAAGTTGATTTAGCTTGTTTAGAGAAAGTAATATCCATTCTCTTTAGGAAAGTAAATATGTTCATGGAAGATACAAAAATAATATTGGTGTTGAAAAATAATTATAACAAGGTTAATGGAGGAATACTAGATGTACATTGTTATAAGAAAAGTATCACTTTGTATAGATATGAGAAAACTATACCTATGAGTCTACAAGGCTAATAGCAAGTCTTTGTAACACTTATTATTTCACACTTGAAAGGTAAATATGGTATGTTTAGGAGTATTGGGATCATATAAGGTAATGTACATAGGAGTTTACTAGGTGGAGGATGTAGTTTCATAATAAGATAGCCATAACTACTATGTGTTGGAAAGCTTCTAAAGGAAATTTAATAGGATTTATCCTATCATGATAAGATAAATATATTGTATAAACCAGTGCTAATTATGAAAGACTACAAGTGTTTAATAAACTACTCCCCTTATGCTTGAATAGTTAGAGAATAATTAATGTGTAAACTTTATGTTAGTTCATTTAATGTAGTGAAAGTATTACACTTATGAAAGGTGGAATGTATCCTTGATTATGATGTTAAGTATTTTTTTTAGGTTAATATGTTCCCTAAGTGTATCACTATTGTATTTTGTAAGGAGGAAGTATTATATTTCTAAGGATTGAGTGGCTTGTAAATTAGTAGTCAATAATGCATGAAGTTGGCTAAATCTAACAAGTTAGGGATTTAAATGGTAAACCAAGTAGATTACCAAGGTTGTATCTATAGTCTCTTCTAGTTACAATGCTTACATGCTATTGTTCGGTATTTCTACCCTATAGTGACGAGATGGACACTATCAACTGGGCGGGGTTGACAGGTAAACACATTGATTATACTGCATTTGGTTACTGCAAAAGAAATAGATTGGGATCGAAGGACATACATTGTTTCGATGTTTGATCCTAGATTTCGCTTGGTCTTTCACTTGATCTCCCACTCGAGCTTCTGCTTGATGAAACTGCAATACAATAGATACCTTCCTCAGCATATCTTGACCATATAACATATGATGAAATAATTACAAAGTAATCTAACATCAACTATAATCAAGAATTAAAATAGACATGCAATCCAATAGATATCATATTTGGGACAGGAAGGGTGTTTGGACCTTTTATTGTCAAAGAAACATGAAATCAATACAATATACTTGACGTGTAGAGATGTTTCTGTAACTGGATCCTGGGCTCCTTCTCTTCACTCTGACTTGGAACTTTCCTCTAGCTTAACAAGACTTTAAGCCTTCTCTCAAGATTCTTTCTTGTGTTTTCTAAGTATTGTGATTAACCCCTCTCATGGATCCTCCTTGTATTTATGGGACAAGGTAGGCAGTTTAGATCGAGAGGTGGTTGGATTAGGAGGTTGGGGAAGTTGCAGAACCAACTTCAACTAATCCCAATTCGTCAAATTAATATATTTTTTATTTTATCTTAAGATGTATGCGGGTTTCATACAACAAGAGCAGTGTACAAAAAGCAACTTTTAAGCTTTACAACATGCGTTTACAACTTTTTTGGAGGTGTATGCTGGTTGCCCTTAAGAAGAGTAGGGTACAGTACGCAGGTCTTGTGTATAGAGAGGGGCGTACAGGTGGAAAAATCAGAAGAAACTTCTAAATTCTCAGGTGAGAAGTGTACTTCTGGCAACAAGTCATCTAAGGAAATCATGCTCTTCAATCCTTTGTGTCCTTTTGTGTGATGTACAAGGCAAGGTGATCACGGGATAGAGAAGTGCAGATTTGACCTATAACACATGCCATAAGAATTGTAGGATCAACGTTCATGTCTCTTATATGTCGAAATGAAAGTGAGATGGATGTACTCTAATTATTATAACAAGTACCCATTGGAACTAACATATTTGGCTGTTTGAGTGAAGTTGAAGGGAAAAAAAAAATTATACCCCATATCCCCAAAAGGCTATTGAGGCTATTGGGTTTGTTACAAGTGGTATCATAGTAGAGTAACAACACTATGGCCTAATGTACTCACATACGTGCAGGTAAGTTCTGTGCTTTGTGAACTATTATTTATTGAAATGCAAAATTGTGTGCAAAATCGGGTACTTTATCGACATGCATGGTATAGCAAATAAGGATTAAGTTGGTTAACTAGCATAATTTATTGTTCATAGAAAACATAGATTGATGTTATGATCGATAACTAAAATAAGTAAACTTTTTATACTTAATGAAATACACGATGGCATGAGTCATGCAAGAAAGATGATTAATAGGTGTATTTGATTGTTCATCGTAATTATACAGAAAGAGTTACTCCAGTAATGATTGGGTAGGTCTATGCTTAGTAACTATAATTAATTACAAGTCAACTTTATGGTAATGGTTTTTTTTCCTTAAATTTTATGAAGAACTGTAGTAAGCTTAAAGCATCTAATAGAAATGAAGTTTGAACAATTGAGAGAGTGAATAATGTGTTTTTCAATGTACATGTTTTAAGCCAAGAGTATGAGACAACAATAAGATAGACATGTGTTATTGATTATATAATGTTATAGGAACTATTTAGAAATGCATGGAGAGTCTTGAAGTTCTAATAAATGGCATGCAACCAAGATTAAATGCATTTATGATATAGTGAGATGTAATTATAATCCACTTTGACATGCATAGACAAATGTATGTATATAATAATTTGCATGATTCCAAGTCAGTAATGTGGATATGTGTTACCTAGCCTTATGTTCACAAGAAAAGAAGAGTAAGATTTATGCATAACAATGCTAGTCTAAATTTGAATTTGATAAAGTTGAAAAGGATAAATGGCATGGTTGATTCCTTTCATGTGATTAAAGAAGCAATGATAAGCACAAGACCTCATGTATTGTGTATTCAAAACTTGATAACAGAACATTTTAAGACTTGTGCTTGATATGCTAGAAGCATTGGACAAACAATGTTGAACATAACAAAAAGTATATGATGTGTAAGTAACTAATTAATACAGATGTGTAGTTACGACAATATATTGTATATTGATACCCATTGATTTCAATGAGATTATGTTGACATCATTTGTTGCATCTGGATGGTGCATTATGTAGAACATTGATCTTTAAATGTATCAAGGTAGAAATATTTTAATATATTTTACGACTTACTTTAAATTAGTTGTCAAAGTGATAACTTGTTGCAAGTATTTGTGAGTGTGAACTATAGGTACACATGATTGCAAGAATATTTGATAAGGTGAAGTGAATATAGTGGAAAAGTAAGAGTAAAATCCTCGATGGAATGAGGTAACTCTTAGTATGACAATGATTCAAAGTTGTTTTTTAAAGATAGCAGGATGTTATTAAATTTTTTTATCATATGATAGTCAATTGCACTCAAATGGTTTATGCCAAGTATATACTCCATAAGAGAAATAATAGAAAACGATACTGATAGCTTTGAAATTTCCAGGCGCAAGGGCAGTCGGAAAGACCTTCTTGCTTAACAATAACACATGACACTTACACAAACTTGGTGTAAACAGGATGCCAGAAGCTGGCTTCTATTACTTCAATCGAATATACGATTACAATGCAAAATGCAAGAAATGTAAACAGCTAAAACTACTCGTCCTTATCCTGATACAATATAAAGAAGTAAATGTGTGTTCTCTCTATGTGTGATCATCTCCTCCTCTCAATATTCTGTTGAATTCTATAAAGAATGAGCGATGAGTGACGAGCAACCCCTCCTAGATCTCCCTTTGGAACTAACTCCCCCTCTCTCTGCCTGTGCACTTGATCCAGATCTTGGGGGTTGAGACCCGGAAGACTTGAATGCCGAGAGAGGAGGAGAAGAGATAGCTTCAAAACTGAAATGAACAATGAACCAACTGTGAGAAAGACAAAGTAGTGAGATCTGGGCTATGAATAGCATAGATGGACAAACATAGAATAAATATGCCACATGGAGGGGTGAGGCTCAAAGAGGGTTCTTTGAGCCTCACCTCTCAAACTATACTAAGAAAGACACTCAGAACCAATACCCCAATAATAACTCAATAAAATAAGAGAAATGTAGGATAGAAACCAAATGAGTAACTTGTTATTATGAGAAGGCTTGATAGGCCTTTATATAGCATTATTACAATGTGTCTTGATGCCATACCATGGGCCAGAACTATGTGCTACCAAATACCATGGATATGAGAGGGCGGCCTCTCCATTTAATGCCTATATGATAAATGGGAGAGGGTGGCCTCCCAATTTAATGCTTGTATGGCTTATACATCCGAATTTAGACCATATTCCCCCTAAAATTCGGATCATTCCTCGCCCCTTAGAAAATGATGGTCCCCATCATTTCATGCTAAAAAGAGACCCATGATTACAATGTGCTAGTTGCCAATGAAGAGAAAGGTTTTGTATGGTTGACCCATAACCGTGGATTTGTGGTTGACCCATAACCGTTTACATTATTTTTTTTTTTTTTAAGAAAAGCCAAAAAAAAGAAATAAAAAAAGGAATAATCATGACATTGGGGGTTTTGAACATCCTTCTGCAAGTTTATTCATAACTTCTATTGCAAATGATGAATCCAAATCTGTTGAAGACCCATTTGAGCTACTGAATATATCTTTTCGTTAGTATATAGTACATGTTCTGAGGTGGTTCATGGAGTGAGAAAAAGTAGGCCGATTTTGAAGGATGTGCAACCACGCTAATTACAGACATGTGCTGCTTCAAACAACGATATCTCATAAACCAGACAATGAAATGAGATTCTGCGAAATACCCATTTTAGCTTACGGAAAGATATTTCCAATGACCTATGGCATACCTTCTGAAACATCCTTTAGAGACTGTGGAACTTGTTAAAATTTGACTTTACGTGCGGCCGCAATGTGTAAAAACATGTGCTACTTCAAGCCAGCATATCTCACAAACTGAGAAACGAAATGAAAATCCATAAGATACCCATTTGAGATAACGGAAAATTATTCGAAATGAGATATGATAGACCCTCTAAAACATCCTGTAGAGTCTAGAAAGTCTCTTTAAATTTTGTTAAAAATGTTGCAAACCAATGGATGTAGTGGATCCATGTATGGACGTAGCAGATCCAAATCCATGTATGGATGTAGTGAATCCATATCCATGTGTGGATGTAGTAGATCCAAATCCATGTATGGACTTAGTGAATCCATGTATGGATGTAGCGGATCCAGATCCATGTATAGATGTAGTGAATCTAGATCCATGTATGGATGTAGTAGATCTAGATCCATGTATGGCCCAACAAATGGATTCCGATCGTACCAAAAGGAAGTTGGTGATTGCTGTAAATATTTGAAACCTGTAGAATGCTTAAAACCCTAGTTCTGATGGAGAGCATACCTGCTCTGATACCACTGATTCAGATCTTGGGGGCTGAGACCCGAAAGACTTGAATGTCGAGAGAGGAGGAGAAGAGATAGCTTCAAAACTGAAACGAACAATGAACCAGCTGTGAGAAAGACAAAGTAGTCAAATCTGGGCTATGAATAGCATAGATGGAAAAACATAGAATAAATATGCCACATGGAGGGGTGAGGATCAAAGAGGGTTCTCTGAGCCTCACCTATCAAACTATACTAATAAAGATAGTAAGAACCAATACCCCAATAATAACTCAATAAAATAAGAGAAATGTAGGATAGAAACCAAATAAGTAACTTGCTATTATGGGAAGGCTTACTAGGCCTTTATATAGCATTATTACAATGTGTCTTAAGGCCATACCATGGGAAAAAACTATGTGCTACCAAATACCATGGATATGAGAGGGTGGCCTCTCCATTTAATGCCTATATGATAAATGGGAGAGGGTGGCCTCTCCATTTAATGCTTGTATGGCTTGTACATCTGAATTTAGACCATATGCCCCCTAAAATTCGGATCATTCCTCCCCTCTTAGAAAATGATGGTCCCCATCATTTCATGCTAAAAAGAGACCCATGATTACAATGTGCTAGTTTCCAATGAAGAGAAAGGTTTTGTGTGGTTGACCCATAACCGTGGATTTGTGGTTGACCCATAACCATTTATATTATTTTTATTTTTTTTAAGAAAAGCCAAAAAAAAGAAAAAAAAAGGAATAATCATGACTTTGGCGGTTTTGAACATCCTTCTGCAAATTTATTCATAACTTCTGCTGCAGGTGATGAATCCAATTCTGTTGAAGAGCCATTTGAGCTACTGAATATATATTTCCGTCAGTATATGGTACATGTTCTGAGGTGGTTCATGGAGTGAGAAAAAGTAGGCCAAATTTGAAGGACGTGCAGCCACACTAATTGCAGACATGTGCTGCTTCAAACAACGATATCTCATAAAACAGACAATGAAATGAGATTCTGCGAAATACCCATTTTAGCTCACGGAAGGAGATTTCCAATGAACTATGGTAGACCTTCTGAAACATCCTGTAGAGACTGTGGAACTTGTTCAAAGTTGACTTTATGTGCGGCCGCAATGTGTAAAAACATGTGCTACTTCAAACAAGCATATCTCACAAACTGAGAAACGAAATGAAAATCCATAAGATAACCATTTGAGATGACGGAAAATTATTCAAAATGAGATATGATAGACCCTCTAAAACATCCCGTAGAGTCTAGAAAGTCTCTTTAAATTTTGTTAAAAATTTTGTAAACTAATGGATGTAGTGGATCCATGTATGGATGTAGCAGATCCAAATCCATGTATGGATGTAGTGAATCCATATCCATGTGTGGATGTAGTAGATCCAAATCCATGTATGGATGTAGTGAATCCATGTATAGATGTAGCGGATCCAGATCCATGTATGGATGTAGTGAATCTAGATCCATGTATGAATGTAGTAGATCTAGATCCATGTATGGCCCAACAAATGGATTCCGATCGTACCAAAAGGAAGTTGGTGATTGCTGCAAATATTTGAAACCTGTAGAATGCTTGAAACCCTAGTTCCGATGGAGAGCATACATGCTTTGATACCACTGATCCAGATCTTGGGGGCTGAGACCCGGAAGACTTGAATGTCGAGAGAGGAGGAGAAGAGATAGCTTCAAAACTGAAACGAACAATGAACCAGTTGTGAGAAAGACAAAGTAGTCAGATCTGGGCTATGAATAGCATAGATGGAAAAACATAGAATAAATATGCCACATGGAGGGGTGAGGCTCAAAGAGGGTTCTATGAGCCTCACCTCTCAAACTATACTAAGAAAGACACTCAGAACCAATACCCCAATAATAAATCAATAAAATAAGAGAAATGTAGGATAGAAACCAAATGAGTAACTTGCTATTATGGGAAGGCTTACTAGGCCTTTACATAACATTATTACAATGTGTCTTAAGGCTATACCATGGCAAAAACTATGTGCTACCAAATACCATGGATATGAGAGGGTGGCCTCTCCATTTAATGCCTATATGATAAATGGGAGAGGTTGGCCTCTCCATTTAATTCTTTTATGGCTTATACATCCGAATTTAGACCATATGCCCTCTAAAATTTGGATCAGCACTGGTCTTCTACCCTGCTACTGCTGCTCCCGAGGTCTACTCCATTCCCCGAGACACTCTTCTTCTATCTGCCGAATACTCCAGATCCTGTAGACCTACAGTTGTCAGTGCCCTATGTCCGTTTTTCACAACCTCTACCCATGGTGACATCTGTCCTAATCCCAACGACCTTGTTAACTTCTCATAACTTCCTTAGCAACCTCGAATGACTACCAAGTACTTTGCATTGAATTCAGAGCTTCTATGACTCTGCTACAGTAGTCGGTCCCATCCCTAGCCTCGACCATACTATTTTCATTCATCCTTCAACTTTACCTGTCAGCTTCAATTAACTTCCATGACTTTTCAGTCCACCTTAACCTGTCAGTGTCGTGATTCCACAAAATGTTGATCCTCGACGCCTTCGCTGCAACCCTGTCGTTTGTCAATTTTAGACACGTCGGCTGTCGACCTTTCCATCTGTTGACTCACCTCAACATATTCTGCTCGACTTATTGAATTTGAAATCCAATATTCCTTTCGCACCAGTGGTGGTTGAAAATCCCCTTGGTATACTTCGCATGTCGATCATCTTCGACTATTTCACCTAGGCCCCAATGCTCCTCCATCAGAATCCCCAGGTGAAAAATAACTCGACTGCTCCATCAATCTCCTATATTCTTCTTCAGAAATCCATGTCGCCTCCTACAACTCATCATCCTTCCATCGCACGAAGTATTCTTTCTTTCGCGAACTGCACATATGCCCAACTTCACGTTCGTCGAGTACTTCAGTGATTTCCTTTTTATGATGATCTGGAATCTTCACTATCCAGTCGATGTTCGACACTTCCGCACTTATGTTGGTTGAACCTTCTTCAAAATTGTACAGATATGAGACATTGAACGTAGGTGAAATGCTCAAGTCCTTCGGTAGCTCCAGCACATAAGCACTATCTGAAATCTTTCTCATTATATTACAGGGTCCAATCTTCTTCAGCTTCAACTTATTATATGTTCATGTCAAAAATATCTCCATCCGCAAGTGTGCATACACTAAGTCTCCTTCATTGAATGAATATAGCCTCTTCTTCCAATCGTCTCTCAACTTATATGCCGCGTTGCTCTTTTTTGTGTGCTTTTGCACATCTTCATGCACTTCTTTCATATGCTCTTCGAATGATTATGCATCCGTACTTTTCTAGATTTCTATCGGTAACTCGATCAAATCCACCACTCCATGTGGGATTCGTCCTTGAAAAATATGGAATGAGCTCAAACCCATCGACCGATTCACATAATTGTTGTACGCGAAATCTTCTTGCGCCAACATGTTCTCCCACTCCTTGGGTCTGTCGACTATCAAATAGCTTAGAAGGTTTCACAAACTTTTGTTCACCACCTCGATCTCTCCATCTATTTGCGGATGATATGTCGAGATGAACTGCAACCTCGTGTCCAGTTTCTTCCATAGGGTTCTCCATAAATGACCCATAAACTTGGTATCTTTGTCTGATGTTATACTCTTTGGAAACCCATGCAATCTGACTATATCCTTGAATAATAGTACAACAATGCTTTCATCACTTGTCTGCCAACATGGAATAAAGTGTGCCATCTTTGAAAATATGTTGACTACAAGATAGATTGAGTCATTACCTTTTTGAGTCTTCAAAAATCCTAGCACAAAATCCATGCTCAGGTGCTCCCATGGGATATTTGGTACTGGTAATGGTGTATACAACCCCATATTATGACTTCTTCCTTTTTCCAACTAGAAAAATTGACAATGTCGTACCCTTACCAACATCTGTCGTCATTCCTGGCCAATAATACTTTTCTTCGACCAATGCCTTGGTCTTGTCGATGCCAAAATGACCTGCTAATACTGTTGTGCATTTTTTGGATTAGGTTCTCTCTTACGGATCCTCTGGGAATACACAATTGTTTTCCTTTGAAGAGGTATCCCTCTTGGATAAAATAATCCAAGTATGGAGTTTTGTTGACACTCCATGATTCGCTCTCACTTTCCATGCTTCAGAAAATCCTCATCGATCTCATACTCTGACTTCACCGATTCTATTCATTTTCCCTCAACTGTCATCGTGTTCAGCAGTGCAAATATTCGACTCAGCGCATTGGAAACCTTGTTTGACTTTCCTGACTTATGTCGCAACATGAAGGTATATCCCTGCAGGAACTTGACCCACTTCATGTGTCACTTATTCAACTTTGACTGAGTATTCAAGTACCTCAGTGCTTGGTTATCTATGTACAACAAAAATTCCTTGGGAAACAAATAATGCCTCCAGTTCTTCAACACTTGGACAATAGCATAGAACTCCTAGTCATAGACTGAAAATTTCTGCTTCACATCATCCAACTTCTCGCTGAAGAATGCAATTGGTCAGCCCTCCTAGCTCAACACTACTCCAACTGCCATTCCACTCACATTGCAATCGAATTGGAAAAGTTTGTTGAAATATGGGAATGCTAACACTAGGCTCTCAGTGACCTTTTCCTTCAACTTGTCAAAATCTCTCTGGGCAGCTTGCATCCACTTAAACTCCCCTTTCTTCATGCACTTTGTCAAAGGTGCACGTATCTGACTGAATCCTTTGATGAAATTCCTGTAGAAACTAGCAAGTCCATGGAAACTTCGCACTCCAGTCACAATTGTCGGTTCTTGTCAATCCAATATTTCCTTCACCTTCTCTAGGTCCATCACTAACCCTTTACCAAGATTACAAATCCCAAGTATACCAGCTCCTCCTTCATGAAGAAACACTTTTGCAGATTTACCATCAGCTTGTCTTCCTGCAACTTCTGCAATACTTGTCGAATGTGCTCCAAGTGTTCAACCTTGGTTCGACTAAATATCAGGATGTCGTCTAGGTACACTACGACGAACTTTCCCAATAATGGATTTAGTACCTCATTCATCAACCACATGAACATACTGGGTGCATTAGTCAATCCAAATGGCATGACTAACCACTCATACATCCATTCTTTCGTCTTGAATGTTGTCTCCCATTTATCTCCTTTTCTAACCCAAATCCGATGATAACTGCTCTTCAGGTCGATTTTCGTGAAGTACTTCCCTTCACTCAAGCAATTGATCAAGTTGTCCATTATCAACAATGAAAACAGATACTTGATCGTGATCTTATTAATAGATCTGGAGTTTGTACACATCCTCCATTCTCCACCCTTGTTCAGCGCTAATATTGTTGGTACCACGCAAGGGATCAGACTCTCTCTGATCAATCATCTATCCAACAACTCCTGGACCTATCGATTAAGTTCCTAACCCTCTACTAGAGTAATTCTATGTGGTTCCTTGTTTGGAAAACTTGATCCTGGAATCAAGTCGATATGATGGGATATGCTTCTCATCGGTGGCAATCCCATCGGTGCTTTGTCGACTACTATGCTCTTGAACTCGTCAAGCATATTTTTTACTTCAACTGGAATCCTCTCCATTGTCAACCTCTCAACACATGGCCATTTTAGAATGATGGTGAAATATCCCGACTGCTTCCCCTCCTTTGCGAGTAATTCCTTGGCTGAACACATCTGCACTTGCTTCTCCCAATAGTTTCTCTCACCCTGCTTGGAGTTAGCTTGGTCCTCCTGCTTCAGCTTTCGAGTCCTCCGTGTGCCATTTTTCCACACACTAACTGTGTTGGCTCGAACATCATAGATCATATTATGATCATATTTCCATGGTATCCCTAACAACAGATGACATGCGTCCATTGGGATTACGTTGCACAGTACGCTGTCTTCAAGCTTCCCAACCTTAAATTTTACCAAGCACTGTCTGGTTACCTTGACATGATGTCCTTTCTGCAACCAAGATATCTTGTATGGGTGTGAGTGCTATCTACATCTCAGACCCAACTTGTCGATGACCTCTCTCGATAAAATATTCTTCATACTGCCACCATCAACTATGGTCTTGAAATACCACTCACCAATCAACACTATGGCTCGAAAAATAGCCTTTTACTATGCTAGATATTTCTCATCGAGTAGGTTGTCCTGAACCAACATTCTCCTAGCCATCATGGTTCGATCTTTTCTTTTCCCATCCTCACTGATGTTGGATGTTGACTCCACCCTCTTGTTGAAATGATGATCTCTTCGACGTTTGGGTTTCGACTCGTCTACAGTGTGTAGGTTCTCTCGGCATTCATATGCCTTGTGTCTGACTCCTCGACACTTATATCAAAACACAGTTGGTCTGTCAGCTCCTTTTCTTTCAGCTGGACCACTTCGACCGTACACACCTCGACCATGAGTCTCTCGACCATCACGTCGATTTTCTTGTTCTTTATCTCTATTCGATTTCCCCTCTGTACGTCCGTTTTCTTCAACGGCTTCTCTCCTGGTTCCGCTACTTTGGCCTTTCGCGAAAACATTCTCGCACCTCGACCAGTCATCCTGCCTTTGGTTGATGCAGATTTCCTCAACAGTTTCTCTTATTCCTTCACAGCTACCTGGTAGGCTTCACCGACCAATTTGAACCTCGATAGGCTCAATGCGTCCTGTATGGCATACTTCAAGTCGTTCACATATCTTGCGACAACTTATTGTCCTTCATCGGTTTGTCCCGACCTTATCGATAATCTATAGAACTCTTCTGTGTACTCTTTCACGGTCATCTCTTTTTGTCGAAAGTTATGCAACTTCCAGAACAAGGAAATCACATAGTCACCTGGAAAGAACTTCCCCTTCAGTTTGGAGACCATCCTGTCCCAAGACTTGATCTTTCCTTTCCTTTCTTTACTCTGTTAGCCTACACATTGTCCCACCATAATGAGGCATGACCCTTCAACCTCAAACATGTATTTTTAACCCGTTTAGGATACTCAATTTGCTCTATTTCGAATTATTTCTCCATCTCTTAGAACGAGTCTATCAAGTCTTCTGGATCCAGACTTTGTGAGTAGGTATGTACATCCATCTTTGCCCGACCTCTCATCTCTATCAGAATCTTGATGATTTTATCTTCTCGTTCTTCTCCTGCTGCTTCATGTGCTTCCACTTCTTCGACTTCCTTGTCGTTGTGGTCTAATGAATCAATAATGCAATCACGCCTTTGTCTTTCTTTGATTGTTGCGACTTCACTAGTCAAACTTCGCATTATTTGCATGCACTTGTCGAACATTTCATGATCAACTGTGACTGCAACGTAACAAGCTCTTTGTCCAACTCCTCGGACATTAATGCCTCCGTGAGCCATTTTCAACTGTAGCTAAAAATCCCACTCATCCAATCGCAACCATACTTTCACAAGTCGTGCACAACTCTACCCAACCATAGCTGGATTTGTTCACACTAATCACTGGGTTCTCTTCTAGATATGATATTAACTGGATCTTTTCGGTTCTGATACCAACTGGTGCAAGGGCGGTTGATAGGACCTTCTTGCTTAACAATAACACACAACATATGATGCTCACATAGACTTGGAGTAAACAGGATGCCAGAAGTTGGCTTTTATTACTTCAATCCAATATAGGATTACAATGTGGAATGCAATAAATGTAAACAGCTAAAACTATTCAGCCTTAGCATGACACAATATATAGAAGTAAATGTGTTTTATCTCTGTGTGTGACCCTCTCCTCTCAGTATTCTGTTGAATGATAGAACGAATGAGCGATGAGTGACAAGTGATCCCTCCTAGCTCTCCCACTGGAACTAACTCCCCCTCTCTATGCTTGGGCAATAGTCTTCTACCATGCTGTTGATGCTCATGTTGGTCCCATAGATGTTCTAAGGCTGTATTTAGAACTGTGCATGGGAATTAACAATATCTTCTGAAATTTTTATTGAATTAAATCACAGCTGACAGAAAATGGTGTGGAATTTCAATCTTGAAATATAAATGGGAGTATTTCAATGTGCCAGAAATCAGACTTTGAGTAGCAAATCGAAAATGAAATGGCATAAGATAAAGATACTGCAGAAAGTAGATCTTTATACTATGTTTAAAGAATGACGTGTTGAGCCTAGGAGAGGAATTCAACATACTTAACAAAATGAACACAGAACCGCCACTGAATAATACGAGGATATCACCTCCATACTAATTAGCATGAACACTTCAATTACTAACCATCTTAGAAGAAATACATTTAAGTAATTGCACTCATATTAAACTTAGAACATATCTATGAATCATACATACATTGAAGAGATGAATAACAGGAGAAGAAACTAACTGAACACATTAAAACTTTGAATCCATAAAATCTCCAAGATATGGCAATGATATTCTTCTTTCTGTATTGATCAAACTATCAAATATTAGAAGTAATACTTCTTACAAAAGAGAGTCGACTCTTTGGCTACTTCCTATTTGGCTATGTATAGCATTCATATTCTCTACAATAGAAATTGTTACAATCAGTTACAACTCAACAAATTTAAGTTTTTTCTGTTTGTACTCCCTAATAGAGTTTGTTACAATATCAATCATATGGAGCACTACTAGTTATCCTATGATTGTGAGACAGGACCACTTTGCTAGCAAAGTAGTATGTCTAGTTGGTCAAAATTTCTCATCACCTTAATACATACAGGTATTATCGATGTAACTTATTTAAGAGATATTAAGAGCCTTTTAAACATTCACTAGACCACCTACAACCTCATGGATACGTAGATGTGACCACCCTGCTGAAGAATGTTGTTTTGCAGACCTCTATTATCTATCTCTTCTACCCCATCCAAGTCCTTTTCTCTCAGACCTTGTTTTCGATGGGGCAAAAGTTCACCTCTATTGCCGAGCTGTTGAACAGAACCTGATGCTGGCATTGCTTCGCTCAAACTGCTCAGGTGCTACCGCTTCATCATTTGATCATCCTTTGCTCAGACCAGTGTATCCCCTCCTTCTGTACTTCTGCATCCAAAAGGTCCATCTCTTTTTTAACCACTGCAATAGCTGAACTCTCTTTAGACATATTGGGTGAGACCTCGGGCTTCTCCCGCCTGATTTCCTATGAGTGTGTGTCTACAGGATGTTCATGGACACTGGTCATTCGAATCCTCAGTGCTCCTAGCAAGCCTCCACTTGAGATGAAATGCACCATTGAGAACACCTATCTTTTAGCTTGAATTAATCACTTCTGACCAATCTGCACATCTCAAGTTTTTTGCTCCGGATTGGGGATGCTTAGGAGCTTTGAAATACAAAATATGCCAATTCGAAGAGTAGTTATAGAGATGTTTGAATGATCCTTGATGAATGCGCATGTTCCAGCGTAATAATTACATGTCTACGCTTTCGGGCTTTGCGTGTTCAGAGTAGACTGCAACTTGTACGATGATGGTGATAGTAATAAGTACTTGGAGGCGCTACTTCAAAGTGACAGTGGAGGATGACAAGACAAAAAACTATTAGTGATTTTTAGGACCTTCAGAAAGTGGTTTAGGAAACTCGCTTCAATCCCCCCTGAATGATCTTGGGACTACCACATGGAAGTAGTGGTTTTATCTTAGGGGAGGACTGGACATGATAAACCTCGTGAAGCTATTCCACCCTGACGCTAGGATGATTGTTGATCTTCTACCAGGATGCCTTGAGATCAGTGCCTAAAAAGATGCAACTTTTAAGAATGGGCCTTGCTCCATGCCCGACTTCCCTTTCTGATGCTAGGCGCTTCATAAAACTGCCATGGTGGTTATAGTGGATTCAAGGTCCCCGAAAAGCAGTCTTGGGAAACTGCCTCCAGGCCCCTGAATAACTAAGAAACGGACATGCGTCCACAGTGACTTTTTTTCCCTAGGTGGGTTGGGCCAGGACAAACACGAAGTGCTCATGGGTCCTGACTACGTCCTTATAAGTCCAGTCTTTGCCGACTGATACTCTGAGCTTCTACTGTGCCATCCTTGTTACATTGTAATCTTCCACCCTATGAGCATCAACATTATTTGGCCTGTAGGATCCATTTCAGTGACTCAGATCCACTTATATCCTTCAGAAACTATTTTTCCCTATTTTTATTCCTACCCTCATGTTGCATCATTATAGCATGCGTACCTACAAGTTGCATTACTATAGCATGCGGGTATCAAGTAAAATGGTAAAAATCACTAATTTACTACTTTTTACTCCCAAAAAGCGGTCATTGGGTGACTTTTGGCTCTCCATCTTCCTGAGTAAGGCCTCGATGTCTCCTTTCACCTTCCTTTGAGAGGACTATATATTGAGCACATATGGCTTATGGATGGGAGGAGAAGGGAATAACAAGAGAACTCTGGCGGATTTTTCCCCTATCTTGAGTCTACACTCATTGATCCTTGTAGTTGTGAACCCTTTATGTTCACCTTCCAAACTCCTATCTAGTTTGAGTTTTCCATTCATGGAGGATTGAAGTGGTAGAGGAACAAGTGGATTGATCCAGATCTTGGTTCAGATTGGTTGCTGGAAAGAGGTCGTATCACTTTGTACTTCTTCTTGTTAATTAATAGAAATACTCATATTCTCATCCATCATGTTGTAAATGTTGTTTATTATACATTGGGTTACATTTGCTTGTGATATTATGGATCACTGTTATTGATAATGTTAATTTCATTTATATAGTATATGTACTTGTTGGATATCGGTTGTCAAGACTAATTTGCAGATTTCAAGTGCATGGATTGAAAGCTCCAACAGGGATCTACATCAAACGTTTGGATCGAGGTTGGTTACATTTCTCCATTATCTTAACATTTTCATTTATAATAGCATTGTTTTGAGAATTGAGTTGATTTCTAGTAGTCATCTGTCTGTTGTGGTATTCCCAAGCCATAGTGAGTTTTCTCCAACACAGAAATGGCGACTCCGATGGGGAAAACATCCATGTTTGGGAAATTTTTTGAGCATTAGTCCTCAATTAGAGTTGTTGTTTATCGAAGCTCTATGTCACTGATTGGCCGTTAAGATACACCATAGAAAACTTGCTTTTTCTAATCCTTTCGACTCTTTATTTTCCCATTTGCCTTTCCTCACCCGCGGGCTAGCTTAGCTCAACTCGTATACCTGCCTCTGTTTACTCTACTGCTCGCAGGTACCTGCAGGTATTCCTTTGACAGTAGCGTACAACTCTGGCTTTTGTTGGTTTATGGCTATTGGTTGTTGTTGGGTTGTCTTTGGTTGTTCCTGAGTCTTTGTTGGCCTCTTTCTTGATTGTTTCATGCCTTGGTTGTGACCAAAACTCTTCGTTTATCTTGATTGAGCCTTCTTGGTTTTTTACCAATCTTTGGATTTAGCCTCTTGGTTTTTTCCTTTTGAACTCTTTCCTTCGGCTGAGTCTTACTGCTTAGGATCTGCTGGGTTGTCTTAGTGATCTTCTCGGCACTTCAGTGACTGAATAGTAGGATTTTTCTTGCATTTTTTTATTCCATCTATATTGAAAAAATACAAAAATATACATCTAGATTTTTGCATTTTCCTTCTTGTTTATAAGCGAAAATACAAAAATATTTTACTTTCATGTATTGCATATTGCATTGAGTGCTTGTTGCCTTCATTTAGGTTCTTCTTGTGCATCGAAAAGATAAAAGATTGCATCTTTATTTCGGAATTGTTGGTTAATTTTGCATATTAGTGACATTGTTTTATTGGATAGATGAGTCTAGGATTGGATGATTTTGCATACTATTGAGTCTACACATCACTAGTTTTACGATCATATCCCTTGAGTAACCACATCCACTAAAATTAACGCTTAATCTTAAAATTGATTAGACTGATTTTATTTATAGGGTACACCAACTAGCATAGGTTTAGAGTCTTGGAATAGATCATTATGACTTAACAATCCAAGACTACTAGATGAAACATTAGGTGTCTGACCAGGGAGTGGAGGAATCCATGGTATAGATCGGTGTTTTCAGGAAGCTCTACTCAAGCCAAAGTTAAGCACGAGGTCACGGGAGGTTGGTTGAGGAGATATCCCTCTGATACTGGCTAAACGTGGGAGATATATCCAGGATTTGTTCGTATCTGGGGGTGCCAAAGGTTCATCCTCTTGTGCTTCGGGCTTAGCTACCCTGCCCATACGACGAGTCCCACCTACGACTGTCCCTCTGAGCATTAGTTATATTGCGGTGACCATAGTTTCCTTACATAGGTATCGCACAGGGTACTTGCAGTGGTTATGTTGTTTGTGTCGTGAGTCAGATAGGGATTGGACAACACAATTGTGTTTGTGTAGTGGAATTGACCCTGTACACGCAGTGAAGCCTGGGTGTCTCTATAACTAATTCTGTCAACCTCCAGCTATATTTTGGGAGTCTCAAGCCTCTCCTAGGCAAGACATATCGCCTCTAGTGCCGGGAGCTCATTTAGCCACTTTGTTTGTCTGCTATTAGTTGTAGTTTCTCTAGGTGTGTGCTTTTGATTTACTATTTTTTATCGATCGTTGGCCTTTAGGTGACGTTTTGATTATATATTCTCTTGAAAGATATCGTGGCATGGAGCCCTACTCTCTGTCGGTCCCATCGGTTGGCTGGTTTAAAGCCAGTCGAGGTTTCACGTCGTGTTGCTAGAGGACACTAGAGAGCTCCCTTTGAGTCTTTGTATTCTTACAACACTTACGTCCAAGACATTATGACTGCTACACATTCCGATACTGAGGAAAACATTTTAGTTCCATCGGGTGAAGTTTAACACACTTCTGATCCCCATACCCCTCGTGAGGAATGGGGAGGTGATCCACCTGAGACTTAACCTGGTTCTATTTGGACTAATCCACTTGAACGAGATCTGTTTGATCCTTCGAATCCAGATAATTATCTTTACAGAATGCCCAACTTACTCGAGGATGAAGAACAGGGCGATCCTTTTGTTCCTTCGTTCCCACGTAGTTATAGACACAGAATGCCTAAGTTACATGACGACACTAGTCCTACGATCAACCCCACAACACTCTGTTTTGGTATGCCTAGTCATAGTACTGTTGAACCTTCTACTATGTTTGGTAGTCACGCTGGCACCAGTCATGGTGTTAGCCATACTATACCCACTGGGGGCACTACGTTGTCCACTCACGCACATAGTATGGGGACTAGTCATGTTCCTCCTAACCATGCTAATGTTGGAAGAAGACCACATCCTCGGATTGCCCAACCTAATAGGAATGTTGTTCGGAACTTGACTCACCATCCACCACCTAACACGCATGTCGCTACTCATCAACCTAGGATCACTTTTACGGATGTTAATGCTCCTCCCAACCATGGGGGTGGACATATACTGCACACTTTTGCGTCCACTATCGCCACTAGTAATGCTAATGTAGGGGGTGGGAATATCGCCTATCCACATGGACATCACGCCACCATCCCTGCTACTAGTCACACCAATGTTGGGGTCAGGAACACTTCTCATACTTATGGTCATCACATGACTGATCAAGCTAATCCTAATGCTGGGCGTGGGAATATACCATACCATTATGGTCATTACAATATGGTTCCTGCTATGAATAGTACATATATGCCCCATACTCATGGTGGCAACCCTTACTACAACACAATCGGTGCTGGCCACCAGTACAACCCACCACCCCAATATGGTACCCAAAACACACATATACCTGCTTACTCTCAAATGGGTTAGGCAGGAGGAGGTTATCAATCCTATGGCGATGGGAAAGCTTATGGTCCGTCAAGTCCTTATCATCAGCAATTTAATCCTCATGGTCAAGCTTTTGGTCCATCTTATAACATGGTTCCATTTAACAAACCTTTTATGGGAGCTTATAATCTAGCTTTCCAGCTGCAGCTCCCGTTCCTTGCACGCTTGAATCTCCCAGATATTTCGAATGTCACGTCCCCTCCCATTATACTAGTGCAATGGAGAGGATCGTGATCCCAAACCGGGCATCTAGCCCCATGTACTTATGAAGTAAGCATGCAAGGCATATGAGGATGCATAAGAATTTGTTTATACACAGCAGAAGTAATTTCAGTTACTCATTCATTTTACATTCAAGATATTCATCCATTATACAATTGAAAGATAGCACAAGAGGATACTTATCTTAATGAAGTAGTCCCAAGCAACTAGCTACGCTTCTGCAACGTTCAACCCAACCGTAGGCCAGTGTGCTCCTTAATCTCTTAGCACCACTGCCACCCCCCGAGCTGAGCATGATCTCCACAAGGAACTAGGGAACAACAGGGTCTCACATAACCATAGATACACCAGAATCAACCATACCAACCAGCAGTTGGGTTTCTAAGGCTGCTAGGAGAGGGATGCATATAACAGCAAAAGTGTAAGTGCTGGGCATGAGAAAAACATTTCAACAGTGGAATGCACGAGATGGGGTTTCTTGAGCTTCAGAAAAACGTGGGTAGACTCAAAACGAATTGGAAAACTGGGTAAATTCGACTGGGAGAGCAAACCATTCCAGAAAAATGCCCCAAGGGCAAAAACGACCTCTCCCTCAGCCCAAAATCGCGTCCCTCCTTTCCCAGCTACTGCACAATACCAAAAACGGGTTCCTGGACAGGGAAAAACGCAAAGGTTATGGTGAAAACGTGAGGATCAACTCCAGTAGGCTCAGTCTCCGTGAGAGGAATAATTCCATGGGTGAAGAATGGCTTTGGGCCAATTTCGTGGGGGTTTTCTTGCCCAGCAAGCCAAAACTCGATTTCCCAGGTTGTTGTCTTGCCCATACACGAAAATTGATAGCCATACCTCTCCCATTCCAAGGCATGAATTGTCTCAACCAATTCTTGGAAGAATTAAATGATTGGGTGCATGAGACCAAATGGGTAGTTGAGAGTTCATGGGTTTCCTCAATGAGATGGCTTAACACCATGGCTCAAGGGTTTGGTTATTTTCCCTCCCTATTCCTTGTAAAGATCATGCCCCCATCTCTTTGTTGCATTGCGTAGCTGGTTGTGGGTTTTTCATTAAAATTGCATATTTACATGATGTCCGATTTTACATTGTGCACCGCTAGCACAAGAACTCTATGCATCTATTCTAATTTCCGATACATAGAACGATAATCAATGGCGGGGCCTTGGCCTTGAGCTCCTCACCATGACTAAATAACAATATTTATATCATTTACAATTTAATTCAAAGGGGGTCAAAATGGGGACATGACATCGAAGCTCACGAATGATCCAGTGTGTCATGACCCTAGTTGGCCCCCGGTTCCTACCAAGCTTCCTTCGGACATTCCAAAGTTTGAAGGGAAAGGAGGTGATGATCCGGGCGATCATGTCACAATGTTTCACCTTTGGTGCTCCTCCAACTCTTTGAATCATGATTCGATTAGATTATGACTATTTCAATGCACCCTCATGGGGTAAACCGCGAAGTGGTATGTTGAGTTGCATAGGAACACCTATAGGGTATTCAACGAGATTTCTTTGGTTTTCTTAGACCATTTCCAGTTGCCGGTTCATTATGATACTGGTACTGAGTTGTTGTCCACCTTCTGTCAAAATAAGGCCACACATATTTCTGACCACATTCAAGAGTGGCATCGACGGAAGAGATTAGTGTAAAATCTAACTCACAGTAGACCCTAGCTACTATGGATTTCTCACTAATGAAAAGATTGCAACACATTTACAAGAATAGGCATAAATATGTAAAATGAAGAACAATAACACATGAAATGGTTGAATAATGTAAATATTATTAATAGTCCAACCTCAAAATAGGTTAAGAACCTCCTTTTATACAAATCTGGAACAATTCAAATCCATCTGGAGTGTTCACACTGATCTAGCTTAGAAATAGCTCAAACCCCCCTAGGTTGACCAAAATAACCCAAACCATCCCAAAATGGTTCGAAATTGCTATGTGAATGTTGGGAATGACTGGATAGGCCCATGTGACCTCACACATGTGGAGAATCTAGTTGGTTAGAGGTTAGGCAGCTAGAATTGGCTAAAAATGGGCAAAGGAGGCAAGTTTGTCCACATTCTGAGCATGTGCGCCCTTGGTCAAAGAGAATCCCACAAAAAAAGGAGTAAGAGATCCCTAGGCATGTAGGAAGCAATAAATGATTGGGAGGGTGCACCCAACAGCTAGTTTGACTTGGAACAATGCTCAGTTTTGTCCACATTGCCAACCGGTTCAAGCTAAATGACCATTTACTCACTAACCAACTTGGGGATGCAATTATTAAGCTGTTTGGTACTAATTAACCATATTTTGATAAATGATTAATGTACATAGGTGTAATAATGTTCTAACACCCCCCCTTAAGCTAGACTTAGTGAAATATCAAAAATAAGGCCTTGGCAACTAGGCTCAAGTCACCTTTAACATCATAAAAATTTATTTGTCCATGTAACCAAGGTAAGGAGTAAAACCACATGGGAAATAAAACATCCCCTCTAAAATGGACATGTGTCATGTATCAGAATACACCAATCATCACCATGCATCACTCACCCCAAGCAAAGATATGAGGTAAGTGAAGGTCTTCTCGGTAAAACACTTGGTGAAAATATCAGTAGTTTGCTCACTTGAAGGGAAATACTGCAATGCTATGGTCCATTCATGCACCAAACCCCGAATGTAATGCATGTGTATCTCTATGTTCTTGGTCCTTTTCCTCTGAACAGGATTAGTAGAAATCTTGAATGTACTTTGATTATCACACGAAAGAATACTAGGTGAATAAAAAACAATCCCGAAATCTGCAAGAATACCTTGCAACCAGAAACATTGTGTGGCTGCATTTACTGCTCCCCTGTACTCGGCCTCAGCTGAAGATAACGAAATAGTAATTTTTTTCTTGCTTGACCAGCAAATAGGTCCATGTGCAAGCATAAAAACATAATCAAAAGTTGATTTCCAATCAATACAATCACCAGCCAAATCAGAATCAGTAAATCCTACTAGTTCAAGAGATGAACCAGTAGCATAATGGATACCAAAGTGCTTATTACCCTGAACATAATGGAGGATCCTCTTGGCTGCCTTCCAATGAACCTCATGAGGTTCTTGCATGTGCCTAGCAACAGCCCCAACAACATATGAAAAATCTGGTCTAGAATGAGTAAGATATAGCAAGCTTCCAACAAGCTACCTATACAACGAGCTGTCAACTAGTGGAGAAGAACCCCACTCATTTAGCTTAACTCTAGATAGGAATGGAAACTTTGCTGGTCTACATTCAGCCATCTTAAATTTCTGCAGCAAATCTGAAGCATACCTTGCTTGAGTGATAGAAATTCCATTCACAGTTTGCTCAATTTCCAAGCCTAGAAATTGTCTCAACAAGCCTAGGTCGGTCATTGCAAATGCACTGTGTAATGAAGCTTTTAAAGCCCAATTCTTTGGTGTTGCTACCTGTTATCAAAATATCATCTACATACAGTACTATGATCAATATCAAATCACCATTCTGCTACATATACACATTTGGATTAGACTTACACCCCTCAAACCCCAAGGATAGTAGAAAATTGTCTGTTTTTGCATACCATGCTCTAGGAGCTTGCTTGAGCCCATAGAGTGACTTGTTCAACCTGAAAAAAAGTGTATGATCAGAAATAAAAACTTTAGTCTGCTGCATATATATCTCCTCATTCAGATCCCCATGAAGAAAGGAACTTTTTACATCCATGTGATGAACCTCCCATCGCTTGGAAGCCCCAATGGCCAAAACTAGTCTTATGGAGTCCATCTTTGCCACCGGTGCAAATGTTTCTGTATAGTCCACTCCTTAGACCTGAGAGTAACCCTTAGCCACCAACCTAGCCTTATACTTCATATCAGAGCCATCAGATCCAAATTTGGTTCTATAAACCCATTTTCATTGCACTAGTTTCCTCTTGGGAGGAAGAGGGACCAAATCCCAAGTTTTGTTCTCATGGAGTGAGTTCATTTATTCTTGCATGCCTAATTGACACCTAGGGTCTGTAGATGATTCTGAATATGAATTTGGATTAGATCCAACCATCAAATAAAATGCCTCACTCAGATCAGAATTATCACATGCAAAGTAATTGTGAAATTGAGATCTACTTTTCCTAGCATTTTGGGGATCACCCATAAGCTCTCCAGTAGCTTGTATTGTTTTCTCTGCCCACTTGGGCCTTGAGGGAGGGACATGATCAAATTCCATATCAACATCATCTTCAAAAACATCAGATTCATAAATATCAAAAGAAGAACCACTACTTACTTCATCATCAAGAAGATGATATGTGCATTCCCCATCACCTTGTTCACTAGCTTGTAAAAACTCTTCTTCTTCAAATTCGACACTTCTTTCGATGAAATTTTTGAGAGTGGATGGATCAAAGAGCTTGTACCCCTTGTCATCCTCCACATACCCAACCATGATTGACTCCTTGCGTTGGGGCTGCAAGTCCTTTCTCTTCTCCGGTGGAATTCTAGCCCAAGCCCTTAAGCCAAAAATTCTGAAATGTGAAACATTGGGTTTGTGGCCCATCCATGCTTCGAATGGAGTAATTCCTTGCAATGCTTTGTGTGGTTCTCTGTTCTGAACATATGCTGAACAATTCATAGCTTAATCCCACAATTTAGGAGACAAATCCTTTGCTTGCATCATGCAAGTTGCCATCTCTTTCAGTGCTCTATTTTTGTGCTTTGCAACACCATTTTGTTGTGGTGTGTAGGGCACTGAGTGTTGCATCTGAATGCCATGCTCTTGACAGAGCTGTTGCAGATTCTTATTGACATACTCCTTGCCATTATCAGTCCTCGAAACCTTCATGGCCTTCCCACTGAATTTCTCAACCATGCTCTTGAAAATTTTGAAACATTCAAAGACTTCATATTTTTGCTTAAGGAAAAATAACCAGCAGTACCTTGAGTAGCCATTTATGAAGGTGAGCACATATTTGCTGCAGCCATAGGAGGGAGTGGGGAGTGGACCTATCATATCATAATGTACTATCCCAAGTGGCTGATCAGCCCTCCTTGCCTTCCCTTTGTCATACTTCTTTTCAGGATGCTTCCCAACCATGCAAACCTTGCATGTTCCATTGGAAAAACTGATGGTTGGAAGCCCTTCTACCATCTCTTCTTTGCTCAAAGCTTGAAGATATCTGTAGTTTAGGTGACCATACCTCTGATTCCATAGCTTGCTAGTCTCATTCCCATGTGACAGAAGTGCACTTGGTGAAGAGAACTCTAGAAAGTAGGAGAACTTATACATCTTCGTATCATGGTTTGCAACACCCATTGTAACAATTTTTCCGGTGGAAATTTATGATATCTCCACATCATTCTTTGTGAAGACAACTTTCTTTTCTACTCCAGTATGTGTCATTTGATATATAGAGAGCAAGTTTGCTGCAAGATTTGGTACATACAACACATTGGAGAAGAACCCATTCTCCATAGAGATTTTCCCAATGCCATGAGCAGGGATTTCTGAGTCATCTCCAATGCGAATGAAGGGACCACTGTAAGGTGCAAGATTAGAGAACGAATCTCTTGAAGAAGCCATGTGCCTTGAGGCACCTGAATCAATGATGAATAAGGATGACTGAGATGTACAAGCCACCAAAGCATGGCAGCTCTCCTTGTCTTAAAAAACGCTCTCCTTCTTCTTGGAACTTTCAGGAAGAGGAATATTGTTTTTTTGTAGGAGATGGGTCATCATGTCTATGGTTTTCTTCATGCATGAACTCTCTGGGTGAAAACCCCTTTGATAGTAGCTACATTTTGTCTTCTTAGCATTCTTTCCCTTGTTCTTTGTAGGATTCGAAACCCTATCAGTGGATTTGGGCCTCTCATCCTTCTTCTTCTTCTCTTGAAGTTTCGCCCCCCTTGGTTTTTGCTTGCCTCTTCCATTTTTTGAATCTCCACCTACAAGAACTTGGTCATTTTGCTTGATGGTGCCCATCAAGACCAGCTTGTCTTGCTCTTGAGTTAGCATATCCATGAAATCAGCCAAAGGTGGCATCTTCCAACCTCTAACTATGAGCCTTGTGGAGTTGAAGGAAGACATAAAAAATGAGTATTCAGAACCCAGTTTGGAGAGAATGGACAACACCAATTGTTCTTCTTTCTTCTCTATGCCACATTGTCGAATCTGCAAGACCAAGATCTTGAACTTGGTGAAGAAGTCTTGGATGGAATCGAAATTCCTTGGGCTTAGTGAAACAAGCTCATGTTTGAGCTGGTGGCCTCTCATCTCATCAGTCTTTCCAAACAAGGACTCAAGCTTTAGTGTAGCTAGGGTTTTACCCCTAGCTTGTGCAAATGAGCACCTACTAAGGAGAAAGGACTCCTTAGTAGCAGTTCAGTAAATGTAAATTAAAATGCTAAAACAGAAATGTAAATTACTCTAAACATGTGCATGAAACAGAAAAACAAGATGTAAATAATGGCTTTTGTACTAATTTTTACCTCCAATGTGAAGGTTGGTGAAGCTCTTGCAATGGTCCAAGAGGGTTGCTCCAAGCTCCAACTTGCTCCTTCTCTTTCTCCAAATGGTGGGAATGGGCCAAAAGGGGCTCTCAAGGTGAAAGTAGCGCAAGGGTGAGATAGGGTTTCAAGAGAGATTTTGACAGAGTAAGGGTATACTTGATTGTGGATATGGAATAAGGGGTCTCCGTCACCTATTTATAGTTTTTTGGTGGTGGAGTGCTGACCCATGGTTTTGGGAACCATATGGTTTAGGTCAGTTGTCTAGGGTTTTTTCCTCCTTTTCCTCATTATTTTATATTTTTTATTCCCTTTTTAGAGGAATTTTGCTATTTTAGAGGAATTTTGGATATTTTTGGAGGAAAAAGGGGTTTTTTAGCCTTTTTGAGGCTTTTTTGATGGTTTTGTGGCCTTTTGGAGGCTTTTTAGTGAGATTTTTAGGGTTTTTAAGGGAAATATGGTAGGAAAATGGACAAATGAGCCATGTAATGGGGTAGATGAGGTAGTGAACACTTTTTGGGTGTTAACAGATTGCCCCCTGATGTGTGAGGGCAGGAGCTCATCGTATGGCCGATGGACATCATAAGTCATATATGGTTTTCCTGGGGTATGGAGAAGAGAAGAAACAAACTGAAGCCCAGAACAACGATCCCGAACAAACTGCAAGAACTAAAAGTACATAACCTCAATAATGGGTGAGGAACCATCTGATCATATGGACGAGGCGGGCATTCCCATGCTCGTATCAGCATATAACAACAATGGGGTCCAAAATATGGGGACCTGAAATATACATAACCTCAAATACTGAATGAGGAAGAATCTCAATATATGGACGAGGCGGGCATACCCATGCTCGTATCAAGATACATAAAAAGAACTGTGAGGCTTGAAAAGAGGGACCTGTAATATACATAGAGAACCACTGTGTACATCATAAGGGTCCAGAGGGGACACAAATATGGGACATACTGCTAGGCTGAAGAACTGATACATTGGAATGATGACAATGCTACTGAATGTGGTACCAAAGGAACTGATAAGCTGCTGGATCAGAGTGACAAGGGGTACACTCGCAATGGTACACTGAACTGGAACTAATCTGGGACTGAACTGGGTGCTCAAGGAAGCATGTAACTGGATGGCTTCCGAATACAATCACCAACGCAGCCCGGACATCCATGGGAACATATAACTGGGTGTTCCGAAGTGCCTCACCAATGTGCTAGAGTCGAGGGAAATCCAGGGTCTTCGACAAATAATGGTAGGGATGTAAATCCTGCGTGATTCTCAATGATGCGATCAAGGTGTTGAAGTCGAGCATGTGAGAAACAACCATTCGGAGAGGCAATGATGACTCCTCTCAAAATGGTCCATAGGCACTCACCAAAAATGGTGATGGGTCCAAGGCGCAGGGACCTCTGGGTCTATCCTCTGGAATAGAGGGGTTGTCGTCGACAGAGGGAGACCTGCAACTATCAAGGCAATGATGTTTCCTTGACAGGAGCGCGAGGCAGAGAATGGAAATTTGATAGTACTGATGGAAGGACTGACAAATTGGGGGGAATAACTGGGCAAGTAGAGTGGGTGGACTCAAACTTCCTTTGTTCAGAGTATGATAACGGGGATGATCGGGCAGCATATGAAACTGACTGATGGGAAAGGGATCATAGTTGTATTGGATCTGGGAGGGGGACTGGGCTGAGGGAGACTCAAGCTGGGGTAAAATGGCAGGAGAATGTAGAATACTCTGAACAAAGGCGACCTGATTGGGGGTGCTGCTGAGATGATCGATCAGAGTGCCAAGAGGCACGGGGGGGGGGGGGGGGGACTTCTTCATGGGTTAAGGAACTAGAAGAAGTGTGTGTAAAACGGTACTGTCGTGTGGATTTATACGATCCCAGGACAGTTCATGCTCATGGTTGCTTTCAATTTTAGAGAGTCTGAAAGCAAATAAGAAGACTCCAGGGGGTTGCTTTTTCGTGTGTTAGTCTCCAAGGCCCAAAGAAGCATAAAAGGATGCAATGAAGAAGTCTTCTAGCCGGTGTGACTAGAGTATTCCTTTTTCGTAATTAGTCTACCAGGTCTGGAAAAGGGGTAAACTTATACCAGATAGACGCCCTTTCAGGTACTTTAACGAGCATGAAAGGAAGCAAGATTGCTCGACGATCTTTTCATTGTTTTAGGAGTCAGAAAAGAGCTTAACGGAAACTCCCTAAGTGCCTTTTTCGTAAAGGACTTGTCTGGCCCGAAAAAGGGATAAAATTATACCGAACAAAAGGAATGGCCAGGCAAGGAGGAAGTGTTCAATCAAGGAACATTTATGATGACCAGGAACGAGGGTGGAGGGGAACACTGATGGGCCTACTTGCGGGGTAATGAAATGGTGGCAAAATAACAAAACATTTGCAGTATGACAGGAGTAGATGGCTCATGTAAAAGTGTGGAACAATCCGATGGCGGTCAATGTAGTGTGCAGACCGAGGCAGCAAGATGTCGGGACACAATGTTGAAATTGTACCAGGTGATAGCGAGAAATTATCTCAAGCATCATCACGAGCTCGGAAAAATGAATCCGGCGATATAAAGAGTGTCAAACATGGATAACGGCCAATGTGGCACACAAACCGAGATGACGGGGGGTGTTTTGGAAAAAGACCCAAAAAATCTGGGGGTGAGTGTGAGAAATGATCTCAAGCATCATCACCGGCTCGGAAAAATGAATCCGATGATATAAAATATGCGAAAAATAGAGAACGGTCGATGTGGCATGCAAACTGAGGTGACTAGTGGCATCTAAAAAAATGTGTAAAACATGACGGGGACAAAATAATGCAATGAGGTGACCATTAGGACGGTTTCGTCATGCTGATTTCAGTGGTGGAAACGGTTCGAAAAACGGACTCCGTATGGGTTCATAATGGCCAAAACAAGAAAATGTCAATGGACTATAAATAGTGATTGGGTCCAACATGACAAGTGGCAGTTGTACTATTTGACTTTGACTAGTGCTCAGAGTGGACCAGAGGTGAGGTGGCATTTCTGTACAATCTGACCAGCCGATTTCAGATCCTGGAGATACAGGTATTCCGTCAAACTCATACCTGCACGTTTTTTGGGTTCGGGGGGTGGGTAGTGGGTCCCAGGGCTGATTTGTATGGTCCACGTGGGGTGGACCGCGGGTTTTTTAGGGGGAGCCGTGGTCAGAGACCGTGGGTTCCACGGCGAATGACGCGTGTGGAGACCACGGGGTCCGATGTGGAACACATGGGTTGGGACCGCTTGTTCCGAGGCTGAACACGCGGTTCGGTACTGCGTGTTCGGGACTGACAGTCGTGGTTTTGGACCGCGACTCTGGGTCAAGCAGCCGCGGTCGGAAACCACGGCAAGGGGGCCTAAAGCCTCATTTTGGAGTGAGTTGTTAGGACTTCCCAGGGGAGGGGGGGGGGCAAGGTTTATGTCTTTGACATGAGTCTGATGAGTTTTCCTTACGTGTTTGACAGGATGCTGCAGGTTCTGTGGAGAGAGCGGGAGATTCCAGATGAGATCGTCACCGTCATCCGAGGGGAGCGCCATGTGCAATCGGTGCTGGGACTATGCGGACTACTAAAGCTCGCCCAGGTACCCATGATGCGGTCAGCAGTGTTGCTGATGAACCGACTGATTAGTTTCTGGGAGCCGGACATACAGGCCTTCAGAGTGCAAGGTGAGAGGGTGGACCTCACCCTGATAGATGTATACTTCCTGACGGGGTTGCCCTGTCTGGGTAGGGTGGTAGACACGCAGCCGTGGACATAGATATGGAGGACATGCTGGAGCAGTACTGTGGTCCAAAGGATAGGGTGCATAGGAATGCACTTCTGGTTAGAGACCTACAGGAGCCAGCAGTATAGGCCATGGCGGCATGCATGGTTCGCATCTTGGGGTCCCAGTCACCGGAGAAGGTGTCTTGGGGCCAGATGCAGTTGGTGGAGCATGTACTAGATGGGGTGTATTATGCGTGGGGCCAGATGTACCTTACCTGCGTTCAGCGGCAGCTAACAACAGCGAAGGAATATGGCAAGGGGTTTTTCTATGGTTCTTTCTTGTGTGCATTTTTTATGGAGAGGGTGCCCACACTACGGTCGCGGGTGCCGATCAGAGCAGGAGGTTTGAGGGAGCCACGGATGGTGCGGTGGGGCGAGATGATGCACCGCCGTGGTGGCGGCAATGTGGGTAGATACTTTACGCAGGATTTGTACCTGTAGTGGCTCCATATACCATTGACACTGGATGACTACCCGTATAGGGACATGGACTACACCGGAGACCTAGAGGCGCCACGGGCACCAGGACAGGCATGGGGACCCGATGGTACGTATGTTTTTGCTTGCATGTTATGGATGTCAAGTTTTACATATGATAGTTGATTGATATATTGTTACTGACCAATGGGTGATCTGCAGATGTGGGCCTGAGGCCGCCGCCAGGGCATGTGGCACGGAGGGGGATTGTGGCCGTTCCATCTCTACCTGGGCGGGGGGAGGTGCGTCGTCGAGATGCGGAGGGGATGCTAGAGTCCGTACAGGAACTACTAGACCATTTGCTGGTTGGGGTGACCGACGAGGGGTGGCAGGACGTCGATCCAGACATGGTTCAGGATTGCATGAGGGCACCCCGAGAGTTCAGATCCATTGCGATCCAGGTGGCTATCTTGGTGGACAGGGCACGGGCACAGGAGCCGGTAGGGGATGAGGACTTGCTGGAGGAGGAGCGAGGGGAGGACTCAGAGGCAGCCGATGCAGGTAGTGATGCAGGGTATGACTCTCATTAGGGAGTGCAGGGGAGTCCCCCCGATTTTTGTAGCTATGGCATGTATTTTATGAGGCTTTAGGGATGTATAGACATTTTTTGTATAGCTGAGTATAGGGGTACTCAGGACATGTATAGCCCTGTGACATGTATTTTTTGATATATATATATATGCACGTGGATGCACCTTTTTGTGATATTGTTTTAGTTGTACGCACGTGGATGCGCTTTATGATGTGTGATATGTTTGTGTTGCACGTGGATGCAAGTAGTCTAGGATGTTGGGCACATGGATGCCCCTTGTGTAGTTTATGCGATGTGACATGATGTATGTATGAGTAGGCACGTGGATGCCCCTATGGATACAAATGTGGTTTATGGTTTATGTACATGGATGCAAATGTTGATGCAATGCAGTCTTTTTGGGTTTTTATATATTGGTATGAGATGCTATGAGCTGATGATGCATGATGGAGGTGTTACATGGTGTGATTGATATGTCAATCTAGGATGTTGTTGGCCATTTGGTCCGCGACACTATTTTGAGCTCTTGGGACATGGGTGAATGTTATGGATTCAAACTATCGGCTGAGTTGTTTTGTGCGCAGGAATTTTCTAAAGAGGCAGGGATCACGCACCTGGTAGCAGTTGTTGAGCTGGGAGACAAGCAGCTGGGAGTCGAGGAACACATGAAGGTGACGTATGCCCAACTGGAGGGCGGCAGTCAGGAGACCGGTCACGGTATCATACTTCGCCTGGTTGTTGGTAGCAGTGCCTATGCAGATTCCATCAAGGTGAATCATTTCATGGGAAGGGGAATATAGGACCCACGCTGCAGAAGCCAGGTTGGGAAACCAGCAGCTTGCTCCATCGGCGAAGCCAGTGTAATAAGGTGGAAAATGGTCCATCTGTGGTCATGCAAAAATGAAGAATGTAAGATCGTGGTAAAAAGGGTGAAAAACAAAAAAGAGAGCAAACTGTACAATGCGGACCTTTGAGGCCGTAAGTTATTTAGGGATAAAAGCGTTTAAGATACAACCCATTACGAGGGTTGCGCAAAGGGTGACCTTCGGAGTCAGCTAAAATGTATGCCCCCTTGCCAAGACAAGTCTGCATGATGTAAGGGCCTTGCCACATGGATTCGAACTTCCCTTTGCTGGTTTTGTCATGGGCTTGGTCATAGGAGAGGACAAGGTCCCCTTCGTGGAAAGTTCGAGGGTGTACATGTTTGTCGTAAACAGCTTTGGAGCGGTTCTTGGCAGCTTCAATGGTCTGGAGAGCGGCACGACGGTCTTCATTGTCTTGTTCGAGGGATAGCAGACGTTGCTCAAGTGGGGAGGTATCGGGGAGAAGTTCAATGGAGATATGTAAGGCAGGTATCTGACATTCGATGGGGAGGACAGACTCTACGCCGTGAACTAAGTGAAACGGGGTAAAACCAGTGGCGGTTTTAGTGGACGTACAGTAAGCCCATAAGGCGAGGAAGAGCATGTGGTGCCAATTGGACTTATGCCGGTCAACAGTATGTTGGAGGATGGTTTTGAGAATTTTGTTGATGGCCTCTACTTGGTCCTTCCCTTGAGGGTAGTAAGCAGAGGAGAACTAATGTTCGAATTTGAGGAGGGTGGATAACTTGCACCAAACAGAATCTTCGAAGTGTGAACCATGGTCTGAGACCAACTGTTTAGGAACCCCGAATCGAGTGATAACATGGTTAAAAAAGAAACGGGTAGTTGTTTCGGTGGTACAATTGAAGGTAGGCATAGCTTCTGCCCATTTGGTGAAGTAATCAACGGCAACAATGATATACTTGTGGCCGTTGGCCGACGGGGGTCTACACTCCATGAAGTCGATGGCCCATTTACAAAAGGGACCAAGGGTGACGACTGGGTGTAACGGAGCAGGTGGTGTCCAGGCCTTGGGGGCAAAAGGTTGGCAGTTAAGGTGGTCTGATCGTTTCCGGGAACGAGCTATAAGGTCATCGAGGTAGACTAGGAAGATATGGACTAAGTCATGAAAGCAATAGGTCATGGCCCGCTGGAATGTGGCACTAGCATTTTTGAGGCCGAAAGACATGACGCGATAGGCAAAGGTGCCCCATGGGGTAGTAAATGCAGTTTTGTACTGGTCTTCCTTACGGATCTGAATTTGGTTGTATCCAGAAAAACCGTCCATGAAAGAGAGGGCTTCATGCCCCACACACGCATCGATGAGTTGGTCAATAAATGGCATGGGGAAGTTGTCTTTGGGACAAGCACGGTTTAAATCGCGAAAGTCAGTGCATACTCTAATGGTGCCTTGCTTTTTGTTAACGGGAACAGGGTTTGAAACCCATGTGGTATAGGCAATAGGATAAATAAATCCTGCCTTGCGAAGTTTCTCAATCTCAGCTTTGACAGCTGGGAGCTTTGAGGGATGATTGGGGCACTTTTTCGGACGAACGGGGGGTACATCAGGCCATGTGTCAATGTGGTGCTCTATAATGGCAGGGTCAAGACCGAGCATTTCGGTATAGGACCAGGAAAAGACATCACGAAACTCTCTGAAGAGGTGTTTGTATTCCTCAATCTCTTGCTTATTGCAGAAGGCTCCTAAAGTGATGAGTTTAGGGGCACTCCCGGGGGCAGCGATATCAATTTGGATGACAGGTGAGATGTTGGCCATGTTACCCTCCTCAAAGGCATCAAGAGCAGGAATAGGGTCCTTGAACCAGTCGACCTTGGTGGGAAGGAAGTCTTTGGATTCAACCGCAAATTGGGTAGCGGTGCTAGAGGAAGATGCTTCTGGGAGGAAATACGAACGATGGTGCATGTCATCCCAGGGATACTCCGGGGCAGTGAGTGCCTTAAGAATCTCCTCATCAGTATGGAAAGTTTGGGCTGTTAGATCGGTTGACGCAGGAATGGTAGTTGAAGAGATCATGTAAATGGTGTTGACCTCCCTGGATGGGGGTGAATCTCTTCAATGGTGGGTGGTGCCGTCTCTAGATCCAGATTGTTCATCTCATAGAGAGCTGCTCTGTAATTGGGGAGATCGGGACAGTGATGTGAGTAATGCCCGTAAATACCGCATATGGCACAGGGGTGGTTAGTGCACAGTGATTTGTCACGAGGCTTAGGGGTGGGATCTAGTTTGACAACCGGGAAACTGGGGTCATCGTCGAGCATCTGCATTTGTTCCTGTAATGCAGGTAACTGTGGACATTGATGAGTCGCATGGCCTAACTCATCACACAATGAGCATTTGGGAGGAGCATGAAACACGGGGGGGTTTTTGACTGTCTTGGGAGGTGGTACAGCAGTGTAAAGTTGGGGTCCTCTGTCCCCAGTGGGTTTGGTAGGAGGAGGGGGATTCGTGGAGGACGAAGGGGTAGAGACACCGGGGGGTGGCTGAGTGGTAGTAGCCATGGGTTGCACCGGTTGGAGGATGATGCTTGGTGTCGGCGGGGGAACGGGAGGTGAAAGATACCAGATGGGTAATCCCAAGGTTAGCCTAGGGAGGCTAAGGGTAACCATAACCGGGGCGCTTACTACTCCTGAGGGAGGGACTAGAAAGGGGATTGTATGGATAGGTGTAACACCAATGTGGCTAGGTACCAGTGGTGGTTTAGGCAACAAGGGTGGCTGATTGGTAGTTGTTTGGTTATCATTGGACAGGGTACATAAGTCAGACACTTCGGGCGTAGATGACAGGGGAGGAATGTAGTGGAAGGTGGATGTCATCGGCGGGTCTGAGTAAACGCCAGGTCCCATGGAGGAAACAAATGAGGTAGCGGCACCTTTAACAAGTTGTTCAACCATGGAGAGAACATTTTCGGGTGCAGCAGGGGCATTTGGATCATAGTAAGTAAGTTGGTCGATCTTGACCACACGTCCGTCATGGGGGAACATCATGGTACGAAAGACAGAGGAAGCTACCGCCCGCATAGCATACATGTAGCTGCGACCGAGTAAGAGGTTGTAATCAAGCTGGGTGTTGATGACCTCGATATCGATGAGGACGGTTTTACCACCTAACTGGACAGGGACATTGGCTAGGAGACCTTCGGGCTGAGCTGAACGACCGTCGTAGGCGCGTAATGCAGTGGTGGACTGCTAGAGGGTAGGGGATCCCAACTTCTGCCATATGAATGTAGACATAACGCATGTGGAGGCACCTTCATCCATGATGCACCGATAAATGACAAGATTCCGAACAGAAACAGAAACTTGGAAAGCTAAGGTGGAGGGCAGGCGTGGTTCAGACTGGTCCAAATCAAATGCCATCAAATTCGAATCATTTGGGTCAATAGCCCCAATGGAGGAGAGTAAAGTCTTGTGCTGGGAGGGGCAGTTCTTCAAGACTTCTAACGTAGACATGGTTGCGGGAGATTGGGCTAAGTCGTCTACAATGTTGTAGTTTGACGCAGCGGTGCATTGGGGTTATTGTTGATACGATGAAGTGGGAAACGAGGTGCTTTGGAAGCACCATCTATTTGAGGGGGAGGTATACGTAACGCTTGATCAGTGGGATGAGCATTAGTGGTTTTATCGACGGGAGGGGTTTCAGAGGTGGAGCCATATTGGTTCCAATGGGTCTGGAGGTTGACATCAGCGGATGACATCATCAACAAGTGGTGGGTACCTAAGTCAAACATGTGTTGATCAGGGGCGGCGTATGTGATCTGTTGTTGTTGTGGTGGCGCATTGACCTGAGGGGGAGTCAACGGTTGAGCATTCACTACGCCTTGGGTTAATAAGGGGTTTTGCAGCACCAAAGGTTGCTGCTGGGGGGGCTGGGGGTTGGGCTGCACTTGAGGAGCTGCATGGCCTTGGCGATGGGCATCATCAACCCAAAGTTGTCGAGCTCGCACCAAGTGTGGGAAAGCATGTGTGTAGTGGCCATAGACCTCGCAAATAGAACAAGGATGGTTTGTTCGCAAATTGTGGTTTTTAGCCTACTTGAGTGGGCAATCAGGGTTTTGGTTAGCGGGGGCCGCATTATTGTTGTCTGGGGGATTAGCCGGTTGACCACCTTGGTCTGTCGATTGGTTGTTCCCACGATTACGGCCCTTGCCACGGTTTTGTTGGCTCTGGTTGCGTTGGTTGTTCTGGTTTTGCTGTTGATTTTGTTGGGCGTACACTTGCCCTTGGGCAGCAGGTGGGTTTTGGGGTTGTGCAGGTGCGGGAGCAGGCTGCGGTGGATGATATGTAGGTGGAGGCTGCGCAGGTGCGGCACCTTGAGGGGGTTGCTGATATGTTTGCAGAGCAGGTTGTGGATTTGCCACAGGGGCTGCCTGTGGCGGGTAATAAGCGGGTTGGGCCTGGGAAGGCACAGGAGTTGGTGCAGCCTGCTGGTGGTAACAGGCGGGTTGGGCCTGAGAAGGCGCAGGAGCTGGTGCAGGCTGCTGGTGGTAATAGGGCTGAGGTGCGACCGGGGTGGGGTAAGCGGGGGGCGCATGACTGAAGCACTGAGGTGGACAGGTGGGTCCATGGGAATGATGGTGATGTGTCATAGGAGCATACGAGTTGGTGTCCCCAGACTGTGAGGTATCCCACGAAAGGTCGGGGCCAGGGGTAGGACGTGCTATGGAAAAGGGTTGGGGATGTGAAGAAACACGACCGATGATGCCATCTGCAGCATGGGATTCCCCCGGCGCATCGTGCTGGGAGGACTCACCGTGAGGGGCGTCAGGTATAATGGTATAGAGATAACTCGACTGGGTGTAAATGAGGTCGAATTGCTGGGCCTTAAGGATGGCCTCTTCTTCAGACTGGCGTATTTCTGATGCCACATCCTTAGAAATGACAGGGAGAAGGGACTTGAGGAACCAATCTAGGAAGATACGGTCGTCTAATTTGACCTTGCATAAGCTACGGCGTCGACTCCATTCATGAATGTGGTCTGTGATGTGGGTAGCCGTGTTTTGTCTGCAAGATAGGAGGATCTCAACGCCCGCATCATAGCGGACAGGTAACTGGAAGAACTGCAAGAAGGTCGAGGCAAGGGAAGTGAAGGAGGCATGGGTCCCGTGGGGTTGCTCGATATACCACTTGGCTGCAGAGCCAGTGAATGTGCACTGTAATAGATGGAGGTGAATAGAGTCATCCACTATGGAGTTGCAGGAACACCATAGATGGAAGGACATGATATGGTTTTGTGGGTCCTCACCTGCCTTGCCCTCGAACTTAGGGATGTCAGAGGGGAGCTTGGTGGACATGTGAGGCCACACAGGGTCATGTTGGATAGGGTCGTTGGTCAATCTGCCAGGTCAGGCAGGTTGAGGCTAGCCATGAATGGCAAACTGGAAGAAGGATGTGACATAGTAGTGGGTTGGACCAAGTTGGGGCCAATGCCCCCAAGTGGAGGGACAAGGTGTGAGATGTTTCCCCCAAGTGGGGGAACTAAGGTGGTATAGGATGGTCCTGCACCACCATGGGTAGTGTGAGCCACTGATGGAGTGGGGATAGGTATTCCAGCTGCGGGAATAGGTGCAGTGAGGGGAACGGTAGATGTGGGCCCCATTGAAGGCATACCCACAGCGGGAGTGGTAACTGGTGTAGTGGTGGATGGGCCACCAATGGTCCCTACAATGAAAGGAGTGGAAGTCACGCCAGCCATGGGGCTAGTAGGGGCAGTGTAAATGGGGTTCTCAGACTCTTCTTCAGAATCGGAGGTAAAGTAAGGGGCGTCAATATCTGGTGACGAAATCCTATGCCATTGACGAGTGGAGTCAAGTGACAAGGCTCTAGATCTATGATGAGTGGTATCAAGTGATGATGATCGAAGTCTATGACGGGTGGTGTCAAGTGAACCGTGCTATGGGGGCTCGCCCCTGAGGCGCCGAGAATGTCTCGGGGACTCAATGGTGACATATGGTGTCAAATTGTTGGGGATTATGGTGAGTGAAAAAACAGCTCAAAAAATCCTAATGCAGTCGAGTGTGCAGAAGGAGAGCTCAAAAACAAGGCACTCAGGCCAACAACCAACTCAAAACACCTACTGTAACAGCTATGCTACAATAAGTGGAGTACCAACAAAATGGTCAGAATACCAACAAGCAGCAGGTTTCCTAGAAATAAAAAATGGTGGACTCACTAGACCAAAAGGAGGTAAAGGAGCATGCAAACACCTAACTAAAAAGTATTCTGACTCAACTAGACATATCCTCTGCAAGGTGATGAAATCCAATTCAGACAATATGAATAGGAAAGCCAAGTGGCTAAGATGTCCCCCTACCGGGAGGGACATCGGGTAGTCAATCCTAGAAGAATGGTAACTGAGATACCCCGTTCATGACACGTCCAGAAAGGTGAATCTGCCATTTGGTCCTTTTACCACAATACCCCTATACAGGGATATCCTGAGAACTGCGAAAGGTAGCCCTTCAGTTACTGAATGGAGTGCGGTATTCCACTCAGGCCTCCGAAACCAGTCTCACGACTTCAACCCTCCTAGGGGAGAGGCCCTCTGGTAAACTGGTTGTGATTGTGCCAAAAAGTACTAGGGGATTTTGGTTCCCTAATTGGACAACATCTATGTCTCAAGTGTAAGTAACTGAGGGGTGTTATTGGAAGCCTATCCCCCCCATCCTACCTAACTACAAAGATTCTTTTGTGTTCCCCAAGTGGGGTTAGAATATTGGTTGAGTTAAGTAGTTTTTAAGGCTCACTTGAATTATGTGACAGAGTGTGTGCTCGTGAGGTGATGAACCCAAAATAAAAGTGCCACAAGGGGGGAAACTTTCTAATTAACAATACTGAAATTTAACATGCAAAATTTTCTGAATTAAAATACTAAAATTTTAAAAAGATTCTGTAAAGGGTACAGAAATTATGTTGCAGAAAAGGCTATAAGGAAGGATGGCTGCAGGTAGGACAGATGACTGTGCAGATGCAGAAAATATTGCAGCAAAGGGGGCTGGGTTCAAAACTGGAAAAAATGTAGAAATTAGACCACGGGTCTATGGCGAAACTGAGCAGTCGGACCTCGGGTTTAAGGGAAACAGACGTGGACAGGATGCGGGTTTTTGGCAGATAGACGCAGTCGGGACGCAGCAAAGGGGCTGAAAGCCGCAGTCAGGATGCGCGAAAAATGTCGAAAGGTGCCGGCGGGTTGCGGAAAACTGGCCGAAAGCTGCAGGTGGGACGCAGAGAATAGGTAAAACGACGCAGTCGGGTCGTGAGAAAAGGGCTGACAGACGCAGTCGGGATGCAGCAAAGGGGCTGAAAGCCGTACTCAGGACGCGGGAAAATGGCCGACAGGCACAGTCAGATTGCAGCAAACAGGCCGATTAGCCGCGGTCGGATCGCAGGTAACAGACTTGAATCTGCCGGCAGGGCGTCGAAAACAGTCTGAGAGCCGCGGTCGGGTCGTAGGTAAAGGCCTGAAAGATGCGGTCGGGACGCGACTACAGAGGGAAAAGATGTGGTTTACGGCGACCGAAAGGGACAGCCGAACAGAAAAAATATTTAAAAATCGTAACTAGAAATTCAAACCTAGGGGAGTCGCCAAAACTGTAGCTAGGGTTTTACCCCTAGCTTGTGCAAATGAGCACCTACTAAGGAGAAAGGTCTCCTTAGTAGCAGTTCAGTAAATGTAAATTAAAATGCTAAAACAGAAATGTAAATTACTCTAAACATGTGCATGAAATAGAAAAACAAGATGTAAAGAATGGCTTTTGTATTAATTTTTACCTCCAATGTGAAGGTTGGTGAAGCTCTTGCAATGGTCCAAGAGGGTTGCTCCAAGATCCAACTTGCTCCTTCTCTTTCTCCAAATGGTGGGAATAGGCCAAAAGGGGCTGTCAAGGTGAAAGTAGCTCAAGGGTGAGCTAGGGTTTCAAGAGAGATTTTGGCAGAGTAAGGGTATACTTGATTGTGGATATGGAATAAGGGGTCTCCATCACCTATTTATATTTTTTTGGTGGTGGAGTGCTGGCCCATGGTTTTGGGAACCATATGGTTTAGGTCAGCTGTATAGGGTTTTTTCCTCCTTTTCCTCATTATTTTATATTTTTTATTCCCTTTTTAGAGGGATTTTGCTATTTTAGAGGAATTTTGGATATTTTTGGAGGAAAAGGGGGTTTTTTAGCCTTTTTGAGGCTTTTTTGATGGTTTTGTGGCCTTTTGGAGGCATTTTAGGCCTTTTGGAGGCTTTTTAGTGGGATTTTTAGGGTTTTTAAGGGAAATATGGTAGGAAAATGGACAAATGAGCCATGTAATGGGGTAGATGAGGTAGTGAACACTTTTTGGGTGTTAACATTTAGCCAAACTTCATTTGGAGTAGCTAGACTTTCTATATGAAACAGGAGGTCTCTTGAAATGCTGAGACAAAGGAGGCCAAATGCCTCATCCATTTTGTTAAAAAACTTGGATTTCTCCACAGCTGAGTTTGGCTCCACCTTAGTGCCCATCGTAATTCTTTAGAGACCCTTAGATCTCAGCAAAATCACCATTTCTACCTTCCAATTGAAATAGTTGAAGGGAGTAAGCACATTTGGGTGAGATGGCTCCATTCTTCTCTTCTGCTCATGCACTTGCTGACAATGTTGATCTTCAATACCTACAAACAACTCTAAAATCACTCAGAAGGGATCTACACTAACATATTTGAACCCTTTCTGATAATGGGTGCATTCGTGAGAGCATCACACCTGAGAAGAGCCACTAGATTTATCCAATGGACTCAATGCAATGGCCTCAAGAATTCTGTGGTTTATCCACTGCTTCTTGCAAGCCACTAAAACAGTCTTGCTGGTTCAAATGGTATCTCCAAGAGCTCTGATACCATGTAAAATCTAACTCACGGTAGAACCTAGCTACTATGGATTCCTGTTGTATTCAAGCAAAGATTAAATGCATACATAGAGATATAATCAAGACACGAGAGATGAGTCAAATGCATCCAACTGTTTGTATTCATTTTGAACAATGTTATTTATACATCATATGTGTGGTTGGAGCGGTTGCACCCGCTCCAAAGGCTTCCTTAACTACACTATTACATAATAACTAATGACATTTAAGGAACCCGAAGGGTCCCCTCCAACATCTCCCCTATCTTAATATCTTTCTTCATCCCGAAGAAACATGAACAACCACAAATTGCAATTCCTTTAGTCTCTGTCAATAGTCTGGTAGTGGCCAATCGAACCTTCTCACCCCTTCTTGCCGAATTCTCTTCCACGGTCCAGGAACTTCTACGCTTCGTCACTCTGCCATTGCACCAACTCACCATCTACCTGAAAAATTTCTGAAATGACATTGAATAGATGTTGATGTGTGTCAGCACCGGGAGGCTTGATCAATTTAAGTGTTCTTTTGTCATTATTAAATGTGAAGCACTTTCTCTGTGTGGTATAGATGTCTTCTGCTTGAAATACATGGTTTTCATAGACTTTGCTGTTGTGAGGCTTCCTGCAAGTTTTGAATGTGTCGCTGCTACTCATGGTCGAAACCGACTGGTATTGGTTGACTAATGACTGACTTGAATTGACATAACTTACTTGACTCGACATGATTTACACTGGTCGGCAAGAAACTGACTCAGTTTACAACTTTTATGAATATACATGGTTCAAATAGGATTTGAACATCACTTTTTTCAATGACCCGACACTTTTTACAACATCATGGCCACTTTAACCAAAGAGTACTAAAGACATGACTCAGTATTATACGGGACTGACCATCTTTTGCTTATCAACTAAAATACAAGACAACTTTAATAATATGTCGACATTAACATTCCGACCATATTTTGACCTGGCCATTTACAATTCCGACCACTTTTATAACTAAAGTGACCCGACCATCATCTAATTTTCTGTCAGCCACATACTTTAACTTTGCATATAGTATATTAACCGATCAATCATAATTAATATCATCCAAGTTTCAACCAATTGACTAAAATTTACAACCGACTATATTTCCACATCGACGAAAAAAAGAGAATTTTACCCACACGTATAAAATATTTAACTACAATCTTAGTCTTCGCATGCTCGAACTAAGAAGCAGTTAAAAATGCTTTTCAGAGTAGAAAAGGGTCAACATTCCTCTGAACAGACTCATCGATGGGCATAACTTTGAATAGCTGAAATGATCAGTGCATTGGTCGAGACGTGATCTTTTAACTGCCGATGGATATAGAAGACTAGAACACCGGCTACTCCTAAACATATGCTCAACTTTCTGGATGATGGATGCAATAGCACTCAATAGTGTCAAAATTGGTAGTAGTTTTGGTCGACTGAGTCTCAATGAACTAAATATCTTCATTCATATCAATCGACAATCTGTCTTTAGGTGGTAGACATATATTCAACGGCGTCAGCAGACAACTTCATTGTGATATGTTCAATATGCCTTCGACATATATAATTATATTTTCGAGAGTAGTCGAGAAGGATGATCGGTCATCCATCACACAAGCAGCTACTAGAGTCGACCATCTTGATCTCTGCATGGTCTAGGAATGCTCTATGTCGGTGTATACTAAAATCATAGACTTGAATGAACTGCAAACAACTTCTAGTTGGTGCAAACTTCATGATCTTCAAGAAGAAAATGTTGGATATCATTCAATTGACAGAGGTCGTCTATATTTTCAAAATGCTCTCCCGCAGTTGAAGTCATATACATTTCATTCATAGTAGCAACACTTTTTCTTTTATACGGTTAACTAGAGAAAGCTTCTGCCAGACGACTAGACTAGTCGATAAATAGACTGATTGACTGTCAGGCATACTACCTTGGAAATAAGTTGGTGGGACATTGAAGGACTGTAGTCGATGAATTCTTGGTCGAGAGCCATCGGAGATGAATCAATGTGGCATAGCTATCGGGGAAAATGTAGGGAAATTCCATCAGTTGAACTTGAAATACGCATATGCTCGTCATTTTTTTCTCCACCAATAATTTTTTTACCCTCAGCAACCACACATTATGCACAAAGGATCGCCTTTATTGCTTCTTGTAGACTTATTGATTCCCTCATCCTCTCGTCAGGCATTTGCTGCTGTTGTCAAAGAATATTTCATCATTCCATGCTTGGTCAATGGTCATGGTGGACATCTTCATATATTTTTTTTGCAGGAGTATCAAAACATGAATAGTCTTTCTTGCAGATTTCTTCAACGAACATTGCACGATTTCCTTCAGATTCGATCACGCAGCATCATCATTTCTGAGCATTTCTTGTAGGGTTCTCTCTCCTCACGATCTCCTTCAAGTTCAAACCACTCCTCTTTTGATGCTGCTGTCACCAGCCAAAAGAGAACAAAAATGGCACCAGATTTTTTATTCAAGCAGAGAGTAAATGCATACATAGAGATATAATCAAGACACGAGAGATGAGTCAAATGCATCCAACTGTTTGTATTCATCGTGAATAATGTTATTTATACATCATATGTGTGGTTGGAGCGGTTGCACCCACTCCAATGGATTCCTTAACTACACTATTACATAATAACTAATGACATTTAAGGAACCCGAAGGGTCACCTCCAACAATTCCTCACTAGTGAAAAGATTGCAACACATTTACAAGAATAGGCATAAATATGTAAAATGAAGAACAATAACACATGGAATGGGTGAATAATGTAAATATTATTAACAGTCCAACCTCCAAATAGGTTAAGAACCTCCTTTTATACAAATCTGGAACAATTCAAATCCATTTGGAGTGTTCACACTGATCTAGCTTAGAAATAGCTCAAACCCCCCTAGGTTGACCAAAATAACCCAAACCATCCCAAACTAGTTCAAAACTGCTGTGTGAACATTGAGAATGACTGGATAGGCCCATGTGACCTCACACATGTGGAGAATCTAGTTGGTTAGAGGTTAGGCAGCTAGAATTGGCTAAAAATGGGCAAAGGAGGCAAGTTTGAACACATTCTGAGCATGTGCGCCCTTGGTTAAAGAGAATCCCACAAAACAAGGAGTAAGAGCGCCCTAGGCATACAAGAAGCAATAAATGAATGGGAGGGCACACCCAACAGCTAGTTTGACTTGGCACAATGCTCAGTTTTGTCCACATTGCCAACTGGTTCAAGCTAAATGACCATTTATTCACTAACCAACTTGGGGATGCAATTATTAAGATGTTTGGTACTAATTAACCATCTTTTGATAAATGATTAATGTACATAGGTGTAATAATGTTCTAACAATTAGTGAAATCCAACATTCCTCTAGAGTTCCTATTGGAATGGTTTCTCAAGTCTCTACTCCCATACATTGCTAAGGATGTTTTGATGTCCGGCATTGTGACTAAGGAACAAGCTATCTTGAAAGTCCAGCAGTTAGATCTACTTTATTCTCAGTCTGGCATTTTGTATGACATCATTCCTAATGCACCAAGAACAAGACATGAGCCCACGTCAGTTCCTGGACCACATGCCGATGGCATTGTGGGGTCCGCATGCACTCGCCCTATAGACTTGGTATCTGTAGCTAGGGTTTTACCCCTAGCTTGTGAAAATGAGCACCTACTAAGGAGAAAGGACTCCTTAGTAGCAGTTCAGTAAATGTAAATTAAAATGCTAAAACAAAAATATAAATTACTCTAAACATGGGCATGAAACATAAAAAGAACGAGATATAAAGAATGGCTTTTGTATTAATTTTACCTCCAATGTGAAGGTTGGTGAAGCTCTTGCAATGTCCAAGAGGGTTGCTCCAAGCTCCAACTTGCTTCTTCTCTTTCTCCAATGGTGGGAATGGGCCAAAAGGGGCTCTCAAGGTGAGAGTAGCTCAAGGGTGAGCTAGGGTTTCAAGAGAGATTTTGGTAGAGTAAGGGTATACTTGATTGTGGATATGGAATAAGGGGTCTCCATCACCTATTTATAGTTTTTTGGTGGTGGAGTGTTGGCCCATGGTTTTGGGAACCATATGGTTTAGGGCAGTTGTATAGGGTTTTTTCCTCCTTTTCCTCATTATTTTATATTTTTTATTCCCTTTTTAGAGGGATTTTGCTATTTTAGAGGAATTTTGGATATTTTTGGAGGAAAAAGGGGTTTTTTAGCCTTTTTGAGGCTTTTTTGATGGTTTTGTGGCATTTTGGAGACATTTTAGGCCTTTTGGATGCTTTTTAGTGGGATTTTCAGGGTTTTTAAGGGAAATATGGTAGGAAAATGGACAAATGAGCCATGTAATGAGGTAGATGAGGTAGTGAACACTTTTTGGGTGTTAACAGTATCTAATCAAATGCAAAATTTGTCGCTAAACCAGTCTACTCCTGGATAGGTTCACACCATGTCCACTTCCACTCCATTGTCTGATGCACACAATGTGCAATCAACGAAACTATCAGGTAACTAGCAACCTGGTGGTAAGAAAAAGGGGAGAAATAATTGTAGGGGTGGAAACAATGGAAGTAATAACAGTAGCAATTGTAATACTCCTTGTAAAGAGAATGCCAACCCTCCTTGGGAAGGCGCTAATGCTGGCGAGGATCGTAAACCTAGGCGTAAGGTGAAATTCCCTTGCAAGCTTTGTGGGGAGGATAATCTTACTCACTTATGTCCTCGAATTGAAGAATCATCGAAGCATTTGGAACAGAGCCCAACTGTGTTGAAGGATCCCCTTCCTCATCATCAAAACATGGCTTCGCATGCTCCTACCACTGGTTATGGTACTAATGAAACGGAAACATCTTCTTCCAATACTAGTGGTTATGGATGTGTGAATATGGTTCAGTTGGACGTTTGTGTTGCTACTCGTCAGCGCGATTATGGTGCACCACAACCTAATTTGGGGAGTGAGCCTCCCCCTCCTCCTAACAATTCCTTGCATATCGAGAAGTTCTCCATTATGCCATGGATACCGAAAGGTGTTCTCAAGCGCTCTATGCATAATCCCAATGCTCAAGCCGCCCAGAACTACTCCATTGTAGAAGATTTGGGCCAAACTCCATGTGCCATGTCGGCTCTTGAAGTTTTGCAAGTCTGTCCTTCTCAGAAGCATGCCCTTTTGAGTGCATTAGGAGTTCAGGATGGGGGGAATCCTAGTGTTATCAAGTTCGATACTACTAATGTCTAGCCTTGCTTACCTTACAACGTGGCTTTTCAAATCCAGGTGGTTTTCCTTCAGAGCTTTGTCAAACGTACTATTGTTGATGAAGTTGCTTCCATGTCAGTAATGTCGTTAACTTGTTGGAAAGCTCTTGTATCTCCTCCTCTATTCACGTCTAGAACTACACTCACTGCATTCGACGGTAGATATTTTATGCTGCATGGAATTATCCCTTCCCTTGTTGTCTCCTTGGGAGGTAAGTCTGTGCCTATTGAAGTCGAAGTGGTTGATGCGCCCATCGACTACAACCTTTTACGGGGTTGGAACTGGATGTACACTATGAAGGCTATCATGTCTACTGTATTTAGAGCTATCTGCTTTCCCCATGAAGGAAAGATTGTGATGATCGATCAGCTGGATTTTGTTGGCACTCCTTCTGCAGCATCCACAGGATCTGTAGTACACAAGTTTCTAATTCTCAGCTGGCAACTGGGAACATAGGTGTTGGAATGTACCCCTCATTGATGGGAACTTATAATCTTTCTACACCTATGAATTTTATTGGAACCATTACCGACAATGCGTCTCCTCCTTTGAATAATATGTTATTCTGGACCTCCTATTTAGATGATCCGTGGACTTTACCGTCCATGAGTTCCACGTTTGGAGACATTGCGCACATCGGGATGTCTATGCCTTTATCTGTAGCGAAGCTCACTTACGATCATATCCAACAAACCACTACAGATCTAGATCTCTCTTCTTCCCAGAGAGTTGAGGAAGGTCCCGTTATGCTGCTAGTTTGGGCAACCAACTCATCTTGTTCCCATGATTTCCTCGATGATAATTTACCATCTGATGAAGCTATCATGGAGTCCATGTGTGGTAGTGGGAGGCCTTGGGAATATATGCTTCATCCCTCTTATTTCCTTTCGAACCTCAAGCTCATTGAGAAAGAGGAGTTTAGGATGACTCTAGCAGAGATGGTTGGTCACCCTGTGGCTCTTTTGGAGTCGCATGATGTTTTTGCGGAGGGGAATATGGCCAATATTTCCCCAACCACTTCGATCAACGTCTCTCACACTCCCAGAAAGATAGAGAACGTTTACATCGGTGTTGATTGCACTCCTGAGGAGATCGTTATTTACATTGACTTGTTTACAGAACTCCAGGAAGCTTTCGCCTGGTCATACGAGGAGATGCCAGGAATAGACCCCCGCATTGTTGAACACAAGATTAGAACGTATCCTGATGCTAAACCAGTTCAACAATGCTTACGTGCTGTGAACCCTAGGTGTTAAGATTTAATATGCTAAGACAGAAAATAGCAGCATTACATTCCATTTCACAATAATAGCATATACAGGATCACTGAAGAAACAACAAGCACAGCATAAACACAAGAGACAGAGATTTATCCTGGGAAACCCTCATGGGGTAGAAAACCCAGCAAAGCTTCCTCAATATAGATGACCAGCAATATACAAAGATGAAACCCTGAGACATGATCTCCTCCTCCACAATAGCAGACCTCTCCTCCACAAGTGCGCTATCCTCAAGTGTGTGTGTGTGTATAATGAGGAACACACCTCCTCTATTTATACACTACTCTGATATGTATTTTACACAAGTACACGTAGGCTCGTATTTAACCAATGGGTTAAATAACCCACTACAACTGACTGGGCCGACCCCTCTAGGGTGGTATAATAACCCTTTGACCCACATAACACATACAGGGCCGACCCCCACTAGGGAAGTCTAATAACCCGAGTTACCACATTCCGACGGAGGAATAAACATCTCCGGATATACAATAAGATCTTCACAGAGGAATGAAACATCTCCGGAATAATAAAGTACAAATATAATATTCTTTGAAGTTACAATATCTCAACACTCCCCCTTAACGAGAAGGATATTATAACAACATCTGCACGAGCAAGGAGTCATCAACATCATACATTATACATCTATAAATCATTGGAAGCTTTCTCAACATCATCAGTAACTCAAGCAGTTACTGGAACATCTTCAATACTAGAACATCGACATCTTCAGTATTGAGTCTTTATCTTCTGTAGCACTTGAACAACTACAACAATATCATCATCTAGATCCTCACGATTATCGTCATCACACGATCATCAGCATCGTCATCTCATGATCATCATCATCGTCATCACACGATCATCAGCATCGTCATCTCACGATCATCAACATCGTCATCACACGATCATCAGCATCGTCATCACACGATCATTAGCATCGTCATCAATACATGTATCCATAACAATACAAGTATCCACATCATTAGTACAAGTATTCATGCCAATACAAGTATACATATCATCAATACAAGTATCCATACTGATACAAGTAATCATGTCATCAATACATGTATCCTACCGATACAAGTAACCACATCATCAATACAAGTATCCATACCGATACAAGTAACCACATCATCAATACAAGTATCCTACCGATACAAGTAACCACATCATCAATACAAGTATCCTACCGATACAAGTAACCACATCATCAATACAAGTATCCTACCGATACAAGTAACCACATCATCAATACAAGTATCCTACCGATACAAGTAACCACATCATCATTACAAGTATCCTACCAATACAAGTAACCACATCATCATTACAAGTATCCTACCGATACAAGTAACCACATCATCAATACATCTATCATCAAAAGCATGTATTCTTACTAATACATATAACATCAAAAGCATGTATAAGTAAAACTAAGTATTCTAAGTATAAGAGTCCTAAATCTAAATATTTCTAAGTATCTAGGTGTAGAGAACAGGTTACCTCATCATCGACCTTGTTGTTCGATGAGACAATCTCATCAACAGTGACCATACTACTCCCCCTTTCGAGGAGGGTCCTTTTGAACTACACCAAGCTTGTCTCGGAAGTATTCAAATTTCACCTGAAACAGAAGTTTGGTAACTTCTTCACTTTATAGTTCCTTTCTGTGTCATATCTTGTTAGTTCCCTATGTTCTTTGACTTATCATGGAACACTAGAATCTATGTCATCCTGATACAACTCTATTTATCACATAGGATCACATTTGGTTCTATCTCTAAGTCAAACAATCCTGAAGCCAAACTTCTTCACAACAAGTAGAGAAAGCAACCATATATTCCGCTTGTGCTGAGAGCCACACTAGACTGCTTCCAACTAAACCACGAGATCATGGCTAATCCCAGACAATAACATCCTCTCGATGTGTTCTTCCTGTCTGATACACTTTCTTCCCAATCAGCATCTGAGTAGTCATCTGAAGTCATGATCTCCAAGATAGCATAGATCAAAGTCTATCGTATCCTTTATGTACCTCATGACATGCTTTGCAACTATCGGGTGAACACATCTAGTTTCCACTAGATACTGACTCAAGGTGTTCACAACAAAGCATATATCTAACCTATTATATGTTAGATACATCAATGACCCAATAATTTGACTGTACAGAGTTGTATCCACTAACTCTGATGAGTCATCTCCTAACAGCTTCAAGTTGGAATCCATAAGAGTGGCCATTCCAACATATCAAGTCTTCTCAAGATTTCTCAGCATACTTTCTCAGGTTGAGAGAGATTCCTTCTGAGACTTTCCATACTTTTAGACCTAGAAAGTAATGCATCAATCTGAGATCTTTCAATTTCATTTCTACAGTCATCTATCTGTGCCATCTCTCATCAGATGGGTCTATTGAGATGAGCCTCAACATCATTCGAACTCTGTGGTGAGTTCCTTCTTGCATCCATGTCATATGTGTATAGAAGACATATTCAACCTTGTAGCAAAGGTTGAGATCCACATCACCCATGGTGATCATTAAGCTTATCAATTTATTATCGATCCTAGGTACCTATACAGAACCTGATTCACACTTCTTCTTTAATTACACCATACTTGGAGCAAACATCTTGTCATGATTCTCTTCCCCTTTCTAAGAGAATCTTCTAGCCATGAGCCTTCTATATTTTGTTTGATTTGTAAATCTTCTTGTTTGAACATCCACCACTTGTACGGTGACCTTTCCTACAAATCAAAATTAAGTACATGATTAGTAATACTTCATAATCATCAAATCATATTGACATGATAACCTATTATGCATACAGATATCATTTACATAGTGATGCAACTATTTTGACCAATACTTTGGCACAACACTTTCCCATATCCTGTATGCATACAGTGGCTATCTAGATGCCTTCCATCTCTACCAGAACATACTATCGAGAGTGTGCACAACTCTCAGCATGTCAGCAAAGAGGTTTCATTCTAGACAAGCAACAATGGAATGTTTGTCCAACTTACCAATCATATGCATATTAGTAGTATACTGTTCAATGTTCTATGAATATTTACACTCAGCATGATATATTATAGGAATACAAATATGCATACAATCTATTACAGGAAATATCATTTACTATTTCAAATAACAACTCAAATACTTATCTTTTATGTTTGTGTGGTTGCCTCCCGCTTGATCTTCTGCATGTTATCTATTATCTTAAACGAAATTTAGTAGACGCTGAGCTAAGGTACACTCATGTAGAAAAGCTGGCACTTGGGAATGTCCATGTAGTCTAGCGGTTACGACATTACATTTTGCTTCGAACAACCACAATTGTAGCTCACATCAATCCATTTCAGTTCATGGTATCACGACGCCTTATCGGGGGTAAGTATAATAAATAGATTGTAATCCTTCAGGAATTTGATCTTGATTTTGCTTCGGCAAAATCGGTGAAATCATTGGTGTTCGCTGAGCTTATGTCGAACCTTCCATGACTTGATGAGGATGTCATTCATGAAGATTCCTTTGTGGATGAACACTTATTTATTATCTCATCTGAGGACCCTTGGTATGTGGATGTCATTGTATATCTCCAAACTTTTAAGTTTCCTCCGCATTATTCATGAGATGAGCAATGACGTATGAGACATCATGCTAATGATTATACTATCATTGGTGATACTCTGTATCACCGAGGAAAGGATTCCATTCTCTGTTGTTGCTTGAATCACGAAGAAGCGGAACGAGTACTTAATGATTTCCATGCGGGGGCGTGTGGCAGTCACTTATCCGGGCTTGCTACAGCCCAGCGTATCATGCGAGCTAGTTATTTTTGGCCTACCATCTTTAAAGATTGTATTAACGCTGTGAAGAGATGTCACCCTTACTAGGTGTTTTCTTGGAACATACACTCGCATCCAGCGCCCCTCCATCCGGTCATCACTATCAGTCCCTTCACTAAGTGGGGGATAGATTTCATGGATTGCAAACTAGCTTCAGTTGGGGGGAATCACCATATTATCGTGGTCGTGGATTATTTTTCCAAGTGGGATGAGGCCATGCCTACTATAAAAGTCGATGGTGCTATTGCATCCCATTTCATGTTCAACCAAATTATCACTCGGTTCAGTATCGTGAAAGAGATTGTCACTGACCATGGCAGTCACTTTCAAAACAAGATGATGGAGGATTTGTCTCTCAAGCTTGGGTTTCACCAGGAACAGTCATCTTCCTACTATCCTCAAGCGAATGGTCAAGTTGAAGCAGTAAATAAGTCTTTGAAAACCATTCTCCAATGTACCATCCAACAAAGCAAGACCAATTGGCATATCATGTTGAATCCTGCTTTGTGGGCATGTCGAACCGCAGTTAAGACAGCCACTGGGTTCTCACCATTCCAGTTAGTTCATGGTGTGGAGTCACTTTTACCGATTGAAAGTGAAATCCCTTCGCTCAAGCTAGCCATAGAGCTCCTCCTTGATACGACAAATATTGAGCAACGTTTAGTACACCTCGAAAAACTTGACGAGAAACGTCGGGATGCCACTGTGGCCATTGATGTTAACAAGCATTGTGTCAAGGTTCAATATGATAGGTCTATCCGTCCCTAGCAGTATGCTGAAGGTGACTTGGTACTATTACCAAGATAAAGAACCCATGGGGGCAGCCAAGTTCAACCCCATGTGGCATGGTCCTTACATTGTGAGGCGTGTCCTCGAAAAAGGAGCTTATGAGTTAGAAGACTATGAGGGGATTGTCTTGAAGTAGCCTAGAAATGGGCTCTCCCTCAATCAGTATTATGCTTGAACCTCTACTTCAGGTTGATACTTTTGTACACTATTGTATAGTTACTTCTGTACATAGTTTATATTTCTTTTGGTTTTTGGGTCTGCTGATTAGCTTCCATTTGATTGACAGATGTCAGCAGAGTTTCCTATGTTCTTAGGTTTAACGGATGGTGCTAGCCGACATACGCAACAACTTGCTTCTGTTTCCTGGGTTACATTATCACCTGACCACCTAGTTGTGTCCTCGGGAGGTGCTTGTCTCGGTCCTACATCTAATAATGTGGCTGAGTATAGTGTCGTTATTGAGCTACTTCGGGATGCTATTTCACATGACATCTAGTCTTTAGAAGTCTACTTGGATTCACAACTAGTTGTGTCTCAGCTGAATGGGCACTACCGTTTATGAGACCCTACATTACTACGGAAATTCCTTAAGGTATGACTCTTGGAGAGACATTTTGTTTCAATTATGTATATTCACGTTCCAAGAAGTCTTAATTATATATCTGATGCATATGCTAACTATGTATTAGATTGGCATTTGTCACATTCATCATGAAGCTCATAAATATAAAGACATTCATACATTTGTACATACACACATATAGTAGAACCGAGAACCAAATTTATATATATATATAAATATGTCCAAAAATTGTAGTGTCATACAAAACTGGAGCCCGTAGCCCTCAAAATATACATATCGATACAAAAAATGAGACCTTGGGATATCTATTCCCTCTGGGAAGGCCTAATTGTCACCTCGACAGGATGTGTCTCATAGAAGTACTGTACTGCATTGGCTACCCATTGCAGTAGCCATAACCACTCACTAGGAACACCCACTACTTGGCATTGCATGGCCTCAAGTAGTCGGGCTACCTCTATCTGTGGTAATTAAGCAACCATCCGTGATATGTTCTGCCGCAATGTCTGAAGTGTGCGCCCTGCTGCAACATCTCCTGCCTCATCACCTCTACCCTGATGACCATGTCTCCGGAAGCCCTCGGGTCTCACTGGGCCTTTGTCTGCGAGCAAACAGTCAAAATTTAGCACTTGATACTACCACCAAAAATATTTTTTGCATTTCAACTATAATAAAAAAATCCATAAAAATTCGATAAACACAAAACCAAAAGAGTACTCATCGATGTCTCCGAAAGCTATGCCTGGTGGGAGTGGCATGTCCCAATCCTATTTGAAGTCTATCCCCGCATAGAGATATTCCTCCATAGCAATCACCTACCAGTTCCACTAGCGGAAGAACTCCTCAGTATACGGCGACGCCAGATAGCCACCACCATGTCGTGTTAAGATCTCAACACACTGGGTCAGGGCTGGATCACGGAGGCTGTGAGGAGGGACATCCACCCTCGGACTAAGCCCCGAAACCCTCTCAAAGAAGAAGTTGCATAGGATGCTACAATACCCAAATTTTTTGGCCTTCCCCTCTTTGCATTCTGTCAATTGTGTCTTCATAGACACTAGCAGAGTAGTACACCAACCGAATACCATAGGTTGCATGCATTGTGATGCATAGAACATCATTGGCCTGGATGTCTAGTGCAGAGCTTTGGATCTAGTGATCTGCACCAGGGTAGCCACAATGATCTTTGTGCTCATAACTACTATGGCGTTGATGGGCACTTGGCTTCCCACTGCTCGTGTGTTTGCGGGATAATACCACGCTATGTAGTCCTGATGTCACATACCCCAAATTTGCAAAAAAAATAATGTAATTATTTTATTGCATTCCTGAGACATTATGTTAAATTTAATGCTAAGTAGGAATTGATGACTCAGTAGAGTCACCAGAAGTTGAATGTAATTCTGAATATTTTATTATTAATAAATAAATTATGGAGACAACAGCATGGGAGAGCTGTTAAAAGAGGTTACTGGTCTAACTGCTGGAGGGAACTAGGTGGGAAGGCAAAAGACAAGTGGCAGCATCCTCAAACACTTCCTAAGTTGCAGGTGGCAACTTCCCTATATTTTGGGGTCATGATTCCCCAAGAAAGTGGAATCTGGGCAGGTGGCTCATTAATGACAGTTAACCCAACTAAGACCTAGGCAATCTTTTAAATAGTACTCAATGAACTGAGCTGGGGGTTCAATAGTTCTGGAGGGAGAATACATTCAGGTGAATGCTATTCAGGAGTCCCATTGAGGAAGTGGGAAATACAGTAAGGAAGTGGTTTGTGAGGGATGTTGCAGTAACTTGGTTCCAGTTTAGCTGTTTGGCTGAGTGAATTGTTTAGCTGCACCTAGTTCCAGCCAGGAAGACCAGAGCAAGCTCGGGGGTCCTGATAAGTGCTGTCTGGGCACTCTCCAGGAGTTGGTACGGAGGAACAGCCTCCCATTGCTGTTGTTGTCCTCAGTTTGAAACATGTTCTGCCACCCATTCCTGTCTGTATATTAAGTATAAACGATTGTAGGTTATGTTTATCTTCAGTATGTCTGAGTAGTATTTAAATTTATTATAAGTTTACAATCCCTGATTTCCAGCGGTAGATTTAATAAGAATTACTGTGTTTCAGCATTCTGTCATACTATTATTATCTTGCAGATGAAGAATTTACAATGCAAGTCATACAGTGGTAATATAACGCATGCTATACAGTAGTAATACTGTAAGTTTTAGTTAATGGTTGTAATTTTTAACCTAGTTTATTATTGTAATTATCGTTAGTATTATGATTATCTTTGCAGGATATTTATAGCTACAGATTAGGGTATGTTTGTTAGAGTATTGACCCTAGCTAAGGATTAACCTTCTTTATTTTTCAACAAAATGATTATGCAGTAAACCTTATCAGAACTGTATCATACAGATTTTATTGACAGACAAAAACTAATTATTTTAGGAACTTGGAATCAACAGCATTATTTTTAGCTCGATGTCGAGCTTAACTTATTTAGTCTTATTTTCCGTAGTCTTCATATTACCCACAGAATAGTAATCTATTCAACTGAGTTAATAGCTAAACAATATCGTGATAGGGGATGAATCCTATCACCCTAGTTCTACATTACTAATTCATTAACAGAGGAATAAACCTAATTTCTGTTTCAAAAATGTAATAACTACATAACAGTATTTTAGCTCAATTATCGAGCTCATCTATTATTTCCTTTATATCTTTTACTTGTTTTCTCAGATACTAACAGAAACATTTCAAAACAATAGATTAACTTTTTAAAAAAAATAAAAATCGTAAACATAGATTTCAACATCTAAATCAAACCACTATTGTCATTTCGGAAACAAACTCTACCATCTTAGTTTTTAAAATTTATAAATTATTATAAGACAATATTTTAGATGTTAGATTCATAATAAACGAAACAAATAAGAACGATACTCTCAGCTCATTGATGAGCTTCCTTTTACAAATCTTGCATTTGATTCTCGACTATCAACAATAGAATAACATAGCTACAATGTCAGCATGCAACTAAAAGCTCTATTATATTTTTTTTATATTAAACCCTATTATACCCAACATTTCAGTTATTTAAACTTGATCAGCTTTATGATGACTCACTCACAGCCGCAGTTCTTTTACATTTCATTATAGATTATAAAACTCAGAATTTATCCTGGTATGTATTAAAACAATCAAAGGAGTAGGAATACCATATTTCAAGTTCAATTTATAATTTCAACAACAAAACGTTGGCATGTAAACCCTACAGTATTTATACATCTAGTTCATATTTCTTGACTTTAAACAAAGTTACACAAAACAACCACTGAAATTAGAGACCACGCCTTCATCTACAGCCGTGTTGCCAATTCTTTTCATTTTGTGTTTTCTATTAATATCTATAAAACATTCCTACTACTATACATAGCTGTAGATTTAAAAGAAGATGCAGACTTTAAACAAATAGTGTACAGACAACAAATTTTACTGAGATAATTTCCATAACCCTGGGCATTAATCCACGAACTGTTAAAAGAATTAGTAAGAATAATTACAACGATTCAACTATGGCCGTAGCCCTATTTTATTAAATAAAAACAGTAGATGAACATAGAAATATTATTACGCATTCCATTCCCAGCATTGCACAGTTCAGAACAAAGACAAGAACAAGCATGATACAAGCCTGTGTACAGGCAGAACTACATTAAGCTATATTTCGAAAACCATGGAAGTTAACCCAAACTTAAAAAAAAAAAAGGTTTAAACAAAACTTAGACACCGAGGTCATAACCTCCCTTGTAGAACAGGCTTGCAAGCCTCTGTTCTCTTTTAAGAAAGAAGTTCCAATAGCCACAACAACGATTGAAGCCATGCTTCCAAAAACAAAACCCTATAGTGCAAACAACCCACAAGGAGGACTTGCCATGGTAGAACCAGGCTTACCCGGGTTTGCCAGATGTCGTAGCTTGTGCCATCCATTAGATAGGTGGAGCTCGAACCTGAAATAAAAACCAGTTGGTAAACCTTCTATATGTTGCTTGGAGGCTTAAACAAATCTATGTAACGATTAATAACAAATTTCTTTTGAAAACCTGTAGCTTACCGGAGGGTGTTGAGCGCAGATGCAAACCAGAATTAGTTGATAGTCACGAACAGTAGAAGGGTGAACCCCCTTCTTCCCAACAAGCACGAACAAGCTGACAGAAACCAGGGTTCTTCTTCAATGAAATATTTTAACACACACCGGATAAGGGGTTACACTCACGCCGTGACAAGGACTCCATAGTTAACAAGAAAACTCATGAAACCCTAGAATTATTGACCGGCTACCGTTACTAGCAACAATTACAATGCCTCTCAAACGAAGCTACGGACAATGAAAAGGATGAAGCAGCATGCAAGCTGCCAAACACGCTGTAACATGGGAGACCACACCAATAGACAAACTCAAAGTATAAACCGAGGCGTAATATCACTCTCAGAGTTATCAACACTCACTTCTAAAGATTTCCAAACGAACAATATTGAGCAAAGGAAACTGTAAATGCTTGGTAGTCGAACCAACAGCTCTGTAACAAAGACAAGGACCTGGATCTGTTGCAGACAGACCCGAGCCCGAAGGCGGAGGGATAATGAAGAGGTAGGGTTAGGTTTCATATTATATATCCCCAAGCACTTGGCTGACATTCAACCACGTAGCAGTCTAAATTTTTCCCTGCGATGGGTCGAGACTCCATAGTCTCTTTCCAATTATTGTAATCAATTAAAAGTCATAGCAATAATACCCAATTATGATGATAAACCATAGTTCTAAACTTGTCAACATTGCCATGTTAACATATACCTCGATTTGGTATTGGAACGCCATAAAGCTTGGACCTACAATCATTGGATTAGTGATAGTGACTTTAATGATCAATGATCTAAAAGATATTCTTATCATTGTTGAAAAATTTAACACCCATAATATGTATATTTAAAACATTATGGTAAGATCCTCATAATGAATAATTCAAATATCAACAATCAAAACCTAGGATGATGTCTTAATACTTTGAATCATGTGCAACAAAAACTTGAAGTCCCTTCTATCATTATTACACGATGAGTTCAATCTTTTATTGAAAACAAAAGACTCGCTTTAAGCAAGTTTATGGTTTTGTTCAAAGTATCACATTTGGAAACAAAGAGGCGATATCAATTTAGGCAATTCTTAAACTTAATAATAGGAAAACATGAACTGACAGGTGACCCTACAAGTTGCGGAAGATCAGAGAAATACAATTATAGTGACAACTTTTTCCTTTGCAAACTACAAGTGTAATTCAAACATACTCAGAGGTTGAACTTAACAAGAGGCAGGAAGATCCTCTATCTCTAATGGTTTAAGAGTAGCGAGCATTATTACCTGTAAATCTGTAAGAGACAGAAAATTGATTGCATTAGCTCGTAAGCTAAGTAAGCCCAGTTCGACATACAAACTCCCCCTTGTGGTTACAAAAATAATAAAACAATCAGTAGCAGAAAAGAGAAACCCATAACAACATTTAAGTATAATAGAAGATCATTTTTAGACACATTTACGACCACGTAAGTTAAACCAACAATCATATGGTTGCATTTAATATCATTTATTGCTATCTTAAAAATTTTAATTTTTTTTGGAATTTATGGGTTTTGACACCTGAATAGTGATCCCACCACCCACGGTCCGAGACCGAAGACTAGCCACCTCCCCTCTATGAGACAAACTGGTGATGAAGTAGATATCTTCCACTTCTAGTGTAAGGGTTTTCCCATTGAGGATGAAGTTTTGTGCATCCACATCCCAGTAGTCTATCAGGCGACGGAGTAATAGGTTTTGGGCCCTTAAACCCCCTATACTCCAGAACTTGTACAACCCACATGCTTGCAATGCCTACTGTGCTTGCACATCATTGCACATGGCCTCATCAACTTGGTCATGCTATCTCTCCCTCCACTCTAGAACCATCCTGGAGTGGAAAACAAACAAGTTTTGGTTAGTTTCATGATTAAAAATTTCTTCACGTCCGTACCCACGGGCTAATTTGTATACAGTGGCGGGTACCCACAGTCAGTCTATTTTTTGACTGTGTGTTTGGTGCCCTACCCATGACCCGCATAGTTATAGCCCGCGGGTAGTGCCGAAGCCATCTAGGGCTTGGCCAAACTCAAAATCCCACTGATAAAAACTGAAATAAAAGCATTGAAATGAAAGGTATGGAAGTAACTACCAACCTGCTCTGAATGGTTCGTTGAACGTTCGCTTGTAGCTCCCAGGATCGGCAACTGAATTTTCAGGTGAAAACTAACCACTAAACTCCAAATTGGTGAATAGTGCAAATGAATTGTAATTTGGAAAATTTTATTACTATTTATAATTTTCTGGACCCACTTCTCTACAGTTTTTGCCATTTCAAGCCATTATGAACTAATATCGTGTCATGGAGTAGTGTTTTTAATCAGATTTCCTCGATGAAATTTGTTCTGAACCATTTCACACCTACGGTAGGTACATTTCACATCTGGCATATAGGTTAGATGCCATTTTCGCATGCATTATGCATTTGACCTATTGACCATTTTCATAAACCCTAGGTGCGACCTCGCTTCATAACTAACACAGAATCTTCACACTGCTATAGAAGTGTCGTTATGTGGCGGTAGGGATTTTCCAAACATGGGTACCCTAGTTAGAACCCCTTTATGCATTCTGGTGCCCATGCTATTGTTTGTCCTTAGGATTGGGAGTCCTTTGTAGTTATGCCATGACATTGCGATAAAGACTCATACTCTACTTTGTCTTATGCTGGCCATCTCCCTTAAGGACTCCCCTCAGTTATATCATGTTGTGATTGCATTGCATCATGCTGCTTTCCGCTTGAGCCTTATGTCAGCTCTTGCTTACTCAATTGTTAGCTTGGTGCCTAAGCACTTTTCCCTGTCGAGCCCTGCAGAGCTTATATTTTCCCTTCACAATTTGATGACCTTTTGACCCTAAGGGAACATACCCCCGAGTGTCCACATCCTGCATGCACTTCCTTGCATTGAGCATAGGTATGTTCCACTGCTTGGGACTAGTCTGCTAGCTATTTGATACTCGTTCCCTCACTTGTTGTACTATAAGCAATTTTATTCTTTTTCAAGATTTTCCCAAATATGAAAAAGACCAAAAAAATCAAATATTCCAAAAAGCCAGATGAGATTATGGTCACTATTTCTTGTTGGTAGCTATTGTGTCTCCTTTGAACAGAGCATTCATTCCACTCTGTATAGTATGAGTCGAGATTATAGTTGGGCCTTAGGAGCTGTACTTGTTTCTTAGTTTACTCCACTAATTAGTTAAGCCTCCAGTCATTGTGGAGCCCTCTGTAATGCCTCCTGCATTGCAAAGTTTATGTCAATTCTATGCTTCCTGAGTCTATCCATTTGCTCATGCTCTTGGTCAAAGGAAGTCCTGAAACCAGTGTCGGCCACTCCTCAAATCTCTTGACTATTGCATGTTGGTCATCCTTATTGAGTCAGTCCGTTTCACCTGAGATCTTCCAAATCTTTCAGCATTGCTAGTACCTCGTGGTGGTTGATGGGGGATGCCTTAATGCTCTCCTTCCAACGAGTCTCATTCCGTCGACTTCAACCCATTTATTCCGGGACTTGAGGCTTAGCGTTCGGTTGAGTACCTTGAGACTTGCAGTCATTAGTGGCAGGTTCTCTCGCCATTGACAGTTTTGGGAATACATCAATGTCCCCTGATCGATGGATTCATCCTACTGTTCGACTTCAACCCCTTTATTCACACTCCAATGATTGTGCTCTGTGCCTTGATGCCCATTTTCATTATTGGTGGGTTATCTCGCGTCTATTAATGGTATACATCATTGACCGGTAATCAGACGATGACTCATCAGGTTCGACCCCAACTCCTTTATTCACTTGATGGGACTTGCACCATCGAAGACTTGTGTAGAAGACCCCAGGCGATTGTGGCATTTAGTATGATACATATGACTTTGAATTTACATCTGAGATATCACCTCTCATATTTTAGCAGTTTGTACCTCCAGTTTGCACCAGTTGTCTTCTTTTCAGCAGAAAACCATATCTTACTGTAGAGGGATCATGGCTATGATCACTTATGACATGTATACATTATGTACTTCCTATTCATGGCCATTGTATCAGATTGTTGTACTATACCGACTTGTATTCAGAGATACTATTGTATTATGATGAGTGACCTAATCTTTCCACTTGTTTCTCCATCACTCCACTTCTGAGTTTTATAATGTATTTCGGCCATCGTAGCATCAATCTCTGACCTCATAGATTAGGGGGCATCTGTTACATCGTAATCTTCCACCCTGTGAGCATCAGCATTCTTTGGCCTGTAGGATCCATTTCAGTGACTCAGATCCACTTATATCCTTCATACACTATTTTGCCCTATTTTTATTCCTACTCGCATGTTGTATCATCATAGCATGCGTACCCGCGAGTTGCATCACTATAGCACGCGGGTATCAAGTAAAATGGTAAAAATCACTAATTTATTACTTTTTACTCCCAAAAAGTGGTCATTGGGTGACCTTTGGATCTCCATCTTCTCGAGTAATGCCTAGATGTGTCCTTTCACCTACCTTTGAGAGGACTATATATTGAGCACATATGGCTTATGGACGGGAGGAGAAGGGAATAGCAAGAGAACTCTAGTGGATTTTTTCCCTATCTTGAGTCTACACTCGTTGATCCTTGTAGTTGTGAACCCTTTATGTTCACCTTCCAAACTCCTATCTAGTTTGATTTTTCCATTCATGGAGGATTGAAGTGGTGGAGGCACAAGTGGATTGATCCAGATCTTGGTTTAGATTGGTTGTCGGCAAGAGGTCGTATCACTTTGCACTTCTTCTTGTTAATTAATAGAAATACTCACGTTCTCGTTCATCATGTTGTAAATGTTGTTTATTATACATTGGGTTACATTTCCTTGTGATATTATGGACCATTGTTATTGATAATGTTAATGTCATTTATATATTATATGTACTTGTTGGATATTGGCTGTCAAGACTAATTTGCAAATTTCAAGTGCATGGATTGAAAGCTCCAACTGGGATCTACATCAAACGTTTGGATCGAGGTTGGTTACATTTCTCCATTATCTTAACATTGTCATTTATAATATCATTGTTTTGAGAATTGAGTTGATTTCTGGTAGTCATTTGTCTATTGTGGTATTCCCAAGCCATAGTGATTTTTTTCCCTGGGTGGGTTGGGCCAGGACAAACACGAAGTGCTCATGGGTCCTAACTGCACCCTTATAAGGATGCTCTCTGCCGACTGATACTCTAAGATTCTACTGCACCATCCTGTCGCTATGGCATGCCACCCTTCCGATTTTCTTGCGCCATTTTACTACTCTTTATTCTTCTTTGGAAACATTCCTTTAGCCTGGTGACTGCTTTCCCGTGGCTGATAACAACACTAACATTGGCTTTGGCGGGGACATCCTCTTCCTTTTGGGAGAGGTTGAGAATAGTAGACTAGTGCCTTTAATTTCATTGGGTTGTGGAGTCATATATGCTCGTTGACAATGTAGCTACAAAGAAATAATTAGAAGATAGCTAACAAAGATAATTATGATTCTGAAAAAATAAAAACAAAGAGGAAATGAAATATGTTACAAATATGGTACACCGGATCCATTCACAGAGTGGGAAAAGGAATTAGTAATGAAAGAACCGCTTTAGGAATCTCCCATTCACAGGGTTCCCAAAGCTTTCACCATTAAGTTGGGCCAACTCATATGTGTTGTTGTCTTGGACTGTGATAATTCTAAAAGGACCCAGCCATAGGTTGTTGAATTTCCCATGCTTAGACCTTTGCTCTCTTCTAGCATCCCATTTTAGAACAAGATCTCAGTGTTGAAAATTTCGAGCAACAACCCTTCGGTCAAAAGTTGCTTTCATCTTGTCCTGGTAGACTTTAGTGGAGTCGTCTAGTTGTTCTCTGACCTGTTGAATCTCTATCAACTGATGAATTCTTCTTTCCATATCATCTGGCTCTTTGCTTTCTGGTTGTAGTAGCTTCATTACCGAGAGGCCCAACTAAATCGGGAGGACAGCTTCTTTTCCGTAAACTAACTGAAACAACGAAGTGCCTATGGCCTGTTTGACACTGATTGTCTGCCCATAATGCAAACTTTAATTGGGAGTCCCAGAGCTTTTTGTTTGTATTGAGCATCTTCTTAATAATAGCCACCAATCTCTTATTAGAAGACTCGGCCAAGCCATTTCCCTGCGGGTAGTATGCGGTTGAATGAATTAATTCAATATTATAATTTTGGGAAAAGTTCATCATCTTATAGGATTTGAAGGCTAGAGCATTGTTTGTAAGTATTTTCCTTGGACAGCCAAATATTGCCAAAATATTCCCTTCTGGGAAGCTTATTATAATTGAGTCATTTGTGTTCCTAGTGGGAATAGCTTCCACCCACTTCGTGAAGTAATTAGTGGCCGTAAGGATCCATCGATGCTGGCCGCTAGAATGAGGATTTATTTCCCCAATAAAATCAAGACCCCACTACTGGAAAGGCGCTTCTACCCTAATGGGTTTGAGAGGTAACGGTTTCATCTTTTGCTTTCCAACGAACATTTGGCATTCCTTGCATGCCCTGACGATCTTGCTCACAATAATTTATGAGCGGTCGCTCTCAATGCATGATGCCCTTCACACATATCTTTTTGAAACTCAGTAATTATGCCCTTGGTCTCTTATTCTACAATACAATTAAGCAGGATGCCCAGTGGGTCCTTCTAGAAAATGTAACCATCCAAAACACAATATTTGACCACTTTGAGTTTAAGGGATCTTATTTTAGACTTCTCTAATTTGGGGGGATAGGTAAGATGCTCTAAATAGTAGACTATGTCCCCGTACCACTCTGACTTCATAAATTTCTCGGCTACCTGGTCAGGGAGGTTCTGCTGACCCTCTCCATTTTCCTGATCGAGGAATTGATCGATCAAATTGATCTCTAGGGCTTGGTAATTCGACTCAGCTAGCAGTTTAGCTAATCCCTGTCCTTTTACCAGCTTGGTAGGTTTAATATCCATATCGTATTGTTGAATCTTGGAAATCCACTTTCCTCTTCTTCCTTCACTATTAGGCTGACATAAGATATCTTTAATGGTACTGCCCGGGACATGAGCGATGATCTTGGAATGCAAAAAGTAGCGCCTGAATGACTTGGTTGCTTTAACAAGTGCATAGGCATGTTTCTCCATTGTGCTATATTTTAATTCTGCATCTCTCAGGGCTCGACTGAAGAAATCAATGAGTTGTTCATGCCCTTCCTAATTTTTTTGCAAAAGGATTGCTACAATAGTAACCTCAGAGGCAAAAGAAAAAATTAGAAAATTCTTGGTGTACTCCGGGCTAGTCAAAATAGGCGCCTCTCCCAGGGAGTCCTTTATCTATTTAAAAGAGTTCCTCATAGTTATGGTCCATTTTATCTCAATGTCTTTTCTCAGCCTTTCAGTAATTCCTTTCATTATTTCAGCAAAATTAGGAATAAACCTTCGTGAAAAAATTATTTTACCAATGAAAGATTGTACCTCCTTTTTATTTCGTGGGAGCTCAATCAGCCTTATAGCCGCCACTCTTTCCGGGTCTATCGTCATACCATATTTTGAAATGATATTCCCCAACAAATTTCCTTTTGTCATGGAAAAAAGGACTTCTTTGGATTGAGAGACAAGCCATACTTTCTGCACTTCTCAAAAGTTTGCTTTAGATGTTGAAGATGGTCTTTGTCAGATTTAGAAAATATGGTCATATCATCTAGGTATATTGCAATGAATTTGTCCTTTTCACTAATGAATTCTATGCCCATGTCCCTTTGGAACGTCGCACCAACATTCATAAGACCGAATGGCATCTTTTCATACATAAAATTCCCCCATGGTGTAGTGAAGGCCATCTTTTCCTTGTCATCTAGGTGCATTGCAACTTGGTTGTAACTTGAAAATCAATTCATCATAGATACTCGAGTTGACCCAACTACCTTTTGCAGAATATGATCCATTTTGGGTAAGGGATACTTATCCTTCAATGAGCATTTATTCAGATTTTTGAAGTCGACACATAGTCGTATCTCACTATTTTTCTTTCAGACCGGTACTAGGTCAGACACCCATTCTGAATATCTTAGAGGGATGATGACTTTTGCATCAAGAAGTTTCCTCACTTCCTTTTCAATCACTGGATTCACCTGTCTCAACTTTTGCTTAACTGGATTAGCATTAGGTTTTAGGGGAATCCTATGTTATATTATGGTAGTATCATAGGTTATGAGGTCTTCATACTTCCATGCAAAAACATCCACATAATCTTTGAATAACTCTTCATACCTTTGCCTTTGCTCGTTTGTGAGGGACTGACATATTTTAACGAACTTGGGATCTTCCATGGTGCTGAAATTTATTTCCTACATGGCCTTAGTCATTCGCTGTACTGTTGGTTTGACTGGGATCTCATCTTTGTCAAACAACTATTCTAGTGGGACCAGTCCTTTCAGAGTGAAGTTGTTCTTTAGCTGCAGAACCTTGTGGCCAACAATCTACTACATCAAGCCAGAGCTTCCTATACCTTCTATCTGTGAATTACCTTCTTCTATCTCTCCGGAATCACCGTCCATGTCAGTATTTGAGAATTCCCCGACGAGAAGCAAGAAGTGTTTAATTTGTTGGCCATCCTTGAAAACCTGCCAACTTTTGACGTTGTCAGGAATGGAGGGATGGTATCTCATTTCAACCTCATAATTTAGCTTCATCTTCTTGGGAGGATTGAAGGAACTTGCCATCATGGCCAATGCATTGGCTTGTTGATTTTCTTCTCGAGGGACTAAAGTAATATTGAAGGCGTCAAAGAAATTCTCAATGAGATCCCAAGCCAAATTGCGATATGCTCTAAGTCTTGGATGTTTAGTCTGATATGTACATCTTATCTGATTTACCACGAGCTCAGAGTCTCCGAAGACCACCAGATTGGTAATTTTTAAGTCTCTTTCCGCTCGGAGGCCAAGGATGAGTGCCTCATATTCAACAACATTATTGGTGGTATCAAAATCTAGCTTGTAAGACAGACTGATTTCATCTCCCAATGGTGATGACAGTACTACAACTGCTCCAGATTCTTCTTTAGCATATGCTGCATCGAAAAAGAGTTTCCAGTCCTAGTTCCTGTTGTCCTCAACATCTGGTTCTGTTGCCTGAATATGTGTGATTCCTTCTCTAGATGGATCTCCCGAGGATAACCTATAGCATCCCATGTCCTCATCGTCTGCATATATAGGGTAATTCATAGGACTGTCTTGGTCACTTATCACATAGGAAAACATAGCTTCTTTGTATAACTTCCTGGTCTCTCCATCAAAAGCAGGTATTGTAGCATATTTCATGTCCATCTTCATGGTGCCTCCCAGCTTCTTATCCCAGCTCCTTGATAGAAGCATGCCATATTTATCTGGGACGTCTGCCACCACTACATCCATCATTACATTTTTGGTTGGTATCTACGAGAGAGTGACCACCAAGTCTTTTATCATCCCTATGCACTTTACCTTTCTTGAGTCGAAGCTGTAGAGATCATGATATGGATTGGTGATATCTAGTCCCAACTACTCCATGATAAATTTGGGCATTAGATTATGAGATGCTCCGGAAAACAACATACAATTATGAAGAAGCCTTTCATGTACGTTCAGGGTGACATAAAATAGGGCAGTAGGAATTTCTTTATTATCAATGTGTGGACCACATTGAAAAGCAGGAGCTTCATCATTTAGATTTATGGAATCTTGTTGATCGCTACTTTCGACCCTGTGTAGCATTTTTCCAATCTGGATCTGGTACATAGGATTTCTTATTAACTCGGTCAAGGGAACCATTATCTTTAATTTGCTCAACTCTTGTTCCAAACTGAAAGAGGTGGGCCCTTCTCTGGGGATTGGTTCAACTCTCTTATGGGGGCTTATACCTGGCTAATTATTTATGGGATTATGGTTTCAACTCTTTTATCCTTGGGGATGTCTTTTTATTTGGGTAGGGAGGCTGCTTGAGGGGAGATTTTTTGAGCCGACTTCCGTGGGGATTGTCTAAGAATAGGTCTGCTCTATTTATTTGTCGCCTCTAGCCTTGGTCTCAAGCTACATTTTCTCTATGGTTTATCTGGCTGAGCACTATGGAAAGCAGGATAATCATCAAGGAATTGGTCATTTTCTTGGGATTCAAGGAGCTTTGGGTGTCATGTTCCCAAATTTTCCTATGGTCCATGGGGATGATTTTAGCCTAAGTCAACTAGGCATTAATTAAATAATTAATGGATGGATGAAGGAAGATTCCTAAGGGTGAATTTGAGGAATTAAATGGATAAGGAGGGGCCCCCTTGAAGTTATTAACCCCAATTCAAGTGCTAAGGTGATTTATTAATTAATTGAGAAATTAATTAATTGGGGAAGTTTTGAGGCAATTACACCATAGTAGTTAATTAATTACTGGATAATTAATTAATTGCTTAGCTAAATTATTTCTGAGTTGTATTATTGTCATTTAAATGTTTATTACTAATAAATGTGCCAAGTGGTTGATGACTTGGATAGAAAATTCGAATTGGTCAAGTAGGCCACACTTGCTTAAGTGATAAAATTCAGAAAAGCTAAGGAATCTAATGGAGACAAGTTTGCAAGGTGAACCAAGAAGGAAATTGACAAAAGATGGCAAAATTAGACAAAAGCAGAAAAGAGGAAAGTGAATAAAGTGGAATAAAACAAGAAAAGCAGTCAGAAAGGAAAGTATCAAGTGCAGAAAAAGCTCCCTTGGGTGCACTTTCCAATTCAATCAAGGAATGCAAAAGAAGGAAAGTGGAGAAAACAAAAAAGTTTCCTTTCTCCTCAAGGAATGTGCACTCGTGGCTTTGGAGTAGAATGGGAAAGTGGGTAACCTACTCTCACAGGTCACCAATCCAAGAACTTGCTCAACAGGTCATCATGAAGTTTATAAAAGAATCCAACCAACTCCATTTGAGAACTTTTGATGATTATTAAAATTTGTGAATGAGAGCTCTGATCCCTCTAGTTGAGTGTTGTGCCTTAACAAGTTATGCATGGGAGATGTGCCCCAAGGCCATGTGATTTTCCAGTAAGTGTTATGCAGGTCCATATCAAGCTGCTAGCGCCATTATCAGTCAATTCCATCTTTCATTGAAGATCTCCAATCCATTGGAGGAGAAGGTCTCTCATACAGTGTAATACCCTAATTTTGAGCCTTGTGATTTATTGGCTTTTATGTAAATATTGTATACATGCGATGTATGTTCCCCTAGCATGGAGCTCAAGGCTAAGGCCCCACTAGTATATGTTCATATTTTATTTAAATGGACAAGCATTTGACATTTTGTTTCCCATGTGCTATTAAGCCATGGAATATTGTAAATTGATGTAAATATTTAATATTGCAATTAAATACCAAAAACTGGCTATCGGAGCAATGAATGAGAAGGGGCCATTTGTATCCACTAGAGAGTGGTGAGGGGGTTGTTGGGATGAACCATATGCTTCCAAATGTCATTGTGAGAACCCATTTGACTTTCCTTGATGACATTTATTTATGTTGTAAGGAAGTAGTTGAAGATTTCAGTCCATGGCTTCAATGGAGCATGGGTAGCCCATAAATTCATATTTGTAGTTATGGGCTCTGTTTTCTTGTACCACAAGTCACTCTACCTCAGGGGAGTTGCTTCTCCCTCACTCCCATCCCAGTGTGAAAGAAACCAGCATCAATTTTCAGCCATTACGAATTGCCAACAGGGAGAAAAAATAGGAAGGGAAACCTTGCAAGAACCCACATTTTGAAGAGCCAAAAATGCCCAGATTTGGTATTTGACAATGAAATCCAATGGGGGATCCATAGATACCTTGGGGCGAATTTGAGAGTATTAGATACCCCAAAATCCATTGGAAAACCCATTTTTTATAGCCCAGGTAACCAGCGACAGGATTGAGATAGTTGATGAAAAGGATTGTGAGAAATCCAATTGTGAATGACTGAGCAGAGGTTGGGTTTGCTTGATAAACCCAGTGAAGGCTAGAATCTCAAGGATTAGCAGCTGGACCTTTCTATTCCCACCCTAAAGAGCACTGGAGGGAAGGGATTCCTGAGGGACTATGCAGTAGAGAAGGGGACCTTCCTTGTGTTCGGTGTGGTAGGTAATGTGGGTGCCTTGACTGTTAAATCCATCTGAGATGCCTGCAGCTCTGTGGATGAGCTCACTGACTTAGCATTTCTCTCCTTTTTCTTCTGTATGCTTGAGAAACCCAACTGTGTGTTGGATTAGCATAGTTGTTGAGTGAAACCATGACTCTGAGTGATCCTGTTTAGTTCCTCCTTAGTGGATACACAACCTAGGTTAGGGGTGATCTCTCAGCTGAAAGAATACAAGATGGATAGAGATCTATGGTTGGGTGGAATGTTGCTCTCACATAGCCAATTGTTTGGACAGCTTCATCTTCAAGATAAGTGTTCTCTGTGTTTAAAATTATATGCATTATGTGTTTTGCAATGTATTAATTTTGAATGATAATTATTCATGTTAATTGAATTGATATGAAGCTTTTGCATAGCATGAGAATGGGATGGATTCTTTTCCTGTTGATTCATCAATTGCTTGAGATAAATATGGTGATACATTTCAGTTTGTGTGTGTTAATACGAGTTTTTAATTCCTCTATGTTTCTTTGAGGTATGAGTCGGCACACAAAAAATATTTTAATTGTTATGAATTTATGAGTAATGTATGGGGCTGAGATTGCCAAATAATCCCAGTATGTCATTCATGTTTCCCTACCTTGCACTGGATGGATGGAAGGGGACATTACATACAGTGAAATTCTAGCTGGTTTTGGAGAAGGTTCACCAACAAAAGAAGATAGTTAAGGAGGAGAGTACCCAGGAATTCCAATGAGCTCCATAATTTATTATCAGTAGATATAAGAGGATTCCATGTCCTTAGGTCAACTTCAGACCTGATCTTCCATCCCTCTCTCATTTCTCCAGCTTGCAGCCAAATCTAGAGGTGTTTCCACTAGTGGAGACAACTAGTTGAAGGAGGGCACACCAATGAAGTTCTACAGTGGTAGTTGCAGCCAAATCAGTCCTATGATATGAAGAGATCCTGATCAGAACATCAAAACAGAGTTACTATAACAAATATCCCTCTCTCTTCATATTCTCTACCAACGTACTACAATTTCTAGCCTGTAAGGCAATGTTTTTTTAGAAGAAAGCCACTATAATAAAAGAATGGTTCTGTTATGTTAAATTCGATGTGTCACTATTATTATCAATATATCATATCTGCATAAAAACTTAGAATATAGTAGTTATTTAATGGAATTCATTAATTCAGTTAAAATCCAAGACTAGCTCATTGGAAGGATTTTCTAGACTAGTTTTACTGAATTTACTGTAGAATGCACTCATAGCGTCCATTTGACTTCCCGTCTATTGCCGTAGGTTAATAATTTGATATATTATCCGTATTAGTCCTTAAATCCATAACTTTGAAGTATTTAGACCCTATTTGTAAAGTTTGGAAAATTACTATCTCAGTAATCCCAGGACCGGGAGAGCGCAAAAACCCCAAATATTTCCAAACTCTCACAATTATGCAAAAATACCTTCCTGAACATAACCAAAATTCATTTGAATGATATAAACTCTGTTAGTAACTTCCAATATCCCCGCCCGTCCAGTATGCATATGCCAGCTACCCAGGAAGCCTCGAAGTAGGCATAGACTTGCTTTATGTTGAAAAGTGAATGGTACTAGAACCTTGTGCATAAGAAAAATCTGATTTGATATCCTGAACTGCTGCTGCACCTAACCTCATACATTTTCCAAATTTAAATATTCATCCCACCATCCTCATTCCTTACCTCAGTACGCCTCACTTACCTCCTGCACTGTTTGAGAAATTGCCAGAAAATTTGCTAGTAAAGTTCATAAATTTTTTTGAAGTTGAGTTAATATATTGGTTGAATATTCCCAAGGATATTACAGTGGTATCAGATCACTTTACTTGGCTGAGCCTATAGAAAGTAAATCTTAGTGGAAAAGTAGCTCAACTGTATTTTCAAATTGTAGTTGTGGAATTAGTTCCATGTCATGGAAGATTCGGACTGTGAGTTGTATGAAGAGGAAGATTATTTTTATGATGAGTATGATAAGTATGATGATCAGTGTGAAGAAGACTGCAGACAGTATGAGGAAGAGAATTCCCAAGAAGTACCCTCCACAGGCATCTCCCATGAGATCATGATTGGAGGAAGAGACTATGGTTATTTTGATAGCCATATTCAGGAAAAATTTGCATGTTCCATAGTCAAAGGTCAACATTTTGTGGGAGAGTTAATAAAAGATATGAAAAATTTAGTGGATGCATGTGACTTCACAAGAATTTTTGGATCCTCTTCAAGAAGATCCTCCAAGAATTCTCACCCTAAGACAACTAGAGAGAAGCAAGACCCAACAACCGCTCATGAGATTCTTGACAAAATGGAAGAAGAATCTACTGCAAGATTCTATGACGAGGATCTCAAGATCACCTCAGATGAGATTAGTACTGCAGGGGGTGTTGAACCATATTTTGGATCAAATCCAAAAGTAGAACATAAATCAGATCCAAAGTCACCACATGATCTTCACAAGGAAGTAGAAATTGACCACACATCCATTAGATGTGAACTAGTAGAATTGGTGGTAGAACAAGGCACCATAACCCCACCCATTGAAGAGAGAATCCTGATGCAAAGGGACCAGGCTGAATCACTATAAGGGTGTGTGTAGGATTCCTACATGGTCGGAAGAGAACCTACTGAGAAATTTTTTAAGTGTGAGGAAGCATCTAAAGGTGTGTACTCTCACATATATGTGGGGGACATGGATATCCCCATCGATGAAGGTGTTGTGGGTGCAACAACAGAAATTGAAAATGGGAAATTGATGGAAGGACAAAACCCCAACACTCCACCACATAAGGAGGATAACATGACACCTGGTGAGTTATTAAATTCTGATTTTTATGTGTCATTATTTCAATCTGATATTGCAGCCACCTCTAGTGAAAAGTTCAGAGTGGTTGAGCTCCCTAGTGAGGAGGTTCGGAATTCTGATGTCAAAAAGGAATGCAATGTGAAGGCTAAAACTTTGAGAGAAGATCTTTCTGGTATACCTAGGATGAATGAGCAATTAATTTGCAGCACAAATTATGTTGTTGAGGACATAAGAGATGAATATATTGCAACAGCAATATATGGATCAGATTTCCAAACTTCGATTGCACTGCATAAAATCAATCCGGTGACGAAAAATGAAGAGGAGGAACATCTGCAAGAACCTCATCTTCTTGCAGGGTCATTGAACATGGATATACAGAAGATCGAAGAGGCCCTGAAAATTCTCCATGACACTCATTCTTCAGTGTCGAGGTTGTGTTGGGAAGCTGCTTTAAGGGAAGATCAATATTTCTTTGCAGCCGTGGAGAATATACAGAAAGCAATGTCCACAATCAAAGGTAATTTCTCACAGTTGCTTTCAGATAAAAATTACATGTCTGAGCTTGTTGAATTGTTGCAAGACGCATCATTGCATGATGAAGAAAGTATTTGTAGATATGAAAAAGAGAACTACAATCTCAATGATGAATTAATGGCCACTTGAGATTCTTTGAGAAGCACTCAAAGTGCCCTCCAAGAATCCAAGACATAAATCTTGCAGCTTCATGAAAAGTTGCAAAGACCCCCTACCCTCCTACACACCATTCAGTTAAATTCCTTCGGCTGAACAAATTCTTGAACATAGGGAGGAACCTCATGAGATGGTGGATCATTAGGATCATTCATTTTTATATGTGCTTGAAGAGTGTGCAGAACAGTTTCATGAGAACCAAGCACAGGATTTTTTTCCAAGGGAACTTGAGCTGTTCCTTGAAGACAAACACTCCCCCATGAAAGAGTGGGATGAGAGCACCCGATTTGGGACAACTAGTAATGAAGAATTTGCAGCCATAAGTCTGATTACTGAAGGTTGCAGACATGCAAAGAAGGTTCACAGTTCTTTCCCACGTGTCCTAGATTCAACAACAGCAATGGGGAATGAGCAGTGGGTGAAGACATTTTTCTGGTTTGTGTCACATGTTCAACAAGAGGATCATGATCTATACCCATGGGAGATGGATCCTATTGCAAAAGAGATGGCTGATTATAGCTCATATAAATCAGCAAGCAGGATATTTGATTCACCCACCAGATGGATGGATAGAGGCCTCACTAGAAAAGCAAATCTGAAAGGTAAAAAGTTCATTGTTTATGCAATAAATTTCTTATTATAACTGACATTGTCTTGCATTGTGAGCAGCAGCAAAAGTATATTTTGCAGCCATTTGATGTCACATATCCACATATGGATTGGGTGAAAGATTACCTGACAAGCATGAAACTTCCTTGCAAAATTTGTTATGCTGATGGTCAAGGGAAGGAAGATAAGCAGGCAAGTTTCCAAGTTAAACTAATGGAACATTTTACTTGCAGATGTTGGCCTATGTGGAGGGAATCCACATGCTGGGAGGGATGCTTGAAATTTTTCTCCAATGGCAGAGAGTTGAGCCATTGGATGTTTTCACTGGAAGAGACATTCTAATCCCCACTTGGTTTGGTTGGAAGTAATGCCCTAATAGTTATTCCTTGGATGAAAAAGCACATGTTTGATGAAAGATTCTTTAAATTTATTCTGATGATGGGGAAAATGCAGTTGATACTTTGGGATCCTGGCAGACACTTGAGTGATAGATTTCCAAATATGAAAGGAGAATTCTGCTCCTTGCAGGAGAAACAATGGGACCCAAGAATTCTAATCAGTTATCCTAACTGGGTTAAAATTCTATTCATTTTTTTGCTAGTGGCAAATATAAATTACAGTGCAGTTTGTTTTACATAGACATTTTTTCCTGAAGGCTAAAGTTTAATTTACAGATTGTTCAATGGATGGGGACAATGCTAATCAGAGTTGGTGCAGCAGAATCTTAGTGGAATCCTGACATTCCTTGAGGACAAGCAATCTTGGGAAGGGAGGACTATCATGTTCCCAAATTTTCCTATGGTCCATGGGGATGATTTTAGCCTAAGTCACCTAGAAATTAATTAAATAATTAATGGATGGATGAAGGAAGATTCCTAAGGGTGAATTTGAGGAATTAAATGGATAAGGAGGCCCCCCCATGAAGTTATTAACCCCAATTCAAGTGCTAAGGTGATTTATTAATCAATTGAGAAATTAATTGGGGAAGTTTTGAGGCAATTACACCAAAGTAGTTAATTAATTACTGGATAATTAATTAATTGCTTAGCTAAATTATTTCTGAGTTGTATTATTGTCATTTAAATGTTTACTACTAATAAATGTGCCAAGTGGTTGATGACTTGGATTGAAAAATCGATTTGGTCAAGTAGGCCACACTTGCTTAAGTGATAAAATTCAGAAAAGCTAAGGAATCTAATGGAGACAAGTTGGCAAGGTGAACCAATAAGGAAACTGACAAAAGCTGGCAAAATCAGACAAAAGCATAAAAGAGGAAAGTGAATAAAGTGGAATAAAACAAGAAAAGCAGTTAGAAAGGAAAGTAGCAAGTATAGAAAAAGCTCCCTAGGGTGCACTTGCCAATTCAGTGAAGGAGTGCAAAAGTAGAAAAGTTTCCTTTCTCCTCAAGGAATGCGCCCTCATGGATTTGAAGTAAAATGGGAAAGTGGGAAACCTAATCTCACAAGTCACCAAGCCAAGAACTTGTTCAACAGGTCATCATGAAGTTTATCAAATAATCCAACTAACTCCATTTGAGAACTTTTGATCATTATTAGAATTTGTGAATGAGAACTCTAAGCCCTCTAGTTGAGTGTTGTGCCTCAACAAGTTATGCTTGGGAGATGTGCCCCAAGGCCATGTGAGTTTCCAGTAAGTGTTATGCAGGTCCGTGTCAAGCTTCTATAGCCATTATTAGTCAATTCCATATTTCATTGAATACCTCCAGTCCATTGGAGGAGAAGGTATCTCATACAATGAAATTCTAGCTGGTTTTGGAGAAGGTTCACCAGCAGAAGAAGATAGTTAAGGAGGAGAGTGCCCAGGACTTCCACTGAGATCCAAAAGTTATTATTAGAAAATATAAGAGGATGCCATGTCCTTAATTCGACTTCAGACCTAATCTTCCATCCCTCTCTCATTTCTCCAGCTTGTAGCCAAATCTAGAGATGTTTCCACTGGCAGAGACAACTAGTTGAAGGAGGGTGCACCAGTGAAGTTCTACAGCGGTAGTTGCAGCCAAATCAGTCCTCTGATATGAAGATATCCTGATCAGAACATCAGAACAGATTTACTGTAACAAATCTCTCTCTCTCTTCATATTCTCCATTAATGTACTACAATTTCTAGCCTTTAAGGCAATTTGTGTTGAGAAGAAAGCCACTATAATAAAAGAATGGTTATGTTATGTTAAATTCGATGTGTCACTGTTATGTTAGAAAAAAAGGATCGCAGAGCAATAACAATAAACAGAAATGTAAATATAATCACACACACATTACTGTTATAGGTCAAACCTGCACCTCTCCGTCCGTGATCACCTTGAGTTGTTGATCACACAAAAGGACAACTTGGATGGAGGAGCATGTTGACCTTAGATGAGACCTTGACTTACTACACCTCCTTGCAAGTGGCAAAACCCTAAAAAATGTCATTTTGAGACATGAGCGCTACTCTACTTCAATAGACTAGCGCCTGTACCCTACTCCAGTGTGCAATAGTAGCGCTCAAGCCTCATGAGCACTACTCCTCTTCAGTAGAGTAGCGTTCAACATTTAAAAAGTGTTGAGCGCTAGTTTAAAAACACTATAGTAGCGCCCTGGGTGCTACTCCACTGAGAAATAGTAGCGTACACCTCAAAAGATGATTAAAAAATAATTAATTTCACGAAGAGGATTAGTTGCAGTTGGTTTCCCAACTTCCCCAACTTCCTCCATAACCATCTCTCGACCTGAACTGCTTCCCTTGTCTTATAAATACAAGGAGGAATGAAGAGAGGGGTTAGGCATGAATGCTATTGAGAGACTTTTAAAAGAGAAGCTTGCATTGGAGGAGGTTATGCTGGAAGATATCCAAGCCAGAGAAGAGCAGGAGCCCAGGATCAGGTTAGAGGAGCATGTTGCAAAGTCAGGTATACTTTGTATCATCAATTTGCATTTGACAATAAAAGGTTGAGGCATTTTTCTTGTCCCAAACTAAGTGTTCATTAAGTTATGTACTTGTTTGGATTTGTTTTGGTTAATATTTGATGTTTAAATTGCTTTGTCCATTTCATCATTATATATTATCCAAGATATGCTAAGAAAGGCACTTGTATTGCAGGTTTATCGAACGGGAGGTTGTCTTGAGGATAGAGTGCAAGATCGAATAAGAGCTAGGATCGAACTACATTCAAAAGGTATGTTTTCAAGACCTATAACCTATTTCCATTCATAAACATCTCTGTAACACAGTTAGTATGATTACTTATCATCCCCTTATAGTTGATACTATCGGTTTCCTTAATATAGGGTAGTTTTTCCCGCCAACAGACTGGCGACTCCGCTGGGGAAAGTTGTTTTTCTTCTCTAAGAAACCTTTCTTGTTTGTTTTACCAGAACCATTTTAACTCCTTCAATTTGCTGAGAGACCCTGTAGGTACCCCCTGCTTGCTTCTCTCTGCTTCACTCAGTCTTTTTGCATCTTTTAAAAGTCATATTTTAATTCTTTAAGACCTTAGCGCTACTCTGTTATACATACAGTAGCGCCCATACACTACTCTGCTATACATACAGTAGCACCCATCTCTCTAGGAGCGCTAGTTTCCCTACTGCACAGTAGGGTACATTCCTGTAGCCTTTTTTTGGTTGTTTGGTTGAGTTTTCTGCCTTTTTGGGTGGTCTTCTAACTTTGTTTTAGGTCTCCTTGACTGGTACTTGAGGTTTGTAACTTTTCTTTGAGTCTTAGAACCTTTCTTTGAGTCTTTTTGCCATATTTAGATCGCTTGCTTACTTGTGGAATGTTTGGTCCATTTATAACTCTTTTTGAAGACTAGGCTTTGTTCCTTAGTGAACACTCCTGGTTATTTTTTCCCTGACTGTGTGTTGCTGACCTACAAACCTGTATGCTTTGCATTTATTGTTTGTGGCAACACTTGTTTTCTCTTCACCTATCTTATCCTTTGTTTTAGGGTTTGGTTTGTTTTGGAGCATTTGGGGTGTCTTCCGAACTTGTTGAGTTCCAACTTTCCTTGAATTTTTGTCTTTTCCGGTATCAAGTGTGTTTAAAGTGCTTTAGGTTGATTTATTTCTCAGTCCTTGTGTTAGTAGGATGGTTGTTAGCTTGCTTGCCTACTATTTGCTTGGCATAATGGTCTTGTTAGGGTTTGATGCTTTGGGCCAGTCCTCTTGTGTTTGATTCCCAGTTTTGAGTATCTTTCTCCTTTGTTTTCTCTGCACTTTGCTTCCGAGTATGAAGGATTTTTCTTTTGCAAAAAACCTATAGGACAAGTCTTTGTTAGGCTAGTGTTTTGACAGCTGTAAGATTAGGAACCATTTTTAGCCATACTTACACATTGCACATAAGTCTTATTTGCTTTCCATGTTTATAGTTCTTTTTCGTTTATAATAACATAAAAAGAAAAAATTTGGTAGCTTAGGGTTAGTAAGGCTTATATCTTTCACAAGATAGCATAGGTTATTTTGTTTACAATTTCAAAAGAAAACAAAAAAGAATTTTGATTAGATTTGATCAGTTTTCAGTTTGGAAAGAACATTAAATGGTAAAATAAAAAGTTTTGTTGTCGAAAGTTATAATTTATGCACTTTGCTTTTCTGTTGCAACCACGCCACACAAACGCACTACCTTTTGAGTAATAACAACCCTAAAAATCTTTAATAAAATTAAATAGCAACAATTTTTCTTTTTAGGGATACACTACACCAACTAGTCTTGGTTAGGATCTTGGTTTTAAATCACCTTAAAGCACCCAAGGTCACACTTTATGCAAAAATCGTAGTTCTTCTATCACAGGTAAATCCACTTCATTCAAAGCTTGCCTAGGATCTATGCAGTAGGTCTTGTGAGATCAAATTCTTGGGAATACTCCTCCTACTTTCTGTTTTGAGCATATACTAGGATTGGATCGCGTTTGGGGACTCTTTAGATTTTCGGGATCAGTTACCCGGCCCACGCCTTCTGATTTGACTAGAGACTGTTCCCCTAGGAGTTTTCGGTGTTGTGGTATCCTTAGTATCTGACCATAGGTTCATACATAGGTGATAGCGGAGGGTATATCTACTGTACCTAGGACAGATGTGGGAGGAAATCCCTTGCAGGTCTTTGGGAGGGCAGTTGGGTGATTCCAGCGCTTGTACCCTTAGTCATTGTATTGTGGACCCCGGGTAACTGTTCTTCATCCTTTGATGATCTGTTATGGGCCCTCATCGTCCCAAACTCTTCTCCAGAAGGCATCTTGTTTTCTTGGTTTGCATACTTAGGAATTTTTTAGTGGTGTGTTGTTTTCCCCCTAGTCTTAGTGGCCACTAGGATTTCTAGTTTTATTTTTATATATAATCATGGAGAACCAAGAACTTCGTAGATCGAGAAGGTTGCAAAACCTTCTGCCGCTTAGAACAGAACTACTACCGCTAGCTAGATGATAGTGGGTAGACCCCAGTGTTCCTTTGGAAACCATTGGTGAAATAGAACTTCCTGAGGAACTACCACCTGAAATTTAGTTTCCTGAAGAACTACAAACTGCAACAAAAAACCCTGAAATAGAGGTTCTTGAGGAACCACAACCGAGGAATCTAGATCAGTGAAATTTTAGTTCAGTTGAGATTGAAGATCTCACATTTGCAGAGTACAGTACTCCCTTTAACCCTCCTCTGACTAATCTTAGAAATCTGCTTCTGTTACCCATTGGTTTCCAGCACCCCGATTACAGTGCATATAATTTCCCACCTGAGCATTTTATGACTAATCCAGGAGGCGAATTGGGAGTTCCACAGACTCCCACCATAGGTATGAACACTAATACTATAAATCCTCCTCTTATTTCTAAACCGAGTTCGGCATAGACAACCTATGTGTCCACTCCGTCCTTCAGTTTTATTATTGGCACATTAGGTATGCTGAGCTCAACAACTATGGAATCTACCTCTACACCTACTTTTGGACCTAGCAGTACAGCCAATTTAGTTCCACCTCCTGTGACTCAACCGTCATATCACATACCCAATACTTGGATTTCCACACCCGTTGTAGGGCCAAGTGCTTCTGCAATTGCGCCTGTCATGAGTATCATGACCGCACTGTCTACGTCACCTAAAACGGATTTTAATACCTTTGTAGGTCCCAACATGAATCAAGGTAATATACCTACAGGAAATGTCTATTTTTCCTTATTTTCAGGAGGAGGGGGGTAACATTTTTAACCAGCAATATGGTGGGGCTAACACCCAGCCATAGTGGACGAACCCACAGATCACTAACCCACTTTCATATGGGTGGGGGGATTTCAATAATACTTTCGTGCAACAACAGATGGCAGGGGGCAACCCCTACCAGCAAGTGGCAGGAGGAAACCCCTGTTAGCAGATGGTAGGGGGAAACCACTATCAGCAAATGGCCGAGGGAAACCCCTATTGATGTATATGTAACTTTAGAATGTATTTCATCTATGTATTTCATATATATTTATTGTACCCTTATAAGAGATGTGTTATTCCTCTATAAGGAAGTGTCATCATGTGTATTGACAAGTGTCGCAAGTGTGTGTACTTGCCGATGGGTTATTAGACCACCATGTGTGGGGTCGGCCCTAAAATATATATTATATTGTGGATGTACCTAGCTAGACAAGTTGGCCCCATAGTGTAACTAGGCAAACATGTTAAGTATAAATAGAGATCGGGAGATCTCTATTTGATCACTCGGAAACTCACACTTCTCTCACTCAAAAAATGGCGCACTAGTGAGGAGGAGGATCATCTACTACTAGGAGACTATCTCAGTGTATTTTGGTTGTACTTTGGTTGAGCCATTGCTCTCTTTATCTCTAAGGAAGTTGTGGGGTTTTTCACCTTAGGGTTTTCCCCATGGAAACTCTATGTCTCTTCTCTCTCATGATTTTGATTCTTGTGATGCTTATTATGATTGTTATGCATTGATATACTGTACATGTTATTCTCTCAGTAAATATCCTAGAGTATTGTGAATTAATGCTCAAAATTTAACATGGTATCAGAGCTAACCTGAGAATAAGACATTGTGCAGTGACGGAAACAAGGGTTTCTTGTTTATTGGGTTTCTCTCCACAAATTTTGGAAAAGCAGTATAGTAGATTGACTCTACTCATCAAGGAGAGTCTATCTGTCCAATCAAAATTCAATTCTAAGCTTTTTCAGATTTGGCCCTAAAATTTAGGGTTTCCTAAAAAATAGGCGTTTCTGGGATCTAAAGACATAGCTGGAAGCTCCTTACAAAAATCAAAGTTTAGAGCTTTTGATCGAGGTTTTTGGATAGGTAGATCTCCAGGAAACTCAAACCCTAATTCAGGGCTCTCCTCAATGAATCCGGGAAGACAGAAAGGCAGTTTTGAAGGGTGTATCTTTGCAGATCTCAAATTCTGAATACACCAAGTGGATCAACTCATCAAGGTGCATCTTTCTATCCTTTCAGAAAGTTGAAATTCACATTTTGAATTTTTAGGGTTTTTTCGACAAACCCTAATCTGGGACCAGATCCAGTTTTCAAGAATTCAAGTGGTAAGACCTAAATCTTTTCTATTTCCATTTGAAGTACTCTTTAATATGTCTCACCACACCAAGCTTGAGGATAAGATTGAAGGGGTTGATAAGTTTCGAGCCTGGAAGTATAGGATTGGGTTAATCCTGGAAGAGAATGAGTTGGACTCATATGTAAAAGAAGACATACTTATCCCAGAGGATGAAGAGGCTAAAATACTGCATAAGAAGAACTTGGTTAAGGCAAAGAGAATCATTGCTGATTCTATCAAAGATCATCTCATACCACATGTGTCATCTCTGAAGACACCCAAGAATTTGTTTCACTCTTTGACCAAGCTATTTGAAGGGAAGAACATAAATCGGAAGATGACCCTGCAGATTCAATTGAAACGGGTCAAGATGTTGAATGGAGAGACCATTCAATCTTACTTCTCCAAGCTCTCTCAAATCAATCAACAACTTGAAGCTGTGGATGAAATAGTGGACAATGGTGAAGTTGTTATGACCACTCTGAATGGCCTACCTAGGTCATGGGACTCCTTTATTCAAGGAATCTGTGCAAGAAAGAAATTGATCTCTTTTAGTAAACTGTGGGAGGAATGCTCTTAAGAAGAAGCTAGACTTGTAGCTCATCAAGAAAAGATGGGAGGTGAAGATCAAGCTATCACAGCTCACACCAAAAGAAGCAAGCCCAAGAAGGAGCACTCTCACTACAAGAAGTCTACTCACTATCACCAAAAGAATAAGAAGGATGTAAGGTGTTTCACATGCAATGAGAAGGGTAACTTTGCTTCAAATTGTCCCAAGAACAAAAGGGACAACAACAACATCTCCAGCAAGAAGAAGACGGGCAGCAAAAGAAAGTTCCATGCTTATGCTGCCGAAGATGATGAACCTCCAAAGAAGAAGGATAGGGCAGAAAGTGATGATAGTGATGATGACTCATCAAGTGAAGAAGAGTATGTTCTGATCTCTGCTCTCACAGGTACTAGCTCCCATGGTTGTAATGATTGGTTAATTGACAGTGGGGATTCCAAACACATGATTGGGTTTAAGGAATCTTTTATAAACCTATTTGAACATGAATCACCCCATAAGGTGAAACTTGGGGATGATTATCAATACCCAATCAAAGGAAGTGGTGAAGCCTCCTACAACCTAGATTCTATAAAATCTTTGAAGATGAAAGAAGTCCTTTATGTACCTGGGCTCAAGAAGAATCTTCTCTCCATCTCTGCATTGGATGCAAAAGGAATGAGGGTTGCATTTGTAGATGACCAAGTCCTAATGTGGCCAAAGGGTAAAACAATCGATGATGCAGTAGTGATTGGAGAGCAAGAGGGAGGATTGTATAAATTGAAGGGTCAACTTGAACATGCCATGGTACATGACTCCATGGAGCCAAGTGAACTTTGTCATAGAAGACTTTCTCATATGAATTATAGGGCACTTCCAATTGCAAGCAAGGTTGTAGAAGGTCTTCCTGAAATCAAGACCAAACATGAAGGTGTTTGCAAAGGATGTGCAAAAGGTAAGAACATTAAGAAGGCTTTCCCAAGTAGTGAAAGCAAGGAAAAAGTTATCCTGGAAATCATCCACTGAGGTGTATGTGGTCCTATGTCATCCAGTTCTCTGAGTGGGTATGTTTACTATATCTTGTTTATTGATGACTTCCCCATGAAGACTTGGGTATACTTCTTGAAGAACAAAGATGAGGTTTTTGATAAGTTCAAGGAATTCAAAACCTTGATGGAGAATCAAACCGACAAGAAGATCAAAACATTCAGATCCAATAATGGTGGAGAATTCACCTCAGGTGACTTGAAGAAGCTTTGCAGTGATTCAGGGATTAAGAGGGAGTTGACTGCTCCCTACAATCCACAACAAAATGGAGTTGCAGAAAGAAAGAACAGAACAATCATGGAAGCAGCAAGGGAAATGCTGCATGACCAAGATCTACCTATGCATCTATGGGCAGAAGCAGCTAGAACAGCTGTATATGTGCAGAACAGAACACCCCACAAGATATTGGACAACAAGACACCAGAAGAGGTCTTGTCTGGTAAGAAACCTGAAGTCAGCCATCTCAGAATATTTGGTTGTCCAGTATACACTCGTGTCCCAAAGGAAAAGAGGAACAAGCTAGATCCTTCAAGAAAGAAGGGTATCTTTGTGGGTTACAGTGAAAGCTCAAAGGATTACAGAATATACTTTCCAGGGTTCAAGAAGATTGATGTCAGCAGGGATATGACATTTGATGAAAACTCAACATTCATCAAATCAAGAAAGACACCTGTTGAAGTTTATGAAGAACCTAAGGAAACTAGTTTCTAAGACACTACCATGACTGAAGCAATTCTAGATGTTGATCGTGAAAATGAAGATCCACCCCATGAGGATAAATCTCACAAGAGGAAACTTGCATGGGCTAGTGAGCTCATTCAAGATGCAGAAAGATTTGGCATTCTAGAGGAAGAACACAAAGCAAAGAAAAGAACCAGATAACATACCAACTATGTTGCTTTACTCTATGATATTATGAACAAAGAACCTTCTAGTTATGAAGAAGCAGTGGAAAAGAAAGAATGGAAGGATGCCATGGTTGAGGAATACCAATCAATAATGAAGAATGATGTTTGGGATGTTGTCCCAAGACCTAAAGAGAAGTCTGTTGTGACTCCTAAATGGATCTACAAAATCAAGCATGCTGCAGATGGTAGTGTAGAGACATACAAGGCAAGATTCATAGCTCGTGGCTTCTTTCAGAAAGAGGAAATAGATTATGAAGCAAATTTTGCACCTGTAGCTAGGTATACTTCCATCAGATAAATACTTTCCCTGACTGCAGCAATGGAATGGAAAATACAGCAGATGGATGTCATGATTGCTTTCTTGAATGGTGTAGTTGAAGAGGAAGTATATCTGGAGCAGCCACTTGGTTTCAAAACACATGACAAGGAGTCATATGTGTGTAGATTGAAGAAAGCCCTGTATGGCTTGAAGCAAGCTCCCATAACTTGGTATGGTAGGATGGACAGTTTTCTATCTAGTCTGGGCTTTACCAAAAGTAAAGCGGATTCCAACCTTTACTACAAGGTTGAGGAAGGGAATCCTATGATTCTACTCCTGTACATGGATCACTTATTTGTAACAGGAGATGACAGATTGATTGCATATACAAAGACGAAGCTTGCTATGAAGGACCTGGGGATGATGCACTATTTCCTAGGTATGGAGGTATGGCAGAGTATAGATGGGATCTTCCTTGGACAAGGGAAGTATACTGTAGATATCCTGAAGAGGTTCGGGATGATGGATTGCAAGGCTAGGGCCACACCTATGGCATCGAACCTGAAGCTTCTATGTGATACTTCATCTGAGCCGGTTGATGTCTATATGTATTGTCAGATGATTGGGTCCTTGATGTACCTAACGAACACGAGACCAGATATTTGCTTTGCAGTGAACACATTGAGCTAGTTCCTGACGGATCTGAGGAGTGTTCACCTGGTTGCCATAAAGCATATTCTGAGGTACCTAAAGGGTACAGTTGATTATGGACTCAGGTATGAAGCGAATCAAAAGTTTAACCTGCAAGGTTATGTTGATTCAGATTGGGCAGGCAGTGCTGCAGATAGGAAGAGCACATCTGGGTGCTGCTTCAATATGGGATTAGGTGTGATCTCTTGGTTTAGTAGGAAGCAGTCATGCGTAGCACTGAGTACAGTTGAGGCAGAGTACATTGCATCCTGTTTAGATAGCTATGAGGCAGTATGGCTTCGGAAGCTACTGTCTGAGTTATTTGATCTCTCGTTGGATGTTACTGGTATCTTCTGTGATAACCAGAGTTGTGTGAAGCTGTCTAAGAACCCAGTGTTTCACGATAGGTCGAAACACATAGAGATCAAATATAACTATATCAGGGATATGGTGCAGAGAGGAGTAGTGAAGCTCTTGTATGTTGTGACGGACGAGCAGATTGCAGATGTATTGACGAAGCCATTAGCCAGAGTGAAGTTCGAGTACTTCAGAGAGAGGCTTGGTGTTCTTCAGATTGATGACACTTCGAGGAAGAAGTGATGGAGACATTTGATGAAGACATTCCAGGCATGTTGGAAGGAGGATCCTTCACATGGCTGTGGATGTAAGCGATAGATGATAAGCATCAGGATGATGTTCTAGTTTCTGCTCTGTATGATCAGTTGGATCATTTACATTTGTGTATATATGCATCAAGATGATGCTGGATATGATTAGTTGGATCATTTATATGTATATGTATGTACGCATCATGTTGGATGTTGGATATGATCAGTTGGATCATTTGTATGTATTTTGTATATGCATCATGTTGGATGCTTGGACCATGTATCTGTATTTGTATCAAGTGGATACATTATATGATCAGGTAGATCATGTATGATCAGATGGATCAAGTATTTGTTTGTATCAGGTGGATACATTGTATGATCAGGTGGATCATGTATGATGATATGTATCAGGTAGATACTTGGTATGCATCAGATGGACGTAGTGTATGATCAGGATGATCATATATGACAAGCTTCAGGATGTTGCTCCAGATGACATGCAGTAGGATGTTGTAGTGATGATGATCAGGATGATCATGTGTACATTAGGATGATGTATGGTGAGTATCAGGATGATACTTTATGGGTGTGGATCAGGTTATGAAGATGAGCATGTCTGGGAGATCCTATAGGTCGGAGTTGTGTACCTGTAACAGCCTGGGATGCTCTTTCAAGACATTGCTCTCGGAGGACATGTAATTTGTGCCCTGGGAGATTTCAGTTCAGAATTATGTACTCGTAACATCCTGAGATGCTCTTACGAGGTTGTCCTATGGCATGTAATTGGTGCCCTGGGAGATTTCAAGTCAGAGTTGTGTACCTGTAACATCATGAGATGCTCTTTCGAGCTTTTTCCATGACCACATGTAATTTGTGCCCTGGGGAGATTTCAGGTCGGAGTTGTGTACCCGTAACATCCTATGTTTCTCTTGCTAGGTTTTGTGGTCACCACATCTAATTGGTGCCCTGGGGAGATTTCAGGTCGGAGTTGTGTACCCATAACATCCTGAAATGCTCTTTCTATGTTTTGTGGTGGGGTCACATGTAATAAGTCTTGGAGATCTGGACAGGATGAAAAAGGCCTCAGATTCTCTTTAGGGTTCTTTCTAGGCAAGAGACTCTTTAAAGGTGTTGTGACGCACGTAATAAGACCTGAGGATTCCACAGTATGGCCACTGATGACGAAGACCTGCAGGTGGTGGGCCTACATCCAGTATGAAAAAGGATTGGCTCTGTAGAACTTCCTATGACGAGTAGAGTCAGAGATTGGTTGAGATAGCAGCAGCAGTGACGATAATAATGACAATGCATCGATCATGAAGATCCCGAAAAGAAGACTTGACTAGCAGATCTGTGTCAAGAAATACCTTCCTATTTAAGAGGAAGTGTTGATGTATATGTAACTTCAGAATGTATTTCATCTATGTATTTCATATATATTTATTGTACCCTTATAAGAGATGTGTTATTTCTTTATAAGGAAGTGTCGTCATGTGTATTGACAAGTGTCGCAAGTGTGTGTACCTGCCGATGGGTTATTAGACCACCATGTGTGGGGTTGGCCCTGAAATATATATTATATTGTGGATGTACCTAGCTAGACAAGTCGTCCCCATAGTGTAACTGGGAAAACAGGTTAAGTATAAATAGAGATCAGGAGATCTCTATTTGATCACTCGGAAACTCACACTTCTCTCACTCAGAAAGTGGTGCAGTAGTGAGTAGTAGGATCATCTGCTACTAGGAGACTATCTCAGTGTATTTTGGTTGTACTTTGGTTGAGCCATTGCTCTCTCTATCTCTAGGAAGTTGTGGGGTTTTTCACCTTAGGGTTTTCCCCACGAAAACTCTGTGTCTCTTGTCTCTCATGCTTTTGATTCTTGTGATGCTTGTGATGCTTATTATGATTGTTATGCATTGATATACTGCACATGTTATTCTCTTAGTAAAGATCCTACAGTATTGTGAATTAATGATCAAAATTTAACAGCCCCTACCAGCAAATGGTTGGGGGAAACCCCTACCAGCAAATGACTGGGGGCAACCCCTACCAGCAGACGGATGGGGGAAACCCCTACCAGTAGTTCACGGGTCAAACTATGGGTGGTTCCCCCTTTGCGACCCCAGCTTATAAAGTACCATCTTATAGGCCCCGTTTACTATTTCTGGAAACTTTAAATTTTCCAGATCTTTCCAAGTTGACCAAAGATCCAGTGTATCATAACGCTACATGGCCGCTAGTTCTTACCAAGTTACCTTCGGACATTCCAAAGTTATAAGGAAAAATGGGTGAGGACCCTGGTGACCATGTCACTACTTTCCATTTATGGTGCTCCTCGAACTCATTAAATGAAGATTCCATTAGGTTGAGACTGTTCCAAAGGACTTTAACCAGTGCTGCAACCAAATGGTACATTGAGTTACCTACAACTACATTCTTTAATTTTGGGGATCTCACGACTGTCTTTTTGAATCACTTCCAGCTTCTTGTTTGGTATGATGCTGGAATAGACCTTTTGTCTACATTTAGGCAAAATAAAGCCACTCATTTATCTGATCTCATTTAGGAGTGGCGAAGACAGAAGAGGCTCATTAAAGCCAACATACCTCTAGACTTCCTTCTTGAGTGGTATTTGAAATCACTCCTTCCTTACATTTCTAAGGAAGTAGCTACTTCTGGGGTGTCTAACGAGGAAGAATCCATCCTACAGACCCAACAGTTAGATATCGTTTACGCACAATCTAGGTTACTGTATGAGATCATACCTGATGCATCACGATTAAATACCGATCTGAGTAGACCTAAACCTAGACCACATGCTGACGGCATAGTGGGTTCAGTTGAATCTGCAGCTTTCGAAGCATTGACCAAATAGGTTCATGCCTTATCTGTCAAACAATCGATTGTAGAAGTTTCTTCTGTCACAACCTCTCCTTCTACTTCTGAATCTATCAACCAGGTTCAGAACAATCAAAAGGGCCCTCGGCAGCCCAATAACAAAAAGAAGGGCAAGAAAGGAGAGGGGAACCATCAGAAGCCCAAAAAAGAGAATGTAGAGGAGGGTAACAAAGAGAAAAAGAAGGTTAAGTTCCCTTGTAAACTTTGCAAGCAGGATCACCTTACTCACCAATGCCCTATGCTTGAAGAAGCCCATAAGCTATTACAAGGAAAGAAGCCTGTCGTACTGAAAGATCCATTCCCTAAGGGGTAGATCTTAGCTTCTGGAACCTCCAACACTAGGGGAACTACACATGCTTTGGTTTATCAAAAATTTATTAACATGGTTAATTTGGATGCACTCTTACAAACAAGAGCCAGGAATTATACCTGGGATGCACAGAAAAATGATAAAGAGATTCTAGAATCCTCCACTCCACTCCACATACCTATGGACCCAATGCTCAAGATCCCGAAAAGTGTCTTGAAACGGTCATCACACAACCCCAACACTCGGGCCGCCTCCAACTATAATGTGGTTGAAGATCTAGCCTGAACCCCTTGTGCCATGTCTACCTTAGAAGTCTTGCAAAGTTGTCCTTTACAACGAAATGCACTTCTTGCAGCTATTGGAAGTATGGAATCCTCTAACATGTCTGCGCGATTTGATATGGCTGATATCAAATACCGGTTGTTGTACCACATTTCTCTTTAGATAGAAGTTGTCCATGTCCCAATGACCATTAGACTAGCTTTTGTAGATGAGGGCACGTCGACATGTGTAATGTCAATTTCCTGTTGGAAAGCTTTGGGTTCTCCCGAGTTAGCCCCTTCTAACACACTACTTACTGCATTTGATGGCAGGACTTTCCCTCCAGACGGGGTTTTTCCATCATTTGATGTCACATTGGTCGGTAAGACAGTTGCTGTAGAAGTAGAAGTTCTAGATGCTCCGCTTGATTACAACATGTTATTAGGAAGGAGCTGGACATATGCCATGCAAGCTATTGCATTGGCAGTTTTTCACGTTGTTATGTTCCCGTTTGAAGGTAAGGTAGTTACAATTGATCAGCTTTCTTTCACTCAGAGAAACAACCAGACTTCTTCAGAGACCACAATTCCCTTAGTTGATCAAACCGCCCCGGTTAGTGAGAGTTTAGGAGCAGGGCTTTACGGGTCATTAATAGGCACTTTTGACCTTCCCTCCCCTATTCTTTTTATGCATTGTGATGTGGGTACTTCTACTGAAACATTCACGGTTGGTTTAAGAATTGATCCATGGATCCTTCCCACTACGTCGAAACCTTATATGCCTCTATCCATTGCATAAGTAGCCTATATGGAAGCACAACATGCTACAATGGAACATAGTGTGACTCCGCTAGTCTCTGCTAAGTCAGATATGGACTATGCTCTGGCATGGTCACTGAATTCCACCCACTCGTTCGATTGTTTAGACACGGTTTTGTCATATGATGAATCAATCTTGGAAGTCATGATGGGCCTGGACCAACCATGGGAACATATGCATCACAGGTCCTACCTCCTTCCAGATATAGACAGGATTGAGAGAGGGGAATTCCTTATGAGACCTGGTAGATTTGTTGATTTTTCATCTTTTCCTTCTACTTCGAGAGTTGTTTATGCTGAGGGAAATATGGCTAATATATAGAGAACAATTCCGATTAAAATTTCCACCAAACCTGGGGTCGTGGAAAACATTTTTATTGGCGTAGACTGTTCTCCAGAAGAGATCGCTCTGTATACAAAACTTTTCAAATAATTTCGTGACATTTTTGCCTGGTCATATGAGGAGATTCTAGGCATTAACCCAGCCATCGTGGAGCATGTCATCATGAAATACCCTAACGCAAAACCTGTGAGACAAAAGATCCATCCTGTGAACCCTAGAAAAGCGGCCGCCATCAAGGCGGAGGTTGAAAAGTTTCTTAAAGCCAGTTTCATCTATCCGATTGACATGACAGAATGGGTTTCAAATCCTATTCTAGTTGATAAGAAGCAAGGTAGCATTAGAGTCTGTACTGACTTCCGGGACTTGAACAAAGCTTGTCCGAAAGATAACTATCCTACACCATTTATCGTTCAAATCATAGACGCTTTTTTGGGACATGAGATGTTCTCTTTCATGGACAGATTTTCGGGATACAATCAAATACAAATCAAACCCGAAGATCAGCATAAAACAACTTTCATTTTCCCATGGGGGATCTTCGCTTACATGAAGATATCATTTGGCTTGAATAATGCTAGAGCTACCTTCCAGCGTGCGATGAATTTCACTTTTCATGATATCAAACACATAGTAGAACCTTACTTGGATGACCTCCCGGCGTGATCTCGAAAGAGACAGGATCATCCAACTCATCTTAGACTAGTGTTTGAAAGATGCAGCCAATATAAGATTCGTTTGAATCCTAACAAGTGTGTGTTCTGCGTCGAATCGAGACGTCTACTGGGATTCATTGTCTCCATCCATGGCATAATGGTCGACCCACTCAAAGTAGAGGCGATTGTAAATCTGCCTCCTCCTCGCACCTTGCGACAGCTCCAAAGTCTGCAAGGCATGTCTAATTTCTTACGGCGATTCATCATAAACTATGTTAATATTACCAAAGGTTTTATGAGACTACTCAAACAAGACTCCTACTTTGTGTGGGACGAGGCTGCCACATCCTTTGAGGCCTTGAAAAAGGCACTTCTTTCAGCACCCTTGTTGAGCCCGCCAGACTATGCAAAAGACTTTGTTTTTTATCTGGCAACGTCTCTTAATACAATTGGTATAGTATTAGTTCAGGAGGATGATACGCTCCAAGAGCATGTTGTATACTATCTTTCTCGTGCATTGATAGCCCCTGAGGTTAAATATTTGCACGTTGAGAAGTTAGCACTTGTCACGGTCTATGCGATACAGAGGCTTCGTCACTATATACGTTTACGAACAACTACTGTCATAGCAGAAGTCAATCCTTTTCAGTACGTTCTCACCCGACGAATCATCGGTGGGAAATATAATAAATGGATTGTAATCCTATAGGAGTTTGATTTGGTCTTTCAATCGGCCAAGTCGAAGAAATCACTAGTGTTCACTGAGTTAATCTCAAAGTTTCTGAGTGACCTAGAGCATGTCGAGGAAGAATCATCATTCTGAGATGAACATATCTTCATCATTGCTTCCTCTGACCCATGGTACAGGGATATCTTAGTATATCTCCAGACCTGAGGTGTCCTACTACTTTATCTCGAGAAGAGCGACACAAGCTGAAAAGACATGCGAAGAACTATCTCATCATCTCAGATACTTTGTATCGACGTGGGGTAGATTCCATCTTATGACGTTGCTTAACTCTAGAAGAAGCCGAAGCAGTATTAAATGATGCCCACAGTGGAGCTTGTGGGGGACATCTTTCAGGGTTGGCAATAGCTCAAAAGATAATACGTGCCAGATATTTTTGGCCCACAATATTTAAAGATTGTGTGGAAGCTGTGAAACATTGTCGTTCGTGTCAGTTTTTCACTAAGAAAATGAGGGCACACCCAGCTCCTCTTCATCCTGTGATTACAATAGATCCCTTCACAAAATGGGGGGTTGATTACATGACTTGCAATCCAGTTTCGGCTAAAGGGCATCATTACATCATCGTTGTCATTGACTACTTTACCAAGTGGGCGGAGGCAATGCCTACTATCAAGGCAGATGGAGAAAATGCCGCTTATTTCGTATTTAATCAGATTATTGCATGGTTCGACATACCTAAAGAGATAGTGACTGATCATGGTAGTCATTTGCAAAATAGCATGATGACCGAGTTGTATACAATGCTTGGTTTTTGACAAGAACATTCATCTTCATACTATCCACAGGAGAATGGACAAGTCGAAGCAATGAACAAAACTTTAAAGGTTATACTGCAAAGAACTGTTAATTCCAGTCAAAATAACTGGCACATCATGTTGTTCCCAGCTCTTTGGGCTTACCGAGCTAACATTAAGAGTACTACCAGATTCTCTCCCTTCCAACTTGTGCATGGGATAGAAGCAGTCGTACCGATTGAATGTGAGATTCCTTCGCTGAAACTATCCGTTCAGTTACTACCGGATACTTCAATACTAGAAGAACATTTTTTACACTTAGAACATCTAGATGAACAGTGCCACGACACGCTCACAAAAAATGAGTCAAAGGACAATATGACAAGTCCATCAGACAGACCTAGGGTTTTCCTTGAAGGAGATTTGGTCCTACTTTGGGATCAAGACAAAGAACCCTTAGGACCTGGAAAGTTCAAGTCCATGTGGCTCGGGCCTTATATAATTTCCAAAGTACGGAAGAAGGGTGCCTACGAGCTAGTAGATTACGAAGGTAATAAGCTGGCCGAGCCTAGAAATGGGCTCTACCTGAAGAAGTACTATGCTTAGGCTATCGTGCTTTCTCTTGTAACATAGCTGTATATTTTTTGTAGAGCTAGTTTTTGTTTATGCTTGTTAGTTAATCTTATGTGTGTTTTTGTTTCGTGTACCAAATGTCGACCGAACACTTCTTAGGATTTGTTGATGGCGCCAATCACCACACCTGTCAGTTGGCTTCAGTAGCTTGGGTCATTTACTCACCCGCTGGCCAACTTGTCTCTTCGGGGAGGGGTTTTTTTGGGTCCCACCACGAATAATGTGGCTGAATACAGTGTAGTTATAGAACTTCTCCGAGATGCTCTCAGTCATGGCATTTCACATTTGGAGGTAAGACTTGACTCACAACTAATTGTAATTCAGTTAACAGGCGTCTACCAGATTAGAGATCCTGGATTGCTACATCAATTTCTGCGAGTTAGACTATTGGAAAGACAGTTTGATTCTATTATATATGAACACATTCCAAGAAATTTAAACGCATTAGCTGATTCATTTGCAAACTATGTTCTAGACTAGCATTTGTATCATACACTTTCATAAACAGCATTGCACACATAAAATTCAAACACATACATATGTAAATAACCGATATTGTATATAGCCGATACTGTATCAAAAAATATATGAGTTTTGGATCACAAGTCTATCAAGTCATGTCATAAAAATACAAAAATGGGCACAGTGGCCTCAAAAATATACATAGAATGTATCCCTCTCTTATGGAGAAGGAGGGGCCTCATCATCATCTACTGCATTCTGATAACATATGAATAGCCTAACTACCTTCCGCAACACTCTAAGCCATGCTGGGGGCACCCCAACTACATCTTCCTGCATATCAATAGGTATCTGTTCCATACAGCATGTAGGAACATCATGAGTCAACTGAATCACTTTTCTCTCTATGGTCCCCAACATAGCATCTGCTGCAACAATATCAGCTGGCCTCACGAAGATGGTAGGATGTCCCTCGGGATAGACAGGCCCAATGTCTGCATATGACACTTGTTTAGTACTTCAAAATTCATTCATAAAAATCAAATACTTGACAATTTTGAAAAAAATCAATAATTCGCAAAATTAAACATACCAATAGCTCCCCAGGCTCCACCTGGAGGAAGCGCTAGCTCTATATCATGGCGAAAATACAATCCAGCATATGGAAACTACTCGAAGACAGGCACTTGCCTCTCCCACCACCCCCAGAAATCATCAGTATGATAACAGTAGTGACTTTCCCCACCACCCTGGCGGAGGAATATGTTACCCCAACGACCTAGTGTGGGATCACGAGGGTTAACCTAAGGTAGAGGCATCCCCAAGCTAATAGCAGGCATCCTCTCGAAGAAGAAAGTACACAAAATGCTATTGTACCCAAAATTCTTCATTTTTCCGGATTTGCAACCCGTCAGTTGAGCTTTCATGCTCGCCAGTAAACTAGTACACCAATCGTATACATGACCTTGTAAGCATCGTACACCAACATGCATAGAGTGCCTGGAAGCTAGGTGTAGTGAGGCACTACCTACCACTCGGTTAATGATACTCACAATCACCTTCAAGGGGAGGCCTTCAATGGTAGAAATCAAGATTTGGCTTCCTGATTTCTCAACTCCAGCCACACAATATATATTCAAGTACTCTTGCACCGACCCTATGCCCACACGAGAAGACCCCTTCAAATTTATTACATCTCCCCTAAATGAGAGACCAATAATGAAGTAAATGTCATCAACTATAAGCTCCAAAGTTTGCCCTCAGATGACAAAGGTATTGGTATCCACATCCCAGTACTGAATAAGTCTTCGAAATAATCTGTTTAGGGCCCTCATATTTATGGTTCGGAAGAAATTCAACAAATCGCATCTTCTAAGAGCATGGAGAGTGGCTGGGTCTTGCATGGCTAGCCTATCCATGTTCTCATGTTCCCTCTCCCTCCATTGAAGAACCATCCTGCACAAAAAATGACAATTTTTCAATCCTCGGCGCTTGTTTTTTCATTTTCAGGCTTGAGCACTGTTGTCTACACTACACAGTAACATATGGGCGCTACTCTATGTAAGCATAGTAGCGCCCATCTCCTTCACACGCTACTGCTCTTGTTACAAAGTAGCGCCCGCGCACTAAACGATGTGAGCATTCCCTGGAAAGAATTTTTGGGCTCAAAAATTGAAAATTAAACCATAGAAATGGAAGTTTGGAGGATTCTAACTTACTTGGTGGAAGAAGAACGGTGATTGGGTGCTCGAATCGATCGCCACATAGATTTAAAAGTGCAAGGTTTGCCCCAAATTTTTTCCCTACAAAAACAAATTGGAAATTGAGTTTTAAAATGAAATTATATATATTGAAATGGATTTTAATTTTTACCCACCATTGTTTAATTCTCTATAGTTTCAAATTTTACTAAAATGACCTAATTAATCAATTAATACATACACATGGTGCAATACTAATTTTCACTTATCCGGTTCTCATTTTTTCACTCAATTTTTATAGGATTGATCTCCTAAGACTAAATTCTCGATGTTAGACCTTATTAACTAGTTAATAGTTCAAATTCATATATCATTAGAGATTTTTTTTGCGAATTTCTAATATTTTGTTGAAGACCTAGTTTTGGCAGGTAACGAAGCTATGATCCCAGAAGCTGACCTTTAAGTCATTTTAAACTCTTGTTTGGACTATTTAAACCTAAGCAAGATTGCCAAGCAAGCTTGTCCTCTTCGAGCTCGTTAAAGTAATCGAAGGCTCATCCACTCAGGTATAGAATTACCCCTTTTCCGGGCCTAGGTGGATTAACTACGGAAAAGGTATACTCTAGGTATACTTCTATATGCGCTAGAAGAGTTCTTCTTCCTTTGTTTTATACTTTTTCAGGGGAGGAGACTAACTACATGAAAAAAGAACCTTTTGGAGCCTTTCTTTAGGTTTTTCAGGCTCTCTAAACATGAAAACACCAAGCGAGCATTCACCTACTCGGGCTCGATGTGAAATCCACGAGAGGGTAAGTAGAGGACTGTTTAAGTTTTTCAACTCTATAAACAAGAAAACACCGCCGAGCACAGACCAATCCGGGCTCAATACTAAAATCCATGAGTAGATATATGGAGTTATTGTTTAAGTTTTTCAGACTCCTTAAAATTGAAAACACTGGCGCGCAAGAACAGATCTCGGCTCGATATTAAAATCTAGAGATCAGTGATATAGAGTAATATTCTATCTCTTCTTCGAACTCTGTAAACAATGAACAAGGTCTTGAGTCTTCCTCCCATGGGCTCATTAAACTTTTTACATGGTTGGATCAAGTGAGTTTTCATTCTTTCTTGGACTCATTAAAACAACAAGAAATGTATTCTTTTATCTAAAAAGAATAAGGGATGGGAAATATGTGTCGTATCTTCAATGTCAAAGGCAGTTCAGTTAGTTCTATCCTTGAACACAGCACCTACTTGAGTCTATCATGTCGGTTGGGTTTAGTTTTTGACCTCAGGGTGAACCTAATCTCTGAGTTGTTGACTCCCCCGGTTGGTTATTCTTCCAACCATATGGAGGGTCTGATAATGTCTCCTACATTTCAGGCTTATCATTTACCCCATTATGTCAGAAACTGCCTGAGTCACTTTGTGTCATGCTCACTATTCAAGGATATACCCTGTGTCGTACATTCTGCAATTTACCTTGACCTCATGTGTCAGCCATCCTAGTGTCAGTCTTGTTACATATTACTCCATATCATCTCATACCAGTTGAGTGTTCCTCGAGTTGGATGATGGAGGATTCCTTAAGGCCTCCCTTCCAATAGACTTCTTCCCATAGACATCAACTCATTTTACTCTAGGAATGAAGTTTAGAGTTTCGGTTAATACCTTGGAGATTGCAGTCACCAGTGGCAATTTTCCTCGCTGTTGAATGTCGAGAATACATCAATGTCTCTTCTTCGACAGGATCCCCAAGTATTTGACTCCAAGTCCATCTATTCACACTTGGCGAATTGTACTTGGTACCTTGGGCCCCATCATCGTTATCGGTGGAAGCCCTCGCATTTGTTAACGGTGTACATCATTGACCGGCAATCAAATGATACCCCCCATGTTCGACTATCAGCTCATCTATTCACATGGTTGGGGTTTGTACCTCAGGTTGTTTTGGATGAAGACCTTGGGATTTTGGATTACATTACCTCATTATGTTATTACCCAAGTTGCACAAGATTGAGCCTCACTTATATTCGGCTCTCCATGAGACATAGATCCAGTTTGTTGTTATGGCTATGATCTTTCAGTTTGACATGGATCCACGTTTGTATTCTAAGTGGCCATGCTATATATACATCTCCTTGTTATGTATCTAAGATCATGTTGTATCACACTACACATCTATATGATGTCAAAAATGTAATTGTTTGCTGACCTTGATCTTTGTTTCAGGTGTTCTTGTGACTTGTTTCCGCAGTTCCTTGCTCCTCCTCTAGCTTTGGATTATAATGTATTTCGGCCATTGTTTCCCTCTGACCTCACACATTAGGGGGAATCTGCTATAGGTCAAACCTGCACCTCTCCATCCGTGATCACCTTGAGCTGTTGATCACACAAAAGGACAACTTGGATGGAGGAGGATGTTGACCTTGACTTACTCCACATCCTTGCAAGCTGGAAAAACCCTAAAAAATGTCATTTTGAGACATGAGCACTACTCTACTTCAATAAAATAGTGCCTGTACCCTACTCCAGTGTGCAATAGTAGCGCTCAAGCCTCATGAGTGCTACTCCTCTTCAATAGAGTAGCGTTCAACATTTAAAAAGTGATGAGCGCTACTTTAAAAACACTATAGTAGCACCCTGGGCGCTACTCCACTGAGAAATAGTAGCATACACCTCAAAAGATGATTAAAAAATAATTAATTTCATGAAGAGGATTAGTTGTAGTTGGTTTCCCAACCTCCTCCATAACCATCTCTCAACCTGAACTACTTCCCTTGTCTTATAAATACAAGAAGGAATGAAGAGAGGGGTTAGACATGAATGCTATTGAGAGACTTTTAAAAGAGAATCTTGCATTGGAGGAGGTTATGCTGGAAGATATCTAAGCCAGAGAAGAGAAGGAGCCCAAGATTAGGTTGCAGGAGCATGTTGCAAAGTCAGGTATACTTTGTATCATCAATTTGCATTTGACAATAAAAGGTTGAATCATTTTTCTTGTCCCAAACTAAGTGTTCATTAAGTTATGTACTTGTTTGGATATGTTTTGGTTAATATTTGATGTTTAAATTGCTTTTTCCATTTCATCATTGTATATTATCCAAGATATGCTGAGAAAGGTACTTGTATTGTAGGTTTATCGAACGGGAGGTTGACTTGAGGATCGAGTGCAAGATCGAATAAGAGCTAGGATTGAACTTCATTCGAAAGGTATGTTCTCAAGACCTATAACCTATTTCCATTCATAAAAATATCTGTAACACAGTTAGTATGCTTACTTGTCATCCCCTTTCAGTTGATACTATCAGTTTCCTTACTATAGGGTAGTTTTTCCCACCAACAATTACAAGAGAGACACAGATATATCATGGTTCACCCCAACTTGGGCTACGTCCACACTGAAGTTGCCAGTCCTTATTATTATTCCATCCAACAAAGTGAAGGGATACAACCTACAGCACAACCGTTGCACTTCCTCTTCACTGTCTCACAGTCTCTCTTCTTGATCTCAGATATCTTTACAATGCATAATACCTAATACATCAATCCTAGCCGTATTACAATGTCTTTTTTTTATAAGGGAAATACAATGGGAAAATACCACGGGTTACCCAAAACCATGGGCCCATAAAAAGTTGGCGAAAATAGCCCCAAAATATTTTCTTGAGGGCATTTCCCCCGCACCCCCATAACTCGGGGGAGTTTCTCCTGAACCCCAATGTGGGGGCATGAGTGTATAGTCCTTTGAGGTGCACAGCTAAGATAATATCATCTATGAGACTGGAAGATCTAGATCCACAACCAACATGTTATTATCAATATATCAAAGCTTCATAACAACTCAGAATAGAATACTTATTTAATGGAAGTCATTAATTTAGTTAAAATCCAAGACTAGCTCATTGGAAGGATTTTCTAGACTAGTTTTACTGAATTTACTGTAGAATGCACTCAGAGTGTCCATTTGAATTCCCATCTATTGCAGTAGGTTAATCATTTGATATATTATCCATATCATTCCTTAAATCCTTAACTTTGAAGCCTTTCGACCCTGTTTGTAAAGTTTGGAAAATTGCTAGCTCAGCAATCCCGGGAGAGCCCAATAACCCCAAATCTTTCCAAACTCTCACAAGTCTGCAAAAATACATTCCTGAACATAACCAAAATTCATTTGAATGATATAAACTCTGTTATTAACTTCCAGTATCCCCACTTGTCTAGTATGCACATGCCAGCTACCCAGGAAGCCTCGAAGTAGGCATAGACTTGCTCTATGTTGAAAAGTGAATGGTACTGGTACCTTGTGCATAAGACAAATCTGATCTGATATCCTGACCTGCTGCTGCACCTAACCTCATACATTTTCCAGAATTAAATATGCATCCCACCATCCTCATTCCTTACCTCACTACCCCGCACTTACCTCCTGCACTATTCGAGAAATTGCCAGAAATTTTGCTAGTAAAGTTCATAAAAGTTTTTGTAGTTAAGTTAATATCTTGGTTGAATCTTCCCAAGGATATTACACTGGGTCGGCTTCTTCATATAAGAGTGAACTCTCATAATCTTCTCTAGTGAGGTGCATGAGGTGGGAATCTTCCTCCATTCAATTTAGCTGTTCATCAAACTCTTCATAGTCTTCCTCTGCTGTGATTCCGACCAGATTATTTTCTTTCTCACGGACAGGAGGCCTTAATGGTTGTTCCCCATTCCTTTTTTCTCTATATGTCATCTGCAGATTGAAAGGTCTTCTGAATTGATTAGGAGGACGAATAGGTGACTGTCTGTTAGGACTGCTACTCTCTAGTTCCATTCTGGTAACTTTATTTGACAGGTCCTTGATAATGCAGGTAATCTCATCGATCTTTGTATCTTGAGAATCTTTTATTTCTAAAGAAATGCCTTCCTCTTTGGCTTTTCCTTTCTCTTTTGGTTCAACATCGCTGTTCATTTTAATCTTTCCTCCTACTCTCATATTTCCTTCAACATCTATGGCGTCGTCTTGCATATCATTGAGCGAGACTGATCTTCTTTCCCTTAATGTTATGGAAAAAAATGAAGGGAAAGCAGTTGCATAAGTGACTCGAGCTGCTGCTTCGGTGGGATGAATGTCCTCTGGAATTATGAAATATACTTTATTAAATCTTGCTGTAAAATGGACCACATTTTCTGAGTTGTTCTTCCTTAGGGCAATTAATTTTGTTAGATAATAGAGACTGCCACGTTTAACTCCCCACTTCTTGATGAATGTGGTTTCTAGGATCTCCATAGTACTGATGGAGGCATTAGATAAAGATCTTAACCATTTTCTTGCTTCTCCTTCTAGTGAATGACAAAAAATATGAATAAACACATCATCGTGTTCAATCAGGATAATATCCGTAAAATCCTAGAATCGGTCCACATGATCCTCAGCAGGCGTTCCTTTGTTGCCGTCATACTTTGGCAACAATTTCAGATAATGGGTAGGCATATTATTCAGGGGTGTAAGCAATTACAGAGGTATGTGTCGGCTTTCCACCCATCTTGATGTATTGGGTGGTGGTGGAGGTGGTCCTCCACCTCCTCCTCTTGACATGAGTTGGATGGTGTTTAAATTCTCCTCCTATGAGGTTGTTGATGTATATGTAACTTCAGAATGTATTTCACCTATGTATATTGTACTCCTATAGAGGTAGTATTATTCCTCTATATGGAAGTGTCGTCATTTGTATTGACAACTGTTGTAAATTGTTGTGATGGGTTATTAGACCACCTATTGAGGGGTTGGCCCGGATTAATGTAACCATGGGTTATTAGACTGAGTTAGACAAGTCGGCCCTGCTAGTTTATTAGGCAAGTCAGGATAAGTATAAATAGAGAGCGGGAGCTCTCTATTTGATCATCTCATTATTCACTTCTACATCACTCGTAAAGTGGCACACTAGTGAGGAAGGAGGAGTAGTTGCTAGGAGAAGACTATCTCTTGTACTTGGCTGTATCATTGCTCTTTCTATCTCTGAGGAAGTTGTGGGGTTTTTCACCTTTATGGTTTTCCCTAGTGAAACTCTGTGTCTCTATTGTCTCACGTGATTGCTTGGTGTGATTGATATGCATTGTTATACTTGATATGCTATACATGTTATTCTCTCAGTAAATATCCAAGAGTATATTGAATTAATGCTCAAAAATTAACATGGTATCAGATCTAACCTGAGAAGAAGACATTGTGCAGTGGCGAAAACTAGGGTTTCTTGTTTATTGGGTTTCTCTCCACATATTTTGCAAAAACAGTAAGGTAGATTGACTCTACTCATCAAGGTGAATCTCTCTGTCCAATCAGAATTCAATTCTGAGCACTTTCAGTTTTGGCCCTAAAAATTAGGGTTTCCACAAACATATGAATTTCTAAAATATGAAGACATAGCTGGAAGCTCCTTGGAAAAATCGAAGTTTAGAGCTTTGGATCGAGATTTTTGGTTGTCTGAAGCTCTAGGAAACTCAAACCCTAATTCATGGTCCTCCCTAGTGAATCCGAGAAGACTAAAAGGCATTTCTAAAGGGTGAAACTTTGTAGTTCTCAATTTCTGAGTATACCAGGTTGATTAGCTCATCAAGGTGCATCTTTCTATTCTTTCATAAATTTGAAATTCACAGTTCAAATTTTTAGGGTTTCTCTCACAAACCCTAATTCATCTCCAGATCTAGATTTCTACAAATCAAGTGGTAAGAACTAAATATTTTCTATTTCCATTTGAAGTAGTCTTTAAAGATGTCTCACCACACCAATCTTGAAGATAAGCTTGAAGGGGCTGATAACTTCATCTTTGAGGTCCCTATACCAGAGGGAGAAGAGGCTAAAGCACTTCACAATAAGAACTTGGTCAAGGCAAAGAGGATCATTGTTGATTCTATCAAAGACCATCTCATTCCACATGTGTCATGTCTAAAGACACCCAAGGAGATGTTTGATTCCCTGACCAAGCTATTTGAAGGGAAGAACATAAATCGGAAGATGACTTTGTGGAACTAATTGAAAGGGGTAAAGCTTCATAATGGAGAGACCATTCAATCCTATTTCTCTAAGGCCTCTCAGATCAAGGAACAACTCGAAGCTATGGATGAAATTGTTTACAATGGTGAAGTTGTTATGACCACACTGAATGGCCTACCTAGGTCATGGGATTCCTTTATTCAAGGAATCTGTGCAAGAAAGAAACTGGTCTCCTTTAGTAGACTATGGGAGGAATGTTCACAAGAAGAGAAGATGGTTAATGAAGATCAAGCTCGCACATCACACACTAGGAAAGGAAATCCCAAGAGGGAGCCATCTCATAACAAGAGATCTTCACACCACCATTATCATAAGGATAAGAAAGATCTCAAATGCTTCACATGCAATGAGAAGGGACACTTTGCTGCAGATTGTCCTAAGAAAAAGAAAGACAACAACAACAATTTCAATAAGAAGAAGAACAACAACAAAAGGAGATATCATGCTCATGCTGCTGAGGATGATGAACCGCCCAAGAAGAAGGCTAGAGTAGAAAGTGATGATTCATCATGTGAAGATGAATATGTTCTAATATCCGCCCTCACAGGTACTATCTCTCATGGATGTAATTATTGGCTCATTGATAGTGGGGATTCCAAACACATGACTGGGTTTAAAGAATATTTTGTAAATCTATCTAAACATGAATCACCCCATAAGGTGAAACTTGGGGATGATTATCACTATCCTATCAAAGGAAGTGGTGAAGCCTCCTACAACCTAGATTCTAGAATTTCCTTGAAGATGAAAGATGTGTTTTTTGTACCTGGGCTCAAGAAAAACCTACTCTCCATATCTGCATTGGATGCAAAAGGCATGAGGGTTGCATTTGTAGATAGCCAAGTCCTAATGTGGCCAAAGGGTAAAACTATAGACGATGCAGTAGTGATTGGAGAGAAAGAGGGAGGATTGTACAAATTAAAGGGACAACCTAAACATGCCATGGTACATGAATCCATGGAGCCAAGTGAACTTTGGCATAGAAGGCTTGCACATGTGCACTATAGATCACTAGCAATTACAAGTAAAGTTGTAGAAGGTCTTCTTGAAATCAAGTCAAAGCATGAAGGTGTTTGCAAAGGATGTGCAAAAGGAAAGAACGTTAAGAAGGCATTTCCAAGCAGTGAAAGCAAAGCAAAAGGAACCTTGTAAATTATCCACTCCGATGTATGCGGTCCGATGTCATCCACTTCTCTGAGTGGGTATGTATACTATGTCTCTTTCATTGATTATTTCTCTAGGAAGACTTGGTTCTACTTCTTGAAGAACAAAGATGAAGTATTTGACAAGTTCAAGGAATTCAAAACCTTGATGGAAAATCAAACTGACAAGAAGATCAAGACCTTCAGATCCGACAATGGTGGAGAATTCACTTTAGGTGATTTCAAGAAGTTATGCAATGATTCAGGGATTAAGAGGGAGTTGACTGCTCCCTACAATCCACAACAAAATGGAGTTGCAGAAAGAAATAATAGAACAATCATGGAAGCAGCATGGGAAATGCTGCATGAGCAGGATCTACCTATGCATCTATGGGCAAAAGCAACTAGGATAGCTATATATGTGCAGAACAAAACACCTCACAAGATATTGGACAACAAGACACTAGAATAAGTCTTCACTAGTAAGAAACTTGAGGTCAGCCATCATAGAATATTGGTTTGTCTAGTGTATACACATGTTCCAAAGGAAAAGAGAACAAAGCTAGATCCTTCAGGAAAGAAGGGTATCTTTGTGGGGTACAGTGAAAGCTTGAAGGCTTACAGAATATACTTTCCATGGTTCAAGAAGATTGATGTTAGCAGGGATGTAACATTTGATGAAGACTCAGCTTTCATCAAGTCAAGAAAGGCACATGTTGAAGATCATGAAGAACCAAAGGAAACCAGATTTCAAGATACCACCATGACTGAAGCAATTCTAGAAGGTGTCCATAAGTAGATCGTGAAATTGAAGATCCACAAGAACCTGTAGATCCACCCTGTGAGAAGGAATCTCACAAAAGGAAACCTGCATGGGCTAGATAGCTCATTCAAGATGTAGAAAGGTATGGAATTCCAAAAACAGAACACAGAGCAAGGAAGAGAACTAGATCTCACACCATTTATGTTTCCTTACTCTATGACATTATGAACAAAGAACCTTCCAGTTATGAATAAGAAATGGAAAAGAAAGAATGGAAAGATGCCATGGTCGAGGAGTGTCAATCGATCATGAAGAATGATGTTTGGGATGTAGTCCCAAGACCTGAAGGGAAGTCAGTTGTGAATTCCAAGTGGATCTACAAGATCAAGCATGCTGCAGATGGCAGCATAGAGAAATACAAGGCAATATTTGTAGCTCGTGGCTTCTCCCAGAAAGAGGGGATAGACTATAAAGAAATTTTTTCTCTTGTAGCCAGGTACACTTCCATAAGATCAGTACTTGCTATGGCTATAGTGATGAAATGGAAGATACACCAGATGGATGTGAAGATAGCTTTCTTGAATGGTGTAGTCGAAGAGGAAGTATATGTGGAGCAGCCACTTGGTTTTGAGACACATGATAGGGATTCATAAGTATGTTGGTTGAAGAAATCCTTGTATGGCTTGAAGCAAGCTCCTAGGACTTGGTATGGTAGGATGTAAAACTTTCTACCCAGTTTTGGCTTTACCAAGAGTAAATCAGATTTCAACCTTAACTACAAGGTTGAGAAAGGCAATCTAGTGACACTGCTCCTGTATGTGGATAACCTGTTTCTTATAGGAGAGGATGGGTTGATTGTCAACACCAAGAGGAAGCTTGAATCTGAGTTCGAGATGAAGGACTTGGGGATGATGCACTAATTTCTAGGCATGGAGGTGTGGCAGTGTGCAGATGGGATCTTCCTTGGACAAGGGAAGTATGTAGTAGAGATACTGAAGAGGTTCGGGATGATGGACTACAAGGCCATGACCACACCTATGGCATCGAACCTGAAGCTTCATCTGAGTTGGTTGATGTCACTATGTATTGTCAGATGATTCGGTACTTGATGTACCTGATGAACATGAGACCAGATATTTGCTTTGCGGTGAACACATTGAGCCAGTTCCTGATAGATCCAAGGAGTGTTCACCTGGTTGCTGTAAAGCATATTCTGAGGTACCTAAAGGGTACAGTTGATTATGGGCTCAAGTATGATGCGAATCAAAAGTTTAACCTGCAGGGTTATGTTGATTCAGACCTGGCAAAAAGTGTAACAGATAGGAAGAGCAATTCTGGGTGCTGCTTCAGTATGGGATCGGGTGTGATCTCTTGGTTTATCAGGAAGCAGTCCTGCATAGAACTAAGTACAGCCGAATCAGAGTATGTTGCAGCTTGTCTGGCTAGTTGTGATGCAGTATGGCTCGAGAAGATACTGTCTGAGTTATTTGATCTCCCATTGGAGGTTACTGGTATCTTTTGTGACAACCAGAGTTGTGTGAAGTTGTCTGAGAACCCAGTGTTCCACGACAAGTCGAAGCACATTAAGATCAAATATCGCTATATCAGGGATATGGTGTAGAGACGAGCAATGAAGCTCCTATATGTTGCGATGGATGAGCAAGTTGCAAATGTGCTGACGAAACCACTAGCCAGAGTGAAGTTCGAGTACTTCAGAGAGAGGCTTGGTGTTCTTTAGATTGACGACACTTCGAGGAAAAAGTGATGGACACATCTGCTGGAGCCATTCCAAGCATGGTGAGAGGAGGATCCTTCACATGGCTATGGATGTAAGTGCTAGATGATGAGCATTAGGATGATGCTCCAGTTACTGCTCTGTATATGCATCATGTTGGATGCTTGTTGTGATCAGTCGGATCATGTATATGTATAAGGATCATGTTGGATGCTTGATATATTTGTATATGCATCATGTTGTATGCTTGATATATTTGTGTATGTATCAGGTGGATGCATTGTATGATCAAGTAGATCATGTACTTATGTATGTATCAGATGAATGCATTGTATGATCAGGTAGATCATGTACTAATGTATGTATCAGGTGGATATATTGTATGATCAGGGGATCAGTATGATGATATGTATCAGGTAGATACTTGGTATGCATTAGGTGGATGCACAGTATGATCAAGATGATCATGGATGACGAGCTTCAAGATGTTGCTCCAGATGATATGCATCAGGATGATGCTATCATGATGATCAGGATGATCATGTGTTGATGTACATCAGGATGATGTATGGTGAGTATCAGGATGATACTCTGTGTTCGTGGACAGGTTGTGCAAATAAGCATATAATAGCACCCTGGGAGATTTGTAGATACTCTTTCTAGGTTTTTCCTATGGCATATAATAGCGCCCTAAGATATCTGGCAAATGCTCTTTCGAGGTTTTGCTTGGAAGGACATATAAATAGCACCTTGGGAGGTTTGCAGATACTCTTTCAAGGTTTTTCCTATGGCATATAATAGCGCCCTGGGATATCTGGGAAATGCTCTTTCGAGGTTTTTTCCTATGGCATATAATAGTGCCCTAGGAGATCTGATAGGTTGAGCTGTGTGCTCGTAATCAGTCCTCGGATGCTCTTTCGAGGTTTTTCCATGACCACATATAATAGCGCCCTGGGAGATCCGATAGGTTGAGCTATGTGCTCGTAATCAGTCTTGGGATTCTCTTTCAAGGTTTTGTGCTGGGGTCACATGTAATAGCTCCTTGGGAGATCCGATAGGTTGGGCTGTGTGCCCGTAATTGGTCCTGGGATGCTCTTGCGAGGTTTTGTGATGCACGTAACAAGTCCTGAGGATTCCACAGTATGGCCAGTGATGATGAAGACCTGCAGGTGGTGGGCCTACATCCAGTATGGAAAAGGACTGGCTCTGTAGAACTTCCTATGACGAGTAGGTCGAAGATTGATTGAGATAGCAGCAGCAGTGACAATGATGATGATTCAATGATGATGATCCAGTGATGATGATCTAGAGAATATGACTTGCGCTAACAAATCTATGTCGAGAAATACCTTCCTAGTAAAGAGGGAGTGTTGATGTATATGTAACTTCGGAATGCATTTCATCTATGTATATTGTACTCCTATAGAGATGGTATTATTCCTCTATACAGAAGTGTCATGATTTGTATTGACAAGTGTCGCAAGTGTCATAACTTGCTGTGATGGGTTATTAGACCACCTATTGAGGGGTCGGCCCGGATTAATGTAACCATGGGTTATTAGACTGACTTAGACAAGTCAGCCCTGCTAGTTTATTAGGCAAGTCGGGATAAGTATAAATAGAGAGTGGGAGCTCTCTATTTGATCATCTGATTATTCACTTCTACATCACTCGGAAAGTGGTGCATTAGTGAGGAAGGAGGAGTAGCTGCTAGGAGAAGACTATCTCTTGTACTTGGTTGTATCATTGCTCTTTCTATCTCTGAGGAAGTTGTGTGGTTTTTCACCTTTATGGTTTTCCCCAGTGAAACTCTGTGTGTCTATTGTCTCATGTGATTGCTTGGTGTGATTGATATGCATTGTTATACTTGATATGCTATACATGTTATTCTCTCAGTAAAGATCCTAGAGTATATTGAATTAATGCTAAAAAATTAACAAAGGTAATGAAATACTTGGGTGGATTGGTGTGAGCGACAAATTCTTTTCTCACAACAGGGATTCTTTGAAAACTAAGAAAATCACAAGGAGTGTGAGGATCTTTGAAAAAGGGTCTTTTTCATGGGTTTGGACAACAAATTCAGATGGAGGGAATTGAGGTCCAAACAAAGGGGAGGCGAAACTTTGTTGATATCTTGGTGATGTAGACTGGAATCTCCCATGTCTATGTCTCCAAGAAACCAAATATTCTAGGGACACAAATTCTTCATGGCTTGGGTTCTAGCAGGTATGTCTTTCTCCAGATGCCAGGTTTTCTACTATGGAGTCGCCAAGTGGATTACACCCTGCAACCCAATTTCATGCACTATGAAACTTAGAGCTTCTAATTTTGTCATTATACCCAGGGAATATTTATCTTCTTGATTGCGTTTCTCGGCAACGATGCCAAATAATATGTTGGTCCCATAGACATTCTAAGGCTATATTTAGAACTCTTCCTAGGAATCAATAATATCTTCTGAAATTTTTACTGAATTAAATCACAGCTAACAGAAAATGGTGTGGAATTCCAATGTTGAAATATAAATGGGAAGTATTTCAATGTGCTAGAAAACAAACTTTCAGTAGCAAATGAAAAATGAAATCGCATAAGATAAAGGTACTGCATAAAGTAAATCTTTATCCTATGTTTAAAGAATGACGTGTTGATCCTGGGAGATGAATTCAACAGCCTTAATAAAATGAATAGAAAACCGCCACTAAATAATACGAGGATATCACCTCCAGACCAATTAGCATGAACACTTGAATTACTAACCATCTTAGAAGAAATACATTTAAGCAATTGCATTCATATTAAACTCAGAACAGATCTATGAATCATACATACATGGAAGAGATGAATAACAGGAGAACAAACTAACTGAACAAATTAAAAATTTGAATCCATAAAAGCTCCAAGGTATGGAAATGATATTCTTCTTTCTATATTGATCAAACTGTCAAATATTAGAAGTAATACTTCTTACAAAAGAGAGCCGTCCCTTTGTCTATTGCCTATTTGGCTATATATAACCTTCATATTCTCTACAACATAAATTGTTACAATCAGTTACATCTCAACAGATTTAAGTTTTTTCTGTTTGTACTCCCTAACAGAGTTTGTTACAATATCAGTCATATGGAGCACTACTGGTTATCCTATGACTATGACTCAGGACCACTTTGCTAGCAAAGTAGTACATCTGGTTGGACAAAATTTCTCATCACCGTAAGACATACATGTATTATCGATGTAACTTCTTTCAGAGCTGTTAAGAGCCTTTTAAACATTCATTGGACCACCTACGGCCTCATGGAGACATAGACGCGACCACCCTACTGAAGAATGTTTTTTTGCATGCCTCTATTATCTACCTCTTCTACCCCATCCAATCCCTTTGCTCTCGGACCTTGTTTTCGATGAGGAAGAAGTTCACCTCTACTGTCGAGCTATGGAACAGGACCTGATTCTATCATTGCCTCACTCAAACTGCTCAGGTGCTACCGCTTCATCATTTGATCATCCTTTGCATGGAACAGCTTATTCTTTTCTTCCATTCTTCTGCATCCAGAAGGTTCGTCTCCATTTTAACCACTGTAATAAATGAACTCTCTTTAGACATCTCAGGTGAGACCTTGGGCTTCTCCCACCTGATTTCTTATGAGTGTGTGTCTACAGGATGTTCGTGGATACTCGTCATCCAAATCCTCAGTGATCCTGGGGAGCCTACACTTGATATGAAATGCACCATTGAGAACAACTATCTTTCATCTTGAATTAATCACTTCCGACCAATTTGCGCATCTCAAGTTTTACGCTCCAGACCGATGAGGCTTAAGAGCTTTGAAATACAAAATATGCCAATTCGAGGACTATTTATAGAGTTGTTTGAATGATCCTCGATGAACGCACCTATACCAACATAATAATTACAAATCTACCCTTTTGGGCTTTGCACGTTGAGAGCATACTGTAGCTTGTACGTCGACGGTGATAGTAATAAGTACTGGGAGGCGCTACTTCAAAGTGATGGCGGAGGTTGACAAGATAGAAAACTGTTAGCGGTTTTTAGGACATTCAGAAAGTGGTTTAGGAAACCTGCTTTAGGCCCCATGAATGATCTTGGGACTGCCACATGGAAGTATTGGTTTTAACTCAGGGGAGGAGTTGACGTGAAAAACCTCGTGCAACTCTTCCAGCCTGATGCTCGGATGATCGTCGATCTTCTTCCAAGATGCCTCGAGATCAGTCCCTAAAAAGATGCAACTTTTAAGAATGGGACCCACTCCATTCCCGGCTTCCCTGTCTAACGCTAGGCACTTCATAAAATCGTCGTGGTGGTTTTAGGGTACCCGAAAAGAGATCAAGGGAAACCTCCTTGAGGCCCCTGAATAACTAAGAAATTTACACATGTCCACGGTGGTTTTTTGTCTGGGAAGGCTTGGGCTAGGAAAAATGCAAAGTGCCCATGGGTCCTGACTGCGCCCTTATAATGCCGGTCTCTATCGACTGATACTCTAAGCTTCTGCCGCGCCATTCTATCACTATGACATGCCACCCTTCCGCTTTTACTGCACCATTTCACTGCTGTTGATTCTTCTTCAGAAACATTCCTTTAGCCTTGTGATGGATTTCCCTCGGTTGATAATAACACTAACAACTCCCGAGGTCTACTTCGTTCCCCAAGACACTCTGCCTTTGTCTATCGAATCCTCTAGATCCTGTAGACCTGTAGTTGTTATATTTTGAGAATTAATTCAATATATCTAGGATCTTAACTGAAATAAGAACATGAACAACATATCAAGCATAAGAGACAAGAGACAAGAGACACAAAACATTTCACCGAGGAAAACCAAGAAGGTGAAAAAACCTGCAACTTCCTCAGAGATAGAATAAGTATCAATACAAGGATCACCATGATCAATCCCAAGAGATAGATATCTTCAACAGAATGCTCCTCCTCCACTTGTGCGCATCCTTCTCTTCTCTCACTAATGCGAAGTGAGTGAATGAGACAATGTGTAAAATGAGAGAGTCACACTCTCTATTTATACACTAACTTTTACTTGACCTTTACTCAACTAGGTCGGCCTCAGCTTAACAACTTAACATAATGTTGATTGGGCCGACCCTTACTAAGGTCGTCTAATAACCCTTTGACCCACATGACTCATACAGGGCCGACCCCATCAAGGTGGTCTAATAACCCATCAAGTATAACTTACGACACTTACAATATAACTTGCGACACATGCAAGTACACATGACGACACTTCCAATCAGAGGAATAATACATCTCCGTTGCTGATACAATAAAGTACAAATACAATATACAAGTGAATATCTTTCGAAGTTACAAATACATCAACACTCCCTCTTAACTAGGAAGGTATTCTCTTGACACAAGTCATCAATACATATAGGCACAATTCTTCAACTCTGGAGCTGGATCACTGTCACTGGATCACGGAGCATCATCGTCACTGCTGCTTCTATCTCAATCAATCTCCAATCTGCTCATCATAGGAAGCTCTACAAAGCCAACCCTTTTTCATACTGGATCTAGGCCTATCCTCCATGTAGGTCTTCATCATCTCTGCGAGCAAGCCATCAAGTAAGTACACCTCAGGACTGATTACACTGCCTCTGCAAAACCTACAAGATCTCCCAAGACTAATTACACTACCTCTGCAAAACCTGCAAGAGCATCTCAGGACCAACTATATGCCTCTATAAAACCTGTGTACCATACTGTCACCTCATCGTCTTCATATCATCGTCTTCGTCTATGGATCACAACCTAGATGCACACAGACAACACTTATATACATCGACATGGGAGGACTTACCTACCACCATCCGGAAATGGCTCAGCACTTACATCATGGCCATGGGAGGACTCTCCTACCACCCTATCACCATGGGAGGAACTACCTACCACCATGTTGGAAAGGAAAAAAACTTACATCACAACCATGGGAGGACTCTCTTATCACCATGTCGCCATGGAAGGAACTACCTGCCACCATGTCGGAAAGGCACGACAATTACATCAATGACCATGAGAGGACTTACCTACAACCATGTCACCATGGGAGGACCTACCTACCATGATGTCGAAACAGCCCAAAAATTACATCAACAACTATGAGAGGACTTACCTACCACCATGTCACCATGGGAGGACCTACCTACCATCATGTCGGAACAACCCGCCCAACCCTTACATCTCACCATGGGAGGACCTACCTACCACCATGTGAGAATGGCCTGTGTGCATCTCTGTCTCCGGACTCATCACTAACCTTTGGAGGGAATCTCGATCTGAAGTACACCAAGTCTCTCTATGAAGTATTCAAGCTTCACTCTGGCCAACAGCTTGGTCAACACATCGGCTATCTTCTCATCTATCGCAACATACAGGACCTTCACTGCTCCTCTCTACACCGTATCCTTGATACAGTGGAACTTGATCTCAATGTGCTTTGACTTACCATGGAACACCGAGGTCTCCGACAACTTCACACAACTCTGGTTGTTGCAATATATACAAGTAGCACTCAATTGGAGATCAAAGAAATCATATAGTAGCTTCCTAAGCCATACTAACTCACAACTAGTTGAACAAGATGCAACATACTCTACTTCAATTGTACTTAGTGCCACATAGGACTAATTCCTACTAAACCAAGAGATCATACTGGATCACATACTAAAGCAGCATCCTGAAGTGCTCTTTCGATCAATGGCACTGCCTGCTGAATCTAAATCAACATAACCCTCCAGGTTAAACTTCTGATTCACATCATACTTGAGCCCATAGTCAACTGTATCCCTCAAGTACCTCATAATATGCTTTGCAGCTATCAGGTGAAAATGCCTCGGATCTGTTAGATACTGGCTCAAGGTGTTCACTGCAAAGCAGATGTCTGGTCTCGTATTCGTCAGGTACATCAAGGACCCAATCATCTGACGATACATCGTGGCATCAACTGACTCAGATGAAGCATCACATAGAAGCTTCAGGTTCGATTCCATAGGTGTGGCCATGGCTTTGTAGTCCATCATTCTAAACCTATTCAAGATCTCTACTGCATACTTCCCTTGTCTACGAAAGATTCCATCTGCACTCTACCATAGCTCCATACCTAGAAGGTAGTGCATCATACCCAAGTACTTCATCTCGAATTCGGCAGCAAGCTTCCTCTTCATGTCGGAAATCAATCTATCCTCACCTATAACAAACAAGTCATCCACATTCAATAGTATTATCACTGAACTACCTTCCTCAACCTTGTAGTAAAGGTTGGAATCCAATTTACTCTTAGTAAAGCCCAAACTGGATAGAAAGCTGTCTATCCTACCATACCAAGTCTTAGGAGCTTGCTTCAAGCCATACAAGTATTTCTTCAATCTGCACACATGAGTCCCTCTGTCATGTGTCTCAAACCTGAGTGGTTGCTCCACATACACTTCCTCTTCAACTACACCATTCCAGAAGGCTGTCTTGACATCCATCTAGTGTACCTTCCATTTCATCAATTCAGCTAGAGCAAGTGCTGATCTAATGGAAGTGCATCTAGCTACAGGTGCAAAAGACTCTTCATAATCAATCCCTTCTTTCTGGGAGAAGCCACGAGCTACAAACCTTGCTTTAAATTTCTCTATGCTACCATCTGTAGCATGCTTGATCTTATAGATCCATTTGGAAGTCACACCAGACTTCCCATCTGGTCTTGGAACCACATCCCAAACATCATTCTTCATGATCGAGTGGTATTCCTCAATCATGGCATTCTTCCATTACTGCATCCCGGATCCTGGGAAGTTCAGATTCTTCAATAGATAATTTTCTTGAACTTCGTTGCTGGAACAAATGTTGTATTCCTTCTTTTGTAGGTGATTGTACATGATCCTTCCTACAAGTCAAATTCAATTGCATGATTTGAAAATTCTCATAGTTTTTCAAAAACAAATTCTTACACATAAGAATATATGTCATACATTCATGCAATTATTTTAGCCAATTCTTCAATACAACATTTATCCATATCCCATAACTTTCTAGATGCCTTCCATCTCTACTAGAACATTGTTATGAGTGTGCACAACTCCCAACATTTCAGCAAAGAGGTTTCAATCTAGATAAGTAGCAATGGAATGTTGTACAGTACCATAGACCATTTACCCATTACTATATTAGTAGTATCTTGTTCATTAATGCATAATGTACATCCTAAATCTAGGAACATAAGTATGTACATGAATGAACAACATCATTTAAGTAATGACAATTGAAATACTTATCTTTGTTTGCTTGTAGGGTGGACTCCCTCTCAATCTTTGCTTCCTTGCAGGAACTACTGGAGTGTGCTCCCTCTTGATCTTTGCTTCCTGGATTACCTATCCTTGAAATTATATTCATCCTGGACCCCTATGCATGTTTAAGTGTGCACTAGTGTCATGATTGTGTCATCCTCAATATCTCATACATAATCATACATTCATTAGTATAATCTCAATACTATCAAAACACTATGATTCTAAATAATCTTAAATATGTATGGTCATGATCATTTCATACATAGGTCATAAGCATTAGTATTCAAGGTTTCAAGGACTACTTTTACTCATGCATATTCTTATTTGACCATAGGACTCTTCTGGTTAGTCATATAATCAATCAAAGTAAGAAACATAACATGCATAAACCCTTGATTACTTAATCTTCGAACTTCAAGAATAATCATTATCATTCATACAAAAGTATAAGATCCTAACACAATGTAGGATTCTAACTTGATATAGTAAAAACATACCTGAATTATAATGCTTGCCGGTTATGTCTAACATACCCAAACAATGTCTTCGTGTTCTCTTCAATGACTTGTGCTTAGTAACCTGCATAACTCATAAGTTAACCATTGTAGAACCAAATTATACATACCTTGTAAGTAGATCTTCTATAATGGGTATGGATGAGTCTTTGTCTTCATGTCACCATGGTCATATGTTCATGATCTAGAACTTGATCTGTACCTTTCATGTTAGCGGACAACATCATCCTCACACAACACCACAGTACATTAGTACAATCATAAGTGTCATAACCCTAAACAATGAATGTCTTCTATCATTCACATGCATTCATACTTTTACTAGGGTGATAAGACAAGTCTAACATTAATCAAGATTGTACTAACCTCAATAATACATAAACTTAATCATGAACATATTTCAAAACATACTTGTATCTCTTTAAGTCATACTTGTCGAGATTGCTTGTAGTCTTCTTATGTAAGGCCATAGCCTCATCTCCCTCTGGAACTAGAACTTCTTCACTTATGCTGTAAAACTAGTCACAGCAGATCTAATGAACAAGTAAATCAATCACAATAGAAGAAACTCAGAAAATATGGTGTAAACTTTGCAAAAGCATGCATCAGTGCTCTATAATCCCAATAAGGGTGAAAATACCATACAATACTGTCACGATGAGTGAGCAATTCGAATTTCCTAAGGAGGTCATTCGAATTAACTGAATGGCATAGCTTGGCTCCAACTAGGAGTCCTCATCATCAATTAGTGGTGGTTATCAATGCACAAGTCACTGTCAAACAGGTGTCAAACTGAGTCTAACTGATGGTAAGCGGCACTAATCTAGGGATGGAGGCTTAGTGGAGGGCGCATGAGGGATTAATTGCACTCAGAACTGTCGGTCATGTATCATCAAAGGTCAATCAGAGTGATAACATCAGTTATGGGTCAATCGGAGGTAAATTAGAGTGATAATTGAAGTGTAACTGGACTGGTATGTGAGAAAGGCACCCTTCTTCAGTGGAAGGTGATAACTGGGTGCATGACAGGCTAGGAGGGCTAAATCTGAGTGGAAAGTAGCTCCCGAGTGCTGGGAGACTAAGGACTAGGTGCTGGAGATACCATACTGATGATTGGGCAGCATGCAGGTGCATGCAATGCATGCATGCAAAGTACAAAAGTGAATGATGAGATATCCTAACACCCCCCCTCCAGCTATACTATGACGTAAAAAATAAAATGCAAGGCCCTAGTTACTAAGACCAAAGGTCACCACAATACAATAATCCAAAAAAATGCTGAAATAAGCTAAGTGAGGAAAAAGGGAAAACCCAGTGGGAAGAAAGCGCCCCCCTAAAGCTAAACAAAAAAGTGGATCTAATTTGTCTCCACAATGATGGAACTCACCCCCAACAATGAACGAAGGTAAGAGAACTTCTTCTTAGTGAAGCTCTTGGTGAAGATGTTTGCAATTTTCTCATCGGTAGGGAAATATTACAGAATGATGGTACGATCATGCACCAACTCTCGAATGTAATGCATATGAATCTCAATGTGTTTAGTCCTCTACCGCTGAACTGGATCAGTGGAGATCTTAATATCACTTTGATTGTCACAAAATAGTACATTCGAAGTAGTGCTACCAAAATCAAACTTGGAAAGAATACCCTGCAACCAAACTGCCTAAATGCAGGCATTGACTGCCCCTCGATACTCTACCTCTCTTGAAGAAAGTGCAATGGCTGCCTGCTTTTTGCTTGAACAGAATAGGCCCATGTACAATCTTGAAAACATATCCGGAAGTGGACTTCCAATCTATGCTATCACCTGCCCAATCTAAATCAGTAAAACCAATGAAATCTAGCTCATAATCTGCAACATAATGTATGCCAAAATGTTTCGTACCTTGCACATACTGTAAGATCTGCTTGGCTGCCCGACAATGAAGCTCATGGGGCTGCTGCATATACCTTGATACATCACTCATGGCATAATATATACCAAGCCTTGAGTGTATCAAGTAGAGAAATGAGCCAATCAACTGTCGATACATAGTGCAATCTGCAAGCGGTGTAGTATTTCCCTCTTCAAGAATGATTCCTGAGAGGAATGGAAATGGATCAGCCTTACATTCTGCCATATTAAACTTTAATAGTAGGTCTTTAGCATAATTTTTCTGAGATAATGTGATCCCATCAAATTTTTGAGCTATCTCCAAGCCCAAAAATTGCTTAAGCAAGCCCAAATCGCTCATATCAAAAGCTAGATTTAAAGCGGTTTTTTTGTTAATTGTAATGAGAGTGCTACCAGTAATGAGAATATCATCAACATATAAAACCAAAATCAAAAAATTACCTTTAACTTGCTGTAGGTACACATTATGATCAGATTTGCATCTTTTGAAATTCTGAGAAAGAAGGAAGGAGTCCATCTTTGTGTACCAAGCTCTTGGGGCTTGTTTCAATCCATACAAAGATTTCTTCAATATGCAAACTACTGATGGATCTGATATGTATACTTCTGGTTGTTCCATATATACCTCCTCATCAGGGTATCCATGTATAAAAGCACTCTTCACATCCATGTGGTGCACTTCCCAGTGCTTGGATGCGGAAATGGCCAAAACTAGGCGGATGGAATCCATCTTTGCAACCGGTGCAAAAGTATCAGTGTAGTCCACACCTTAGACTTGGAGAAACCTTTTGCCACCAACCTATATTTGTATTTGTTGATAGATACATCATCAAAAAAATTCGTGCGGTAGATCCACTTGCATTGAACTAATTTTCTTCCAGGTGGAAGAGAAACTAGCTCCCATGTATTGTTCTTTTGAAGAGAACTGTACTTTTCATCCATGGCGGTTTGCCATCATGGATCTCGGTGGGCATGATAGTATGATTTGGGATATGAACCAATCATTAAATAATATTTCTCAGATAATAATGGATCAGAAAAATAAAGAGCCATACCTGCTCTTTGATAGTCTGCTCTTGTTCTCCTTGGATCATCAGAATTTCCAATGTTTGGAGCAACAGATTGTAGAGTGTTTTGGGCACACTTTGGTAACTGAGGAGGATCATTATGGTCTAATTCCGAACCTTATATGTCATGGAAATAAATTTATGATATAATATCATAGATATTAGATCCAATGCTTTCTTCATACTCGCTTGAATCTTCTTCTTGTGGAGGGTGCAGATCGACAGTGTTTTCCTTAACTAGTTTCAGATCTGTCAGTGATTCTTCAAACTTCACACTTCGCTCTATGCATACCTTTTTGGATCTGATATTCATAAGTTTATATGATTTTGATTCTTCCCCACATCCTATTAGGATAAATTCAATACTTTGTGGATCCAAAGACTTTCTCTTATCAGAAGGAATTCTATCCCATGCAGTGGAGCCAAAAACCCTCAAATTAGACACATCCGGTTTGTGACCAAAGAATGCTTCGAAAGGAGTTTTACCTTTCACGCATGAATGTGGAACTTGGTTCTGAATATATGCAACAACATTAATGGCTTCAGCCCAAATATTTGCAACCAAACCTTTTGACTTAAGCATGCTGGTAGCCATTTCTTTCAGTGATCGATTCTTCCTTTCTGCTACATTGTTCTGCTGAGGTGTGTAGGCAACTGTATGTTGGATCTGAATTCTTCTTTTGGAACAAAGTTGCAGAAACTAAATATTGATATATTATCCACCATTATCATATCTAAGATATTTGATCCTACTCTCAGTGGTGGTCTCAACAGAAGCCTTAAAATCCTTGAATTTTCCAAGCACTTCTGACTTGTTCTTGAGAAAAAATACCCAAGTAAAGAAAGAAAAGTTGTCGATGAATGTCAAAACATACCTTGAACCATTCATGGACATATTTGGCAGTGTACCATTGATATCAAAATGTATGAGACCCAAAATGGTGGAAACTCTATTAGCTTTTCCACGGTCGAACTTGTGCTTGGGGTGCATCCCAACAATGCAACTGGGGCAAATTCCCTTCGAGGAACAGAGTTGTGGAAGACCATCTACCATGGATTTCTATTGTAGAAGCAACAAATACTTCTAATTAAGGTGTCCAAACCTTTCATTCCAAATCCTACTAACCTCGTTTCCATGAGTGAGGAGAGCAGTGGGCTTTTCAAGCGGCACAAAGTGAGAAAACTCATAGTATTTTGCAGTGTGGTTTGACTTTTCGACTACAATAAGTCTTCCACTTTTGATATCAGAAATTTTGACATTGTTAGGGATGAGTGTAACTTGCTTCAGTTCACTAGTGTGTGTCATTTGATACATAGAAATTATATTTGAAGCCAAGGAAGGCACATAGAGAACATTTTGGAAGCTTCCATTTTCTACATGGATGGCACCTTTGCCCTTCGAAGAAATTTTTGAGTCATCTCCCAAATGGATGGGGATGGAGCTGCTTGGATTGAATGAAGAGAAGGAGTCAATGTTTGTAGCCATATGATTCAAGGCACTGGAATCTATCAGTAGAGTGGTGGGTTTTGAAACAGTTTCCATGAGTGCTTGACCTCTTTCATGATCATTATTCCTATCCTTCTTCCGTGCACCGTCGAGAAGACATATGTTGTTATTTTCCAAAAGGAGGGCCATTTGATCTATTGTTTTCTTCATGCATGAACTTTCAAGATGAAAGCCATGGTAGCAATATGAACATTTAGATTTTTCCTTGCCCTCTTTACCCTTCGGCTTGTTCCTCGAACCAGATGGTGCTTCCGGTTGCTTTCCTTTATCTGTTTGCTTGGTAGGCTCGAATTTGGGCTTCTCTTTCCTTTGCTTTCCTTTACCATTCAAATTCTTGGATCCTTGATCAAAGAGGGCTGAATATTTGGAGCTTATGGACCCCATTTGAATCAACTTATGATTCTCTTTTGTGATAGACTCAATGAAGGCATTCAAGGTAGGCATCTTCCAATTCGGGGTAGTTAGCCGACCGGAATTGAAAGTAGAGACAAATACCGAGTAATCTTTCCCAAGATTTGTGAGAATGGAGAGGATCAATTGCTTATCCTCTTTCACAACACCACTGTTCTTCAACTGCAATGACAAGTTCTTGAATCTTGTGAAAAACTCATTGATGGTCTCGAAATTCTCAGGACTAAGAGCAATCAATTCATTGTCTAATTGAAAAGCTCTAAGCTTGTCCTGCTTGCCAAAAAGTGTGTCAAGTTGCTCCCATATTGCTTTTGGAGTCTTCAATCTGCTAAGATGGAAGTGAAGATCCTTGGAAATGGAGAGGCAAAGGAGACCATAAGCTTCATCAAGCTAATTGCAGTGTTTGGTTCTTTCCGATAATGTGCTTGGCTCCAATTCGAGGCCAACAGTGACTCTATAGAACCCTTTTGAGCATAATATAATCTCCATATCATATTTCCATTCAAAATAATTGAAAGGAGTAAGAACTAGATTGGAAGAAGAGTATTCCATCTGAAATAGCGAGTGCACTTAATGTAGAAGAACTTGTCAAACACAAGAGAGCGAATGCAATTGATGTAGATGATTAACCTGCAAATCACAATCAAAATAAGAACAGTAAGGTCGAACAATCCACCCTTTTAGAGTTGCATCACACCTGGGATAGGAGATCAAACAAATTGAATGGGTCCAATGTATAAAATCCAAGAATTATGTGGAAAAATCAAGCTTCTAGAGTGGATTCGAGTGGATTGGAGTGTATTTTTCTTCTTTGCATGCACATGATATCTTTCATGCCAAAACTTTAGTAATTTTGAACAAATTCACTCAAATCTTCTTGTAGAACACCTATATAACAGAGATCTTGTCCCTACAATGGCTATGATACCATGTAAAATTAGTCACAACAGATCTAATAAACAAGTAAATCAATCACAATAGATGAAACTCAGAAAATATGGTGTAAACTGTGCAAAAGCATGCATCAGTGCTCTATAATCCCAATAAGGGTGAAAATACCATACGATACTGTCACGATGAGTGGGAAATTCGAATTGCTGAAGGAGGTCATTTAAATTAACTGAATGGCATAGCTTGGCACCAACTAGGAGTCCTCATCATCAATCAGTGGTGGTCATCAATGCACAAGTCACTGTCAAATAGGTGTCAAACTGAGTCTAACTGAGTGTAATAAGTGTAATTGATGGTAAGTGGCACTAATCTAGGGATGGAGACTCAGTGGAGGGAACATGAGGGATTAAATACACTCAGAACTGTCAGTCATGTCTCATCGGAGGTCAATCAGAGTGATAACATCAATTATGGGTCAATCAGAGGTAAATTGGTGTGATAACTGAAGTGTAACTGGACTGGTAGGTGAGAAAGGCACCCTTCTTCAGTGGAAGGTGAGAACTAGGAACATGACAGGTTAGGAGGGCTAAATCTGAGTGGAAAGTAGCTCCTGAGTGCTGGGAGACTAAGGACTAGGTGTTGGAGGTACCATACTGATGACTTGGCAGCATGCGGGTGCATGCATGCATGCATGAAAAATGCATGCAAAGTACAAAAGTGAATGATGAGATATCCTAACATATGCAAGTGACCAATTCATTCTCTTCTAGGATTAACCCAATTCACTTTGATTTGCTGAAACTGGACCTGGAATTGGATTAGGGTTTATCAGAGAAACCCTAAAAATTCAAACTTTAAATTTTGAACTTCTGAAAGGATAGAAAGACGCATCTTGCTAAGCTGATCAAGCTGGTATACTCAGAATTTGAAAATTGCAAAGTTTCACCCCTCAAAATTGCTTTTGAAACTTTCGGATCTTCTAGACAGGATCCCAAACTAGGGTTTGATAAAGCCCGATCTTCTGCCCAACCAAAAGGTTCAATCTTGTACTATAAACTTTTATTTTTCTGAGGAGCTTCCAGCCGTGGTCACAGATTTAAACAATTCCAACTTTTGCAGAAGCCCTAATTTTCCACCTTTCCGATCAAAACTCTGAACTAGGATTTGATCAAGCTCAGCCTTCTTCCCTACCAAAAAAATAAATCTTAGTCTCTAAATTTCAATTTTTCTGAGGAGCATCCAGCCGTGGTCTCTAATTCTAAGAATTCCAACTTTCTCTGAAACCCTAAATTCCTGCATCAGTGACAAGCCAAGAAAGAAGGTGCTCAAAATCCAATTATGTTTTGACAAAAATATGCACCGGATTGTTTCTGGTGCATATTTGAAATTACAAATCCATAGGCCTCACACTTCAACCTGTGGTATCCTGGCCTGTCCTTTTTCCAACCCCGTAGGTCTTACCTAAATTGTAGTCATTGAGAGAGCATTATGCCAAGTGTAGCAACATGACCTGTTTATGGGATAAAATAGGAGAGTGGACTTGTACGGCATGCCATGTGTCACTGGTTCAAATTCGGCCTCTAAAAACGTTACCTGTGAAACTACAGTCCGTAATCTACCTATCACATTTTATACAATTTCATTTGGAGCTTCCTAGCCCAAGTTGTCACCTTTTTTCCTAGGTCACCTGTTTATGACTGAGATCTGGAAGAGGCAGCAACCCTAGATTGTACAGATCATAAATCACAAAGTACAACGAATTAGATGTTGTTCTTTTTACACAAGGTACATGAGGATTTTATATACAACCTACTGAAGTTTGAGAACTTGAGACTTTTCCAAAATGGATTTATAGGGAAAGTTCCACGATGATTAGTTTTTGCTATATCAAGCCCTAGCTTGCAATTTGTCGCAAGTGCAACAAGTCTCATAAATGCCATATAATGACTTCCTTCAGGATAGCTCTGATACCATGTTATAGTTTGAGAATTAATTCAATAGATCTAGGATCTTAATTGAAATAACAACAAGTACAACATATCAAGCATAAGAGACAAGAGACAAGAGACACATGTTCAGATACACAAGGTACTTGCAAAAGACCAAACACCTAGAGCAACCACTTCACACCAACAGATCACAGATTGATACACCGATGTTTTGACATGGTTTAAACCCTTCTAAGGGAAAAACTCCATGGCCCCCGCCAAATAGCTTCTACGGGACAATTTATTATGCACAGAAAGAAAGTTACAAATGAGCTTCTCATAATCGATCAACTTTCCAATGACCCTCCATGCTCTTTAAATAGAGATCATGGACCAATCGGGTGTTAAGCCACAAATCAAGGGTAGGTATGATCTAAGAGAAGTTGAGCCATCGTATCACTCTATGTCAGGAACATATCATGACCGTCGGATTAAGTATTTACAAATGCATACTAATGCATTCTAAAGAAACACACTTTAACTAACGAATCTATTACACAAGTTGATCTTAACTAACTCCTAAGTGTCTAAATATCCTAACATCCCCCCTTAAGAACAACTTGGGATAGGATTGAAAGATTTACAAAAGTGACACTATTAGGAGAAAGAAGGAGGCATTAGAGCCTATCCCCCCTTAATGACAAGTTCCTGAACTCCTAACATAGATCGAAGTTTAGAAAACTTTGCTTCTGTAAGAGACTTGGTGAAGATGTCTGCAACTTGATCATCTGCAGGACAAAAGAGCACTTCAAGAACACAATCATGAACAATATTTCTGATAAAGTGCATATGTAGCTCAATGTGTTTACTACGTTGATGTAGGAATGGATCTTTGGCAAGCTTGATGGCACTTTGATTGTCACACCAAAGTGGAGTAGCCTGCTGCTGCTCGAATCCAATCTCTGAAAGGATCTGTCGAATCTATAAAGCTTCCTAACTGCCATTAACTGCGGCTTGATATTCTACCTCTGCTGAAGAAAGATCATGAACTTGTTGTTTCTTACAAGCCCAAGTGATTGGTCCAGATCCCAGACTGTAAAACATAACCTGTAGTAGACTTTCGATCATCAGGATTGCCGACCCAATCTGAATCATTGAAACCAACCAACAAAGGTTCCCCCCCTGTACTGTAATGAATCCCAAACTGAATTGTACCTAGAATATATCAAAGTATTCTTTTAGCTGCTTGGGCCAATGACTTTCATGAGGTGTTTTCATATAATGAGAAACACGACCAATAACAAAGGAAAGGTCAAGATGGGAATGAGTCAAGTATAAGAGACTACCAAGAAGCTAGCGATACAAGGTGGCATCTACTTTAGGTGAAGTACAAGTGGCAGAAAGTTTGGCTCCAGACTGGAAGGGAGAAAGGTATGGTGTACAATATTCCATGTGAAAGCGACGAAAAAGGTCACAAGCATACTTAGACTGAGAAAGAAAGATTCCTTCTTTGGTTTGCAGGACTTGGCCCGACCAATAAAATAATGCAAATGTCCTAAGTCCGACATTTCAAAATTTTTCTTAAGACTAGATTTCACATGGGTTATAAGCTTAGGGTCACTACCAGTAAGAATAAGGTCATCAACATATAGAACAAGTATGATGAGATGATTTCCTACTTTCTTAGTATAGACATTGGGGTTAGAATGGCATCTAGAAAAACCAGTATCAAGGAGAAAGCTATCCATTTTGGCATACCAAGCTCTAGGAGCTTGCTTAAGGCCATATAAAGATTTCTTAAGGCGGCAGACAAGGATAGAGTTATTTTGAACATATCCAGGAGGTTGATCCATGTAAATTTCCTCCTATAAATCACCATGTAAGAAGGAAGACTTGAAATCCATTTGATGGACTTCCCAGTTATGTAAGGCTACAAGGGAAAGAACAAGGAGGATGGAGTTCATTTTTGCGACAGGAGCAAAGGTTTCATTGTAGTCAATCCCTTCAACTTGGGAAAAACCTTTGGCAACTAACCTTTCCTTAAGTCTTTCAACACTTCCATCTGATGCATACTTGGTTCTGTAGACCCATTTACATCTGACAAGTTTTCTTCCTTTTGGAAGAGGTACAAGATCCCAAGTATCGTTCGACATTAAGGAACAATATTCTTCATCCATAGATACATCCCAATCTGGATTTCCTGAAGCTTCTGCAAAGGTTGCTGGAGCATGATCCTCATAAACTTGAGCCAAAAGAGAAGAGGCTCGCGAAAATTGAGAACGTGTTCGACGTTGATCTCTAGGATCACCGACAAGATTACCAGCTGCTTCACATGTTGAACGGACCCATCGAGGAAGCACTTGTGCTGGTGCAACTGGAGGAACATGAGCAGTCGGAGGTGGATTTTCATCCTCACTGTTATCATCATAAACTAGAGTTGGAAACCTGTCAAGGAAGTTGGAAGAAGAAGAAGAAGGCACAATCGTCGAATCAGGTTCGCAGGCCAAAGATGGCACAATCACCAAGTTAGGCTCACAGGCCAAGATATTTTCATCAAATTTAATGATTACATCATAAGAATGTGGTTGAAGAAGTCTATAGCCTTTTACATCTTCAGAATATCCAACTAATATGCACTTTTCACTTTTAGGCTGCAATGCCTTCCGTTTTTCATCCGGAATGTGAGCCCATGCTTCACTACCAAACACACGGAAGTGACTTACACTAGGTTTATTTTACTCCATGCTTCTTCCAGTGTGATACCTTGTAATGCTTTAATGCGGGTGCGATTAACTATGTAATTTGCACAATTAATGGATTCATCCCAAAATTGAAGATTCAGTCCCTTAGATTGGATCATACAATTAGCCATTTCTTTTAAAGCGCAGTTATTCCGCTCAACTACACCATTTTCTTGTGGTGTATATGGAACAATGTGCTATTGTTGGATGCTTTATTCAATGCAGAAAGTAGTGAAATTTTTGTTAACATATTATCCTCCATTGCCAGATCTTAACTTAATAATTTGATGACCAGATTGTTTTTCAACAAGGACCTTGTAGGCCAAGAACATGTTAAATACTTCACTCTTAAGTTTTAGGAAATAAACCCAAGTGCATCTAGTGTAATCATCAATGAAAGTTAAGAAATATTTGAAACCAGAGAAGGAAGCAGATGGAAGAGGACCACACAAGTCACTATGCACAAGCTCCAAGGGAACCGAGGTGTGCCAAGAGGCACATTTGTCAAAACTATCCCGATGATGTTTTCTGAGTACACAACTAGAACAAACACCATCCCTCTAAGATACCATCAGAAGACATGTCACCATATTGTCTTTACATAGTTGTTGCAATGAGTGATAATTTAAGTGACCAAATCGCTTATGCCAAAGTTTGCTCAATTTATCACTATGAGCAACAAAAACTGAAGGAAAAGGTGATGAAACAAAGTTGTTAAACTTGTACAACCTAGTAATATCATCAACAATTCTGGTAGCTAGGACATGTTGAGGATCTTTAAAACCCTTGATTACAACTTGGTGAGGTGTAAACGTAACAGTTTTACCTTCACCAGAATGAGTGATTTGATAGACTGATAACAAATTGCAGGAAATTCTCGGAACACATAGTACATCACTGAAATGACCATTATCTACTAGAACTATTCCAACTCCTACAACACTTAGAGATCTATCATCACCAACAAATATTTGTTTGGTGTTACATTCATGCATAGTAGAAAAGATGGCTTGATCCTTAGCCATATGATAAGATGCTCCAGAATCAATGAGCCATTCATTTGAAGTAGAAGAAGAAGATGCTTTATAAGAATAACCAAAAGCACAAAGTGCATGTCCATGAGAGGTAGATTCTGAAGGCGAATCTAGGTTGATGTGGTGCTTCTTCATTGCTACTTCTAAGGCTGCAATCTTCTTGAAACACTTAGATTCATCATGATTATCTTTCCTGCAATAGTTGCAATGACGCTCAGTCTTCTTTCCTTTTGGCTTGGATCCTTTTTCATATTTTAAAGAAGGAGCTGACCGAGAGGGTTTGGGACCCTTGTTTGACTTATTATTGCAAAAAATTTGCTTCTTGGGAGGCTTGGACTTTTTTTTATGTTGGGACAATAAGGCTTTCCTAGATGTATCTGCATTGTTGATTATTCCATTAACATTATACCTTTAGATCTAATGAAATATGCGTTTCTGAAGCAACCGAGAACCGTTTTCGATCAAACAAAAAACTATTTCCCAATGGAAAAGATACTCTGAACGCAATAGAACACCTCCCACAGCCCAAAAATGCACATAAATACCAAAACCAGAAACCCTTTCAAGTTTCAGCAACAACAGTTCAAGATCTCGATCATAACCGGAAGCGGCCTTCATAAAAGCTCTGATACCGTGTTCGGGTACATAGGATACTTCCAAAGTACCGAACACCTAGAAAAACCACTTCACACAAATAGATCACAGATTGATACACCGATGTTTTGACGTGGTTTAAACCCTCGTGAGGGAAACACTCAATGGCCTCGGCCAAATAGCTTCTACGGGACAATTATTATGCAAACAAATAAAGTTACAAATGAGCTTCTCATAATCGATCAACTTTCCAATGACCCTCCATGCTCTTTAAATAGAGATCATGGACCAATCGGGTGTTAAGCCATGGATCAAGGGTAGGTATGATCTAAGAGAAGTTGAGCCGTCGGATCACTCTATGTCAGGAACATATCGTGACCGTCAGATTAAGTATTTACAAATGCATACTAATGCATACTAAAGAAACACACTTTACCTAGCGGATCTATTACACAAGTTGATCTTAACTAACTCCTAAGTGTCTAAATATCCTAACAACACAAAACATTTCACCGGGGAAAACCAAGAAGGTGAAAAACCCCGCAACTTCCTCAGAGATAGAATAAGCATCAATACAAGGATCACCATGATCAAAACCAAGAGATATATATCATCGGCAACATGCTCCTCCTCCTCTTGTGTGCACCCTTCTCTTCTCTCACTAATGCGAAGTGAGTGAATGAGACAATGTGTAAAATGAGAGAGTCACACTCTCTATTTATACACTAACTTTCACTTGACCTTTACTCAACTAGGTTGGCCTCAGCTTAACCACTTAACATAATGCTGATTGGGCCAACCCCTACTAAGGTGGTCTAATAACCCTTTGACCCACATGACTCATACACGGCCGACCCCATCAAGGTGGTCTAATAACCCATCAAGTATAAGTTACGACACTTACAATATAACTTGCGACACATGCAAGTACACATGGTGACACTTCCAATCAGAGGAATAATAGATCTCCGTTGCTGATACAATAAAGTAAAAATACAATATACAAGTGAATATCTTATGAAGTTACAAATACATCAACAATAGTTGTTAGCACCCTCTGGCCATGCTGCACAACCTCTTCTTGTGGTGACATCTATCCTGATCCCAACAACCTTCTTAAATACTCATAACTTCCTTAGCAACCTTGAACGACTACCAAGTACTTCACCTTGACTTCGGAGCTTCTCTAAATATACTATAGTAGTCAGTCCCATCACTGGCCTCAACCATACTATCTTCCGTCTTCCTTCGAGTTTACCTATCGGCTTCACTTAACTTCCATGGATTTCCAATCCGCCTTAACTTGTCAGTGTCACGATTCGATAACATGTTGATGCTTGGTGCCTTTGCTGAAATCCTGTCATCTATCGATCTTAGACACATTGACTCTCAACCTTTCCTTCTGTCAACACACCTCGACAGCTTTTTTTTGACTTATTTACTTCAACAACCAATCTTCCTTTCGCACTAGTGGTCGTCGACAATCCCCTTGGTCGACTTCTCATGTCGATCATCTTCGAATGTGTTGTCTAGGCACCGAGGCTCCTACGTCATTTCCATTGATATGTGTTAAATATAAAATGTAACCTTTCTGAGAATTTTAAGTAGATGACATATTTATGATTGATTTAGAAAAGATAGAAGGTGTAAATAAAGAGAAATCTAATTGTTGATGAAATGATTTACATTTATTCTAGAAAAATAAATGAGAAATGAGAAATGCACATATTGCAAAGTTATTTGTGTCAAAATTAATGAATTATTTAATTATGAAAGGTAAACATGGGGTGAACCAGGAATGATACATGTATCAATGTGCGCAGATGAGCCCATGGTTGTTTATAAAACAACAAAAGAGATGAATTGATAAATGGAAAGAAATCATTTGTCTTAAAAGAATTTATTATGTCATTGTGACTAAGATTGCTTTGGATCAATTATAGGTAATGAGTTATAGTAGTTTCAATGTGAGATGAAAAGTCCTAGAGGACTTAGATACATGTGATTTGATGTTGATTTGAGAACTCTAGAACATCAATTATAAGTAAACATAGATATGTGTGTCTTGATGTTGAGTTGGGAACTCTGGAGCGTAAAGTATATTAGTGATGTGAACATTATGATATTTTATTTACTCAATTTTCCTTTTTGACAAGTATCAATTACATGTCATTATGATTGATATTGTTTTGAAACAACTACAGGGAAGGTATTATAGCAGTTTCAAAGTAAGAACCAAAGTCTTGGAATAATGTATACATCAATTGATGTTGATTGCGAGGGCTATGGAGAATCAATACTATGTATGATGACTTGATGTTGAGTTGGGGAAACTCCAGAGCATAAATTTAGTGTCCCTTTTTAAGAAATTTGGATAAATTGAAAAAATGGCAACTTTTGGCCAATTCAACCCTTAGACTAGTATTCACCCAAGTGCTTCCAAATTGGTTATGAATGTGTTTGGAAAGTATTAAGACATAAAATTGGGACTTATGTATGCTTGGAAACTCTCAAAATACTTCTTCAACATTCAATTACAATTAGGGAAAGATAGGGAAATTTACTAGTCAAATCAAGGTTCAAATCCCCCAAGGGTAGTGGTCAAAGATGGATCTCCAAATGTTGTACGAACTTCCCAAATTTCAGAATACAAACATGGTACTCATGAAAGGACTTCAATGGGCTCCCTGATCTGAATTTTAGGGGGCATATGGTCTAAATTCGGATGTATAAGCCATATAAGCATTAAATGGAGAGGCCACCCTCTCATATCCATGGTATTTGGTAGCACTTGGTTTTGGCCTATGGTATGGCCTCAAGACACATTGTAATAATGCTATATAAAGGACTAGCTAGCCTTCTCATGATAACAAGCTACTCATTTGGTTTCTCTCCTATTTTATATTGTTCATTGTGAGATTAATTAGTTTTGAGTGACTTATTGGTAATTAGTTTCAGAGGTGGGGCTCGTCTTGAGCCTCAACTCTGAAACTAATTACCAATAAGTCACTTAGATCTAATTAATCTCATAATGAATAATATAAAATAAGAGAGAAACCAAATGAGTAACTTGTTATCTTGAGAAGGCTTTCCAGGTCTTTATATAGCATTATTACAATGTGTCTTGAGTGTTGATGTATATGTAACTTCGGAATGTATTTCATCCATGTATTTCAAATATATTTATTGTACCCTTATTAGAGATGTGTTATTCCTCTATAAGGAAGTGTCGTCATGTGGATTGACAAGTGTCGCAAGTGTGTGTACTTGCTGATGGGTTATTATACCACCATGTGTGGGGTCGGCCCTGAAATATATATTATATTGTGGATGTATCTAGATAGACAAGTTGGCCCCATAGTGTAACTGGGCAAACAGGTTAAGTACAAATAGAGATCGAGAGATGTGTATTTGGATCATTTAGAAAGTCACACTTCTCTCACTCAGAAAGTGGCGCGCTAGTGAGGAGGAGGATCATCTGCTACTAGGAGACTATCTAAGTGTATTTTGGTTGTACTTTGGTTGAGCCATTGCTCTCTCTATCTCTGAGGAAGTTGTGGGGTTTTTCACCTTAGGGTTTTCCCCACGGAAACTCTGTGTCTCTTGTCTCTCATGTTTTTTATTCTTGTGATGCTTGTCATGCTTATTGTGATTGTTATGCATTGATATACTGTATATGTTATTCTTTTAGTAAAGATCCAAGAGTATTGTGAATTAATGTTCAAAATTCAACATGGTATCATAGCTAACTTGAGAAGAAGACATTTTGCAGTGATGGAAACTTGAGTTTCTTATTTATTGGGTTTCTCTCCACAGATTTTGGAAAAGCAATATAGTATATTGACTCTACTCATCAAGGAGAATCTATCTTTCTAATCAGAATTCAATTCTGAGCATTTTCATATTTGGCCCTAAAAATTAGGGTTTCCACAAAAATAGGAATTTATGGAATCTGAAGACATAGCTGGAAGCTCCTTGCACAAATCGAAGTTTAGAGCTTTGGATCGAGATTTTTGGTTGGGTAGATCTCCGAGAAACTCAAACCCTAATTTAGGGCTCTCCCTAGTGAACCCGGGAGGACAAAAAGACAAATCTGAAGGGTAAATCTTTGCTGATCTCAAATTATGAATGCACCAGGCTGATCAGCTCATCAAGGCACATCTTTCTATCCTTTCAGAAAGTTGATATTCACATTTTGAATTTTTAGGGTTTTTTTGACAAACCCTAATCTGGGACCAAATCCAGTTTTCAACATTTCAAGTGGTAAGACCTAAATCTTTTCTATTTCCATTTGAAGAACTCTTTAAGATGTCTCACCACACCAAGCTTGAGGATAAGCTTGAAGGGGCTGATAACTTCCGAGCTTGGAAGTATAGGATTGGGTTAATCGTGGAAGAGAATGAGTTGGACTCATATATAAAAGAAGACATCCCTATCCCAGAGGATGAAGAGGCCAAGGTATTTCATAAGAAGAACTTGGTCAAGGCAAAGAGAATCATTGCTGATTCTATCAAAGACCATCTCATACCCCATGTGTCTTCTCTAAAGACACCCAAGGAGATGTTTGACTCTTTGACCAAGCTATTTGAAGGGAAGAACATAAATCGGAAGGTGACTCTGCGGAATCAATTGAAAGGGGTCAAGATGTTGAATGGAGAAACCATTCAATCTTACTTCTCCAAGGTATCTCAGATCAAGGAGCAACTTGAAGCTGTGGATGAAGTAGTGGACAATGGTGAAGTTGTTATGACCACTTTGAATGGCCTACCTAGGTCATGGGACTCCTTTATTCAAGGAATCTGTGCAAGAAAGAAATTGATCTCTTTCAGTAAACTATGGGAGGAATGCTCTCAAGAAGAAGCTAGACTTGTAGCTCATGAGGAAAAGATGGGAGGTGAAGATCGAGCTCTCGCAACTCACACCAAAAGAAGCAAGCCCAAGAAGGAGCACTCTTGCTACAAAAGATCCTATCAAAAGAATAAGAAGGATCTAAGATGCTTCACATGCAATGAGAAGGGTCACTTTGCTTCAGATTGTCCCAAGAACAAAAGGGATAATAACAACAACTCCAACAAGAAGAAGAAGGGCAGCAAAAGAAAGTTCCATGCTCATGCTACCGAGGATGATGAACCTCCAAAGAAGAAGGCTAGAGTAGAAAGTGATGATAGTGATGATGACTCATCATGTGAAGAAGAGTATGTTCGAATCTCTACTCTCATAGGTATTATCTCCCATGGTTGTAATGATTGGTTGATTGATAGTGGGGCTTCCAAACACATGATTGGGTTTAAGGAATCTTTTGTGAATCTATCTGAACATGAATCACCCCATAAGGTGAAACTTGGGGATGATTATCAATACCCAATCAAAGGAATTGGTGAAGCCTCTTACAACCTAGATTCTGGAAAATCTGTGAAGATGAAAGAAGTCTTTTATGTACTTGGGCTCAAGAAGAACCTACTCTCCATCTCTGCATTGGATGCAAAAGGTATGAGGGTTGCATTTGTGGATGACCAACTCATAATGTGGCCAAAGGGAAAGACCATAGATGATGCAGTGGTGATTGGAGAGAAAGAGGGAGGTTTGTATAAATTGAAGGGACAAACTGAACATGCCATGATGACATAAAGACAAAGATTCATCCATAGTCATGGATCACATAGAGGTATGTATAATTTGTTTTTGCAAAAGTTAACTAATGAGTTATGCAGGTCATTGAAGAGAACAAGAACACATTGCTAGACATAACTAGCAAATATGGTGACCAGGTATGTGTTTCTTATATCATAGGATCTATTATATAAGTATGCATGACATGATTGATGATGTTTATTCATGAAGTCATAGGTTTGAATAATCATGGGTATATGCATATTACGTGTCTTACCTTATTCAATGTTATGACTAACCAGAAGAGTCATAGGTTTGAGTAATCACAGTTTTAGACATGTTATGACTAACCATAAGAGTCCTATATAAACCTTGAATGCTAATGCTTATTATTTCTATTTGAAATAATCATGACTATACATGCTTGAGATTATTGTGTTTTGATAATATTAAGATTATACTAATGAATGTTTGATTATGTATGAGACCTCGAGGATAACACAATGATGATACTAACAAGCATGCATAAGGATCGAGAATGAATATAAGTTCAAGAATAGGTAATCCAAGAAGCAAAGATCAAGAGGGAGCACACTCCAGTGGTTTTTGCAAGGATGCAGATATTCAGAGGGAGTTGACCACCTCTCTACATTCCACAACATAAAGGTGTAGAAGAAGCTACTTCAAATTAAGACTCCAACAGCTCCTGCAAGGAATCAAAGACTCAGAGGGAGTCCACCCAACAAACAAACAAAGATAAGTATTTTAATTATCATTTCTTTCATATTTGTTTGTTTAAATAAAATTGTTCAATGATGTATATACTCATGTTCCTAGACTTAGGATATGTATTGTGCATATTAGAATGATTACATTAATGAACAGGATACTACTAATATGCATCTGATGGGTAAGTGGTCTATGGCACTGTACAACATTCCATTGCTACTTATATAGAATGAAACCTCTTTGCTGACATGTTGGGAGTAGTGCAAACTCTTCACAATGTTCTGGTAGAGATTGGAAGGCATCTAGAAAGTTACAGGATATGGATGAATGTTGTATTGAAGCATTGGCTTAAACAATTGCATGACTGTATGACATATTTCTTTATGTGAAAGAATTTGTTCTGAAAATTATGAGATGTTTCTAATCATGCAATTTAACTTGTTTTGTAGGAAACACCGTATACCTTCACCTACAAAAGAATGACTACAACATTTGTTCAAAGCAACAAAATTATCTATTGAAGATATTGAAGTTCCCAGGATACGGGAAGAATGCCATGATCCATCGATCATGAAGATCTATGTTTGGAATGTGGTCCCAAGACCTGAAGGGAAGTTTGTTGTGACTTCCAAATGGATCTATCAGATCAAGCATGCTGCAGATGGAAGCATAGAGAAATATAAAAGTGATGAAATAGAAGATACACCAGATGGATTTCAAGACAGCTTTCTTGAATGGTGTAGTTGAAGAGGAAGTATATGTGGAGCAGCCACTTGGTTTCAAAACACATGACAGGGAGTCATATGTGTGCAGATTGAAGAAAGCCTTGTATGGCTTAAAGCAAGCTCCCGAAACTTGGTACGGTAGGATGGACAGTTTCCTATCTAGCTTGGGCTTTACTAAGAGTAAAGAGGATTCCAACCTTTACTACAAGGTTGAGGAAGGGAATCATGTGGTTCTACTTTTATATGTGGATGACCTGTTTGTAACAGGAGGTGATAGGCTGATTGCAGATACTAAGAGGAAGCTTGCTGCTAAGTTCGATATGAAAGATTTGGGAATGATGCATTATTTCCTAGGTATGGAGGTGTGGCAGAGTGCAGGTAGGATCTTCCTTGGTCAAGGAAAGTACACAGTAGATATCCTGAAGAGATTTGGGATGATGGATTGCAAGGTCATGGCCACACCTATGGCATCGAATCTGAAGCTTCTATGTGATGCTTCATCTGAGCCGGTTGATGTCTCTATGTATCATCAGATGATTGTGTCCTTGATGTACCTAACGAACACGAGACTAGATATTTGCTTTGCTATGAACACATTGAGCCAGTTCCTGACGGATCCGAGGAGTGTTCACGTGGTTGTTGTAAAGCATGTTCTAAGGTACCTGAAGGGTACAGTGGATTATGGGCTCAAGTATGAAGTGAATCAAAAGTTTAACCTGCAAGGTTATGTTGATTCATATTGGGCTGGCAGTGCTACAGATAGGAAGAGCACATCTGGGTGTTGCTTCAGTATGGGATTAGGTGTGATCTCTTGGTTTAGCAGGAAGCAGTCTTGTGTAGCACTGAGTACAGCTGAGGCAAAGTATGTTGCATCCTGTTCAGCTAGTTGTGAGGCAGTATGGCTACAGAAGCTACTGTCTGAGTTATTTGATCTCCCATTGGATGATACTGGTATCTTTAGTGATAACCAGAGTTGTGTGAAGCTGTCCGAGAACCTAGTGTTTCATGACAGGTCAAAACACATAGAGATCAAATATCACTATATCAAGGATATGGTGCAGAGAGGAGTTGTGAAGCTCCTGTATGTTGCAACAGACGAGCAGATTGCAGATGTGTTGACGAAGCCACTAGCCAGGGTGAAGTCCAAGTACTTCAGAGAGAGGCTTGGTGTTCTTTGAATTGATGACACTTCGAGGAAGAAGTGATGGACACATTTGCAGAGGCCATTCCAAGCATGTTGGAAGGAGGATCCTTCACATGGCTGTGGATGTAAGCACTAGATGATGAGAATCATGACGATGCTCCATTTACTGCTCCATATATGCATCAAGAGGATGCTGGATATGATCAGTTGGATCATTTATATGTATATGTATGTACGCATCATGTTGGATGTTGGATATGATCAATTGGATCATTTATATGTATATATATCTACGCATCATGTTGGATGCTAGATATGATCAGTTGGATCATTTATATGTATATGTATGTACGCATCATGTTGGATGTTGGATATGATCGGTTGGATCATTTGTATGTATTTTGTATATGCATCATGTTGGATGCTTGGACCATGTATCTGTATATGTATCAGGTGGATACATTGTATGATCAGGTAGATCATGTATGTTGATATGTATCATGTATGATCAGGTGGATCATGTATGATGATATCTATCAGGTAGATACTTGGTATGCATTAGGTAGATGCCTTGTATGATTAGGATGATCATGGATGACGAGCTTCAGGATGTTGCTCCAGATGACATGCAGCAGGATGTTGCAGTGATGATGATCAGGATGATCATGTGTACATCAGGATGATGTATGGTGAGTATCAAGTTGATACTCTATGGTCGTGGATCAGGTTGTGCAAATGAGCATATAATTTGGCCCTGGGAGATTTGTAGATAGTCTTTCTAGGTTTTGCCTATGGCATATAATTTGGCCCTGGGATATCTGGCAAATGCTTCTTCGAGGTTTTTCTCTAGGAGGACATATAATTTGGCCCTTGGAGATCTGCAGATAGTCTTTCGAGGTTTTTCCTATGAAATATAATCTGGCCCTGGGATATCTGGTAGATGCTCTTTCGAGGTTTTGTCCTATGGCATAAAATATGTCCCTGGGATCTTCCTTGGATTGTGTGCCCGTAATAACTCCTGGGATGCTCTTGCGAGGTTTTTCCATGACCACATATAATCTGTCCCTGGTAGATCCTATAGGTAGAGTTGTGTGCTCGTAACATCCTGGGATGCTCTTGCGAGGTTTTGTGGTGACCACATATAATCTGTCCCTGGGAGATCCTATAGGTAGAGCTATGTGCTCATAACCACCTGAGATGCTCTTGCGAGGTTTTGTGGTGAGGTCACATATAATATGGCCCTGGGAGATCCTATAGGTAGAGCTGTGTGCTCGTAACAGCCTGGGATGCTCTTTCAAGGTTTTGTGACGCACATAATAAGTCCTGAGGATTCCACAGTATGGCCAGTGATGACGAAGACCTGCAGGTGGTGGGCCTACATCCAGTATGAAAAAGGACTAGCTCTGTAGAACTTCCCATGATGAGTAGAGTCAGAGATTGGTTGAGATAGCAACAACAGTGACAATGATGATGATGATGCATCGATGACGATGATCCCAAGAAGAAGGCTTGTCTAGCAGATATATGTCAAGAAATACCTTCCTATTTAAGAGGGAGTGTTGATGTATATGTAACTTCGGAATGTATTTCATATATATTTATTGTACCCTTATTAGAGATGTGTTATTCCTCTATAAGGAAGTGTCATCATGTGGATTGACAAGTGTCGCAAGTGTGTGTACTTGCCGATGGGTTATTAGACCACCATGTGTGGGGTCGGCCCTGAAATATATATTATATTGTGGATGTATCTAGATAGACAAGTCGGCCCCATAGTGTAACTGGGCAAACAGGTTAAGTATAAATAGAGATCGGTAGATCTCTATTTGGATCATTCGGAAAGTCACACTTCTCTCACTCAGAAAGTGGTGCACTAGTGAGGAGGAGGATCATCTGCTACTAGGAGACTATCTCAATGTATTTTGGTTGTACTTTGGTTGAGCCATTTCTCTCTCTATCTCTGAGGAAGTTGTGGGGTTTTTCACCTTAGGGTTTTCCCCACAGAAACTCTGTGTCTCTTGTCTCTCATGTTTTTTATTCTTGTGATGCTTGTCATGCTTATTGTGATTGTTATGCATTGATATACTGTATATGTTATTCTCTCAGTAAAGATCCAAGAGTATTGTGAATTAATGCTCAAAATTCAACATTGAGGCCATACCATGGGCCAAAACCATGTGCTACCAAATACCATGGATATGAGAGGGTGGCCTCTCCATTTAATGCTTTTATGGCTTTGTTAGGAACCCATGTCTTTACTTTGTTAGTATGTTGCTGTTCGACACATATGCTTTGTAAGTCGTCCCGTAGTATTTGTTGATCAATAGTTTGTGTTATTGTTGTTGGCGCATATGCTTTGTAAGTCGCCCGTAGTATTGTTGATCCATAGTTTGTAGTGGCCCATGGTTTTGACCCATAGTATTGGCGCCTAGACTTAGTATATAAGTGTGTGTTGAGACCTATGAAGGCACCGTGAAGTTATTTGTATTGAGCTTGCTCATAGGAGGTTTCCCCTTTGAAGTGGCCTGTGATCAATATAAAAGTGATTCTGAGTTCTGTCATTTCTGCTATTTCGCATATTCGTATTAATTAATTGTTGCAAGTGCATCACATCTGGTATCAGAGCACTTTTTTGGGCTCGCTGGGTGAAATTTCTGCCAAATTTTTTTTTTCGCATCTGTTGCAGGTTCGGATTTGGGAATAATCCCTATCCGCTTAACTGTGGGAAGTACTTGGGCATAAGCCCTAAAACTCATTGTGAGGAGTACCATAGGAACCCCGAAGTAGCTGGCCCATTGAGAGGACCTTCCAGCGAAAAGGTCAATGACCCCTACCTGATTGACTAGTTCCCACCCATGGGGTAAACCAAGAGCTGTCTTTTGTGGCAAAGTGGTTATCAGTTTTACCTGAGCTGTGGAGTGAGGGGTACTACCCCAATATGCAAGCCGTCAGACAGCATTGGGGGCCGGGTGAAACCCCTAAACTATTAGGAAGCCGCACATACATGGGGTCCATATCTACTTTCAGCTGAACTATTGTCGATCACTACTGCGTTGTTTCAGATCCATTTTGCAAGCCGTTTTCAATCTATTCGGCGCTGTTCAAGATCCCTTCCGAGCCGTAGCCGCTCCAGTTTGGAAAAAAAATGTATAAAATTCAGTTTTTTGTCCATATATCCCTTGTTTTCACTCTGTTTCCCTTGAAATTTTCGGGGAACCCCTGTCATCCCATTCTGCATATTTCATTCCTAAGGACCTTATCCCCAATTCCCCTTCCCAAATCCCAAAATCTCACATTTTTCTATTTTTAGGGTTTGCCAGAGCTTCCTCAGATTTCACCCAATCACCTTCAAATTTTACCACAGAGTTCCTTTCTGAATTCTGCTTCTTTGTCCCCCTCTGCCAAATTTTCCCATTCTTTCACCCCGCTTCTGAAATCCTCATTTTTGCTTCCCTGTCTAGTCGACAGTGTCCAACACTTAGTCAAACCCTAATTACCCTTCATATTTTTTCCCAAGTCCAGATTTTCCCTTACTGAAGTAGTTTCTGTTTTTGTTTTCCTACCCAGACAAAAAAAAAAAAACCTGGTTATGGTTGTCACCCGTACAGGAGCAAAAACCATGGAAGAAGCACTTGCATGTTAAAATTCAATATGCTAAGACAGAAAATAGCAGCATTACATTCCATTTCACAATAATAGCATATACAGGATCACTGAAGAAACAACAAGCACAGCATAAACACAAGAGACAGAGATTTATCCTGGGAAACCCTCATGGGGTAGAAAACCCAGCAAAGCTTCCTCAATATAGATGACCAGCAATATACAAAGATGAAACCCTGAGACATGATCTCCTCCTCCACAATAGCAGACCTCTCCTCCACAAGTGCGCTATCCTCAAGTGTGTGAGTGTGTCAAATGAGGAACACACCTCCTCTATTTATACACTACTCTGATATGTATTTTACACAAGTACATGTAGGCTCGTATTTAACCATTAGGTTAAATACCCCATTATAACTGACTGGGCCGACCCCCACATGGTGGGTCTAATAACCCTAGTTACCACAACCAACTTGGAGGAATAAACATCTCCGGATTTATAGTATAATCACATCGGAGGTATGGAACATCTCCGGAATAAATAATATACAAATATAATATTCTTTGAAGTTACAATATTTCAACACTCCCCCTTAACGAGAAGGATATTATAACAGTATCTACACGAGCAAGGAGTCATCAACATCATACATGATACATCTATAAATCATTGGAAGCTTTCTTAACATCATCAGTAACTCAACCAGTTACTGGAACATCAACATCTTCAGTACTGAGTCTTTATCTTCTGCAGCACTCTAACAACTATAGCAACATCAACGTCTGGATCCTCACGATCATCAACATCGTCATCACACGATCATCAGCATCGTCATCTCACGATCATGAACATTGTCATCACACGATCAGCAGCATCGTCATCACACGATCATCAACATCGTCATATCACGATTAGCAGCATCGTCATCACACGATCAGCAGCATCGTCATCACACGATCATCAGCATCGTCATCACACGATCAGCATCGTCATCATACGATCATCAGCATCGTCATCACACAATCATCATCATCATCATCACACGATCAGCATCGTCATCATACGATCAACAGCATCGTCATCACACGATCAGCATCGTCATCATACGATCAACAGCATCGTCATCACACGATCATCAGCATCGATCATCAGCATCGTCATCACATGATCATATTACAGGATGATCAATCCTGCTCTCTTTAGGACATAGGTCCATGGATGATACAATCTAGATCAAGTTCCAGGATGATCAATCCTTATCTCTTTAAGACAAGTCTCATGTCTAGGGACGATCTAATCCCAACCACAGTGCCAGTCCTTTTTCATACTGGATGTGACCTAGATCAGATCTAGGATTTACCGCCACAGAGCCAGTCCTCTTTCATACTGGATGTGTCACGTCTACAGAGCCAGCCCTGATTCATGCTGGATGTATCACATCTACAGATCCAGCCCTGTTTCATGCTGGATGTATCACATCTACAGAGCCAGCCCTGTTTCATGCTGGATGTATCACATCTACAGAGCCAGCCCTGTTTCATGCTGGATGTATCACAACTACAGAGCCAGCCCTGTTTCATGCTGGATGTATCACATCTATAGAGCCAGCCCTGTTTCATGCTGGATGTATCACAACTACAGAGCCAGCCCTGTTTCATGCTGGATGTATCACAACTACAGAGCCAGCCCTGTTTCATGCTGGATGTATCACAACTACAGAACCAGCCCTGTTTCATGCTGGATGTATCACAACTACAGAGCCAGCCCTGTTTCATGCTGGATGTATCACAACTACAGAGCCAGCCCTGTTTCATGCTGGATGTATCACATCTACAGAGCCAACCCTGTTTCATGCTGGATGTATCACAACTACAGAGCCAGCCCTGTTTCATGCTGGATGTAACCTAGAGCAATTCTAGGATTTGTCACGTACATTTTGAACCGAGGTCCAGGGACGATCCAGTCCTATCATTCTGTTATCGGAGACCTCATGTCTATGGCTCTTCTTTAGGACTGAAGTCCGGGAATGATCCAATCCCCTCACATGTTCACTAAGAACTTCATTTTCGAAGACATACGTCTACGGCTCTTCTTTCGGACTGAAGTCCAGGAATGATCCAATCCCTTCACATGTTCACCAAGAACTTCATTTTCGAAGACATACATCTACGGCTCTTCTTTCGGACTGAAGTCCAGGAATGATCCAATCCCTTCAAGTCCACCAAGGACTTCATTCTCGGAGACCTCACGTCTATGGCTCTCTTTAGGACTGAAAGTCCAGGGATGATCCAATCCCCTCAAGTCCACCAAGGACTTCATTCTCGGAGACCTCACGTCTACGGCTCTCTTTAGGACTGAAAGTCCAGGGATGATCCAATCCCCTTAACTGTCCATTAAGAACTTCATTCTCGGAGACCTCACGTCTATGGCTCTCTTTAGGACTGAAAGTCCAGGGATGATCCAATCCCCTCAAGTCCACCAAGGACTTCATTCTCGGAGACCTTACGTCTACGGCTCTCTTTAGGACTGAAAGTCCAGGGATGATCCAATCCCCTCAAGTCCACCAAGGACTTCATTCTTGGAGACCTCATGTCTACGGCTCTCTTTAGGACTGAAAGTCCAGGGATGATCCAATCCCCTCAAGTCCACCAAGGACTTCATTCTCGGAGACCTCACGTCTACGGCTCTCTTTAGGACTGAAAGTCCAGGGATGATCCAATCCCCTTAACTGTCCATTAAGAACTTCATTCTCGGAGACCTCACGTCTACGGCTCTCTTTAGGACTGAAAGTCCAGGGATGATCTAATCCCCTCAAGTCCACCAAGGACTTCATTCTCGGAGACCTCACGTCTACGGCTCTCTTTAGGACTGAAAGTCCAGGGATGATCCAATCCCCTCAAGTCCACCAAGGACTTCATTCTCGGAGACCTCACGTCTACGGTTCTCTTTAGGACTGAAAGTCCAGGGATGATCCAATCCCCTCAAGTCCACCAAGGACTTCATTCTCGGAGACCTCACTTCTACGGCTCTCTTTAGGACTGAAAGTCCAGGGATGATCCAATCCCCTCAAGTCCACCAAGGACTTCATTCTCGGAGACCTCACGTCTACGGCTCTCTTTAGGACTGAAAGTCCAGGGATGATCCAATCCCCTTAACTGTATTCTCATCTATACAGGTACAAATATCCAAGAGCATGTATCACATCAAAACATGTATACATCACATCAAAAACATGTATACATCTAGCATGTATTCTCACTAATACATCTAACATCAAAACATGTATACATCACATCAAAAACATGTATACATCTAAAATAAAAGATATATAAGAGTTCTAAATCTAAATAATTCTAAGTAGCTAAGTGCAGTAAATAGGTAACCTCATCATTGATGAGACAGACTTGTTATCAGATACTATGCTACTCCCCCTTTCGAGGAGGGTCCTTCTGGACTATACCAAGCTTGTCTCGAAAGTATTTAAAATTTACTCGAGACAGAGGTTTAGTCAAGATATTAGCAATCTGATCCTCAGTGCTTATATAGTCGAGCTTGATAGCTCCTCTCTGCACCATATCTCGTATATAGAAGTATTGGATCTCTATGTGTTATTGACTTATCGTGGAATACAAGATTTTCTATCTTGATTCATTTCTAAGTCAAACACTCCATATAATAGCTTCTGAAGCCACACTGCTTCACAGCTGGCAGAGCAGACAGCTATATATATATTTTGCTTCAGTAGTACTGAGAGCCACACTAGATTGTTCCTTGCTGAACCATGAGATCATGGCAGATTCAAGACTATAACATCCTCTCGATGTGTTCTTCCTGTCTGATACACTTTCTTCCCAAACACCATCTGAGTAGCCATCTGAAGTCATGATCTCCAAGATAGCATAGATCAAAGTCTATCGTATCCTTTATGTACCTCATCACATGCTTTGCAACTAATTTGACCAATACTTTGGCACAACACTTTCCCATATCCTGTATGCATATAGTGGCTATCTAGATGCCTTCCATCTCTACCAGAACATACTATCGAGAGTGTGCACAACTCTCAGCATGTCAGCAAAGAGGTTTCATTCTAGACAAGCAACAATGGAATGTTTGTCCAATTTACCAATCATATGCATATTAGTAGTATACTATTCAATGTTCTATGAATATTTACACTCAGCATGATATATTATAGGAATACAAATATGCATACAACCTATTACAGGCAATATCATTTACTATTTCAAATAACAACTCAAATACTTATCTTTTATGTTTGTGTGGTTGCCTCCCGCTTGATCTTCTGTATGTCTTTTGAACTTCTATTCATTCTGTACCATTGTGCATGTTCAAGTGTCATCCTCATGATCTCATACACAAACATACACCCATTAGTATGTTCTAAATGTTATCAAAACATTATAGTTCTAAATAATCTTGAGAATGTATAGTCATGATTATAGTTAATAAACATTAGTATTCAAGATTTCAGGGAAGTCTTCTTTTACTCATGCATATCATCACTCAAGATAAAAGACATAATATGCATAATCCCTTGATTACTAACTTTATGAATAAGCATAACCAATCATACCAAGTATACTTATATAAGGGATCCTAACACAAGGTAAGATTCATGGGAAACATACCTGGGTTAGTATACCTACTTAATTATGTACAACATACCTAAACAATATCTTCAATGATTTAGAGATCCTGAGCTAGAACCTGCATGTCTCATAGGTTAAGCATAATATAACAAAGTCATACATACCTCGTAAGTAGAACAAAGATTATGGATGAGTCTTTGTCTTCATGTTTTCATGGTCATGGAACCTGATTTGTCTTTTGTGATGTACCTGTATCTTGTTAGCAGACAACATCAACCTCACACAACATCATAATGCATTAGTACAATCATAAGTGTCAACACCCTAACCAATGAATATCTTCTATCATGCATTCATAATTTTGTTAAGGTGATACAACAAATCTAAAATCAAGATTGTACTAACCGTAATAACATGAAGACAAACATACCATAAACTTAATCATGAACAAATCTCAAAACATACCTCGATGAGTCATACCTGTCGAGATCGCTTGTAATCTCCTTATGTAAAGCCTTAGCCTCATCTCCCTCTGAAACAGGAACTCCTTCACTTATGCAGGTGACCAATCCATCTTCTTCTAGGATTAACCCTATCCACTTGATTTGCAAGAACTAGACCTGGAGCTGGATATGGGTTTGTCAGAGAAAACCCAAAAATTCAAACTTTCGAAAGGATAGAAATATGCGCCTTGATGAGCTGATCAAACTGATATATTCAGAATTTGAAAACTGCAAAGTTTCACTCCTCAATTTTGTCTTTGAAACTTCAGGATTCACTGGACATGACCCTGAACTGGGGTTTGATGAATCCCACTCTTCTGCCCAATCAAAATGTTTGATCCAAATCTCTAAGCTTCTATTTTTCTGAGGAGCTTCCATCCACGGTCACAGATTTCAAAAATTCCCATTTTTACAGAAGCCCTAATTTTCCACTTTTCCGATCAAAGTCCCGAACTAGGGTTTGATCAAGCCCGGCCTTCTGCCCAACCAAAAAATCTGATCTTGGTATCTAAATTTCTATTTTGATGAGTAGCATTCAGCCGTGGTCTCCGTTTACAAAAATTCCAACTTTCTTCAAAGCCCTAAATTTCGGAAGCCATGAATGAAGGTACTCAAAAATAATTATGTTTTGACATAAATATGTACCTGATTGTTTCTGGTGTAACTCCAAACTTTTCAATCCACAGGGCCTAAAAACGTTTTCTGAGATAGCCTGACCTGTTATCTTTCCATCCTAACAGGTCTGACCTCAATTGGATTCTCTGAGAGAGAGTTATGTCAAATGTCGCAACGTGACCTGTTTTGGGATAAAACAGAAGAGCGAACTTGTACGGCATGCCATGTCATGTCCCAAATTTGGAATTGGGTCACAATGGCCTAATCACATTAGCCATATTCATTAGAGTTTGTAAAATTGGTGTTAAGGGTCAAATAATTGCCAAGGAGGAAAATTACTAGTTTCCTAGGTTTGGGGTGGAAGCTTTGGGATTTGGAATAAGGGGGATAATAAATGATGTTTAGACATTAGAAGGGTTCAAGTATTTAATAAATAGAGTGAATAAAAAAATTCAAGAGAAATCCTAAGTGACAAAGGGTTTTGGAGACATATGGAGGATGTGGGACCCACACTAGCTTGATTTTTCATAATACATGGTATCTCTCTTTTGCAAATTCGAATTAATGGGAATGTGAACACTCTTGGGTGAGTTGGTAAGTCATAACACATGTCATTGAGCATATTAGGTCTAATTTGGAAGGATTGGTAACCTCCATGGAAGATAAAGAGTCAAAGTGGAAGTTTGTGGACACTTGGGCTAGATTCCCTAGCCCTATGACACCAATGATGGAGCATCTATGACAACTATGACAAATTGCAGACCTGACCTCTGAAATCTGACCACTATGACATGTCAGCCCCAAAAATAGGCTCAAAGAAGGCGAATTTGGGAGTGGGAGAAGCCAAAGAGATTCAAAATCGAATTTGGGAGAAGATGGAAGGTTGGAACTAGGAGACAAGTGGCAAATGTGGAATATTTCCTAAATGAAAATCTATTGAATCTATTGAGAGGATTTCGACCCTTAGAAGGCTAATGTTGGTTATAAAATGTAGAAATGAAGTATGAGAATAGCTTTTGATCATTTGTAGAATTTGCAATTGCATTTGTGAAGAGGGAGAGCTAGTGGATGACTAGTTTCTTGCCTTAGCCAATTTCGAGGGTGAAAGATTCCCATCCAAGTTGGTAATTGGAAAGGCCATTCAGACCTTTCATTTGGAGCTTTAATGGAGTCTTTATTTGCAGGTGTAAGCTACAGGGCAGCTCATGGTTTCTTCTATTGCAGCTCACTCCTTCAACCATTTCCAGTTTTGATGGCATATTCTTGATCCTTGAGGGAGGGCGTTTTTGGTGAGCTATTGTACTCTTTGGGGAAGCTTTTAATGCCCCATTTATTTTGTAATATGAATTAAATACTCTGTTCTTCATCTCCAAAAAGTTTCAGGTCGAAATTCCAAGTAGAAATGTATAAATCTCATTTTTAATGGAAGAACAATGCCATTTCCCCACTACCTTGTTGTGAGCCAATGTATTGATGATGATTTCGAATGAATGGATGATTCTATGATATATTTGTGATCAATATACTGCCATGGATGTCTTATACAAGTTTCATTTACTGTACTTGAGCATTTGAAGCATTTTTACTCAGTTTAGTTGTATTGGGAGGTGAAATAGTGCCATTTCCCCAAGGGTCGAATTGGGGATTTTTGCAGTTGAATGGAAGAGGGTAAGAACAGTTGTAATAATCCATTAATGGTTCATATGAGACTTTAATAACATACTTAACACATTACATACCTCTGTTCATAAATTTGAGTGGGTTTGGAGGCATTTGGGAAGCCATTTTCATTGTTTACCCCAGGGGGATTTGAACCCCAAATTACTAGTAAAATTGCATAATTGGTCCAGAATATTAAGAGAGTTTGCAGAGGTCTTTTGGTGGACATATGTCATACATAACATCATATTCAAGTTCTAATATCATTCATACACCTTCCTTGAAGATTTGAAGGCATTTGGAGTCAATTTGAGACCTAGAGACCAATACTAGTCAAAGGAAAATCACTAGTAAAGTTACCTACATTGATCAGAATTGAAAGAGGATTTGCAGAAGTATTTTAAAGGTCCAAAGGCATCCCTGAAACACATATTTATGTTCTAATAGAATTCATACACCTTATCAGAAGATTTGGGATCATTTGGGGCAAATTTGGGACCTAGAGATCGAAACTAGTCAAAGGTCGAACCAAGGAAAAAAGTGGAAAATTGCAATTTTAATAAAATTCCTAACAAGGGACATTACATGCCACGTGTCACTGTTTGAACTTCGGCCTTTGAAAAAATTTTCTGAGGTAGCTCGGCCTGTTATATTTCCATCTTGATAGGTCTGACCTCAATTGGACTCTCTGAGAGAGAGTTATGCCAAGTGTCGCAACATGACCTGTTTGTGGGATAATACAGGAGAGCGAACTTGTACGGAGTTCCACGTGTCACTGGTTCAACTTCAGCCTATGAAAATGTTTTCTGAGATAGTACATACTGTGTAATACCTTTCAATTTTTACGAAATTTCATTTGGAGCTTCCTATCCCAAGCTATGACCTTTTTCCCAAGGTCACCTGATTTTGACTCAGATCTGGAAGAGGCAGAAACCCTATATTGTACAGATCATAAATCACAAAGTACAACGAATTAGAGGTTGTCCTTTGGACACAAGGTACCTAGATATTTAATATTCGTCCTGTAACAATTTCAGATCCAAAAACTTCGCCAAAAAATATTTATAGAGAAAGTGCTACGATGACTGGTTTTTGCTATGTAAAACCCTAACCTTCAAATTGTCGTAAGTAAAGCAAGTGTCTTTAGTGCCATACCTTGTCTTCCTTCAGGTTAGATCTGATACCATGTTAAAATTTAATATGCTAAGACAGAAAATAGCAGCATTACATTCCATTTCACAATAATAGCATATACAGGATCACTGAAGAAACAACAAGCACAACATAAACACAAGAGACAGAGATTTATCCTGGGAAACCCTCATGGGGTAGAAAACCCAGCAAAGCTTCCTCAATATAGATGACCAGCAATATACAAAGATGAAACCCTGAGACATGATCTCCTCCTCCACAATAGCAGACCTCTCCTCCACAAGTGCGCTATCCTCAAGTGTGTGAGTGTGTCAAATGAGGAACACACCTCCTCTATTTATACACTACTCTGATATGTATTTTACACAAGTACATGTAGGCTCGTATTTAACCATTAGGTTAAATACCCCATTATAACTGACTGGGCCGACCCCCACATGGTGGGTCTAATAACCCTAGTTACCACAACCAACTTGGAGGAATAAACATCTCCGGATTTATAGTATAATCACATCGGAGGTATGGAACATCTCCGGAATAAATAATATACAAATATAATATTCTTTGAAGTTACAATATTTCAACATTGCAACCATTCAAGCTAAAATCCAGGATCTAGATGAAAAGTTTCTCGGCCTCCATCTTGAGCATTCAGCTATGAATAATAAACACCGGTCTGAGTCTTCATCAAACAATGGGTTCTCTTCTTCTAGCAATTTCCGTGGTCCGAAGCTTGATTTTCCTCGCTTCAATGGTACTGATCCAACTGGATGGATCTATCATGTAGAATAGTATTTCAGTCTGCATAATACTTTTGATGTCAACAAAGTTCCACTGGAATCCTTTCACTTGGAACAGGAAGCTCTTCCATGGTACCATTGGTACATCAAGGCTCATCTAGAGCCCAAATGGTCAGACTTTTGCCAGCTCCTTTTGCAATGATTTGGTCCTAGTGCTTTTGATGACTTCACTGGATCCCTCACTAAACTTCGCCAAATTGGCACTATGAGAGAGTACCAAACCGAATTTGAGTACCTAGCCAACCACACCAAAGGATTGTCTGATTACTTTTACAGGAGTTGTTTTATCAGTGGTCTAAAGGATGCCATCCGCTCTGAGGTCAAAATGTTCTATCCCACCACAATGATGGAAGCCCTAGGGTTGGATAAGTTGGCAGAAGACAAGATTGCAGCCCAACAACGCTCCAAGCCCACTTTTGTTCCCTTCCGAAATATGGGTTCTCAGCGACCACCTATACTGCAGGCTCCTCGACTGACTCTTATCAAGCGTTTGTTTGAAACAGATATGCAAGCACGCATTGAAAAAGGGCTTTGCTATAATTGTGATGAGAAATTCACTCGGGGACATAGATTTGTTCAGCAAATGCTCTATCTCTTAGATGTGGAGTCTCCGCCTGCCTCTGAAATTGGTGACGAAGATCCAGAAACACTGGATGCTCTGGTCAACATTTAGGAACCGCTATTGACCCTCCATCTCAGGATGACCAGCCATAGATATCTCTCCATGCTTTAGCTGGAATCACCAGCCCCCAAACAATGCGGGTCAGGGGTTACTTCAAGAAGCTTCCTCTTACAATACTCATTAATTTTGGTAGCACTCATAATTTCATTGACCCTCGGATCGCCAAACAAGCTAATTGTTTTATCCATCCTTGCTCCAACTTTGAAGTCATGGTTGCCAACGGGGGCACCTTACCTTGCAAAGGGAAGTGTCGAAATGTGCGTATCTCTATGGGATATTATACCTTCAGCTCTGACATGTTTGCCTTACCCTTAGGAGGATGTGATGTGGTTTTGGGTGCTCAATGGCTACGCACACTTGGCCCTATCTTATGGGATTTTGCTGAACTTTGGATGCAGTTTTCCCTCAATGGGCAAAAACACACATTGACAGGATTACAACCAGGTTCTCTCAGCATCATCAGTTCACATCGCATGGGAAAAATCCTCAAGAAGAATTCACATGGTGTCATCGCTCAGATCCATTCCATTCAGATGCAACCATCAACGGTCTCCACTACTCCTTTGGATCTACAACAAATTATGGATCGATATACAGGTGTCTTTGCTGAAACAGTGGGATTTCCACCTTCTAGGCCAAAAGACCATCGTATTCATCTCCTTCCTAGCAGCATTCCTCCCAACGTCAGGCCCTATTGCTACCCATTTCACCAAAAAACAGAGATTGAAATGCTCGTTCCGAACTTATTGAAGCAAGGTATTATTCGCCCAAGCACTAGTTCCTTTTCTTCTCCAGTTATTCTTGTCTGCAAAAAAGATGGGTCATGGCACCTCTGCATTGACTTTCGAGCACTTAATCACCTCACCATCAAGGATAAGTTTCCAATTCCTGTTGTTGATGAGCTTCTTGATGAGCTTCATGGGGCTCACTTTTTCTCCAAGTTGGATCTTAGTTCTGGGTATCATCAAATTCGGGTTCATGAGGATGATATCCCTAAAACAGCTTTCCGCACACATGATGGCCATTATGAGTTTTTGGTCATGCCCATTGGCATCACTAATGCTCCTTCCACATTCCAGGCCTTAATGAATAAAATATTTTGACCCTAGTTGCGGAAATTCATTCTGGTATTCTTTGATGATATCCTCATCTACAGTAAAACATGGGATGAACATCTCCAGCATCTGGATCTTGTCATGTAACTTTTCTCTTACCATCATCTCCATGCCAAGCAGTCTAAATGTGTTTTTGGACAGAAGTAAGTTGAGTATATCGGGCACATTATCTCAGCACAAGGGGTTCATGTGGATCCTGCCAAAATCAATGCCATGAATAATTGGCCGCATCCTTAGACACTCAAGAGCCTTCATGGTTTTTTGGGGTTGACTGGCTACTACCGCAAGTTTGTCAAGGATTATGGGAAGATTGCAACTCCATTAACTGCTCTATTGAAAAAGGATGCTTTTACATGGACACTTGCTGATCAGTGTGCATTTGAAAAACTAAAACAAGCTATGTGTACTACACCTATGCTAGCTATGCCCGATATTTCCAAGCCCTTCACTATTGAGAGTGATGCTTGCGATAATGGACGTGGTGCTGTTCTCCTTCAAGATGAACACCCCATTGCATTCACCAACAAAGCCCTTTCAAGTAAGAATTTAGCTGCCTCTACCTATGAGAAGGAAATGATGGCTATTTTGCATGCAGTACAGAAGTGGCGCCCATACCTATTAGGGAATCATTTCTGCATCAAGACTGATCACTAGAGTCTGAAATATTTCTTGGACCAATGTGTCTCCTCCCCGGCACAACAGAAATTGGTTAGCAAACTCATGGGTTATGAACATGAGATCACTTACAAGAAGGGTAAAGACAATATTGTGGCAAATACTCTTTCTCGCACATTTGATGCCCAAGGTTCTCTTTCAGCTATTTCTATGCTTGTTCCAAATTGGTTGCAATCTGTTCAACAGGGTTATGTCAATGAATCTTCCTTATCTCAAATCATCCAATGCTTGACAAACAACCCTTCTGTTGTACCACATTACTCTTGGGATGGTGCTTCTCTACGATACAAGGATCGTCTGGTGCTTCCCCAGAGCACAAATCTTCAACAGGCTGTCTTCTATGAACTCCGTGCTTCTCCATCGGTAGGGCACTCTGGGTTCCTCAAAACATATGAATGAGCACGGCGTAACTTCTTTTGGCAGGGCATGAAAAGGACAATTCAACAGATGGTGGCCGAATGTGATACCTGCCAATGCAATAAGGGTGAAACAACACTCCTTCCAGGATTGCTTGAACCCTTGCCCATACCTACATGGATTTGGACAGATATTTCTATGGATTTCATTGAAGGGCTCCCTAAATCTGGTGGGAAGATAGTGATTCTCATTGTGGTTGATCGCCTCTCCAAATATAGTCATTTTTGTGCTCTCAGCCATCCCTATATAGCCTCCTTCGTCGCTCAAATTTTCCTGCACCATATCTTTCGTCTTCATGGCATCCCTTCTTCCATTGTCTCGGATCGTGATGCGACTTTCACTAGTCATTTTTGGACAGAACTATTTCACTACACTAGCACCAAACTGAACATGATTTCAGAGTATCACCCACAAACAGATGGTCAGATTGAAATTATCAATAAATGATTGGAAACTTATCTTCGTTGCTTCACCTCGGAACAACAACATCAATGGGAAAAGTGGCTCCCTCTCGCTGAATGGTGGTATAATACCTCTTACCACACTGCCTCTAAAATGACCCCATATGAAGCAGTCTATGGTCAGGCACCTCCAGCTATTCTTCCATACATCCCCACCAGTTCACCAGTTCAGGAAGTTGACACGGTCCTTCAAAACCGCGATCAGATTCTTCACATTTTGCGGGACAATCTTCACATGGCAAGAAATCGCATGAAGCAACAAGCTGATCAGCACCATTCTAAGTGCACTTTTCCAGTCGGAAATATGGTTTTTCTTCATCTCCAGCCATACAAACAATCCTCCTTGAAACTCAAAGGGAGTCATAAGCTCGCTCCAAATTTCTATGGGCCATATCGGATTCTTCAGAAGATTGGGTCCATTGCTTATAAATTGGAACTTCCTCCTTCTTCCCACATTCATCCAGTCTTTCATGTCTCTTGTCTTAAGAAAGTTCTTGGCACCAAAATCAGTGGATAAACGATTTTACCCGAACTCGATAATGAAGGATCCATCCTTTTGGAGCCAGAGGCCATCCTCAATCGGCGCACGTGTCAGCTTCACTCTTGCTCTATCACAGAGGTCTTAATTCAGTGGCACGACATGCAACCAGAGGATTCTACATGGCAACCACTCCTTCATATTCAACAACAATTTCCACATCTAAAGCTTTGAGGACAAAGCTTTTTTTAAGGGGGAGGGGATGTTAGGAACCCATGTATTTACTTTGTTAGTATGTTGTTGTTGGATGCATATGCTTTGTAAGTCGTCTCGTAGTATTTGTTGATCAATAGTTTGTGTTATTGTTGTTGACGCATATGCTTTGTAAGTCGCCCGTAGTGTTGTTGATCCATAGTTTGTAGTGGCCCATGGTTTTGAACCATAGTATTGGTGCCTAGACTTAGTATATAAGTGTGTGTTGAGACCTATGAAGGCACCGTGAAGTTATTTGTATTGATCTTGCTCATAGGAGGTTTCCCCCTCGAAGTGGCCTGTGATCAATATAAAAGTGATTCTGAGTTCTGTCATTTCTGCTATTTCGCATATTCATATTAATTAATTGTTGCAGGTGCATCACAGGCATATACATCCAAATTTAGATCATATGCCCCCTAAAATTTGGATCACTCCCAAATACATCATCAATCAATTTCTAAAGACTTCTTCAACTCCCATAAATCATAGGTTTGTGGGCATGTCTTCACATAGCGGGGAATGCTAGTAAACTTCACCACTTGCTCTGAAATTCGAGATTTATGTTCCAAAGGCTTATTAAATGTATATGAAACTTCTTCTAGACATTAATGACCATCCATATATCATAAAAATCATATATATGAACAGATGCAAGTCAAAATAGAGCAACTTCAAGCTTTCATAACAAGATGTAGGGAAAATGGCACCATTTATGCATTGTTTTGTATTTTTACATAGTTCCAATTGGTATTTCGACCTGAGATTCTTCTGAGAATTAAATAAAGAGTATATATATCAGAATAAAAATAAATGGGGCCATAATATCTCCCCCAAAGAGATCCGTATATCACCAAGTGTTCCCTTCATCCATGAGCCAAAGTATGAAGAGAAAAGTGAGAAAGGTGTGGAAGAAAGTTGAGTATGAGAATGTCACGATCTGCACTGTAGCTTCAACCTAAAACAAATGAATCCATTGTAGCTCCAAATGAAAGTTCTGAATGGCCTCTCCAATTTCCCATTAGGATGGGAATCTTTCACCCTCGAAATTGGTACTAAGGAAAGTAGAGTAAACAATCCACAAGTATGGACAAGCTATCCTCTCCAATATGAAAAATGATAAATGATCAAAAGCCACTCTCCTTCTTTGTTATTTACTTTTATAAACTTCCAAATGCCTCCTTGGGTCAATCTAAATCCAAAAGACTCATGCCAACTCAAGTAGGAAAGATATTCCAATGTGTGCCACTTGTCCAACAATTCCTAGTCTCCATCTTCCCACATTTCGAATGGGTGTCTCTTTGGCTTCCCTAACTCCCGTGTGCACCTTCATGGATGCTATTTTTATCCCTGACATGTCACATATGTCATATTTCAGAATTCAAGTTTGATTTGTGTCGTAGGTGTCATAGCATCTTCATCATTGTTGTCATACAGCCGGGGAATCTAGTCCAAGTGTCCCACTAGCTCCAGAATGCCTCTTGCTCTTCCATGGGAGTTACTCTTCCACTCTAATTAGACCTTCATTGAGTCATGCCAAGTATATTGACCTTCCAACTCCAAAATATCATTAGAATCCGCCTTGGATTCGAATGGGTGAGAATAGAATTCCATGTGGCATGAGGAATCTAGCTTTGTGTGGGTCCCACGCCACCAATGTGTCTCCATGACCAAGTGCCACCTTATTTTCCTATCATAAATATTTATTTAACCCATTTTAATATATTTATGTAAATCTAATGTCTATTTGGGGTTTAGTATCTCACTTATTCAAAATCCCAATGTTTCCACCCCAACCTAGGAAACTAGTAGATTGGTGGAATTTCCTCTTTTGAAATTTATTTGAATGGGGACATTAGAGCCCTCCCCACCCAGGATTGCTTGTCCTCAAGAAATTCGAACATGGATGTTGAAGAACCTGCTTTATTTCCAAAACAAAAAAATTTAAACCAATGAGATTAAAATTATTCCAGGGTCCCATTGCTTGTATTGCACTCCAACAATTAGGAGTGCTCTGCAACCCATACCATCAGGCAAGAGAATTATTGGATCCCATTTCCTTGTATTCCTTCTTCCAAAAATTATAAGTAAAAAATATAGGTCATCAATGTACACTACAACATAATAAAAATGTACATCAAGGAGGTGCCTCATCAAAGAATCATGAAAGTGCTTGTACCTCCAAGTAAGTAGACCACCATTTGGCAGGTGCATACAAGCATTAAGTGACTAATCAAATATGCTCCAACAACATATGTGAGTATCCCATGTCCTATAATGCTGATACCAAAATATATAAGATGCATCAAAACAATCAGCCATGTATTCTTTCATCCATGAAGTGAATGAAGAATCTCCACTAAAATCTGAACCAACTAGGAAACAAAGAAAACAATGAGCCTTCAAGGGCCTCACAGAAGTACCCTTTGTGCATCCATGAATATGTGTATCATCAAGAAATAGAAAAGGATGTTTCTTCCAATAAAAATGTGCTCCAATCATATATCTCTTCACCCAAGTATTGAATGAAGTTCCTCCAACATCAATTGAACCCTCATGTGGCACCATTAGAAAAACCCTTTCACCCAATTTTCATCCCCAATTGATGTGGCTGAAAAAGAAGTAGGGGGTGAGGAAATCCTAAACCAACCTTAAATGTTTACAACTCTTACCCATAAAAATATTTAATTCATCTTGTCCATAATTGGCTGGTTGAACTATTGTGAGATCATGTGCCTCCAACAAGGCTTTCCAACTCTCTCCATGAGGCAACTCATAATCGCTATGAACAAGGACAAGTGCTTGTATTTACTCTTGTTTGAGTGTAGCATATTCAATCACCTACATATCAACTTGTACCTCATGTTACACCATTACATGAGGTTCCTCCCTTGTGACATGAATTCTTTCATCCATTTCCTTCTTTTCCTCGAAAGGAGAACCACTGCTCCCTCCTATTTCCAATTTGCTTCCAAATTGACTAGCCAACCATTCGAACCCTTGCATTAGTTGTTTTTTCATGTATTCAAAGAATGGTTTCAGGATTTTTCTAAAATCCTCATTCTCCTCTAATTTTCCTTTCTCATCCTTACTCATGGTTACCAAAGAATGCACTTCTTCTCCTACTTCTTGCCATTCACTAAAGTACTTTCAATTTCAGTTCCTAAGGGTGGGGGATGATTTATTTGACTTATTGTCCTAATGAATGGTCATCCACATGAGGTGCAAGGACCATTATATGATACCACTTATAGTGTCCCTTTTTAAGAAATTTGGATAAATTTGAAAAATGGCAATTTTTGGCCAATTGGACCCTTAGACTAGTCTTGACCCAAATGCTTCCAAATTGGTTATGAATATGTTTGGAATGTATTAAGACATAAAATTGGGACTCGTGGATGCTTGGAAAATCTCAAAATACTTCTGCAACATTCAATTAAAATCAGGGAAAGATAGGGAAATTTACTAGTCAAATCGAGGTTCAAATCCCCCAAGGGTAGTGGTCAAAGATGGATCCCCACATGCTGTACGAACTTCCAAAATTTCATAACAGATACATGTTACTTTTAAAGGACTTCACTGGGCTCCCAAATACATCATCAATCAATTTCTAAAGACTTCTTCAACTCCCATAAATCAGAGGTTTGTGGGCATTTCTTCACATAGGGGGGAATGCCAGCTAACTTCACCACTTGCTATGAAATTCATGATTTATGTTCCAAAGAATTATGAAATGTATATGAAAATTATTACATACATTAATTACCATATATACATCATAAAAATCACATATATGAACTGATAACAGTTGAAATAGAGAAACTTCAAGCTTTCATAACAAGATGTAGGGAAAATGGCACCATTTATACATTGTTTGGTATTTTTACATAGTTTTGGCACTTGGTATTTCGACCTGAGAGTCTTTTGAGAATTGAATACATATTATATATATTAGAAGACAAGTAAATGGGACCAAAAGAGCTCCACCAAATAGAACATCATCTCACCAAGTGTGCCCTTCCTCCATGAGCCAAAATATGAAGAGAAAAGTGAGAAAGGTGTGGAAGAAAGTTGAGGATGAGAATTCCATGAGTTGCATTGAAGCTTACACCTTCAAAAAATGAATCCATTGTAGTTCCAAATGAAAGGTATGAATGACCTCTCCAATTTCCAATTAGGATGGGAATCTTTCATCCTCGAAATTGGTACTAAGGGAAGTAGAGTAAACACTCCACAAGCATGGACAAGCTATGCTCTCCAATATGAAAAATGATAAATGATAAAAATACACTCTCCTTCTTTGTTCTTGAATTTTATAAACTTATAAAGGCCTCATTGGGTCGAATTCCTTCCAAAAGACTCATGCCAACTCAAGTTGGGAAGATATTCCAATGTGTGCCACTTGTCCAACAATTCCTAGTCTCCATCTTCCAACATTTCGAATGGGTGTCTCTTTGGCTTCCCTAAATCCCTTTTTCTCCTTCATGGAGGCTATTTTTATCCCTGACATGTCATATATTTCATATTTCAGCATTCAGGTCTGATTTGTTTCATAGGTGTCATAGCATCTTCATCATTGTTATCACAGAGCTAGGGAATCTAGTCCAAGTGTCCCACAAGCTCCAAAATGCCTCTTCCTCTTCCATGGGAGTTACTCTTCCACTCCAATTCGACCTTCATTGAGTCATTCCAATTATATTTACCTTTACAACTCCCCAATATCATTAGAGTCCACCTTGGATTCGAATGGGTGAGAATAGAATTCCATGTGGCATGAGGAATCTAGCTTTGTGTGGGTCCCACACCACCAATGTGTCTCCATGACCAAGCACAACCTTATTTTCCTATCATAAATATTTATTTAACTCCTTTTAATATATTGATTTCAATCTAATGTCCATTTGGTTTTTATTATCTCCCTTATTCAAAATCCCAATGTTTCCACCCTAACCTAGGAAACTAGTAGATTGGTGGAATTTCATCTTTTGAAATTTATTTGAATGGGGACATTACAATAAAGGATAAGGTTGACTTGATGTTGAGTAGAGAACTTTGAAGCATCAAGGGATACCGAATTGAGATATATTTTAATTTATGTTGAGTTGGAAAAACTCTAGAGAATCAAATATAACTGAGTTTGAGTTGGAAAACTATAAAATGATTCATGTTGGGTTGGGAACTCTGGAAAATAAATGATAAAGGATAAAATATTGGCTGCAAATTTATAAGAGGTAACCCTTAAGAAGAATGGAATTTATGAAAATAAAAACTTTCTGACCTACTAACATAATCAGGTCCCTATCTAACAAACAAACCTAATAAAAACAAACAAATAATCATAAAGTAAGAAATGTAGGAGCAATGATGTAAATTCCTGATATGACCAAGTGAGTATGGGTGTGGCATTGAATGCTTATGTGAAGGCCTAATAATACCAATCATGGATTGGCTTAGAGTTTTGTTTTTTTCAACAACTATGGGGATGTCCATGTTCTATGCACATCCTAGGAGATACACCTCACAATATATAGTAAAGTAAAAAGTGTATCGTCCTTGTGTTGGATGGGGCATGTTGCAGATGCAAGTCGTGTTGAGGCTCGAGGAACCTCAAAGGTCACATAAAGTGATCGTGGACTACATCATGGTATAATACCATAATCCCTATAATTGTATTCGTTGATGGCTGTGGGAATAAGCCCGAGATGAATGACCATGGGAGCGTCTTATGCTCACGGATTGAACTACCTATACGTACACTAGTACTATTATAAATATGTGTTTATGTATTTTTCTTACAAGCATGTTTTGCTCATGGTATTCTTATAATATTCTCATGTTATGCTCATATTATGAAATTTGATCTGATTGCTTTTTGTTGAAAAGAAAGTTGACAAGGACTAAGAGTACTTGAGAAGATGTATTACCATACAGGAGGTATGGATGAGAATGCTTTATGTGGAAAGGTTGTGTGCCATGAAAAGAAACATGTGAATATTTTGTCTTAGATTATGATTTGTATATATCATGTATGTTTGACAGAGATTGCAAGTGTAGGAATGATACAAAGTGAAGCTTTGTAAGTAGAACTGAACTCTGAAAGAGTTGCTATGAAAAGGGAAACATCAGGATGTTGCAAAGGAATTTACTATTTATGTTCTTAATTTTGAAAAAAAATCATGTGTATGCATGTGTTTTATGATGAAATGCTAGAAACAACTTGTGTTTTTTGTGTAAACTACATGTATGAAAGGAAAGAACCATTGAAAATATCCAAAAGAGATGTCCAAGAAAGCAAATATAGATGAAAATTTATGCTTACAAAGGAAATTGAAACTTGAAGATAAAATTTTGAAGGGTACGAACACCAAGGATGGTGTTATTCTTACGGGGTGGATGTAATGTCCCTCTTTTACCCCTATTCTTTTGAAATATAAAGTTTAATTGTATACCTGTTTATGACAAGGAGCTCAAGGCAGAGACTCCGCATGTAAAACTTTGTAAGTATTGTGGTGATTTCCTAAGTTGTAATTTGAATTTGTACACTTAGGAGATTGAAATGCTTGACGCAACTACTAATAGGGGCATGAATCCACTAGGGGGATAGGTTTTATGGATGGGCTAGCCATGATTTTGGTGACAGGTGTCATCTTGGTGCCATGGGCACTTGAAGAAAAGTGAAGTGTGATGTTCACTAAATTACCTTAAGTTAATAAGTGCCATCTTAAATCAGGTTAACAATCCTTCCTAAATAGGAGTGTCAAATGAATTGCTATTCGTTGCAAGGCACAGCTATTGAAATGCTCTTGAAACACTCATGTATGTATGGGTGGATGTATTTTAGGTTAAATGCTTGTGTATTTTTTTGGTATAGATTTTTTTATTTGATTTATAAATGTGAAGGGCACAACTCTTGTAGGAGAAGCCCTTGGGTTAAGAATATATACATACACAAACACACACACACACACACACATAATTGCTTGGAAATTTTTGCAGCAATGGCCCCTATGGAGAGGACCATTCCAACCCTTTGCATATTTGTGGTCTGAATTTCTTCTTTGTGTCATTTGGTATCTTAAAGATAAAGAAAGGGTGTGGCTTGGTCTATATTATTTTATTTAAATTTGAACTCTCTCTCTTTGATAATAGAGGGAATGGGTCAAGCTTTTGTTGGCAATTAATTATATTTAAATATGATTACTTATCCTAGCTCAAGTGTGAGCTAGGTGGAAGGGAGCTAGTCCAGTTTTTGTTTGCAAGGAACATTATTTTACATGTTTATTTATGAAATCTCAATATGTGAGCTCAGGGAAAGGGCATAGGCCCATATTTTGTTTTGAAAGTAATATTATATATATTCATTATAGGGGTTGAAATCCCTTTGAGGGCCTTTATATATATATATAACCTCATAAAAAACTAATTTTCTGTGCAAAGGGAACAACAAATTCTGGATTGTCAATATAAATTTTATGAAAGAAGAAAGGGGTTAACGGAGCTCCTCTTAGGAGGACGCACCTCCCCTATTATGCTTTTTATTTATCAATTGAATGATTGATTTTTAAGTCGATGGAGGCGATCATCTTGGGAGGAAGAAGCTCCCATATCCTTGCAGAATATTTTAATGATATAAAATCTTTCAAAAGAGTGGATAGGCCACATCCTAGCATCCACTCTACTATATTTACCATTTATATATATGGAATTTTAAATAGTTAAAATTCCAGTGAATGGGTGCAACTAGAGAGGGTACAACCCTAGCTGGACATTTTCATTTTATAATCATGAGTTTGACCTTTGTTAATGGAGACGAGGGTGGAGTGAGAGAGGGTGCATCATTGGAAATATTTGTTTTCATATGTATACTTGTTGAGAGAGTACAAGAAGGGTGTATCTCTCTTGGGTGTGTTTAACTTACGGTATTTAAATATGCACACATGTATATAAGTTATAAATTATGTGAAGGGTGAAATCCTCTAATATTATATTATCTTAAACACTCCCCTCATGGAAGATAATAAAGGGCGTAGTCCTTCATATTTTATATTTTGGATCAATGCATTTCCACATAGTTTTCCTTTTGAGTCATTTTCCCTTCGAGCAAATGTTTATGTTGAAAATATGGAGGGCATAGCTCTCTATGGTTCGGTGCAACTTTTGAGTAATTATTGGGAAGAAGGGAAACTTATACCTATCTTAGAGATGAAAGAGGAACTCTTTGTGAAGAACCTGCAATATTTAATTAATGAAAACACACAAGATAAAATAAATAACAGAACTCAAAATCACTGTTATATTGATCGTAGGCCACTTCGAGCGGGAAACCTCCTTTGAGCAAGGTCAATACAAATAAATTCATGGCACCTTCATTGGTCTCAACACCAACTTATATAGTAAGTCTAGGTGCCAATACCATGGGTTGATACCATGTGTCAATACAAACCATGGGCTAATAAAAACTATGGTTCAACAATTAGTACGGGACGACTTACAAAGCATATGCATCCAACAACTATAAAACAAACTATGGATCAACAAATACTACGGGAAGAATTACAAAGCATATGCGTCCAACAACAATATACTAACAAAGTAAATAGAAGGGTTGGCATGGGTTCCTAACATCCCCTCTCCCTTTGAAAAAGATTTGTCCTCAAAGCTTTAGATGTGGAAATTGATGCAGAATATGAAGAAGTGGTTCCCATGTAGCATCCTCGGGTTGCATTCCAGGCCACTAATGCCTTTTGAGTTTTAGGGAGGGTTTCTTGGAAGGATGAAGAAGAACCATATCAACTACGTGAAAAGTTCGCTCAGGACGGTGTTGATCGGTTTGTTGTTACAGTTGAATTATTGCCATGTGAAGATTGTCCTGCAAATTGAGAAGAATCTGATCGCGGTTTCGAAGAACCAAGTCAATTTCCTAAAATGGGGAGATGCTGAGGGTGTATGGAAGACGAACTGGTGGTGCCTATCCATAGATTGTTTCATATGGTGTCCTTTTAGATGTGGTATTGTACCACTGGAGCACTTCTAGGAAATCCATAGAAATAGTTGTCCAAATCTGTGTAGGGATGGGTAAGGGTTTGAGTAGGCCCGAAAGGAGTGTCGTGGCACCCTTGTTGACCTGGAAAGTATCACAGTCAGCCATCATCTGTTGAATTGTCAGTTTCAGTCCCTCCCAAAAGCAGTTACATTATTCCTGGTCATACATTTTGAGAAGCCCAGAGTGCCCTACTGATGAAGAAGCATGGAGTTCATAGAAGAGTTAGCCCTGTTGAACAGATTGCAAGAAATTTGGAACATGTAGAGAAATAACTGTAAGAGAAACTGGGTCAGCAAATGTGCAACAAGGAGCATCTACCACCATATTGTCCTTACCCTTATTGTAAGTGATCACATAGGCATAGTCCATGAGTTAGATAACCCATGTCAGGTGTGCTGGGGAGGAGACCCATTGTTCCAGGAAATTTTCTATACTTTGGAGATCAGTCTTGATGTAGAAATAATTCCCTAATAGGTATGGTTGCCACTTCTATACTGCATGCAAAATATCCATCATTTCCTACTGATATGTATATGCGGATAAATTCTTACCGGAAAGGTTTCTTGAAGGCGACAAGCCCACTGGTTCAGTAAAGAAACTTGCATATCTATCCAAGGAAGTAGGGGAGACCGTTGATGGGTGCATATGAATGGAATGGAGTTGAGCGATGACACCATGTGAATTCTTCTTATGGATCTTTTCCAAGTGATGTGAATTGATGATACAAAGAGACCCTTGTTGTAAGCCCTTAAATTTGTGTTGTTTCCCATTGACTGAAAACTGCATCCAAAGTTCAGCAAAATCCCATAAGATGGGGCCAAGTGTGCGTAACCATTGAACTCCCAAAACCACATCACATCCGCCTAGGGACAAGGAAAACATGTCAGAGTGCAGGTTATAATCTTCCAAAGAGATACGCACATTGTGACACTTCCCCTTGCAAGGTAAGGTGCCCCATTTGGCAACCATGAGTTCAAAGTTGGAGCAAGGATGGACAAAACAATCAGCCTGTTTGGCGATTCGAGGGTCAATGAAATTATGAGTGCTACGAGAATCACTGAGTATTGTAAGAGGAAGCTTCTTGAGGTAACCCCTAAACCGCATTATTTGGGGGGTGGTGACATCAGATAAATCATGGAGATATATATCTGGTTGTTCATCCTGAGATGGGGGGCCAATAGGCGGCTCCTGAATGTCGGCTTGATCATCCATTGTATTTGGAGCTTCTTCACCAATTTTAGAGGCATGCGGAGAATCCATATCCAAGAGATAGAGCTTTTGTTGAACACATCTATGTCCCCCAGTGAATTTCTCATCACAATTATAACAAATCCCTTTTTCTCTACGTGCTTGCATCTCTGTTTCAGACAAATTCTTGATAGGAGTTGGTCGAGGAGCTGGCGGGATGGGAGGTCGTTGAGAACCCATATTTCGAAAGGGAACAAAAGTGGGTTTAGAGCGCTGTTGGGCTAAAATCTTGTCTTCTTCCAACTTAGCCAACCCTAGGACTACCATCATTGTGTTGGGACAGAACATTTTAACCTCTGACCAAATTTCTTCCTTAAGACCACTGATAAAACAACTCCTGTATAATTCATCAGACAATCCTTCTGTGTGATTGGCTAGTTTCTCAAATTCTATCTGATACTCTCTCACAGTGCCAATTTGACGAAGTTTAGTGAGTGCTCCAATGAAGTCATCAAAAGCACTACGACCAAATCATTTCAAAAGGAGTTGGAAAAAATTTGTCCATTTTGGCTTGTCATGAGCCTTGATGTACCAACGGAACCATTGAAGGGATTCCTATTCCAAATGAAAGGATGTAGGTGGAACTCTTTGGACATCAAAAGTATTATGCACATTGAAATACTGTTATGCATGATAGATCCATCCAGTTGCATCAGTACCATTGAGGCGAGGAAATCCAATCTTCAGACCACAGAAATTGTTGGAAGAAGAGAACCCATTGGCTGCAGAAGGTTCTTGCTATCGGTTATTGTTCATGGCTAAATGTTGAAGATGGAGGCTGAGAAATTTTTCATCCAGATCTTGGATTTTGGTTTGGATAGTTGCAAGTGCTTCCTCCATGGTTTTTGCTCCTGGGCGGGTGACAACCATAACTAGGAATTTTTTTTTTGGTGGGGGGGGGGGATGGATAGTAAAACACAAACCAAAGCTTATTTATTAAAGGGAAATTTGGATTTGGGAAAAATTCAGATGGGTAATTGGGGTTTGACTAGGTTTTGGACACTTTTTGATGGATAAGGAAGCAAAAAATGGGGATTTCAGAAGCGGGGTGAAAGAAGGAGAAAAATTGTCAAAGAGGGACAAAGAAGCAAAAATAGGGAATGAACACGGTGGAAAAATTTGGAGGCGAGTGGGTAAAAAATGAAGAAGTTATGGCAAACCCTAAAAATAGAAAAATGTGAGATTTCTATCTTTGGGAAGTAGAATTTGGGATAGGGTCCTTAGGAATGAAATATGCAGAATGGGATAATAGGGGCGTCCAAAAAGTTTCAAGGGAAACAAAGTTTAAACAAGGGAGATATGGAAAAAAATTAGATATGAAATGGCATGGAAGGGATCGGAAACAGATGGATCTGAAATGATGCCAAATGGATCGAAAACGGGTGGATCTGAAACGACTTTTAGAATAGATTTGAAACGGCTAGATCTGGAACGGCTTGGATAGATATGAAACAACGCGAAAGTGATCGACAATAATTCAACTAAAATAGATATGGATCCCAGGTATGTTCGGATTCCTATCGGTTCAGGGGATTCACTCGAGCACCAATGTTGTCTGATGGATTACGTATTGGGATAGTACCCCTCACTCCACTGCTCAGGTAAAACTGATAACCGCTTTGCCACAAATGATAGCTCTTGGTTTACCTCACAGGTGGGAACTAGTCAATCAAGTAGGGGTCGTTGCCCTTTTCGCTAGCAGGTCCTCTCAATGGTCCAACTACTTCGGGGTTCCTGTGGTACTCCTCACAATGAGTTTTAGGGATTATGCCTAAGTACTTCCCACAATTAAGCAGATATGGACTATTCCCAGATCCGAAGCTACAACAAATGTGAAAAAAAAAAGTTGGCAGAAATTTCACCCAGTGAGCCCAAGAAAGTGCTCTGATACCAGATGAGAAGAACCTACAACAATTAATTAATCAGAATACATGAGATAGCATAAATAACAAAACTCAGAATCAATTTTATTGATCGCAGGCCACTTCGAGGGGGAAACCTCCTTTGAGCAAGCTCAATACAAAATAACTTCAGGGTACCTTCATTGGTATCAACACAAACTTATATACTAAGTATAGGCACCAATACCGTGGGCCAATACAAACTATGGATCAACAATTACTACATGACGACATACAAAGCATATGCATCCAACAACAATAAGACAAACTATGGATCAACAAATACTACAGAACGACTTACAAAGAATATGCGTCCAACAACAATATACAAACAAAGTAAATAGAAGGGTTGGCATGGGTTCCTAACACTCTTGGTGAGAGTGTAAAAGCATTCATAATGTTGAGGTATATACTCTATCCCTAGTGGATTCATGCTCAGATCAGGGGTGGCCTCTCGGCGGAAGGAATATATGCTTGATAGTGAGACAAAAGGTTGGGTGGAATGTTATAGTCAAGCCTTCCGTCACCCAAGTCTATATAAACCAGATAAGTTTTCTACCGTTGTTATACTATTCTTGTTGAATAGTTGTAAAAATATATATTCATATTTATGTTGGCTTAATTTGTATCATTGCAAGTGTATGAATAATCAATTATGTACATGGATTTATTAGTAGGAAACAATGTTGATAAAATATTTATAGTCGTCCCCATTGTCTTAATAAAAAAAGATGTCTCTGGAACCATATTGCACTCTCAGCAGGGTCGCTCCCTCATTGGTTTCCACCATTTGTCCCTTCCCTCCTTCCAGAAGTTCACTTGAACAGAGAGGGAACGAAGCATTTACAGACAATATGCTCAGTACGAGTGCCACGAATTTATAGGATTCTAATGTAGAAGAAGGGTGCGGATCGAATTCTAAGAGCCTTTGTGATGGTCTATCGGCTTCAACAGATAATAGAAGGCCTCAAGCTACAACATGGGTAAAGATCATGATTGGGTCTTTGGATATACCATGTGAGCCATCCGAGGAGGAGTTTCGTCTTTGCTTGAGAATTGGGATCATTTTATGTAACCTTCTCAACAAGGTTCAACCTGGAGCAGTGTCCAAGGTTGTTGTAAATCATGTTTCATCACTTCCTCCTGAATGACAGGCTTTATCTGCCTATCAATATTTTGAGAATGTTAGGAATTTTCTTGTAGTTGTTGAAGAGATGAAGTTGCCTACTTTTGAAGCTTCTCAGTTAGAGCAAGAAAGCTTGTAGCCGGGTTCTACTAAAAATATTGTTGACTGTATCTTGGCACTGAAGGATTATTATGAATGGAAACAATGTGGAGGAAATGGTTCTTGGAAGTATGCAGGCCCTTTGAGGGACCCTATGGTTCCAAGAAAAGGAAATTTCCTTCAACACTCAATTACTTGTGTGCCTCTAATTAAAGCACCTGAAACTCTGCCAAACCCATAAGCTACAAACATAGATGACACATTGAAAAGGATCGATGACATCTTTCAATCTTATATAGGAGCTTTGTTAAAGCGGGTTGCTGTGGAAATTACAAGAGATAAGGAAACTGTTGACCAGAATGGATCAATGCAAACACTCATGAATCCTTTTTCAGATTGTCCAGAGCAGAAAAATGGTTACTTTTCACCTTTTGAAAGTTAGGATCCAAAACCTTTGGTTACCTCTCAGAACATTAGATGTGTTTGGAAGCACAAAGAAAAGAAGTCACGTACATCAAAAGTGTATTACAAAGAGCATGAGAGGATGTACATGCGTTACAGTCTAAGTGGTGAAGGGATTTTGAACTGCTAGATAACCATATCAGAGGATTTTGCAGTGCTGCTAGTGGATATCAAAACGTTTTGGAAGAAAACAAGACCCTTTACAATAATCTTCAAGACCTCAAAGGAAGCATAAGGGTATACTGAAGGATCAGACCACAAAATTGCACAATATTGGCGCAATCTCACAGCAGGAAATCATTTTCACTCTATTATGTTTATTGAATATCCGAAAACTATTTCTCTCTATACAACATATTCATTATAGCAATGGCACTTCAATCATGATAAGGTCAAGCTTTCTCAATTTTTTTTCTTCCATTTATTTCCTGTGGGTCACAACAGTCAATATGATGTCCACCATGATAAGGTCAAGCTTTCTCAATTTTTTTCTTCTATTTATCTCTTGTGGGGATCATAATGGTCAAGACGATGTGAAAATGCATAGTTTTCAACATCCTTTTACTCAAAACATAAATATTTCATACAACTTTATGCTAAGAGAGAATATTTGGTCCAATTACTTTAATTTGAATGGAGAAACAATTGGTTTGTCAAAAGCCAGTGTCTCTTAATTTGCTTAGAATTTTATTTCAATTTCCATGAAACACTGAATTTGCACTCTCTCCAATCAATAATTTCATAACCACGGTATCCCAATATTCTACAAGTGTATCGTGCGCTGAATCACTTTTTGGTGCCATCTTTTGGCTAATGGGCATATTTAAAATTGGTGTGTAATCTAAAACTAACCAAGGTTTGATTTTAATATCACCAACAAGGTTAGGATAGAGATTGGAGATTTAACACTCTCGGTATACAAATTTTTTGAAACTAACATTGATTATAAAGTGTAAATCCATTGTTAGAAAAGAAAGCTTGTCAGGAAAGCGCATCTAAAACATGCATCAAGAACGAGCTCAATTTGGACAAGTAAGGGAGGTAGCCCCCTTCTTTCTTCTTTAGTGGGATATGAGCTCATAACAAAATTCCATGTAAGTGACAATTCCTTGGGGTGTCATCATTTTTTTGGAGTACCTAGTTATGAGAGTTGTCCTAGACTTACAACTATTCCGCTCGACTATCAATTGTGAAGTGGGAACCTTAGTTGTTATTCCTAGGATATCACATGGGCTATTGGAACTGGGGGGAACTTGCAGTACCTGAGACAGACTTTGAAGCGTTCACTCCTTCGAAGGGTTATTGGTTAAGAACCAATACTTGCACCTTTGGTGATTAACGTTTATTGTAACTGTTTCTCATACCTTTGCTATTACTAATTGTTTGAGGCTTGATATCCCTCACGAGCTACTAGTTTTGAAAGGTCCTCTAATCCAACTTTCCACTAAGCCTCGGTTCTTTGGGAAAGTAGATTGCTTGCTTGGATTGATAGGACATTTTTACTATGTGGAAACTTTGCTTTTTGTTTATCCTAGATCACCTTTCGGATTGTTTGATTATGTTTTTCATTAAGTATACCAAGATAAACAAACCATTTTTATCAAAGTGTTCAAAGCGGCTACTGTCCCGATCCCCTAGTCATGGTGCTAGCGAGGTGAGTCACCAGAATTTGAAGGTGTGAAATTTAACTCACGGTAGTCTCTACTAGCTAAGGATATCCTTACAATTAAAAAAATTGGCTAAGTATGCAGAAAATAGTGTAAAAGAAGCATCATGGACACACAAATGATAAAAATATAGACACAAATGATCAAATAGCAGGTTATATTATTAGTTTTCCAACCCATAAATGAGTTGTGAATACATTTATATAACATTTGGGAAAAATCGTGAGCCTTTGGAGGCATCATAATGAGATACAAGTGGCTAGCTTACATTGAACCTCTCACTTACATTGGACCTCAATCCCCCCTAGGTTGACCAATAGGCTCCCAAATCTACTAAAACAGTAACAAATTCCTAATTTTAACATTGGGTATGCATGGGAAGTCATTAATGATGATGGCACATGTGTGGGTGAGGATTTGGTGGAGTGTAGGTGGCCAAGGATAGCACAAAACTACCAAGGAGGGGGGGAAAATGGCCACATTCAATGCATGGGCGCCCCATTCAAATGCAGATCCATAAAACAGGGGATAAGGGCACACCTCACTCAGCTAGTGGAAATAAATGAGGGTGGTGGTTGTAAATGAGGGTGCCTAACACCTAATTTGACAAAAAATGGGCCCATGGATGATGGAATGTCTCATAAATGACCCAACAACCTTCTAAAAACCTTGGATTAACATCATTAACCATGTTTTGGACCAAATAATCACCAAATTATTATGAGACTATGGTTCTAGGTGTAATAATGTTATAACACCCCCGCTTAAGCTAGACTTATGTAGCTGAAACAAAAATAAGGCCTTGGCAACTAAGGCTCAAGTCACCTCTTACAACAACAATTTTTATTAGTCCATATAACCAAGGTAAGGAGGAAAACCACATGGGAAATAAAACCTCCCCTCTAAAACGGACATGAAAAAAAGTCTGGAAAATATGCTAGTATTCACCATGCATCACTCACCCCAAGGAGTGATCTAAGGTATGTGAAGGTCTTCTGAGTGAAACTCTTGGTGAAGATATCAATAGTTTGCTCAGCAAATGGGAAATACTGCAACGCATTAATATGATCATGCACCAAGCCTAGAATAGAGTGCATGTGGATATCTATGTGCTTGGTCCTCTGTCTTTGTATTAGATTAGTGGAGATCTTGATTTCACTTTGATTATCACACCAAATAATTGTGAGTGAATCAAATGAAAATCCAATTTCTCCAAGAATACCTTGAAATCACACACATTGTGTAGCTGCATTCACTACTCCCCTGTATTCGGCCTCAGCTGAAGATAAGGAAATAGTGTGTTTCTTCTTGCTAGACCAGCAAATGGGACCACATGCAAGCATAAATACATAACCAGAAGTGGACTTTCAGTCAATGCTATCTCAACCCAATCTAAATCATTAAAACCAACTAGATCAAGTGATGAACCGATGACATAGTGTATCCAAAATTGCTTGTAAGGATGAATCTTGATAGGAAGTGTGTCAAATTCCAACTTAATTCTATGTTCAATGCCTTTTTCTGGTGGCCGACCATGTGGGGTATATTCAAATACCTTCTTGTAATTGTGTATCAAAAATTGTATGTCCTCTGGGTGATGTGAGACATCTATAGTATTTCCTTTAGTGGTGATTAGGCATTCAGCAACGCACTCAACATCACCATACCTCAATACGGATCTCATAATGTGAGCATAAACTACTTGGTTTGGGTAGGTTTTGATACCCTTAGAACCACTTGCTTCTCATCTGAATCTTTGAAGCTCATTTGGGGTATTTGGTAGATCATTGAATGTTCCATAATGGATTACAACCAATACACTCCCAACACCATATTGGTATCAACCACATTGACAACATATAAGATGTCAGTCACTGTATAATCTCCAATGGTCACTTGCAAATTTGGAATCCATCGATTACACTCCATAGAGTTTTTTCCATGGATGATGATTGTGAAACCTTCAAAGGATCTTCTATTGGCAACTTTCTTCTCTCCACCAAGGCTGCATCCATGAAGTTATAGGTGGAAACCCCATCGACCAAAAGTGATACTCTTTGCATTTGCACTACTCCCTTGAATCTCAAAGTGTGGAAGTGGGGAACTTCGCTCAATACTACAATTTTTCTACTTGTTTGTGGTGGCTGTGCTTCCCCTACTTTTTCATAGCCACCTTTTTATAGTTTTACTTCATCAATGTCCTCAACCTCACCTTCTGAAAAGAATTCAATGTAGTGTGATTTCCCCTTAGCACACTTGTGTCCTGAAACCCATGGTTCCTAATAAGAGAAACATAGATTCTTCCTTCTTAATTCAACTCGATCCTTGTAGTAGTATTCCTTCTTGATTAGGGTAGTGTTGGGCCTGGCCCAATAGGGACATTTTTGGTGACATTTTTTATGATGAATGGACCTAAGCTGTGCATAGTTCAGAATATCGAATTTTGCCTAAGTATTGGGAGTGCTGCGAAGATGTGCGCAGTACCAAGTTTTGAAGGATGCCATGAAGATCATCACTGCGCAGTTCAGTGCTACAAAGGTAGTAGGCCACTTGGAACCAGTAAAGTTGTGTACTGGATAGAGGATGGCCAGATATAGCGAATAGACCAGCGGTGGTCTACTTTTGGTAAGATTGCTGAAAAGATGTCGAGTTGCGGGCATAATCAAATTGGGAAGGCGATCAACTGTACAAGTCCATTAAGCAGAGGACGGGTCGGGAAAGTGACAGTTTGGCATGCAGCAGGGTACGTGACCGTTCAGAGGAAAACGGTGGATGGAAAGCGACTAGGATCTGAGCCAGTTGTACGTGGCTGTTAAGGGATGGATGGCCTACAAAGAAAGTGACTGGAAGCTGGGCCAGTCAGTGGAAGGGTGGCTCGAAGTGGATGACATGTTGGTGTGCGCGCAATAGGAAGGCTGGAAGCGACAGATCTAAGGCATGGAGGACTACCATGACAGCAGAATCACTATCAGAAGCCAGCATGATGGTTCAGAGGGACCGTAGTGGTTTGGAAACCCTAAGGGTTTCGGTCTTCAATGTTGTAAAGACACAACCTTCGGGCGTGATCTATAAAAGAAGACCATTTTTGTATAGGAAGGGTTGGTCGTGGTTGGTCATTGTTAGTGATGGTTATGGTGATCATATTGTTTTGTAATATCGTTTGAACCAAGAATACATTGTAAAGGCTCTGCAACTGAGTGCGCAGAGACCTATCCGAGCAAGAAGAGAGCCGCAGCTGAGTGCGCGGCTAAGAACTGTGACCCTTCCTTAAAAGAAATATCAAACACAGTTCTTGTGGACGTAGATTCCCATCTTGGGGAGTGAACCATGTTAAATAGTGTGTTGTGTGACTGAATGCTTATATATGTGTTTATATTTATCTGTTTGTGTAGTTGAATGTCTAGATATTTGCTTACAGTCTATTATGAGAAGGATTTTATATGCATTCGCCATCAATGGAGTATGGAATGATATCTTAAGTCTGTATGAATAGATGTATGGTTAATATTAGCTTTGCTTCTAAGGATAGTAAATCTATCGTCTGCTTGAGCATAGAAGGAGTTGTTCACATACCTGAATGGTTGCAGTCGACGAAGGTATAAGAGTTAGTCCACACCTGGGGGTTATGCTTAAAATAGTAACATACTAAGTGTGTGAGGGAGCATTAAGTAGTAAGTTAGTTAAGTGTATGACTGAATGGATGAATGATATTCAGCTCATTTCCTTAAGCATTTTGCAAATAGTCCAAGTGTAGGGAGTGAAGCAGCGGTGTTCGCAATGTAGCATTAAGTCTCGCAATAAGGTAGAAGATAGTGGTGCGGGTCGCGGTGTTGACCATCGCCGCGCAGTCCAACCCTCGCAGTGTACAGCTGGTGTGCTGCCATGAACTTTGTCACAGTCATCAACTCATCACTCACTATGGACATCTGAGTCTGCAGTGCCCCATTAGAAACACCTCGGGTGAGACCTCATCCTGCTCGCAGGCTGTTGCCGACAGGGCCGGTGCGAAGGGGTTTTGTTGGTTTAAGGTAACCACACAGAACATGGGTCTTCATAAAACCTTTGGTCAGCATTTGATAGCCAACAAATGGTTCCATTGCCATGCTAGAATCCGTGATGAGTTCCAGTCATGATGAGTGATGAAGAGTCTAAGCTCATGGAAAGTGCATTGAATTGGCATCTTGAGAAGACATAAATCATGGCTTGGTGGGATAAGACCATAATAAATTTTAAAAGGCAAGAGAACAGACATCCGCGTCCAAGCGACACACAATGGTTGGATAGATATCTGTTGGATGATATTCACAAAATGTTCTGGGCTACTTTTCTGGACGAGCTGCACGCGTGGATCTCACAGCTCACCAAAAAGAAAACCTGTTTTCAAGGAGGCATTCCTACAGAGTGGAATCCTGAGCTCATATCACAACTCAAGGCAATAGACAGTGCATTGACACGCGGAGTGGACTTTTGGGTCGATCATATGCTAGAAGGCTTTGTCACAGAGTTTGCTGTGGATACGCTCAAATCCTATAGCCAAGCAGAGGTACACTTTTTCGAAGGTTTCCAAGGCAAGTTCCTGAACAATCTCAGTCTATACATTAAGATGTTGTTAGCTGAGAAAGGTGTTTTAAGAATGCAGTAATATTTTCAAGTTGTCATGGTAAATAGCATTTGCAACGATTTCGATGAAGATACTCACAACTTAAGAAGTGGGAAAATATACAAGTTCAATAAGAATCCTGGAGGCTCTAGACTCCACGTAGATACTGAGATTCCTTTTGATATTGAAAACGAAGCCGCACCCCCATTTAACCCCCAGAACCCTCCACTTGTAGAGCCCACCCCTCCGAATACGCAGCCTAGTACATCTACCCCTATACGCCCATTTGTTTTTGCTGCACAGAGTCCTTTACGATACCCTAACACCCCTAAGGGCACACCTCAAGGTTCCCCTTCGAGTTCTACACCTCCCTCCAGAGCCATGGACCATACGGATATGAATCTACCTATATTGAAAGGGACGGGTCTAGAAGATCCTAACTAGCACTGGTTTCTTTGTGAAGTTGTCTAGAGTGTTAGACAGATCCGAGATGATGATGAGAAGAAATCCCAGCTTATTACCACATTCAGAGATAGAGCGTTGCACTGGTTCATGAAGTATTCTACCACGTATCCCAGGATCCTGGTAGAGATTAAAGCTGCATTGATAGCAGAATTCAAGAAACCAAAGTCTGAGTCTCAGTGTATAACTGAGCTGAAGGAAATCAAGTAGAGACCGACAGAATTGGTCTGGGAGTTTGATCAAAAGTTCAAGACCCTATTATACCAAGTAAGCTTTGTTATATCTCCAAATCAACACACGGAATGGTTCATTACTACACTGTTACCCCACATTAGATTACCATTGATGCAGAAGAAGGTTACATCCCAGGAAGAGGCCTTGGAAATCATGATGAAGTTCAAGGCTTCATCGATTGGTGAGTCTAGTTCTAGGATGACGTAGATTCAGAACTAGATTACCACCTTGACACTAGAGCTGCAGAGCATGAAGAATCGAAAAGAACGGTGATATGAACCTCGTCATGAGATCTAGTGCATGATTTGCAAAGGAGAAGGCCATGACCGCAAACATTTTCCTCTATATCGCAACTATCTCGGCAGTGGTCTGCCTAACCCCATCATTCAGAACCAGGCACCCTGGTGTGAGATCTGCAAAACTACTAGTCATAGACCTGAAGATTGTTACCTAATATAGAAATATGTGAAGACACCTAAGAACCTATATTGCAATTTCTATAAATCAGTTGGACATGATGAATCCAACTGCCATGCCTATGAGCTAATTGTTGAGATATTGTAACTTCAAAGAATATTATATTTGTACTTTATTATTCTATAAATGTTTCATTCCTCCTTGAAGATCTTATTGTATATCCGGAGATGTTTATTCCTCCGTCGGAATGTGGTAACTTGGGTTATTAGACTTCCCTAGTGGGGGTCGGCCCTGTATGTGTTATGTGGGTCAAAGGGTTATTAGGCCACCCTAGAGGGGTCGGCCCAGTTAGTTGTAGTGGGGTATTTAACCCAATGGTTAAATACAAGCCTACATGATTTGTGTAAAAGACAAGTCGGAATCGTGTATGAATAGAGGAGGTGTATTCCTCATTTTACACACACTCACTCACTTGAGAGTGGCGCACTTGTTGAGGAGAGGTATTCTATCAAGAAGGAGGAGCTTATGCTCAGGGTTACATATTTGTATATTGCTGGTCATCTATATTGAGGAAGCTTTACTGGGTTTTCTACCCCATGAGGGTTTCCCAGGATAAATTTGTGTCTCTTGTGTTTATGTTGTGCTTGTTGTTTCTTCAGTGATCCTGTATATGCTATTATTGTGAAATGGAATGCAATGCTGCTATTTTCTATCTTACCATATAAAATATTAACATGGTATCGGAGCTAACCTAAAGGAAGGCAATGTATGGCACTTACGACACTTGCTTTACTTACGACAATTTGAAGGTTAGGGTTTTATATAGCAAAAACCAGTCATCGTGAAACTTTCACCATAAATCCATTTTGGAGAAGGTTCAGGGTCTGAAATCTTTACAGGTCATATATAACAGCTCCAGGTATCTTGTGTCCAAAGGGGACCCTCAGATTCGTTGTACTTTGTAATTTATGATCAGTACAAGTTAGGGTTTCTACCTCTTCCAGATCTCAGTCAAAATCATGTGACCTAGGAAAAAAGGTCATAACTTGGGCTAGGAAGCTCCAAAGACAATTTCGTAAAACGTGACAGGTAGTACACAGACTGTAGTATCTTAGGAAACGTTTTCAGAGGCCGAAGTTGAACTAGTGACACGGGGCACACCGTAAAAGTTCGCTCTCCTGTTTTATCCCATAAACAGGTCATGTTGCGACGCTTGGAATAACTTGGGAAAGGAAGATCCAAATGAAATTTCATAAAAAGTGACAGGTAGTACACAAACTTTACTATCTCAAAAAACCTTTTGAGAGGCCGAAGTGGAACCAGTGACACATGGCACACCATACAAGTTCGTTCTCCTGTTTTATCCCATAAACAGGTCATGTTGCGACACTTGGCATAACTCTCTTCCAGAAAATCCAATTGAGGATAGACCTATCGGGATGGAAAGATGACAGGTCAGGATACCACAGAAAACGTTTTCAGACCCTGTGGAGTGAAACGTTTAGAGTTACAGCAGAAACAATTAGGTACATATTTCTATCAAAACAGACTTATTTTTGGAGCACCTTCATTCATGGCTTCCGGAATTTAGGGTTTCAGAGAAAGTTAGAATTTTTGGAATCGGAATCCAAGGCTGAATTCTTCTCAAAAAAATCAAAATTTAGATACCAAGATCAAATTTTTTGGTTGGGTAGAAGACCGGGCTTGATCAAACCCCAGTTCGGGATTTTTATCGGAAAGATGGAAAATTAGGGCTTCAGCAAAAGTTGTAATTTTTGAAGTCTGTAACCATGGATGGAAGCTCCTCAGAAAAATAAGAGTTTAGAGCCTTGGATCAAACCTTTTGATTGGACAGAAGGGTGGGCTTCATCAAACCCTAGTTCGGGTTCCTGTCCAAGAGATCCAGAAGTTTCAAAGGCAATTTTGAGGGGTCAAATTTTGGAGATTTTAAAATTGAAGTATGCTAGCAAGTCACATCCTTCCATCCATTCAGAAGTGTGAAATTCAAAGATTGAATTTTTTGGGTTTCTCTAGCAAACCCTAATCAAGCTCCAGATCAAGTTTTAGCGGGAGTTGAGGCTAAGGCCTTACATAAGAAGACTACAAGAAGTCTCGACAGGTATGACTTAAGGAGGTTTAGGTATGTCTTGAAATCTGATTCTTGATTAAGTTCATGATGTGTTTGTCTTCATATTATTTATTAGTACAATCTTGATTAATGTTAGAATTGTCTTATAACCCTAGTAACAGTATGAAAGCATGTGAATGATCAAATACATTCATTTATTAGGGCTATATGATTGTACTAATGCATTATGGTGTTGTGTGAGGTTGATGTTGTCTGCTAACAAGATACAGGTACATCACAAAAGATAAATCAAGCTCCATGACCATGACAACATGAAGATAAGGACTCATCCATAATCTTTGTTCTACTTGCGAGGTATGTATGACTTTGTTATATTATGCTTAACCTATGAGACATGCAGGTTCTAGCTCAGGATCTCTAAATCATTGAAGAGATTGTTTAGGTATGTTGTACATAACTAAGCAGGTATACTAATCCAAGTATGTTTTCTTATGTCAAGTTAGAATCTTACCTTGTGTTAGGATCCCTTATATAAGTATACTTGGTATGATTGGTTATGCTTACTCATAAAGTTAGTAATCAAGGGTTTATGCATATTATGTCTCTTGTCTTGATGATTTAATTAACCAGAAGAGTACTATGATCAAACAAGAATATGCATGAGTAAAAGAAGACTTCCTTGAAACCCTGAATACTAATGATCATGACTATACATATTCAAGATTATTTAGAATTAGAATGTTTTGAGAATATACTAATGAATGTATGTTTGTGTATGAGATCATGAGGATGACACTAGTGCACACTTGAGCATGCACAGTGGTACATAATGAATAGAATTTCAAAAGACATATAGAAGATCAAGCGGGAGGAAACCACACAAACATAAAAGATAAGTATTTCAGTTGTTATTTGAAATAGTAAATAGATTTATGCATATTTGTATTCATGCTGAGTGTAAACATTCATAGAGCATTGAACAATATACTACTAATATGCATATGATTGGTAAGTTGGACAAAACATTCCATTGTAGCTTATCTAGAATGAAACCTCTTTACTGACATGCTGAGAGCTGTGCACACTCTCGATAGTATGTTCTGGTAGAGATGGAAGGCATCTAGATAGCCACTGTATGCATACAGGATATGGAAAAGTGTTGTGCCAAAGTATTGGTCAAGATAGTTGCATAACTATGTAAATGATATCTGTATGCATTATAGGTTATCATGTCAACATGATTTCATGATTATGAAGTATTACTGATCATGTACTTAATTTTGATTTGTAGGAAAGATCATGAAGAATGATGAACACCGAACAAATGATGGATGTTCAACAAGAATATTTATAAATCAAACAAAATATAGAAGGCTCGTGGCTAGAAGATTCTCTTAGAAAGAGGAAGAGAATCATGACGAGATATTTGCTCCAAGTGACTAGATAAGACCATTCTCTTAATGGTGTAATTAAAGAAGAAGTGTGAATCAGTTTCTGTATGGGTACCCAGGATCGATAGTCAATTGATGAGCTTAATTGGTGATGTGGATCACAACCTTTGCTACAAGGTTGAATATGGTTTCTATACACAGATGAACTGGATGCAAGAATGAACTCACCACAGAGTTCGAATGATATTGAGGCTCATATCAGTAGACCCATCTGACAAGAGATGGCACAGATAGATGGCTGCAGAAATGAAAATGAAAGATCTCAGATTGATGCATTACTTCCTAGGTGTGGAAGTATGGAAAGGCTCATAAGGAATCTTTCTCAACCAGGGAAAGTATGCTGAGAAATATTAAAAGGACTTGATATGTTGGAATGACCACTCGCATGGATTCCAACTTGAAGTTGTTAGCGAATGACTCATCAGAGTTAGTGTATATAACTCTGTATAGACAAATTATTGGGTCATTGATGTATCTAACAAATACTAGGTCAGATATATGCTTTGCTATGAACACCTTGAGTCCGTATCTAGTGGAAACTAGATGTGTTCACCTGATAGTTGCAAAGCATGTGATGAGGTATCTAAAGGATACGATAGAATTTGATCTATGCTATCTTGGAGATCACGACTTCAGATGGCTACATAGATGTTGAATGGGCATAAAGTGTATCAGACAGGAAGAACACATCGAGAGGATGTTATTGTCTGGGATCAACCATGATCTCGTGGCTTCGTTGGAAGCAGTCTAGTGTGGCTCTCAGCACAAGCGGAATATATGGTTGGTTTCTCTACTAGTTGTGAAGTAGTATGGCTTCTGGATTGTTTGACTTAGAGATAGAACCAACTGTGATCCTATGTGACAAACAGAGTTGTATCAAGATGGCAGAGAATACAGTGTTCCATGATATGGCGCAGAAAGGAACTATAAAGTTTGAATTTGTAACAAGTTGTTGATATACTAACCAAACCTCTACCTCAAGTGAACAAGTTACCAATGTACTAACCAAACCTCTACCTCAAGAAAAGTTTGAGTATTTTCCGAGACAAGCTTGGTAGGACCCTCCTCGAGAGGGGGAGTGATGTGGTCACTTATGACAAGATTGCCTACATCGACAGTGAGGTCGATGATGTGGATACCTATATTGGTGATGCCGACAAATAGGTTGGTGGATGGTACTTAGATAGGGTCTAAGTTGATGAGGGGATTGCATCATCCTTGAACACATATTCTAAAAGGATCCGTAGACAGATGTCTTCGAGAATGGAGTCCTTGGTGGACATGAGGGGATTGGATCATCCCTGGACTTCAGTCCTAAAGAGAGCCGTAGATGTATGTCTTCGAGAATGAAGTCCTTGGTGGACATGAGGGGATTGGATCATCCCTAGACTTCAGTCCTAAAGAGAGCCATAGACATATGTCTTCGAGAATGAAGTCCTTGGTAGACATGAGGGGATTGGATCATCCCTGGACTTCAGTCCTAAAGAGAGCTGTAGACGTATGTCTTCGAGAATGAAGTCCTTGGTGGACATGAGGGGATTGGATAATCCCTAGACTTCAGTCCTAAAGAGATCCGTAGACGTATGTCTTTGAGAATGAAGTCCTTGGTGGACATGTGAGGATTGAATCATCCTTGGATTTCAGTCCTAAAGTGAGCCATAGACTAGGTCTCCGAGAATGTAGTCCTGAATGAACAGGTAGGGGATTGTATCTTCCCCGGACTTTGGTCCCAGAATTGATCCGTAGGTTGATGTCTCCGAGAATTGAAGATAGGACTGCATCATCCCTGGACCTCCATTCAAAATGTACATGATGGGATTGCACCATCCCTAGACATGAGACTTGTCTTAAAGGTACGTGTGAGGACTGCATCATCCATGAACTGGGTTCAAAATGTACGTTATGGGATTGCATCATCCCTAGACATGAGACTTGTCTTAAAGGTACGTGTGAGGACTGCATCATCCATGAACTGGGTTCAAAATGTACGTGATGGGATTGCATTGTCCCTAGACATGAGACTTGTCTTAAAGTGATAAGGACTAATCATCCTGTAAGTAGATTGGGATTGCATCGTCCCTAGACATGGTGAGGTGTCTTAAAGTGATAAGGACTAATCATCCTATAAGTAGATTGGGATTGCATCGTCCCTAGACATGGTGAGGTGTCTTAAAGTGATAAGGACTAATCATCCTGTAAGTTGATTCGGGATTGCATCATCCCTATACATGGTGAGGTGTCTTAAAAGGATAAGGATTGATCATCCTGTAAGTTGATCTGGATTGCATCATCCATAGACATGAGAGATGTCTTAAATTGAGAGGGATTGATCATCCCGTAAGTGGATCAGGATTGTATCATCCTTGGACCTATGTCCTAAAGTGAGAGGGATTGACCATCCCATAATTGGATCATGTGTGTTGTAGGGTATGCTGCTATGTATTGATGATAGATGTATTAGTGAGAATACATGCTTTTGATAATAGATGTATTAGTGAGAATACATGCTTTTGATGATAGATGTATTAGTGGGAATACATGTTTTGATGATATATGTATTAGTAAGAATACATGTTTTGATGATAGATGTATTGGTGTGGATACTAATACAGATGATCCAGATACTGTAGATCGAGATGATCCAGATGCTGTAGATCGAGATGATCCAGATGCTATAGATCGTGATGATCCAGATGTTGTAGATTGAGATGATCCAGATGCTGTAGATCGTGATGATCCATATGCTGTAGATCGAGATGATCCAAATGCTATCGATCGAGATGATCCTGATGCTGATGATCGTATGATGACGATGCTGATGATCATGAGGATCTAGATGTTGATGTTGTTATAGTTGTTCGAGTGCTGCAGAAGATAAAGACTCAGTACTGAAGATGTTGATGTTCCAGTATTGAAGATGTTCCAGTAACTGCTTGAGTTACTGATGATGTTGAGAAAGCTTCCAATGATTTATAGATGTATCATGTATGATGTTGATGACTCCTTGCTTGTGCAGATGCTGTTATAATATCCTTCTCGTTAAGGGGGAGTGTTGAGATATTGTAACTTCAAAGAATATTATATTTGTACTTTATTATTCTAGAGATGTTTCATTCCTCCTTGAAGATCTTATTGTATATCCGGAGATGTTTATTCCTCTGTCGGAATGTGGTAACTTGGGTTATTAGAATTCCCTAGTGGGGGTTGACCCTGTATGTGTTATGTGGGTCAAAGGGTTATTAGACCACCCTAGAGGGGTTGGCCCAGTCAGTTGGAGTGGGGTATTTAACCCAATGGTTAAATACGGGCCTACATGATTTGTGTAAAAGACAATTCGGAATAGTGTATAAATAGAGGAGGTGTATTCCTCATTTTACACACACTCACTCACTTGAGAGTGGCGCACTTGTGGAGGAGAGGTATGCTATGGAGAAGGAGGAGCTTATGCTCAGAGTTACTTCTTTGTATACTCTTGGTCATCTATATTGAGGAAGCTTTACTGGGTTTTCTACCCCATGAGGGTTTCCCAGGATAAATTTGTGTCTCTTGTGTTTATGCTGTGCTTGTTGTTTCTTCAGTGATCTTATATATGCTATTATTATGAAATGGAATGCAATGCTGCTATTTTATGTCTTAGCATATAAAATCGTAACACTAATGAATGAAAGAAAGCGTCACATGGATTCAATGAGAGGCACTGGCTTGTATAGAGAGTAAGAAAATAACTAGCCAAAGCAAGAAAACATGCATTATGATCAATCTGTCAATAGAGGCCGTGGTGGTGGATACCGCGGTAGAGTAAGAAATACCGGCCCAGCACAAGGAAGAGGCCACGGCGGGGTCATCTACTATAACTATGGCCAACTAGGTCATGTATCCAGAGACTATGTAAACCCATGCACCATCAGTAATTATTGTAAATTATTTGAGCACGTGATAAAAGATTACCCGCTGCTAGAGGTAGAGATGTAGAAAAGAAGAAGAATAGACGCGCCAGCCCCGAACATCCAATGGATCGCAGCAGAGAATAGCCTTGCGTAGCCTAGCATTAAAGTAGTCACACGCAGTGGCATGGAGACAGGCCGTGATAGGGGAGCAGAGGCTTCCACTTCAGTAGAGGCTCATGCGAAGCAGAGCCCTCTCAAAACAATATGGGTAAGAAAATCCCCAAGAAAGACACTTGTTCTAGATCTGAAGAAGAAAAAAGAAGATTTTGTTGATGCGCGGGATACTTTCAGAGAACCAGCACCTAAATCACCAAGGATCCCGCTGAGCAGCGAATTACCATGTGTTGAAGACACACCTACTACGTATGACAAGACAAGACACACAGCAGATGTTATCACCTCTGTTGCATAGTTCCTAAGAAGATGCATGAAGCTGCTGAAAAATGAAAACGTGATAGTAGAGCTGGAGAAGCTCATAAATCTATATGAACCATAGACAAAAGAAGAAATGTCTGATGGCGCACTACATCATATAAAGAAATAGAAGAGGTCGGGCCAAGAAATGAGGCTCACTGCACACATAGGAGACTTTGAGATGGACGATGTTATCGTTGATCTGGGATCAGAAGTGAATGTCTTGACCAAGTAGACATGGCAGCAGATGGGTCGACCAAAGCTATCGTGGTCACCTATCCAATTGAGAATGGCTAACCAAGAGAAATTTATACCATTTGGTTGATTAGCCAATGTTGTTGTTGATATTGATGGAGTATAAATCCATGCGGACTTTGAAGTCATCGAGATTGTTGACGATAGCCAGCTATTCCTGCGCTGTTAGGAATTGACTGGGCTATTGACAATTTAGCCATTATAAATTTAAAAACAAAGAAGATGATATTCGAAGGCAAGCATCTGTGGGTTATCACACCATTGGATCCTACAGATGGGGACAGATATAGCGAGTCGATTCTGGAGGAATCTAAGGCACAGGATTTGGACCGATTGTACCAGATGATTGTGAACCAGGAGGATTACATTAATCCTACTACGTACGGTGCACTCAGCTGGAGATGCGATAGATCCTGCGCTTCTGACTCCGACACTGGATTGGAAAACTGGCAGAATCGCATGCATGAAGTGTCAACTAGAAGGTGCGCGGAGGTCACAAAATCACTACGCTGGATTGGAAAGGAGGTAAGTCTGATCCCTACATTTGATGGTTCTGCTAACTTTATACTTTTATTCAAGAATATACTGCAGTAGTTCCAAAAGAGCATAGGTTACCAGCATTGGATATGGCACTCTGTGGCATACCTTCCAGATGGTGGGCTTTGCACAAACACATATTGATCACTTGGGAGCAATGCAGAACAAAGATGGAGATTCGGTTACCTTACCCTTTGAGAAGTTCAACGGGAAGACAGATCCTAGCCAACATGTGGAAGTCTGTTTGCAGACATGGGAAGAAAGGCCACCTAAAGAGTGGGTGCACCTATTTGTGCATACTTTGGAAGAGGATATTCCAAAGAAATGGTATCTAGACCTGGAGTTGTGCAGGGAAACCTCAGATTGGAAAATGTTAACTACGAACTTCCAGAGAGATTTTAGCTTTGAGGATGAGAACCCTTTGATACATGAAGCATTGCAGATAATCAAGGAACGTGTATTCAGAACAGATTATCCTCGTGAATATATGTCAAGGGAAGAATTCTTCGGCACAGATGACATTCCTGCAAATATACACTCAGAATGGAGAGAACATGAAGAACATCCAATAGACTGTTATAATTTAGCTGAGGATGATGAGCATGGAGGAAAAGAAGATGAAGATGATCCGCGCAATATCAATATACCAGAATCAGAAGGTGCGTGAAATATAGAAGGACCTCTATTGGAAATCCTAGACATGAGTGGACCGGTCAAGACACAGAAGGTGTAAATCAGCATGACTGAAGAGCCGAAGTTCGCATCTATCGGAGACTACTGGGATGATCAGACTATCGCGAAGATTGCAGACACTTTGCACAAATATCAAGAGCTATTTCCAACCAAGTTTACAGAAATGAAAGGAATATTGGGTGACTTAGGAGTCATGAATATCCCTTTGAAGTCAAGCGCTAAGCTTGTGAAGCAGCGACCGTATAGACAAAATCCACGGTACAAAGAGAGAGTTCACGCAGAGTTGGACAAAATGTTAGAGGTATGAATCATTGAACCTATTGAGGAATCTGAATGGATTAGTCCTATGGTTGTCTAGGACAAGAAGATGAAGGATGAGATCAGGATATGTGTCGATCTCAGAAAACTTAATGATGCCTCTATGCATGACCCATTCCCTACTCCTTTTACGGATGAAGTACTTGACAATGTTGGAGGGAATGAGGCCTATTCCTTTACTGATGGGTTCTCCGGTTATAATCAAATCAGGATTCATCCCGCAGACAGGCATAAGATGACATTTTATATGGAATGGGGTTCATTCCAGTATATAGTCATGCCGTTTGGTCTGAAGAACGCCCCTCATCTTCTCTAGAGTCGTCGTCACGACATTCAAATATTTCATGTATATGTTCGGGTACACAGGGTACTACCAAAGGACCGAACACCAAGAGAATCCACTTCACACAAATAGATCACAGATCAACACACCGATGTTTTGACATGGTTTAAACCCTCTTAAGGGAAATACTCCAAGGTCCCGGCCAAATAGCTTCTACGTGACAATTTATTATGCAAAGAAAGAAAGTTGCAAATGAGCTTCTCATAATCGATCAATTAAACAATGACCCTCCATGCTCTTTAAATAGAGATCATGGACCAATCGGGTGTTAAGCCATGGATCAAGGTTAGGTTTGATCTAAGAGAAGTTGAGCCATCGGATCACTCTATGTCAGGAACATATCGTGACCATCGGATTAAGTATTTACAAATGCATACTAAAAAAACACACTATCCCTAACAGATCTATTACACAAGTTGAACTTAACTAACTTTTAAGTGTCTAAATATCCTAACATCCCCCCTTAAGAACAACTTGGGATAGGATTGAAGGATTTACAAAATTGACACTATTAGGAGAAGGAAGGAGGCATTAGAGCCTGTCCCCCCTTAATGACAACTTCCTGAACTCCTAACATAGATCGAAGTTTAGAAAACTTCGCTTCTGTAAGAGACTTGGTGAAGATGTCTGCAACTTGATCATCTGTAGGGCAAAAGAGAACTTCAAGAACACGATCATGAAAAAGATTTCTGATGAAGTGCATATGTACCTCAATGTATTTGCTGCGTTGATGTAGAACTGGATCTTTGGCAAGCTTGATGGCACTTTTATTGTCGCACCAAAGTGGAGTAGGCTGCTGCTGCTCGAATCCAAACTCTGAAAGGATCTATCGAAGCCATAAAGCTTCCTGACTGGCATTAACTGCTGCTCGATATTCTTCCTCTGCTGAAGAAAGAGCAAGATCTTGTTATTTCTTACAAGCCCAAGTAATAGGTCCAGATCCCAGACTGAAAACATAACTTGCAGTAGAATTTCGATCATTAGGATTGTCGACCCAATCTAAATCAGTGAAACCAACCAATTAAGGTTTCCCCCCTGTACTGTAATGAATCCCAAACTGAACTGTACCTCGAATATATCGAATTATTCTTTTATCTACTTTCCAATGACATTCATGAGGTGTTTGCATATAATGGGTAACACAACCAACGGCAAAGGAAAGGTCAGGACAGGAATGAGTCAAGTATAAGAGACTACCAACAAGCTGATGATACAAGGTGGCATCAACTTCAGGTGAAGTACAAGTGGCAGAAATTTTGACTCCAAACTGGAAGGGAGAAGGGGCTGGTGTACAATCTTCCATGTGAAAGCGACAAAGAAGGTCACAAGCATACTTAGACTGAAAAAGAAAGATTCCTTCTTTGGTTTGCAGGACTTGGAGACCAAGAAAATAATGCAAATGTCCTAAGTCTGTGTTAAGATTCAATATGCTAAGACAAAAATAGCAGCATTACATTCCATTTAACAATAATAGCATATACAGGATCACTGAAGAAACAACAAGCATAGCATAAACACAAGAGACACAGATTTATCCTGGGAAACCCTCATGGGGTAGAAAACCCAGTAAAGCTTCCTCAATATAGATGACCAGCAATATACAAAGATGCAAACCAAAGACATGAACTCCTCCTCCACCATAGCAGACCTCTCCTCCACAAGTGCGCTACTCTCAAGTGAGTGAGTGTGTCAAATGAGGAACACACCTCCTCTATTTATACACTACTCTGACATATCTTTTACACAAGTACATGTAGGCTCGTATTTAACCATTAGGTTAAATACCCTATTATAACTGACTGGGCCGACCCCACTAGGGTGGTCTAACAACCCTTTGACCCACATAACACATACAGGGCCGACCCCCACTAGGGAAGTCTAATAATCCATGTTACCACATTCCGAAGGAGGAATAAACATCTCCGGATATACAATAAGATCTTTACGGAGGAATGAAACATATCCGGAATAATAAAGTACAAATATAATATTCTTTGAAGTTACAATATTTCAACACTCCTCGTTAATGAGAATGATATTATAACAGTATCTGCACAAGCAAGGAGTCATCAACATCATACATGATACATCTATAAATCATTGGAAGCTTTCTCAACATCATCGGTAACTCAAGCAGTTACTGGAACATCTTCAATACTGGAACATCAACATCTTCAGTACTGAGTCTTTATCTTCTACAACACTCAAACAACTACAACAACATCAACATATGGATCCTCACAATCATCAGTATCGTCATCTGACGATCATCAACATCATCATCACATGATCATCAACATCGTCATCACACGATCATCAGCATCGTCATCACATGATCATCAGCATCGTCATCACACGAGTATCCATACCAATACAAGTATCCTCATTATTAATACAAGTATCCATACCGATACAAGTAACCACATCATCAATACAATCATATTACAGGATGATCAATCCTGCTCTCTTTAGGACATATGTCCAAGGATGATGCAATCCAGTCATGTACCTTTTGAACTGAAGTCCAGGGACGATCCAGTCCTATCATGTACCTTTTGAACCGAAGTCCAGGGATGATCCATTCCTAACATGTACCTTTTGAACCGAAGTCCAGGGATGATCCAATCCTAACATGTACCTTTTGAACCGAAGTCCAGGGACGATCCAGTCCTATCAATTCTCGGAGACATCATGTCTACGGCTCAGTTCACAGGACCAAAGTCCAAGGATGATCCAATCCTTACCATACATTTAGGACCACGTCCAAGGATGACTTAATCCTCAACCGTACATTTAGGACCACATCCAAGGATGACTTAATCCTCCACCGTACATTTAGGACCACGTCCAAGGATGACTTAATCCTCCACCGTACATTTAGGACCACGTCCAAGGATGACTTAATCCTCCACCGTACATTTAGGACCACGTCCAAGGATGACTTAATCCTCCACCGTACATTTAAGACCACGTCCAAGGATGACTTAATCCTCCACCGTACATTTAGGACCACGTCCAAGGATGACTTAATCCTCCACCGTACATTTAGGACCACGTCCAAGGATGACTTAATCCTCCACCGTACATTTAGGACCACGTCCAAGGATTACTTAATCCTCCACCGTACATTTAGGACTTCATTCTCGAAGACATACGTCTACGGCTCTTCTTTAGGACTGAAGTCCAGGGTTGATCCAATCCCCTCACATGTTCACCAAAAAATTCATTCTTGAAGACATACATCTACGGCTCTTCTTTAGGACTGAAGTCCAGGGATGATCCAATCCCCTCACATGTTCACCAAGAACTTCATTCTCAAAGACATATGTCTATGGCTATTCTTTAGGACTGAAGTCCAGGGATGATCCAATCCCCTCACATTTTCACCAAGAACTTCATTCTCGAAGACATACGTCTACGGCTCTTCTTTAGGACTGAAGTCCAAGGATGATCCAATCCCCTCACATGTTCACCAAAAACTTCATTCTCGAAGACATACATCTACGACTCTTCTTTAGGACTGAATTCCAGGGATGATCCAATCCCCTCACATGTTCACCAAAAACTTCATTCTCGAAGACATACGTCTACGGCTCTTCTTTAGGACTGAAGTCCAGGGATGATCCAATCCCCTCACATGTTCACCAAAAACTTCATTCTCGAAGACATACGTCTACGGCTCTTCTTTAGGACTGAAGTCCAGGGATGATCCAATCCCCTTGTCACCTTAGACCCTGTCTAAGGATCATCCACCAACCTCTCTGTCTGCATCACCAATATAGGTATTCACATCATCGACCTCACTGTCAATGCAGGCAATCTCATCATAACTGATCACATCACTCCCCATTTCGAGGAGGGTCCTTATGGACTATATTAAGTTTTTCTCGGAAAACTTTACTTGAGGTAGAGGTTTGGTTAGTACATCGAATCAGTAGAGGTTTGGTTAGTAACTTGTTGAACTTTGATTCCTATCTACACCATATCTCGTATATAGAAATGCCAGATCTCTATGTGCTTTTGACTTATCATGGAACACTGGATTCTTTGCCATTTTAGTACGACTCTGTTTGTCACATAGGATCACAGTTGGGTCCATCTCTAAGTCAAACAATTCTGAAGCCATGTCGCTTCACAATTAGTAGAGCAAGCAACCATATATTTCGCTTGTGCTAGATTGCTTCCTGCTAAACCACAAGATCATAGCTGATCCCAGACAATAACATCTTCTTGATGTGCTCTTCCTGTCTGATACACTTTCTGCTCAATCAATATCTGTGTAGCCATCTGAATTCATGATCTCCATAGATCAAAGTCTAATGTATCCTTTAGGTACCTCATCTCATGCTTTGAAACTAATAGGTGAACACTTCTAGTTTCCACTAGATACTGACTCAAGCTGTTTACAGAAAGGCATATATCTGACCTAGTATTCGTTAGACACATCAATGACTCAATATTTTGTCTGTACAGAGTTCTATCCACTAACTCTGATGAGTCATCTGCTAACAACTTCAAGAGTGGCCATCCCAACACATCAAGTCCTTTTAATATTTCTCAGCATACTTTCCTTGGTTGAGAAAGATTCCTTCTGAGCCTTGCCATACTTCCAGACCTAGGAAGTAATGCATCAATTTGAGATCTTTCATTTTCATTTCTGCATTGATTGATCTTCTGCATATCTATCTGTGCCATCTCTCGTTAGATGGGTCTACTGATATGAGCCTCAATATCATTCAAACTATGTGGTGAGTTCCTTCTTGCATCCATGTCATCTGTGTATCGAAACCATATTCAACCTTATAGCAAAGGTTGAGATCCACATCACCCAAGGTGATCATTAAGCTCATCAATTGATTATCGATCCTGGGAACCCATACAAAACCTAATTTACATTTCTTCCTTAATTACACCATTAAGAGAATGGTCTTATCTAGCCACTTGGAGCAAACATTTCATCATGATTCTCTTCCTCTTTCTAAGAGAATCTTCTAGCCGCGAGCCTTCTATAGCGTGTTTGATTTGTAAATCCTTTTGTTGAACATCCATCCCTTGTTCAGTGTTCATCATTCATCATGATGTTTCCTACAAATCAAAATTAAGTACATGATTAGTAATACTTCATAATCGTCAAATCATGATAACCTATTATGCATACAGATATCATTTACATAGTTATGCAACTTATTTTTACCAATACTTTGGCACAACACTTTCCCATATCCTGTATGCATACAGTGGCTATCTAGATGCCTTCCATCTCTACCAGAACATACTATCGAGAGTGTGCACATCTCTCAGCATGTCAGCAAAGAGGTTTCATTCTAGACAAGCAACAATGGAATGTTTGTCCAAATTACCAATCATATGCATATTAGTAGTATACTGTTCAATGCTCTATGAATGTTTACACTCAGCATCATATATTCTATGCATACAACCTATTACAGGAAATATCATTTACTATTTCAAATAACAACTCAAATACTTATCTTTTATGTTTGTGTGGTTGCCTCCTGCTTGATCTTCTGTATGTCTTTTGAACTTCTATTCATTCTGTACCACTGTGCATGCTCAAGTGTGCACTAGTGTCATCCTCATGATCTCATACACAAACATACATTCATTAGTATATTCTCAAAACATTCTAATTCTAAATAATCTTGAATATGTATAGTCATGATCATTAGTATTTAGGGTTTCAAGGAAGTCTTCTTTTACTCATGCATATTCTTGTTTGATCATAGTACTCTTCTGGTTAGTTAAATCATCAATCAAGATAAGAGACATAATGTGCATAAACCCTTGATTAACTTTATTAATAAGCATAACCAATCATACCAACTATACTTATATAGGGGATCCTAACACAAGGTAAGATTCTAACTTGACATAGGAAAACATACATGGATTAGTATACCTGCTTAGTTATGTACAACATACCTAAAAAATCTCTTCAATGATTGAGAGATCCTGAGCTAGAACCTACATGTCTCATAGGTTAAGCATAATATATCAAAGTCATACATACCTCATAAGTAGAACAAAGATTATGGATGAGTCTTTGTCTTCATGTGGAACTTGATTTGTCTTTCGTGATGTACCTAAATCTTGTTAGCAGACAACATCAACCTCACACAACACCATAATGCATTAGTACAATCATACAGCCCTAATCAATGAATGTCTTCGATCATTCACATGCATTCATATTGTTACTAGGGTGATAAGATAAGTCTAACATTAATCAAGATTGTACTAACAAATAATATGAAGACAAACACATTATGAATTTAATCAGGAATCAGATTTCAAGACATACCTGAACCTCCTTGAGTCATACCTGTCAAGACTTCTTGTAGTCTTCTTATGTAAGGCCTTAGCCTCAACTCCCCTTGAAACTTGATCTGGAGCTTGATTAGGGTTTTCTAGAGAAACCCTAAAATTTCAATCTTTGACTTTCACACTTCTGAATGGATGGAAGGATGTGTCTTGCTAAGCTGATCAAACTAGCATACTTCAATTTTGTAATCTCCAAAATTTGACCCCTCAAAATTGCCTTCGAAACTTCTGGATCTTCTGGACAGGAACCCGAACTAGGGTTTGATGAAGCCCACCTTTATGTCCAATCAAAAGGCTCAATCCAAGGCTCTAAACTCTTATTTTTCTGAGGAGCTTCCAGCCGTGGTTACAAACTTCAAAAATTCCAACTTTTGCTGAAGCCCTAATTTTTCATCTTTCTGATCAAAATCCAAAGCTAGGGTTTAATCAAGCCCGGTTTTCTACCCAACCAAAAAAATTAATCTTGGTCTCTAAATTTCGATTTTCCTGAGTAGAATTCAGCTGTGGATTCCGATTCCAAAAATTCTAACTTTCTCCGAAACCCTAAATTTTGGAAGCCATGAATAAAGGTGCTCCAAAAATAATTCTGTTTTGACAGAAATATGTACCTGATTGTTTCTTCTATAACTTTGAAATTTTCGCTCCACAGGGTCTGAAAATTTTTTCTGCAGTAGCCTGACCTGTCATCTTTCCATCCTGATAGGTCTGACCTCAATTGGATTTTCTGAGAGAGAGTTATGCCAAATGTCGCAACATGACCTGTTTTGGGATAATACAGGAGAGCGAACTTGTACGGCGTTCCACATGTCACTGTTTGAACTTCGGCCTCTGAAAACTTTTTCTAAGATAGCTTGCCCTGTTATCTTTCCATCCTGATAGGTATGACCTCAATTGGAATCTGAGAGATAGAGAGTTATGCCAAGTGTTGCAACGTGACCTATTTATGGGATAAACCAGGAGAGAGAACTTGTACAGCGTGCCACGTGTCACTGGTTCAGCTTCGACCTTTGAAAACGTTTTTTGAGATATTACAGTATGTGTACTACCTGTCACTTTTTACGAAATTTCATTTGGATCTTCCTAGCCCAAGTTATGACCTTTTTTCCTAGGTCACCTGATTTTGACTGAGATCTGGAAGAGGCAGAAACCCTAACTTGTACTGATCATAACTTACAAAGTACAATTAATATGAGCATTCCCTTTGGACACAAGATACCTGGAGATGTTATCTACGACCTGTAAAGGTTTCATATCCTGAACCTTCACCAAAATGGATTTATAGTGAAAGTTCCACGATGACTGGTTTTTTCTATATAAAACCCTAACCTTCAAATTGTCTTAAGTAAAGCAAGTGTCGTAAGTGCCATACCTTGTGCTCCTTTAGTTTAGCTCTGATACCATGTTAAGATTCAATATGCTAAGACAAAAATAGCAGCATTACATTCCATTTAACAATAATAGCATATATAGGATCACTGAAGAAACAGCAAGCATAGCATAAATACAAGAGACAAAGATTTATCCTGGGAAACCCTCATGGGGTAGAAAACCCAGTAAAGCTTCCTCAATATAGATGACCAACAATATACAAAGATGCAAACCAAAGACATGAACTCCTCCTCCACCATAGCAGACCTCTCCTCCACAAGTGCGCTACTCTCAAGTGAGTGAGTGTGTCAAATGAGGAACACACCTCCTCTATTTATACACTACTCTGACATATCTTTTACACAAGTACATGTAGGCTCGTATTTAACCATTAGGTTAAATACCCTATTATAACTGACTAGGCCGACCCCACTAGGGTGTTCTAACAACCCTTTGACCCACATAACACATACAGGGCCGACCCCCACTAGGGAAGTCTAATAACCTATGTTACCACATTCCGACGGAGGAATAAACATCTCCGGATATACAATAAGATCTTTATGGAGGAATGAAACATCTCCAGAATAATAAAGTACAAATATAATATTCTTTGAAGTTACAATATTTCAACAGTCTGACATTTTAAAATTTTGTTTAAGACTGGATTTCACATGGGTTATATGCTTAGGGTCACTAATAGTAAGAATAAGGTCATTAACATATAGAACAAGTATGATGAGATGGTTTCCTACTTTCATGGTATAGATATTGGGGTCAGAATGGCATCTAGAAAAACCAGTGTCAAGGAGAAAGTTATCCATTTTGGCATACCAAGCTCTAGGAGCTTGCTTAAGGCCATATAAGGATTTCTTAAGGCGACAGACAAGGCTAGAGTTATTCTGAACATAGCCAAGAGGTTTTTCCATGTAAATTTCCTCCTGTAAATCACCATGTAAGAAGGCAGACTTGACATCCATTTGATGGAATTCCCAGTTGTGTAAGTCTGCAAGGAAAAGAATAAGGCGGATGGAGTTCATTTTTGCGACGGGAGCAAAGGTTTCAATGTAGTAAATCCCTTCAACTTGGGAAAAACCTTTGGCAACTAACCTTGCCTTAAGTCTTTCAACACTTCCATCTGATGCATACTTAGTTCTATAGACCCATTTACATCTGACAAGTTTTCTTCCTTTTGGAAGAGGTACAAGATCCCAAGTATCGATTGCCATTAAGGAACGATATTCTTCATCCATGGTTGCATCCCAATCTGGATTCCCTGAAGCTTCTGCAAAAGTTTCTGGATCATGATTCTCGGAAACTTGAGCCAAAAGAGAAGAGTCTCACTGAAACTGAGAACGTGTTCGACGTTGATCTCTAGGATCACCGGCAAGATCACCAGCTGCTTCACATGTTGAACGGACCCATCGAGGAAGCACTTGTGCTGGTGCAACTGGAGGAACATGAGCAGGAGGAGGTGGATTTTCATCCTCACTGTCATCATCAAAAGCTGGAGTTGGAAACCTATCAAGGAATTTGGAAGAAGAAGAAGAAGGCACAAACACCGAATCAGGCTCGCAGGCCAAAGATGGCACAATCACCGAGTTAGGCTCGTAAGCCAAGATATTTTCATCAAATTTAACATCTCTTCTAATGGTTATATCACGAGAATGTGGTGGAACAAGTCTATAACCTGTTACATCTTCAGAATATCCAACAAATATGCACTTTTCACTTTTAGGCTGTAATGCTTTCTGTTTTTCATCTGAAATGTGAGCCCATGCTTCACTACCAAACACACGGAAGTGACTTACATCAGGTTTAATTTTACTCCATGCTTCTTCTGGTGTTATACCTTGTAATGCTTTAGTGTGGGTGTGATTAACTATGTAATTTGCACAATTAATGGCTTCAGCCCAAAATTGAAAACTTAGTCCCTTAGATTGGATCATACAATTAGCCATTTTTTTTAAAGTGTGGTTCTTCCGCTCAGCTACACCATTTTGTTGTGGTGTATATGGAACAGTGTGCTGTTGTTGGATGCCTTATTCAGTGTAGAAAGTAGTGAACTTATTGTTAACATATTCTCCTCCATTGTCAGATCTTAACTTAATACTTTGATGACCAGATTGTTTTTCCACAACGGCCTTGTAGGCCAATAACATGTTAAATACTTCGTTTTTAAGTTTTAGGAAATAAACCCAAGTGTGTCTGGTGTAATCATCAATGAAATTTAAGAAATATTTGAAACCAGAAAAGGACGCATATGGAAGAGGACCACACAAGTCACTATGCACAAGCTCCAAGGGAACCGAGGCATGCCAAGAGGCACGTTTGTCAAAACTGTCTCTATGATGTTTTTCGAGTACACAACCGGAGCAAACACCATCCCAGCAAGATACCATCGGAAGACCTGTCACCATATTTTCTTTACATAGTTGTTGCAATGAGCAATAATTTAAGTGACCAAATCGCTCATACCAAAGTTTGCTCAAGTTATCACTATGAGCAACAAAAACTGAAGGGAAAGGTGATGACCCAAAGTTGTTGAACTTGTACAACCTGGTAATATCATCAACAATTCTAGTAGCTAGGACCTGTTGAGGATCTTTAAAATCCTTGATTACAACTTGGTGAGGTGTAAAGGTCACAGTTTTACCTTCACCAGAATGAGTGATCTGATAAACTGATAACAAATTGCAGGAAATTCTTGGAACACATAGTACATCACTAAAATGACCATTATCTACTGGAACTGTTCCAGCTCCTACAACACTTAGAGATCTATCATCACCAACAAATATTTGTTTGGTGTTACATACATGCATAGTAGAAAAGATGGCTTGATCCTTAGCCATATGATAAGATGCTCCAGAATCAACGAGCCATTCATTTGAAGTAGAAGAATAAGATGCATTATAAGAAGAACCAAAAGCACAAAGTGTATGTCCATGAGAGGCAAATTCTGAAGACAAATCTAGGCTGATGTGGTGCTTCTTCATTGCTGCTTCCAAGACTACCATCTTCTTGAAACACTTAGATTCATCATGATTATCTTTCCCACAATAGTTGCAATCACGCTCAGTCTTCTTGCCTTTTGACTTGGATCCTTTGTCATTTTTTAAAGAAGGAGCTGACTGAGAGGGTTTTGGACCCTTGTTTGACTTATTATTACGAAAATTTTGTTTCTTGGGAGGCTTGGACTTTTCTTTCTGTTGGGACAATAAGGCTTTCCTAGATGTATCTGCATTGTTGATTATTCCAAGATGAATGAGTTTATCTTGTTCTCTAATCAAGGAATCACAAAAGGATTCAAGACTAGGCTCTTGATAGCTAGCTGCATTCAATGATGCTTTCATGCAGTAAAATGTAGATACAAAAACAGAATATGCAAGTCCAAGTTTGGAAAGAATATGATAAATGCATTATTTGTCTTCCCTCTCAATCTTACATTCTGCACATAAGAGTTTTGTACTTAGATAAATAATCTTGAATGCATGAAAATTCACTTGGATTTAAAGAAATCAACTCATTTTCAAGTTGGTGACCTCGAATTTCATTGTGTTTACCAAACACAGATTCCAACTTGTCCCAAGCAACATTAGGTTCATTAATTCTAGATATGTGGAATCACAAATTAGTAGAGATTGACATCCCAATCAATCCACGAGATTCATCACATCTATTTTCCCATTTTATTTTCTTATCATCATCAGTGGGTTATTTTTCTTTCCCTGAAGTAATTCTGAAAAGTCCCCTACTTCGTAGAACATCCTCCATACGAGATTTCCATGAGAAATAGTTGGAACTGTTAAGTAGAATATCACAAGGGGAGGCCATATTTGTAAATTAATGGCTATAAAATAATAAACCAATAGTTTGGATGTGAAGAGCTTGAAAAAATAGGCGGTTTCAAAAAAAATGGCACTGAAAACTGACTCTGTATGATGAAGTTATGCTTGAACAAAGAAACTGTTGAAGATGTCCTCAATAGTGACGTGGCAGTTAGAGAATGTCCAACAAAAAAAAGAACCCCCCTCTTCCCAAGATGAATCTTTTGACAATCACTTTACAATAATGTTGCTTTAAGTGAACCACTTTTGTAAAATAAGTATTTTCACTTTTACAATGATATTACTTTTAAATAGTGCAAGAATAAAAAAAAACTTAAGTGACTCACTTGTATTTTTATTTTTTAATTATTTTAAGTGAGATGCACTTTTACAATAAAATAACTTCAAAATAGAAATTGCATGCACTTTTTCTTTTAAAAGTAACTTTCTAAGACTTGAACTCAAGACCTATTAAGGAATAAAGCAACTTTGAACCAAGTGAGCTAGATTAAAAGGTATGTAAAATATGGGAATATGGAAGGGGTTTTTGTTTTTTTACTCTTCTTGCTCAGTTTGCGTGCTTTCCCTTTTTCCTACAAAACAAACCACAAATTGAAACAAAAAAAAACTTTTCCACACGTGTAGAGCTAGATCTTGTTATCTTTCTCGGAAAGTCTACGTTTTCTCTCTGTTTCTGATTTGCCGAGATCGCGCAAGGTGCACGGCAAAGAGCATACACAGCTGAGAAAAACCCTTTCCCTTTTTGTTTCTGATTTGCCGAGATCACTCAAGGTGCACAGAAAAGAGCATAGACAGACGGGAAAGCAACAATACAAACCCAAAAAGATATCTAACAGTTAAAAATGATGAAATATGAGATTTTTTCCTTTAAAAAAATGCGTCACTGTAACATTATACCTTCAGATCTAATGAAATACACGTTTCTGGAGCAACCGGGAATCGTTTTCGATCAAACAAAAACTATTTCCCAATAGAAACGATGCTCTGGATGCAATGGACCACCTCCCAAAGCCCAAAAATGCACAGAAATACCAGAACTAGAAACCCTTTCGAGTTTCGGCAACAACAGTTCAATATCTAGATCATAACCGGAAGCGGCACTTCATAAAAGCTTTGATACCATGTTCGAGTACATAGGGTACTACCAAAGGACCAAACACCAAGAGCAACCACTTCACACAAACAGATCATAGATCAACACAACGATGTTTTGACATGGTTTAAACCCTCTTGAGGGAAACACTCCATGACCCTAGACAAATAGCTTCTGCGAGACAATTTATTACACAAAGAAAGAAAGTTACAAATGAGCTTCTCATAATAGATCAACTAAACAATGACCCTCCATGCTCTTTAAATAGAGATCATGGACCAATCAAGTGTTAAGCCACAGATCAAGGTTAGGTTTGATCTAAGACAAGTTGAGTCGTCAGATCACTCTGTGTTGGGAACATATCGTGACCGTCGGATTAAGTATTTACAAATGCATACTAAAGAAACACTATCCCTAACGGATCTATTACACAAGTTTATCTTAACTAACTCCTAAGTGTCTAAATATCCTAATAGTATAAGTTTCTCGAAGCATATTTCGATGACTGAACTGTCTTTGGTTTGCTGAAGAACCATTGTGCAAATATGAGAATGATGCTTGAAAAATGTAGACAGCATCAGATCTCGCTGAATCTGAAGAAGTGCATCTTCTGTGTTCCATATGGAATCTTACTGGGACATATTGTCTATAAGCAGGGCTTGATGGTGGACTGTGCAAAGATTGTCGTTATTGTGAATTTACCTACACCAACTTCAGTTAAGATGCTGTGCTCTACCTTGGGTCATACAGGTTATTACAAGAAGTTCATTAAAGGTTACGTGTATATCACCGCAGCAATGGAGAAGCCGATGAATAAGGATGTACCATACGTTTGGAACGAAGAGTGTGAATAGGGTTTTGACACCCTTAGAGAAAAGATGGTTACCGCGCTCCTAGTCTTTCCAGACTGAGCAAAGCCATTTCATGTTCATGTGGATGCATCATGCATTACCCTATGCATTGTGTTAGCTCAGCCAAAAGAAGGGGGTATGGACCACCCCATTGCATTTTCTAGTAGGAAGCTATCGACAGTAGAGAAGAACTATACCACTGCTGAGCGGGAAGGACTTGTGATGGTATATTCCCTTCAGAAGTTCAGACATTATCTACTTGGTGCGCACTTCCTCATGTTCACTGATCATTCTGCATTGAAATATCTAGTCAATAAGCCAGTGTTAGGGGGGTGTATATGTAGATGGTTGTTGTTGTTCCAGGAGTATGGCTTCAAGATCATTGTTAAACCCACCAGGTTGAATTTGGGACCTAACCACCTATCTAGAATTGAGTTGGGAGAGGAGCCAACGAACATTGAAGACAGTCTTCCCGATGCACAGTTGTTTTCTATACAGGTTGCAGATGATTAGTATAAGGATATCATTGATTTTCTGACAACAGGGCTCGCACCCGAAGAATTTTCTTTTCAGCAGAAGAAGCAGCTAGTAGTATGCGCCACGGACTTCACTATCATTGCAGGTCAGTTATACAAACTTGGACCAGATGAAGTACTGCATAAATGTGTACTCGACCATGAGAAACCATATATACTAGCAGATGTGCATTCAGGGATCATGGGAGGTCATTACACAGGAAGAGCTGTTGCGCAGAAGATATTGCGCGCAGGGCTGTGGTGGCCTACCATCCACAAAGATTCTGAGGAAATCTGTAGGAACTGCAATGTCTGTCAGAGGACATGGAAGTTGTCGTGGAGAGACAAAATGCCACTAAACCTGCAGTTCACCTTATAGGCCTTTGAGAAGTGGGCAATTTATTTTGAGGGACCTATAAACCCACTGGGAAAGAGAACGGGTGCGAGGTATATTGTTACTGCCACGGATTACCTCACTAGATGGGAAGAAGCTAAACCAATGAAGGATTGCAGTGTAGGTACTACCGCGCAGTTCAGTTTTGAGGAAATTTTGTCAAGATTCGGTTGTCCGAACATTTTGATGAGTGATCAGGGCACCCACTTTCTGAATAAGACCATTGAGGCCCTGACTGAGGAGTTCCACATTCGGCATCACCACAATACACCATATCATCCGCAGGAAAATGGAACTGTTGAAGCTTTCAATATGATATTGGAAAACGCGCTAACGAAGGTGTGCAACATAAATAGGGATGATTGGGACCTGCACATCTCGTCTGTGCTTTGGGCATATAGGACAACTTTTAAGAAATTGATGGGACAAACACCTTTTCGGTTGGCTTATGGGAAGGAGGCCATAATGCCAATGGAGTACATTGTCCCCAATCTGAGGATTGTTGCCTTCACCAGAATGGCAAATCGCGAAGCATTAGACGAAAGACTGCTACAATTAGTCGGCTTGGAAGAGGATTGTTTCATTGTAGGCTTTCAATGGCAAGTCCAGAAGGATCGTGAAAAGGCATGGGATGATCACCATATCACGAAAAAATGCTTTCAGGTAGGTGACTTAGTCCTCCTGTATGATAGCAAGTTCATGAAATTTCCTGGGAATTTTAAAATACATTGGCTTGGTCCATATATTGTTATGCATGTCACTAACAGTGGTGCAGTTCAGTTAGCCACTTTAGCTGGTGATACCCTACCCACTATGATAAATGGAAGCAGACTTAAATTGTACCACGATTTTCCTACTTCGTAGCATGAGGAAAAATAAACATAGGGAGAAATTTCTAAGTGTCAAGTACAGTTGAAATTGGGCACTAGAAATGTATAGAGTCTGTACATGTAACATAAAGGAAGAATGTATGAGCAGTGCAGCACTTTGGGAGCTACGTAGGAACGAAGAAGAGAGCAGTGTATAAATGGTCACACAGTTCAAAGATCAGTACCACGAAGGCACTGCACAGGAGTTGGAATTTCCTGCCGCGCAATTTGGAACAGCATTCAGAGAAAACTAGACATTGCATGCCTTTTGAGAAAATAGCCGTTAAAATGACCATTGCAGCAACCACTTTAGCATTTAAAGGCAAGATAGCCGTTCTGGACAGACTGACGAATGAAGAGACTGAAAGACCTGAGGGATTTGGTCGCCAGAGGTCACATTTAATGCCTATCTAGTTGTTGAAAGGCATGGGAGGGGGTCTGTTGCACCTATAAATAACACCATTTGGAGACTCGCGGGCGTTACCGAACACTTAGTATTTTCTTGCGATTAACCCCCCAAGCTAGTAGTCATCTGTATTCTGTCTGCCATAGCCGCTATCTCATCAAGTGAATGTCCAAACCACTTTACGCAGAGCAAGAGCTTACTATTGAAGAAACATTGAGAATCTTTCAGCACGGAGGGATTCAGCACTTAATGAAAACTCAAGTTAAGAAAGTTGTCGTGGAACAAGGTCAAGGATCCCGCAAATCACCAAGGATTAATCCAACAATGCAAGATAAGGGAAAGGACATATTCAGTGCACCTCGATCAAAGCATTCCAGCTCGAGTTCGGCAGGCACAAGGAAACCCATATTCACCAAGGAAATTTCACTCAAGATGACACCAGATTATATCTCACCGCAGGCGCTGGATGGCCCTATGTATAAGTTTGTAAAGAATGCCAAGTATGATATCCCTCTGTCGCTAGTGTCTAAGCACGTAAAAATTATGACAAACCTGTTGGGAAAGATCCCAGACTACAAATGGGAGGATTATGACCTCTTGGGAGTGAAGAAGGATGAGCCACATGATCCCAAGTACCCAAATTTTCAACCAGACCAATATATGTGCTGGAAAAAGGATGCAAAAGGAGAGCTGAATCTGGTGGCCAAAAGCTAGTTAACACCGGTGGTACAGTCAGGACTGTTAAACCTGCTGTGACTACCCCATTTTGAAAGGTCGACCAAACTAAACATCGTGGTTTGCAGCTTGATGGCACGAATCCACCTAGGTTATTTATGGATGGAAAGGCCCATAGACATCAATATCGACTTAATCCATGTCATTACAGGATTGAGTAAGCGTGGCAAGGATTTGAAGTAGTTCTTCCAAGGGAAGAGCAAGGAAAAAGAGGTCGTGGCAAAGATGAAGAAGAGCCACGCGCTGGTGAAGGGAAAACAGGGTTTTCCTACCGATGAGATTGATGATCGAGCAACAAGGTTCATTACACAGATGCTCGCAGCAAAGGTATCGAGAACAACAAGACTCGCCGAGGTACCTGTGGGCGCAGTACTGCTTGGCACCACAGCAGCAGAAGGCACAGAGTTTAACTGGTGCCATACCTACTGAATGAGTTCATGGAGGAACTCAATGATATTCAACATAATGGGGGCAACTTCCATTTTAAATGGCTTATTGTCCTCATTGCATTCATTGGATGGAAGGAGCTGAAGGACTTTGTCTGCATCAATTTTGATCGATCTGAACCCAGAGAAATTAGGTTCATGAACCTATGGTAAAATATAAATCTGCAACGCCAACACACTACCCAAGAAGTCTTCTATCAATATTACACGGAGTTGTGTGAGGTGATCATGTGCACACCAAGAATAATGAAGGAGGTAACAAGCAAGTACATAGGCATTGTCAATTTTACTGCTGACATGTGTTGTGTGTTTATCTCTCCAAAGGAAAAGATGAATAAGCCATAGTGGTTCACTGGGCGATACCACATGACAGAAGATGATATAGAGCTCATTATGAAAGAATGGCCTGCCGACTACTGCGTCGAAGTTTTGGACGTCCCGACAGACTCAGAAGATGATCAGCTGATTCCTCCACCATGTCCGATCATTGAAGAGAAAGAGCCAAAGAATGGAAAGAGAAAAGAGCTAGAAAGCCCATCCCAGCCGAAGGCAAGAAAGAAGCAAAAGGAAATGAAAACTCATGCAGATACGGTTTTGAAAGAGGACAATTTTAACATGAGTGCAGACAAAGTGACTGAGACCCTTGGAGAATTCATGTCTGAAAAAGAGAAACATGATAAGGCCATCCAAGATGACCTTCAAAGAAACTGGATCGCGATGCAAGGGCTCATGAGGAAAATGGAGGATGTGCACAACAGCCTACCTCTGCCGCACATGTCGGGGGCTATAGGATCTTCATAGCAGGCACCATCCCCACTCACTATCGCGCTGCCAATAAAAATGAGAGTTGTCCATATCGACCCCATGGCCGTAACATTGCCTACATCGGAGGACATGGTTCTAGACACAACAAATGTCGATGCAGTTGAGCTCGACTTGAATAAGATCCCACTACGTAGTCTACATTATTTGCACACGCAGGTGGGTGATGAGATGTGCGACAGAGCCGCGCAGGAAATGAAAGCAGAAACTCAGTTACAAGTCATGAATAGGCAGCTTGAGGAGTCAAGCATGCGCACCTTGCTGATGATGGGAGATGAATAGCAACTCCGATAGAAGCTGGAGGCTACAATCAATTCTGTTTCAGAAGAGATCGAAGGAGTGCAGATCCAAGATAATCCTGACGATACAGTCCACAGAATAGTGGATAGGGTGCGGACCCTAAAGTCAGAAATGGAGGACAAGATAGTCCTACATGAGGCAGATATCAATCTGCTCAAAGAAAAACTGAAACCATAGAATCAGTTAACTGAGAAGCAGCAGAGAGAAGCTAAAGTAAGGACTGTAGTAGAAATCATCGTGGCAGAGGTTGCAAAGTGCCAGCAATTACTTGATCAGTCCTTGAAGGCATTCACAAACCTTGAGGAAAATCCAGGGCTGCAACAGACAAAGACCGCGGTCAAGGAGAAACAAACTGCATTGGAAGCCATGCAAGTAGAGGTGAAGACTCTGCGACCATGAGATAGACTGCAGAAGTTCAGAGAAATATCTACCCTGAAGAAGGAAGTACAGATCTTACGAGAAAAAGAGACTCCACAGGACAATCAGTCACAACCACTCCTCGAAGATGCCTCTGAGGTGTCACAACACATAGAAAATAAATTGAAAGAGCTGCGAGCCAACCAAGAAGCGGTCGCAGCCCAAGTTGGCAAGGAGACAACACCTCAACACCTTGAGACTGTCAAACAATTGGAGCAGGAGGTCAAAGAAATAGTGAAGGAGATGACGGACACTTATAATGAGTTTGCAGCCAAGCTAAACACTCATATTGGTGAGTAGACTCCAATACTAGATGTTGAAAGTGGCTCGGGGATGAGCCACATGTAAGTGTTAGGGGCATGTTGGGCCTCGCCGAACAGGGCCATTTTTGTGACATTTTTTATGATGAATGGACCTGAGCTGTGCGAAGTTCAGAACATCGAATTTTTCCTAAGTATTGGAAGTGCCGCAAAGATGTGCGCAGTACCAAGTTTTGAAGGATGCCGCGAAGATCATCATTGCGCAGTTTAGTGTTGCGAAGGTTATAGGCCATGTGGAACGAGTAAAGTTGTGTACTAGATAGAGGATGGCCAGATATAGCGGATAGACTAGCGGTGGTCTACTTTTGGTAAGACTACTCAAAAGATGCCAAGTTGTGTGCATAAGCAGATCGGGAAGGTGACCAACTGTACGAGTTCGTTAAGCAGAGGACGGGTCAGGAAAGTGATAGTTTGGCGTGCAGCAGGGTACATGACTGTTAAGAGGAAAACGATGGATGGAAAGTGACTAGGAGCTGAGCCAGTTGTACATGGCCATTAAGGGATGGATGGCCTGCAGAGAAAGTGAATGGAAGTTGAGCCAGTCACACAGGTCAGTTGGTGGAAGGGCGGCTCGAAGTGGATGACCTGTTGGTGTGCGCGCAACAGGAAGGCTGGAAGCAACATATCTAAGGCATGGAGGACTTCCATGACAACAGAATCTCTATTAGAAGCCGGCATGACGATTCAGAGGGACCGTAGTGGTTTGGAAACCTTAAGGGTTTCGGTCTTCAATGTTGTAAAGACACGACCTTCGGGCGTGAACTATAAAAGAAGACCATTTTTGTATAGGAAGGGTTGGTCGTGGTTGGTCATTGTTAGTGATGGTTATGGTGATCATATTGTATTGTAATATCGTTTGAACCAAGAATACATTGTAAAGGCTCTGCAGTTGAGTGCGTAGAGACCTATCCGAGCAAGAAGAGAGCCGCAGCTAAGTGCGCGGCTAAGAACTCTGACCCTTCCTTAAAAGAAATATCAAAAACAGTTCTTGTGGACGTAGCTTCCCATCCGGGGGAGTGAACCACATTAAATAGTGTGTTGTGTGACTGAATGTTTATATATGTGTTTATATTTATCTGTTTCTGTAGTTGAATGTCTGTATATTTGCTTACATTCTGTTATGAGAAGGCTTTTATATGCATTCGCCATCAAGGCAGTATGGAATGATATGTTGATTTTTCATGAATAGATGTATGGTTAATATTAGCTTTGCTTCTAAGGACAGTGAATCTATCGTCTGCTTGAGCATAGAGGGAGTTTTTCACATACCTGAATGGTTGCAGTTGATGAATGTATAATAGTTAGTCCACATCTGGGGGTTATGCTTAAAATAGTAACATACTAAGTGTGTGAGGGAGCATTAAGTAGTAAGTTAGTTAAGTGTATGACTGAATGGATGAATGATATTCAGCTCATTGCCTTAAGCATTTTGCAAATAGTCCAAGTGTAGGGAGTCAAGCAGCGGTGTTCGTAGTGTAGCATTAAGTCTCGTAGTAAGGTAGAAGATAGTGGTGCGGGCCGTGGTGTTGACCATCACTGTGCAGTCCAACCCTCGCAACGTACAGCTGGTGCACTGCCGTGAACTTCATCACAGTCATCAACTCATCACTCACTATGGACATCTGAGTCCGCAGTGCCCCATTAGAAACACCTCGGGTGATATCTCAGCCTACTCACAGGCTGTTGCCGAAAGGGATGGTGTGAAGGGGTTTTGTTGGTTTAAGGTAACCACGCAGAACCTAGGTCTTCATAAAACCTCCAGTCAACATTTGATAGCCAACAAATGGTTCTGTTTCCATGCTAGAATCTGTGATCAGTTCCAGTAATGATGAGTGATGAAGAGTCTGAGCTCTTGAAAAGTGCATTGAACTGGCATCCTGGAAGACAAAAATCTAAGCTTGGTCGGATAAGACCATAAGAGATTTTAAAAGACAAGAGAACAGACATCCACGTCCAAGCGACACATAGTGGTCAGATAGATATCTGTTGGACGATATTCACAAAATTTTATGGGCTACATTTTCGAACGAGCTGCACGCGTGGATCTCGCAGCTTGCCGAAAAGAAAACTTGTTTTCAAGGAGGCGTTCCTACAGATTGGAATCGTGAGCTCATATCACAGCTCAAGGAAATAGACAACGCATTGATGCGCACAGTGTACTTTTGGGTCGATCATATGCTAGAAGGCTTTGTCATAGATTTTGTTGTGGATAAGCTCAAATCCTATAGCCAAGCAGAGGCAAACGTTTTTGGAGGTTTCCAAGGTAAGTTCCTGAACAATCTCAGTCTATACATTAAGATGCTATTAGCTGAGAAAGGTGTTTTAAGAATGCAGTAATCTTTTCAAGTTGTCATGGTAAATAGCATTTATAGCGATTCCGACAAAGATACTCACAACTTAAGAAGTGGGAAAAGATACAAGTTCAATAAGAATCCTGGAGGCTTTGGACTCCACATAGATATTGAGATTCCTTCTAATATTAAAAATGAAGCCGCACCCCCATTTACCCCCCAGAACCCTCCACTTGCAGATCCCACCCCGCTGAATATGCATCCTAGTACATCTACCCCTATACGCCCATTTTCTTTTACTGCACAGAGTCCTTTACGACACCCTAGCACCCCTCAGGGAACAGCTCAAGGTGCCCCTTCGAGTGCTACACCTCCCCCTAGAGCCATGGCCCATACGGATATGAAGCTACCTATAATCAAAGGGACAGGTCTAGAAGATCCTGACCAGCACTGGTTTCTTCGTGAAGCTGTCTGGAGTGTCAGAGAAATCCAAGATGATGATGAGAAGAAATCCCTGCTTATTACCACATTCAGAGATAGAGCACTGCACTGGTTCATGAAGTATTCTACCATGCATCCCAGGACCCTGGCAGAGATTAAAGCTGCGCTGATAGCAGAATTCAAGAAACCAAAGTCTGAGTCTCAGTGTATAACTGAGCTGAAGGAAATCAAGCAGAGACCGACAAAATCAGTTTGGGAGTTTGATCAGAAGTTCAAGACCCTATTAGACCAAGTAAGCTTTGTTATACCTCCAAATCAACACAAGGAATGGTTCATTGCTACACTGTTACCCCACATTAGATTACCATTGATGCAATAGAAGGTTACATCCCAGGCAGAGGCCTTGGAAATTGCGATGAAGTTGGAGGCTTCGCCGATCGGTGAGTCTAGTTCTAGAATGATGCAAATTCAGAACCAGCTTACCACCCTGACATTGGAGCTGCAAAGCATGAATAATGGAAAAGAACAATGATATGAACCTCGTCATGAGATCTCGTGCACGAATTGCAAGTGAGAAGGCCATGAAAGCGAACATTGTCCTCTAAACTGTGACTATCTCGAAAGTGGTGCACCTAACCCCATCAATCAGAACTAGGCACCCTGGTGTGAGATATGCAGAACTACTGGTCATAGACCTAAAGATTGTTACCTAATACAGAAATATGTGAAGATGCCTAAGAACCTATATTGCAATTTCTGTAAATCAGTTGGACACGATGAATCCAACTGCCGCGCCTATGAACTAATGAATGAAAGAAAGCGCGACATGGACTCATTGAGAGGCACTGGCTTGTACAGACTGCAAGAAGATAACCAGCCAAAGCAATAAAACATGCATTATGATCAATCTGTCTACAGAGGCCATGGTGGTGGATACCGCGGTCGAGGAAGAAATACCGGCCCGGTGCAAGGAAGATTCCGTGGCGAGGTCATCTGCTATAACTATGGCCAGCCAGGTCATGTATCCAGAGACTATGTAAACCCATGCACCACCTATAATTATTGTAAATCATTTGAGCATGTGATAGAATATTTATCGGTGCTAGATGTAGAGATGCAGAAAAGAAGAAGAACAGATGCAGCAGCCCCAAACATCCAATGGATCGCAGCAGAGAATAGACTTGCGGATCCTAGCATTAAAGTAGTCACACGCAGTGGCATGGAGACAGGTCGTGATAGGGGAGCAGAGGATTCCACTTCAGGAGAGGATCATCTGAAGCAAAGCCCTCTTGAAACAATATGGGTAAGAAAAGCCCCAGGAAAGAAGCCTGCTCTAGATCTAAAGAAAAACAAAGAAGCTTTTGTTGACGCATGGGATACTTTCAGATAACTAGCACCTAAATCACCAAGGATCCCGCTACACGGTGAAGTACCATGTGTTGAAGACACACCTACTACATATGACAAGACAGGACACACAACGGATGTCATCACCTCTGTTGCGTAGTTCCTAAGAAGCTGCATGAAGCTGCTGAAAAATGAAAACGTGATAGCAGAGCTGGAGAAGCTCATAAATTTATATGAACCACAAAAAGAAGCAGAAACGTCTAGATGCACACTACATTATATAAAGAAACAGAAGAGGTCGGGCCGAGAAATGAGGCTCACTGTGTAGATAGGAGACTTTGAGATGGACGAAGTTATCCTTGATCTGGGATCAGAAGTAAATGCCTTGACCAAGCATACATGGCAGCAGATGGTTCGACCAAAGCTATCGTGGTCACCTATCCAGTTGAGAATGGCCAACCAAGAGAAAGTTATACCATTTGGCTGATTAGCCAATGTTGTGGTTGATATTGATGGAGTACAAAGCTATGCAGACTTTCAAGTCATAGAGATTGTTGACAATAGCTAGCTCTTTCTTGCGCTGTTAGGAATTGACTAGGCTATTGACAATTTAGCAATTATAAGTTTAAAAACAAAGAAGATGATATTCGAAGGAAAGCATGTACGGGTTATCGCACCATTGGATCCTGTATATGGGGGCATATATAGTGAGCCAATTCAAGACAAATCTAAATCCCGGGATTTGGACCGACTGTGCCAGATGACCATGAACCAGTAGGATTACATTAATCCTACTGTAGACAGTGAACTCAGCTGGAGATGTGATAGCTCCTGCGTTTCTGACTCCGACGTTGGACTGGAAAGGAGGTAAGTCCGATCCCTACATTTGATGGTTCTGCTAACGTTTATACCTTTATTCAAGACTATACTGTAGTAGTTCCGGAAGAGCACAGGTTACCAGCATTGGATATGGCACTCCGTGGCATACCTTCCAAATGGTGGGCTTCACAAAAACACATATTGATCGCTTGGGAGCAATGCAGAACAAAGATGCAGATTCGGTTCATAGAAAGGGTTACCTTACCCTTTGAGAAATTCAATGGGCAAACAGATCCTAGCCAGCATGTGGAAGTCTGTTTGCATACATGGGAAGAAAGGCCACCTAAAGAGTGGGTGCACCTATTTGTGCATACTTTGGAAGAGGATATTCCAAAGAAATGGTATCTAGACCTGGAGTTACGCAGGGAAACCTCAGATTGGGAAACATTAGCTGCGAACTTCCATAGATATTTCAGCTTCGAGGATGAGAACCCTTCGATACATGAGGCACTGCAGATAATCAAGGAACATGTATTCAGAACAGATTATCCTCATGAAGATATGTCAAGGGAAGAATTCTTTGGCACAGATGACAGTCCTGCAAATATACACTCAGAATGGAGAGAACATGAAGAACATCTGATAGACTGTTATAATTTAGCTGAGAATGATGAGCATGGAAGACAAGAAGATGAAGATGATCCGCGCAATATCAATATACCAGATTCAGAAGGTGCACATGATATGGAAGGACCGCCATTGGAAATCCTGGACATGAGTGGACTGGTCAAGACATAGAAGGTGAACATCGGCACGAATGAAGAGCCAAAGTTTGCATCTATTGGAGACTACTGGGATGATCAGACTATCACGGAGATTGCAGACACTTTGCACAAATATCAGCAGCTATTCCCGACCAAGTTTACAGAAATGAAAGGAATATTGGGTGACTTAGGAGTCATGAAAATCCCTTTGAAGTCAGGCGCTAAGCCTATGAAGCATCAACCGCATAGACTGAATCCAGGTCACAAAGAGAGAGTCCGTGCAGAGTTGGACAAAATGTTAGAGGCAAGAATCATTAAACCTATCGAGGAATTTGAATGGATCATTCCTATGGTTGTCCAGGACAAGAAGACGAAGGACGAGATTAGGATTTGTGTCGATCTTAGAAAACTTAATGATGCCTCTATGCATGACCCATTCCCTACTCCGTTTACAGATGAGGTACTTGACAATGTTGGAGGGAATGAGGCCTATTCCTTTACTGATGGGTTCTCCGGTTACCATCAGATCAGGATTGATCCCGCATACATGCATAATACGACATTTGATACGGAATGGGGCTCATTCCAGTATATAGTCATGCTGTTTGGTCTGAAGAATGCCCATGCCATCTTCTCCAGAGTCATCGTCGCGGCATTCCAAGATTTCATGCATAAGTTTCTCGAAGCATATTTCGATGACTGGACTATCTTTGGTTTGCTAAAGAACCATTGTGCAAATCTGAGAATGATTCTTGAAAAATGTAGACAGCATCAAATCTCATTGAATCTGAAGAAGTGCATCTTCTGTGTTTCATATGGAATCTTATTGGGACATATTGTCTGTAAGCAGGGCTTGATGGTGGACCCTACGAAGATTGTCGTTATTGTGAATTTACCTACACCAACTTCAGTTAATATGCTACTCTCTACCTTGGGTCATATAGGTTATTACAGGAAGTTCATTAAAGATTACACGCAGATCACCGCAACAATGGAGAAGCTGTTGAAGAAGGATGTGTCGTTCGTTGGGAACGAAGAGTGCGAACATGGTTTTGACACCCTTAAAGAAAGATGGTTACTCCACCGATCCTAGTATTTCCAAACTGGGAAAAGATGTTTCATGTTCACGTGGACGCATCATGCATTGCCCTGGGCATTGTGTTAGCTCAGCCAGGAGAAGGGGGTATTGACCACCCTATTGCATTTTCTAGTAGGAATATATTGACAGCAGAGAAGAACTATACCACTACTGAACGGGAAAGACTTGCGCGCAGCGATGTGGTGGCCTACCATCCACAAAGATTCTAAGGAATACTGTAGGAACTGTGATGTCTATCAGAGGACAGCGAAACCGTCGCGGAGAGACAAAATGCCATTGAACCCGCAGTTGACTTTATAGGCTTTTGAGAAGTGGGCAATTGATTTTGTGGGACCTATAAACCCACCAGGAAAGAGAATGGGTGCGAGGTATATTATTACTGCCACGGATTACCTCACTAGATGGGAAGAATCTAAACCAGTGAAGGACTGCAGTGCAGGTACTACCGCGCAGTTCATTTTTGAGGAAATTTTGTCAAGATTCAACTTTACGAAAATTTTGATGAGTGATAAGGGCACTCACTTTCTGAATAAGACCATTGAGGCCCTGACAGAGGAGTTCCACATTCGGCATCACCGCAATACACCATATCATATGCAGGAAAATGGAACCGTTGAAGCTTTCAATAAGATACTGGAAAACGTGCTGACGAAGGTGTGCAATGTAAACAAGGATGATTGGGACCTGTGCATCTCGTCTATGCTTTGGGCATACAGGAAAACTTGTAATAAATTGACGGGACAGACACCTTTTCTGTTGGCTTATGGGAAGGAGGCCATAATTCCAATGGAGTACATTGTCCCTAGTCTGAGGATTGTTGCCTTCACCAAAATGGAAGATCGCGAAGCATTAGACGAAACACTGCTACAATTAGTCGACATGGAAGAGGATCGTTTCATTGCAATATTTCAATAGCAAGTCCAGAAGGATTGTGAAAAGGCATGGCATGATCGCCATATCAAGAATAAATGCTTTCAGGTAGGTGACTTAGTCCTCCTGTATGATAGAAGGTTCATAAATTTCCTGGGAAATTTAAAATACATTAGCTTGGTCCATATATTGTTATGCATGTCCCTAATAGTGGTGCAGTTTAGTTAGCCACTTTAGCTGGTGATACCCTACCCACTATGATAAATGGAAGCAGACTTAAATTGTACCACGATAGTCCTGCTTCGCAGCATGTGGAAAAATAAACATGGGGAGAAATTTCTAAGTGTCAAGTACAGTTGAAATTGGGCACTAGAAATGCATAGAGTCTGTACATGTAACATAAAGGAAGAATGTATGAGCAGCGCAACACTTTGGGAGCTGCGCAAGAATGAAGAAGAGAGCAGTGGATAAATGGTCACAACAGTTCAAAGATCAGTACCGTGAAGGTATTGTGCAGGAGTCAAAATTTTCTGCCGCGTAGTTTGGTGCAGCATTCAGAGAAAAACAGCCGTTGCATGCCTTTTGAGAAAATAGCTGTTAAAATGATCGTTGTAGCAACCGCTTTAGAATTTAAAGGGAAGATAGCCATTTTGGACAGACTGGCGGATGAAAAGACTGAAAGATATGAGGGATTTGACCACCAGAGGTCGCATTTAATGCCTATCTAGCCGTTGAAAGGTGCGGGAAGGGGTCTGTTGTGCCTATAAATAACACCGTTTGGAGACTCGCAGGTGTTACCGAACACTTAGTATTTTCTTGAAATTAACCCCCCGAGCTAGTAGTCATCTGTATTCTGTTTGCCATAGCCACTATCTCATCAAGTGAATGTCCGAACTACTTTATGCAGAGCAACAACTTACTATTGAAGAAACATTGAGAATCTTTCAGCACGGAGGGATACAGCAATTAATGAAAACTCCAGTTAAGAAAGTTGTCGTAGAAAAAGGTCAAGGATCCCGCAAATAACCAAGGATTAATCTGACAATGTAGGATAAGGGAAAGGACATATTGAGTGAACCTTGATCAAAGCATTCCAGGCCGAGTTTGGCAGGCACAAGGAAACCCATATTCACCAAGGAAATTTCACTCAAGATGACACCAGATTATATCTCGCTGCGGGCATTGGATGGCCCTATGTATAAGTTCGTAAAGAATGCCAAGTATGATATCCCTCTGTCGCCAATGTCTAAGCACGTAAAAATTACGACAAACTGTTGGGAAATATCCCAGACTGCAAATGGGAGGATAATGACCTCTTGGGAGTGAAGAAGCACGAGCCACATGATGCCAAGTACCCAGATTTTCAACCAGACCAATATATGTGCTGGAAAAAGGATGCAAAAGGAGAGCTGAATCTGGTGGCCAAAATCTGGTTAACACCGGTGGTGCAATCAGGACTGTTAAACCTGCTGTCACTACCCCATTTTGAAAGGTCGATCAAACTAAACATCGTGGTTCGCACCTTGATGGCAAGAATCCACCAAGGTTATTTATGGATGGAAAGGCCCTTAGACATCAGTATCAAGTTAATCCATGTCATTACAAGATTGAGTAATCACGGAAATGATCTGAAGCAGTTCTTGTAAAATTAGTCACAACAGATCTAATGAACAAGTAAATCAATCACAACAGATGAACATAGAAAATATGGTGTAAAACTGTGCAAAACATGCAGCAGTGCTCAATATCCCAGTAAGGGTGAACTATTACAATAGAATACAGTAACAATGACTGAGAAATTCGAATTTCCTAAGGAGGTCATTCGAATCACTGAATGGAGTAGCTTGACTCCAACTAGGAGTCCTCATCATCAATCAGTGGTGGTCATCAATGCACAAGAACCAGTCATCCAGGTGTCAATCTGAGTCTAACTAAGTGTAACATGTGTAACTGAAGTGTGTAGCACTGATATAGGGAAGTGGGATCAGTGGAGGGTGCATTGGAGGCTAACTGAAGTCAGAACAAGTCATCTAGTCAATCTAGAGGTCCAACGGAAGTGAAACAATCAGTCGGGAGTGAAACTAGCCTCAAATCAGGGAAAATCGGAGCTAACTGAGTGTAACTGAAGTGGAACTGCAGTGGTAGGTGAAGAAGTGCGCCCTTCTCTGGAAGTAGGTGAGAAGTGGGCACCTTCCTGACTAGGAGGGATAAAAATCTAAAGTAAGTGGCTCTCGGGTGCTAGAATAAGGTGGCTAAGGTGCTGGAGGCATCAACCTGGTGACTGGGATGCATGCAAAGTGTATGCAAACCCTAGAATTTGCATGCAAACCCTAATTGCATGCAAGATCCTGAAAAAGATGATGTGGATATCCGAACACCCACCCTCAAGCTCGACTATGATGTGCAAAATAAAATAATGTGGGGCCCTAGTAACTAAGACCAAAGGTCACCCCAATACAATCATCCAAAAAATGCTGAAAATAAACTAAGTGAGGAAAGAGGTAAAACCCAGTGGGAAGAAAGCCCCCCCTCAAGCTAAAGCATAATAATGGATCAATCTGTCTCCACCATGATGGAACTCACCCCCAAAAATGAACGGAGGTAAGAGAACTTCTTCTCAGTGAAGCTCTTGGTGAAGATGTCTGCAATTTGCTCATCAGTAGGGCAATATTGCAGAATGGTGGTGCGATCATGCACCAACTGTCGAATGTAATGCATATGAATCTCAATGTGTTTGGTCCTCTGTCCTTGAACTGGATCTGTGGAGATCTTGATAGCACTTTAATTGTCACAAAATAGGACAGTCGAAGTAGTGCCACTGAAACCAAACTCGGAAAGAACACCCTGCAACCAAACTTCCTGTAACCCTGCAACCAAACTGCCTGTATGCACGCATTGACTGCCCCTCGATACTCTGCCTCAGCTGAAGAAAGTGTAACGGATGCTTGCTTTTTGCTGGACCAGCAAATAGAACCATGACAAATCATGAAAACATAACTGGAAGTGGAATTCCGATCAATGCTATCACCTGCCCAATCTGAATCAGTAAAACCAATGAAATCAAGCTCAGAATCTGCAGCATAATGTATGGCAAACTGTCTCGTACCTTGCACATACTGCAAGATCCACTTGGATGCTCACCAATGAAACTCATGTGGCTGCTGCATATACCATGACACGGCACTCATGACATATGAAATATCAGGCCTTGAGTGTGTCAAATAAAGTAGTGAACCAATCAACTGTTGATACATACTGCAATCTGCAAGCAGTGTAGAATCTCCCTCCTTAAGACTGATTCCTGAGAGGAATGGGAATGGGGATGCCTTACATTCAGCCATATTAAAATTCAATAATAGGTCGGAAGCATATTTTTGCTGAGATATAGTGATCCCATCAAAATTTTGAGCTATCTCCAAGCCCAAAAAGTGACTCAGCAAGCCCAAATCGCTCATGTCAAAAGCTAGATTTAAGGCAGTTTTTAGCTTGTTTATTGAAGTAAGAGTGCTACCAGTAATGAGAAGATCATCAACATAAAGTACATTAACCAAAAAATTACCTTTAACTCACTGAAGATACACATTCGGATCAGATTTGCATCTTTGGAAATTCTGAGAATGAAGGAAGGAGTCCATCTTTGCGTACCAAGCTCTTGGGGCCTGTTTTAACCCATACAAAGATTTCTTCAATCTACAAACTAATGATGGATCTGATGTGTAGCCCTCTAGCTGCTGCATATATGCCTCTTTAGCAAGGTCTCTATGTAGAAATTCACTCTTCACATCCATGTGGTGCACATCCCAGTGCTTGGATGCGGAAATAGCCAAAACAAGGTGGATGGAATCCATCTTTGGAACCAGTGCAAAGGTCTCAGTGTAGTCCACTCCTTGGACTTGGGAGAAACCTTTTTCCACCAACCTTGCTTTGTATTTGCTGATAGAACCATCAGCAACAACTTTCATGCAGTAGACCCATTTACACTTCACTAATTTTCTTCCAGGTGGAAGAGAAACTAGCTCCCATGTGTTGTTCTTTTGAAGAGAACTGTACTCTTCATCCATGGCACTTTGCCATCTCGGATCTCGGTGGGAAGAATAGTATGATGTGGGATCTGAACCAGCCATCAAATAACAAATCTTATGAAGTAATGGATCAGCAATAGAAAGAGCCATACCTACTCTTTGAAATTATGCTCTTGTTCGTCTCGGATCAGTAGGATTTCCAAGGTTCGAACCAGCAGATTGAAGAGTGTTTTGGGACCACTTTGGTAACTGAGGAGGATCATAATGGTAGGATTTCGAACCTGATATGTCATGATCACCATATTCTGCTAAAATATCAGAAATATCAGAACTCATACCTTCATTATCGCTGCACGGATCTTCTTCTGGTGAAGTCGGTGAATCGGCAGTCTCTTCCTCGACTAGGTTCAATTCTTGAAGCAGTTCTTCAAATTGCACACTGCACTCTATGAATATCTTTTTAGATCTGATATCCATGAGTTTATATGCTTTTTATTATTTCCCATATCTTATCAGTATGCACTCAATACTTTGTGGATCCAAAGCTCATCTCTTCTTGGAAGGAATTCTAGCCCATGCAGTAGAGCCAAAAACTCTCAAATTTGACACATCCGGTTTGTGACCAAAGAATGCTTTGAAAGGAGTCATACCTTTCACTGATGAATGTGGAACACGATTCTGTATGTATGCAAAAACATTGATTGCTTCAGCCCAAATATTTGCAGCCAAACCTTTTGATTCAATCATGCATGTAGCCATCTCTTTCAGTGACCGATTTTTCCTTTCCACTACACCGTTCTGCTGGGGTGTGTAGGGAACTGTATGTTGGATTTGAATTCCACTTTGAGCACAAATTTGAAGAAACTCGACCTTGATATATTATCCACCATTATCATATCTAAGATATTTGATCTTGCTCTCAGTGGCGGTCTCAACAGAAGCCTTAAAATCCTTGAATTTTCCAAGCACTTCTGACTTGTTTTTAGAAAGAATACCCATGTAAAGTGGGAAAAATCATCAATAAATTTCAAAACATACCTTGAACCATTTAATGATGTATGGGGAAGTGGACCACTGATATTAGAATGTATCAACCCCAAAACTGTAGAAGCTCTGCTAGCTTTGCCGCAGTCGAATCTGTGCTCGGGGTGCTTCCTAATGATGCAACCAGTGCATATTCCCTTCGAGGAATGGAGTTGTGGAAGACCATCTACCATGGATTTGTTTGATAGCAGAAGCAAATACTTATAACTAAGATGTCCAAATATTTCATGCCAAATCCTACTAACCTCATTACCATGTGTGCGAAGAGCAGTGGGCTTTGCAAGCGAAATAAAGTGTGAAAACTCATAGCATTTTGCAGTGTGGTTTGCCTTTCCGACTGCAACAAATATTACACTTTTGATATCAGAAATTTCAACTGTATTAGGGCTGAATGTAACTTGCTTCGGTTCACTAGTGTGTGTCATTTGATACACAGAAAGAAGATTTGAAGCCAAGGAAGGCACATAGAGAACATTCTGAAAGCTTCCATGATCTACATGAATCGTACCTTTGCCCTTTGAAGACATTTTTGAGTCATCTCCCAAATGGATGGGGATGGAGCTGTTTGGATCAAATGAAGAAAAAGAATCAATATTTGCAGCCATATGATTCGATGCACCCGAATCTATCAAGAGAGTAGTGGGCTTCGAAACAGTTTCCATGAGTGCTTGTCCTATTTCATGATCATCATTCCTATCCTTCTTCCTTGCACCGTTAAGAAGAGTTATGTTGTTCTTTTCCAAAAGGAGGGCCATTTGATCTATAGTCTTCTTCATACATGAACTTTTGGGATGAAAGCCACAATTGCAATAAGTACATTTAGATTTTTGGTTACCTTCTTTGCCCTTTTGCTTGAACTTTGAACTGGATGGTGCATCCGTCTGTTTTCCTTTCTCTCTTTGCTTGTGAGGTTTGAATTTGGGCTTCTCCTTCTTTTGATTTCCTTTACCATTCGAGATCTTGGGTCCTTGAACATATAGGGATGAATCTTTGGAGCTTATGGACCCCATTTGAATCAACTTGTCATGCTCTTTTGTGACGGACTCAATGAAGGCATTCAAGGTAGGCATCTTCCAATTCGGGGTAGTTAGCCGACCAGAATTGAAAGTAGAGACAAATACCAAATAATCTTTACCAAGCTTGCTGAGAATGGAGAGGATCAATTGTTTATCCTCTTTGATAACTCCATTGTTCTTCAACTGCAAGTTCAGGTTCTTGAATTTTGTGAAGAATTCATTAATGGTCTTGAAATTCTCAGGACTAAGGGCAATCAATTCATTCTCTAATTGAAAAGCCCTAAGCTCGTCCTGCTTGCCAAATAGTGTTTCAAGTTGCTCCCATATAGCTTTTGGAGTCTTCCATCCGCTAATATGGAAGTGAATATCTTTGGAGATGGAGAGACAAAGAAGACCATAAGCTTCATCAAGCTTGCTGTAGTGTTTGGTTCTATCTGACAAGTTATTTGTCTCCAATTCAAGACCAAGAGTGACTTGGTAGTAACCTTTTGAACGTAATATGATCTCCATATCATCTTTCCAACCAAAATAATTGAATGGTGTGAGGATAGGATTTGAAGAAGAGTATTCCGTTGCTAGGAGCGAGTGCACACGGATGTAGAGAAGCTTGCAAGGGCAAAGTAGCAAATGCAAATGATGGAGACAATAACCTGCAAATCACAATAAAGCAAGAACAATGAGGTCAAACAATCCACCCTTTTAGAGTTGCATCACACCTGGGATTGGAGATCAAACAATGTTGAATGGGTCCAATGTATCAGATCCAGGAATTATGTGGAAACTCAAGCTTCTGGAGTGGTATTGGATGTATTTTCAAGCTTTCCATGCACAGGAGTGAATGCCCTTGAGATCTTTCATGCCAAAAAATTTTGCAATTTTTGAGCAATTCACTCAAATCTTCTTGTAGAAACACTTGTAGAAAAGAGATCTTGTCCCTGCAATGGCTCTGATACCATGTAAAATTAGTCACAGCAGATCTAATGAACAAGTAAATCAATCACAACAGATGAACATAGAAAATATGGTGTAAAACTATGCAAAACATGTAGTAGTGCTGAATATCCCAATAAAGGTGAATGATTACAATAGAATACAGTAAAAATGACTGAGCAATTTGAATTGCCTAAGGAGGTCATTCGAATCACTGAATGGAGTAGCTTGACTCCAACTAGGAGTCCTCATCATCAATCAGTGGTGGTCATCAATGCACAAGAACCAGTCATCCAGGTGTCAATCTGAGTCTAACTGAGTGTAACATGTGTAACTGAAGTGTGTAGCACTGATATAGGGAAGTGGGCTTAGTGGAGGGTGCATGGGAGGCTAACTGAAGTAAGAACAAGTCATCTAGTCAATCTGGAGGTCCAATGGAAGTGAAAGAGTCAGTTGGGAGTGAAACTAGACTCAAATCAGGGAGAATCGAAACTAACTGGGTGTAACTGAAGTGGAACTGCAGTGGTAGGTGAAGAAGTGCGCCCTTCTCTGGAATTAGGTGAGAAGTGGGTGCCTTCCTGACTAGGAGGGCTAAAACTCTAAAGTAAGTGGCTCCCGGGTGCTAGAATAAGGTGGCTAAGGTGCTGGAGGCATCACCCTAGTGACTGGGATGCATGCAAAGTGCATGCAAACCCTAGAATTTTCATGCAAACCCTAATTGCATGCAAGATCCTGGAAAATATGATGTGAATATCCGAATAGTTCTTCCAAGTGAAGAGGAAGTGTTATACCTCAATATTACACATTTCGTATTAGTGTCGCATCTTTGCATTACCGATCTAAACGACAGTTTCCCTTAAAGATCATCTTAACATCCATAATGAAAACCATTGATTGAGCACTGAAAGCAAAACCTTTTTCTATCATCTGCCAGCCCAACTCAGTCCTGTTTGTGAGCACTACCTCTCTCTGCACATCTATAGGGGCGCGGTAGTCATCACTACTGCATTTTGCTACTTCTCTGAGGCACGGTACTACCGCGTTATGCGCAGTTATAGGGGCGCGGTAGTCTGAAATTAACCTTTTTGCCTTGGATTTTGGGATTTCGACCTTCGAGGATATTTTGTTGGGATTACCATCTTTGGTTCGATCCTAACTCCTTCTTTGTTTAGCTGACCTGATCCACTAAACCCTCAATAGATCCACACTTCTCTCTTGTTGGTTAGCCTTCCCATGTGCTATAAGAGAGAAGCTTTCCATGAGCCAAATGGAGGACTTTTGGGGCATCAAACCTATGATCTTGCAGCCTTGTGGAGATAGCTAGAGGAAGTACTTGGAGTTGGAGGATTGGCTTGGACATCAAGCAACCTTTGTAAGTATTCTTCAAGTTTGCAATAAAGATAACTTGTCTTGTTTTTCCCATTTCATGTGTATGATATGTGTTTCTAACATGGAATGTATCTAATCTAGATTTGAATCTAATATTTACTTCAAGGTATTTGGAAGCTTGTATGTTTGTTCTTTGTTTGATCTTAACAGGTTCTACATTAGAGCTTTGGATCAAGAGCTAGGAGCAGGACAAACGTCAGTTTGAAAGGTGTGTTTCATCTCTTATTGTTTCTAAATACATTTAATCTTGCTGTAAAAGTTAGTTCAGGGATTTCAAGGTAGCATTTGTTTTGACTTGTTTCTTACTTTAGAGTTAGTTTAAAATCTACTTTAAAGTTAAGAGAGTTTTGACTTATCTGTAGGGCAAAATTCTACATAACAAGAATGGCGACCATACTGGGGAATTGAATCCATTTTCTTTGCTTGTGAAGTTTGCTTTCAATTTCATTCATTGATTGTAAGAATTGGGTTCTTTCACCTTCATTCACCTCCCTGTTCTCTGCATTAGACTCCTGTTACAGATCAGTAAGTCCTCTGGGTTGGAGAACCCTTGAAAAGTCAAGATCTTTTCTCAAATTTCTGCCTCTTTCCCTGTTCACACAGTACCGCGCCCCCATAACTACCTACAGAGCAGTAGTACCGCGTCTTAACCGCTGTCCAGAGCGCGGTAGTCTTGTAGTACCGCACCCTAAGTGCTGTCTACAGCACGGTAGTCTTGCAGTACCACCCCTTAAGCGCTGTCTACAGCGCGGTAGTCTGTCAATACTGCTCCCAGGTGGCCCACAGGCCCGCGGTAGTTCCTGGAAAGTGTGTTTATTTGGTTTGTTTGGTTTTTTTTTTGGGTCTTTTTGAGATTTGGATCCATGTTGGCCCTTTTGAGATTATTTTTGGTTTGGTGTGCTTGGCGTGTTTGGATTGCTTGGCATCTTATTTCCTCTGCATCCTATCTAATGATTGTTTGAAAAGATTGATTCCTTGCCTCCGCTTTAGTTCAAAGAGAAGCTTGATTTTGTCGTTCTTTTACCATATTCATGAAATTGAAACACATAGGTATTCTTCTTGCTTTAATTTAATCATTTGACATTCTTGGTATTACATTCATGAGAAGAAGGAATGCTTGTTTCATATTTATGTGCATTTGAGTTAGATGATATTATTAGGTTCTTCTCTTTGTCTTGCATTTGATTGGAAGCATTTGTAGAATCTTTCTTTCCGTAGCTTGGATGTGTCTTTTTCAAGTGTGAAAAGATAGGAAATGGATTAGAATCATTACGTTTGGTGTTCATATAAAGAACTTTTTTATTGCTTTGGGTTAGTTTTGGGTACATATTTTACTTCTTTCTATCATTTTGAAAAGAAATAAAATTGCATGTGCATTGGGTTGTGCATATTGGGAACGAAAAGAATTCTTCCTTACTTTAGCTAGTGTTCATCAAAGAGAAAGTTTCATTTCGATTCATCTTCATTTGCATGGTTTGAGTCGTCACAACACCATCAAGTTGCACTTCCATTACCCGATTGAGTAAAACAGCCACTAAAATTAATCTCCCTAATTAAACCAACATTAACCTCACTTGAGGAAATCAAAAGAATTTGGTAGTTAGGTAGGACACCAGGGATAGGCATCAAAATAATTCCCCCTTGTCATTTTCATCTGAGACATAGTCGTTGTCTTTAGGGAACTAAAATCCTCTAGTATTTATTGACACGGTCACAGCTAGTTTGTGGAGGGGCCTCCTAACTGTTTCTAACTTTCAGGGGTTAAACGGCCGCGAGATTGAGAACCGGACGGACTCTGTGGAATACCGCACTCCACTTAGCCCTAAGGAAACATCGATCGCTGTCTTCTTCGGACGGCTGAAGTGCCCAAAACCTTTTCCGACGTGTCATGAACGAGGTAGCTTAGTATCTATTCTACTAGGGCTCTTTTACCCAGGATCCCTTTCGGTAGAGGGATATCCTTCTTATATCGGTCTCTCATTTTGTATTGTTCGACTTGGATTTCATCACCTTGCGAAGGATACAATTTGTTGAGGTCTCCAGCTCTTAGTTAGGAGGTTTTGCTTGCTATCTTGTAGAGGGTCTTTTTCTTTGTAGGGCTGCTTGTTGGCATTCTGGCCGTTTTGTTGTATAGCTCACTTACTGTGGCAGCGGCCTCAGTATAGTTTTTTGAGCTTGCTCTTTTGGCCTGTGAGCCTTATCTTTTCCTAGCTCCCCTTTCGCACGCTCGGTTTCCTAAGGGTTTTTGAGTTCTTTTTAACAAGACTTCGTCCACATCACTTAGTTTTGTTTCATGGAGAATCTACCTCCATGCACCCATGCTCCTTCTGGGACTACCAATCCGGAGACCCCTTTTCAAGGGGTACCTTTTACTTTTCCTCCAGTTGGAGATATTGGTCCTCCCTTTATTGCCACGTTAAATCTTCCTGGATTAACCATAGGATTACCGGTATGGTTATTGAATCCAGTAACTCCGATTGCACCCAATGTTTCGAATGTTAACTCTCCACCACGAGAGAGTCAAACCCAAACTAATCCTTCCCCTTCTTCGTCGAATGAATCTTCTTCCGTTCCTTATTCCTCGCCTGATGAAAGCAATAGTGTTAGTAATATGGTGGATAAGAAGAAGAAGAAAAGGAAAGTTAAGAAGAAGAAGGATAAGAAAGAGACCAAGCATAAACCGGTTGCCCCTGATGGCACTCATTCTACGAAAACACCTCGTAAGCCCAAGTTCCCCTGCAAACTCTGTAAGGGTGATCACCTTCTCAAGGATTGTCCTGATCTTTCCCGTGTATCAGAAGTGTGGTCTAAAAACCCCAAACCAATTGTATCGTCGACCTCTGACCATCATGTCGATGACACTCCTTCGACCAGTGACCCCTTGGTGAAGGGTCGTAAGGGTAAAGTCCTATATCCCTATTTGATATGAAAGGGTATGCACCATACTTTCCTTTGTCCAAGCATGGATGAAGCCTCGCGGTGGTTGGAGGATATTACTAGTTCTCAACTGGTGCCTACAACAGACCATGGTAAACTATCCCTTGACCCCCCGCTGGTTGACCAAGTGATCAATTCAGTTTCATCTGCAATTCATCCCACTCTCCCTTTCGAGAGTGAAGTGATCGAGTCGCTATCATCCCCACTTAATCCCGCTCTTTCATTGGAGAAAGTCCAGACTGAAGCAGTCACCTTGACGCAATCTTCATCTCATTCTTATATTCCAAGCGAGAGTGAATTGGAAACCGCTGATGTTTTCCTTATCGGTTCAGAATGTCCTCGGCAAGGGGAAACCCTGTCCATTTCCATGAGACCCCCTCCAAGTACTGAAGTTATTTCCTTTGATTGGAATGGTCTAACAGAATCTCGTCTTCCTTCGAGTGTTCCTTTTCAAATATCTGTAGGAGTTTTCGATAAAGAAATTTTTCGTACGATAGTTGATGAAGGAGCTTCTGTTAGTATTCTATCCTCAACTGCTTGGCAAGCCTTAGGTTCTCCTCGGCTTGTGCCCGTCACTGACCAGATACTGGCTTTCAATAGAAGGCCCACTGGACCTTTAGGGTCCCTTCCTCAGTTACCTATCACTTTGGGAGGGAAAACTGTCTGTATTGATGTTATGGTCATCCAAGGTCCCTTAGATTTTAATCTACTCCTTGGACGCGATTACGTCCATGCCATGAAGGCTGTGGTGTCCTCACTCTTCCAAGTGATGTATTTTCCCCAGCATGGGAGTATCGTGACCATCGATCAGCTTTCCTTTGTGACGCCCACTCATCGCATGACTCCTAGTCACTAGACTTCCCTAAATGTTCCACATGTTTTAGTGGTTTCTTCCCCCTAAGGGGCGTGGGGACGTTGGAGCAAAGTTCTATTCTGGTGTTAAGCTCGTTAAAAAATGAAACCATTTTCCCAAGCATAGTTTACCTTTGGTTTTAAGCTTGTGTAAAAATGAAACCAACCATCATTTCAAACATAGTTTACTCTTGGTTTTAAGCTTGTGTAAAAATGAAATAGACCTCCCTTCCATTTGTTCGAGTCTCTCGCTAGAGTTAGGATTTGAACCTTCATTTCATCTGCCTGGGTCACTTGATCTTGGTTCTCCCTACCCCACCTGGTGAACACATTCGGATTAGTAGCCGGGATTTTTGGGTAAGGAAGAAGAGTAGTCAGACGAAACGAAGCTTGGGGGGCATGTTTAGCCGTTAGCAATCATGCTGGGGGCATTTACCAACCTCTAGTCATCATGTTGGGAAGGAACCCATCAATGGGCCTTAACTATGAGCAGAGTTTACCATTGGCTTCAAGCTCATTAAAAAATGAAACCAATAGTCTGAGCAAAGTTCTACTCCTGTGTCAAGCTCGTTAAAAAATGAAACATATCCTTTCCCTTTGAGTCGAGTCTCCTCGTAGACTTAGTACCTGAACCTTCTTTTCACTCGCCTATACCTTAGGTGAATGAAATGAATCTTGGGGGCATGTCTTCAACCTCTGGAAGTTACATTGAAGTCAACTCGATCGCCTATCCACATCATGTTGGAGCTAAGTCACTTACTTCTAGCAATCATGCTGGGGGCAGGTACCAACCTTTGGATTTCATGACGGGAAGAAGTTCACCATTGGGAACATTTTCGAGCATACTTTCCTTTTTAGGTTTCGAGCTCATTAAACCATGAAAATTATCCTGAGCATAGTTCATTTTCTGTTACAAGCTCGTTAAAAAATGAAGCAGACATCATGAGCATTCTTCCAACCTACCTTCGAGCTCGTTAAAAACAGTAAGATGGTGTTTGAGCTTACTTTTCACTTTTTTCGTGCTCTGGTTAAAACATGAAAAGTGGTTTGAGCTTACTTTTTCCTTTTTCGTGCTCTGGATCCAAACATGAAAAAGATTCCGAGTGCTTTTGATACCATTATCGTGCTCGTTAAACAATTGGAGTAAAAAGGTGTGTCTAACGAGTATAGGTTTATCACTTTATCCGGCCTCACTAGACTATTTACGGAAAAGGAACTATGCCGAGTTTACTTTTCCTTTGTCATACTCGGTCATCAACCATGACAAAGTTGTACATGGAGTCCATAGTTAAGCTCTTTTCAGACTCCCTAAAATTGAAAAGATTGCCAAGTGATCTTGATTCATTCACGCTTGTAAAAGGATTTGAATGATCGTCTCCCTAGTGATAGTTTACCCCTTTTTCGGACTAGGGGGCACTACTTATGAAAAAGGAATACTCCAGCCAATCATGACTGGAAGAGTCCTCTCCCGCGTTGTTTTACCCTTTTTCGGGCGATGAGGCTAACTTTACGAAAAAGACCGTTGGAGTCTTCTTTAGTTCTTTTCAGACTCTCTAAACATGAAATGACAACCGAGTTTCCTTCCTTGGACTCATTAAAATTTAACATCGAAGGGCCCACTTTGGGACGAACCCCTCCTTTCTCAGGTTCGAAAAACATGTGAGATTGGACTCATCTATGAGATGAGCTACACCGAGCATCTGTTATCCTCTTCAAGCTCGCAAAACAAGAAAGAGGTACTCGTCCATCATGTCGGGGAAATATGGGGGAATAAGTCAAGTTTATCTATGGCAGCTTGTCAGTCGTTACCTTTGAACATGGCATGTGTCCGTCTCTTGTCTATATTTGGGTATCCATCTTTCACTGAGTTATGGTCATCATCATGAGTCGTCTCCCTGGCCACGAGTCCACTCATCCATTGTCTATCCTCTATTTATCAATAATCCCTGCTGCCAAGTCCCGTTACATGCCGTTATATGTTCAAAGGGTTGCATTGTTTCAAGTCATTCATTGTGTCAGGCCTCCGCTGTGTCAGTACATACTCCATTGCTCCATCATCTTATCATCTGTGTCGATTTCGTGTCGATGATGTGGGAATCATCATGGCCCACCTTCGACGAGTCCATTCCTGTCGACACCAAATCATTATCCGAGAATTAGACTTAGAGATCAACCGTTAGTACCTTGGTACCTGCATGTCTCAATGGCAGGTTTCCTCGTGTTTGGCAGTAGGTTCACATCATTGACCTTTGATCAAGCAATCTCTCGGATGCTCGACATCAACTCATTTATTCGCATTTCATTGAGATGTACTATTGATACCTTGGGAATCATCGTCATCATTGGTGATCTCCCTCGCATTTGTTAACGGTCCACATCATTGACCGGTAATCAAATGGTCTCTACCATGTTCGACTTCAATACCTTGTAATCACATGGTTAGATTCGTATCTTTTGCAATCGGGTAGAAGACCCTGGGCGCATCGCTGTATCTCGACTGCGTCCAGGCTGCGATGGAGATGTCCCTTGTATTGTCACACAGATCCACTTATTGTATTGGTCGTGGCTGTGTCATTATTGTCTCATGGATCTACGATTGTTCATAGTAGCCATGATATGTCCACAGTCTACATCATCTTGGTACTCATGGATCTGCAATGTATTGGTCGGCAGCCATGCTTTGACTCATCTGTTTCCGAGCATGGGAATTCCTGCCTCGGTGGTATATCTAACACTTTATTTCTATTTCAGCTCAGTGTCGCTCTCCTCGATGCTATCTCTGCACATTATATTCGTAAAGTCTTTCAGCCATCAATCTCTTCTGACCTCACACTTTAGGGGGCATCTATTATACCTCAATATTACACATTTCGTATTAGTGTCGCATCTTTGCATTAACGATCTAAACGACAGTTTCCCTTAAAGATCATCTTAACATCCATAATGAAAACCATTGATTGAGCACTGAAAGCAAAACCTTTTTCTATCATCTGCCAGCCCAACTCAGCCCTGTTTGTGAGCACTACCGCTCTCTGCACATCTATAGGGGCGCGGTAGTCATCACTACTGCATTTTTCTCCTTCTCTGAGGCGCGGTACTACCGCGTTATGTGCAGTTATAGGGGCGCGGTAGTCTGAAATTAGCCTTTTTGCCTTGGATTTTGGGATTTCGACCTTCGAGGATATTTTGTTGGGATTACCATCTTTGGTTCGATCCTAACTCCTTCTTTGTTTAGCTGGCCTGATCCACTAAACCCTCCATAGATCCACACTTCTCTATTGTTGGTTAGCCTTCCCATGTGCTATAAGAGAGAAGCTTTCCATGAGCCAAATGGAGGACTTTTGGGGCATCAAACCTATGATCTTTCAGCCTTGTGGAGATAGCTAGAGGAAGTACTTGGAGTTGGAGGATTGGCTTGGACATCAAGCAACCTTTGTAAGTATTCTTCAAGTTTGCAATAAAGATAACTTGTCTTGTTTTTCCCATTTCATGTGTATGATATGTGTTTCTAACATGGAATGTATCTAATCTAGATTTGAATCTAATATTTACTTCAAGGTATTTGGAAGCTTGTATGTTTGTTCTTTGTTTGATCTTAACAGGTTCTACATTAGAGCTTTGGATCAAGAGCTAGGAGCAGGACAAACGTCAGTTTGAAAGGTGTGTTTCATCTCTTACTGTTTCTAAATACATTTAATCTTACTATAAAAGTTAGTTCAGGGATTTCAAGGTAGCATTTGTTTTGACTTGTTTCTTACTTTAGAGTTAGTTTAAAATCTACTTTAAATTTAAGAGAGTTTTGACTTATCCGTAGGGAAAAATTCTACATAACAGGAAGGAAAAAGAGGCCGTGACAAAGATGAAGAAGAGCCTCCCGTTCATGAAGCGAAAACGGGGTTTTCCTACTGACGAGATTGACGATCGAGCAACAAGGTTCATTACACAAATGCTCGCAGCAAAGGTATTGACAACAACAAGACCCGCCAAGGTGCCTGCGGGCGCAGTACTGCTTGGCACCGCAACAGCAGAAGGCACAGAGTTTAACTGGTTGGATGATTTCCAGAATGTCTTTTGCCTTGCTTTCACTGCTTGGGAAAGCCTTCTTAATGTTCTTACCTTTTGCACATCCTTTGCAAACACATTCATGTTTTCTCTTGATTTTAGGAAGACCCTCTACTGCCTTGCTTGCAATTGGAAGTGTCCTATAGTGCATATGAGCAAGTCTTCTATGCCAAAGTTCACTTGGCTCCATGGATTCATGTACCATAGCATGTTCAGGTTGTCCTTTCAATTTATACAAGCCTCCCTCTTGCTCTCTAATCACTACTGCATCATCTATGTTCTTTCCCTTTGGCCACATTAGGACTTGTCCATCCACAAATGCAACCCTCATACCTTTTGCATCCAATGCAGAGATGGAGAGTAAGTCCTTCTTGAGTCCAGGCACATAAAGGACTTCTTTCATCTTCAAAGATTTTCCAGAATCTAGGTTGTATGAGGCTTCACCACTTCCTTTGATTGGGTATTGATAATCATCCCCAAGTTTCACCTTATGGGGTGATTCATGTTCAGAAAGGTTCACAAAATATTCCTTGAACCCAATCATGTGTTTGGAAGCCCCACTATCAATCAACCAATCATTACAACCATGGGAGATGGTACCTGTGAGAGCAGAGATCAGAACATACTCTTCTTCACTTGATGAGTCATCATCACTAATACTTTCTGCCATAGCCTTCTTCTTTGGAGGTTCATCATCTTCGACAGCATGAGCATGATATCTTCTTTTGTTATTCTTTTTCTTTTTGTTGAAGTTGTTGTTGTTGTCTTTCTTCTTCTTGGGACAATCTAAAGCAAAGTGTCCCTTCTCATTGCAACTGAAGCATCTGAGATCTTTCTTATCTTTATGATAATGGTGGTGAGAGGATCTTCTATTATGAGATGATTCCTTCTTGGATTTACCTTTCTTGGTATGTGCTATGAGAGCTTGATCTTCATTCCCCATATTTTCTTCTCGAGCCACAAGCCTTGCTTCTTCTTGTGAGCATTCTTCTCGAAGTCTACTAAAGGAGATCAACTTCTTCCTTGCACAAATTCCTTGGATAAAGGAATCCCATGACCTGGGTAGGCCATTTAGAGTGGTCATCACCACTTCACCATTCTCCACCATTTCATCCACTGCTTCTAGTTGTTCCTTGATCTGGGAGACCCTTGAAAAATAAGATTGAATGGCTTCTCCATTCTGAAACTTTACTCCTTTCAATTGGTTCCGCAGGGTCATCTTCCGATTTATGTTCTTTCCTTCAAATAGCTTGGTCAAGGATTCAAACATCTCCTTGCGTGTCTTGAGAGAAGACACATGGGGTATGAGATGGTCTTTGATAGAATCAGCAATGATTCTCTTTTGATTGACCAAGTTCTTCTTGTGCAATGCCTTGGCCTATTCATCCTCTGGGATAGGGATGTCTTCTTTCACATATGAGTCCAACTCATTCTCTTCCAGGATTAGTCCAATCCTATACTTCCAGGCTCGGAAGTTATCAACCCCTTCAAGCTTATCCTCAAGCTTGGTGTGGAGAGACATCTTTAAGAGTACTTCAAATGGAAATAGAAAATACTTAGGACTTACCACTTGAAGTGCTGAAAACTGGATTTGGTCCCGGATTAGGGTTTGTTAGAGAAACCCTAAAAATTCAAAATATGAATTTCAAAATTCTGAAAGGATAGAAAGATGCGCCTTGGAGAGCTGATCAGCCTAGTACATTCAGAATTTGAGATCAGCAAGGTCTTGCCCTTCAAAATTGCCTTTTTGTCCTCCCGGGTTCACTAGGAAGAGCCCTGAATTAGGGTTTGAGTTTCCTGGAGATCTACGCAGCCAAAAATCTCGATCCAAAGATCTAACCTTCAATTTTTGCAAGGAGCTTCCACCTGTTCCTTCAGTTTCCAGAAATTCCTATTTTGTGGAAACCCTAATTTTTAGGGCCAAATCTGAAAATGCTTGGAACTGAATTCTCATTGGACAGATAGATGCGCCTTGATGAGTAGATCCAATCTACTATACTGAATTTCAAAAATCTGTGGAGAGAAACCCAATAAACAAGGAATACAAGCTTTCATCACTGCAAAATGTCTTCTTCTCATTTAAGCTCTGATACCATGTTAAATTTTGAGTATTAAATCACAATACTATAAGATCTTTGCTAAGAGAATAACATCTACAGTATATCAATGCATGACAATCATAATATGACAGGCATCACAAGCATCACAAGAATCAAAAGCATAGAGACAAGAGACACAGAGTTTCCGTGGGGAAAACCCTAAGGTGAAAAACCCCACAACTTCCTCAGAGATAGAGAGAGCAATGGCTCAACCAAAATACAACCAAATAACACTGAGATAGTCTCCTAGTAGATGATCCTCCTCCTCCTCACTAGTGCACCACTTTTCAGAGAGAGAGTGAGTTACTTTTCCGAGTGAGTAAAATAGAGATCTCCTATCTCTATTTATACTCACCTTTTTGCCCAGTGACCTACTGGGGCCGACTTGTCTAATTAGATACATCCACATTATATTATATATTAATCAGGGCCGACCCCATATGGTGGTCTAATAACCCATCGGCAAGTAAACACACTTGCGACACTTGTCAGTCCACATGACGACACTTCCTTATAGAGGAATAACACATCTCTTATAAGGGTACAATAAATATATATAATACACAGATGAAATACATTCTGAAGTTACATATACATCAACAGACTTGCTCACATGCACTATAGAGCACTTCCAATTGCAACCAAGGCAGTAGAGGGTCTTCCTGAAATCAAGACCAAACATGAAGGTGTTTGCAAAGGATGTGCAAAAGGTAAGAACATTAAGAAGGCTTTCCCAGTAGTGAAAGCAAGGCAAAAGACATCTTGAAAATCATCCACTCAGATGTATGTGGCCCTATGTCATCCAGTTCCGTGAGTGGGTATGTTTACTATGTATCATTTATTGATGACTTCTCCAGGAAGACTTGGGTATACTTCTTGAAGGGAAAAGATGAGGTGCTTGATAAATTCAAGGAATTCAAAACCTTGATGGAGAATCAAACTGACAAGAAGATCAAGACATTCAGATCTGACAATGGTGGAGAATTCACCTCAAGTGACTTCAAGAAGCTTTGCAGTGATTCAGGGATTAAGAGGGAGTTGACTGCTCCTTATAATCCTCAACAGAATGGTGTTGCAGAAAGGAAGAACAGAACTATCATGGAAGCAGCAAGGGCAATGTTGCATGACCAGGATCTTCCTATGCATCTATGGGCAGAAGTAGCTAGAACAGCTGTATATGTGCAGAACAGAACACCCCACAAGATATTGGACAACAAGACACCAGAAGAGGTCTTTTCTAGTAAGAAACCTGAAGTCAGTCATCTCAGAATATTTGGTTGTCTAGTATACACTCATGTCCCAAAGGAAAAGAGGACTAAACTAGATCCTTCAGGAAAGAAGGGTATCTTTGTGGGCTACAGTGAAAGCTCAAAGGCTTACAGAATATACTTTCTAGGGTTCAAGAAGATTGATGTCAGTAGGGATGTAACATTTCATGAAAACTTAGCATTCATCAAATCAAGGAAGGCACCTACCGAAGTTTATGAAGAACCTAAGGAAACAAGATTTCAGGACACTACCATGACTGAAGCAATTCCAGAAGTTGTTCGTGAGTTTGAAGATCCACAAGAACCTGTAGATCGACCCCGTGAGGATAACTCTCACAAGAGGAAACCTGTATGGGCTAGAGAGCTCATTCAAGATGCAGAAAGATTTGGTATTCCAGAAGAAGAACACAGAGCAAAGAAGAGAACTAGATCACAGACCAGCTATATTGCTTTAATTTGTGACATTATGAACAAAGAGCCTTCCAGTTATGAAGAGGTAGCGGAAAAGAAAGAATGGAAGGATGCCATGGTTGAGGAATACCAATCAATAATGAAGAATGATGTTTGGGATGTTGTCCCAAGAGCTAAAGAGAAGTCTGTTGTGACTTCTAAATGGATCTTCAAAATCAAGCATGCTGCAGATGGAAGTGTGGAGAAATACAAAGCAAGATTCGTAGCTCGTGGATTCTCTCAGAAAGAGGGAATAGATTATGAAGAAACTTTTGCACCTGTAGCCAAGTATACTTCCATCAGAATAGTACTTGCCCTGGCTGCAGCTATGAAATGGAAAATACACCAGATGGATGTCAAGACTGCTTTCTTGAATGGTGTAGTAGAAGAGGAAGTATATGTGGAACAACCACTTGGTTTTGAAATACATGACAGGGAGTCATATGTGTGCAGATTGAAGAAAGCCTTGTATGGCTTGAAGCAAGCTCCCAGAACTTGGTATGGTAGGATGGACAGTTTCCTATCTAGTTTGGGCTTTACCAAGAGTAAAGCAGATTCCAACCTTTACTACAAGGTTGAGGAAGGGAATCCTGTGATTCTACTCCTGTATGTGGATGATTTATTTGTAACAGGAGATGACAGACTGATTGCAGATACTAAGAGGAAGCTTGCTGCTGAATTCGATATGAAAGATTTGGGAATGATGCACTATTTCCTAGGCATGGAGGTGTGGCAAAGTGCAGGTGGGATCTTCCTTGGTCAAGGGAAGTACACAGTAGATATCCTGAAGAGATTTGGGATAATGGATTGCAAGGCCATGGCCACACCTATGGCATCGAATCTGAAGCTTCTATGTGATGCTTCATCTGAGCCGGTTGATGTCTCTTTGTATCGTCAGATGATTAGGTCCTTAATGTACCTGATGAACACAAGACCAAACATTTGCTTTGCTATGAACACATTGAGCCAGTTCCTGATGGATCCGAGGAGTGTTCACCTGGTTGCTGTAAAGCATGTTCTAAGGTACCTGAAGGGTACAGTGGATTATGGGCTCAAGTATGAAGCGAATCAAAAGTTTAACCCACAGGGTTATGTTGATTCAGATTGGGCTGGCAGTGCTGCAGATAGGAAGAGCACATCTGGGTGCTGCTTCAATATGGGATCAGGTGTGATCTCTTGGTTTAGCAGGAAGCAGTCCTGCGTAGCATTGAGTACAGCTGAGGTTGAGTATGTTGTAGCCTGTTCAGCTAGTTGTGAGGCAGTATGGCTGCGGAAGATACTGTCTGAGTTATTTGATCTCCCGTTGGATGCTACTGGTATCTTCTGTGATAACCAAAGTTGTGTGAAGCTGTCCGAGAACCCAGGGTTTCATGACAGGTCAAAACACATAGAGATCAAATATCACTATATTAGGGATATGGTGCAGAGAGGAGCTATGAAGCTCCTGTATGTTGCGACGGACGAGCAGATTGCAGATGTGCTGACGAAGCCACTAGCCAAGGTGAAGTTCGAGTACTTCAGAGAGAGGCTTGACGTGCTTTAGATCGAGGACACTTCGAGGAAGAAGTGATGGACACATTTGCTGAAGCCATTCCAAGCATGTTGGAAGGGGGATCCTTCACATGGATGTGGATGTAAGCACTAGATGATGAACATTAGGAGGATGTTTTGGTTTCTGCTGGATATGATCAGTTGGATCATTATATGTATGTATGTATGCATCATGTTGGATGCTGGATATGATCGGTTGGATCATGTGTATGTATTTTGTATATGCATCATGTTGGATGTTGGATATGATCGGATGGATCATGTGTATGTATTTTGTATGTACGCATCATGTTGGATGCTGATGGATACATTGTGTGGATCATGTATCTTTATATTATCAGGCATATCATGTATGTTGATGGATACATTGTGTGGATTATGTATCTTTGTATGATCAGGTAGATCATGTATGCTGATGGATACATTGTGTGGATCATGTATCTATGTATGTATCAGGTGGATACTTGGATGATCGTGGATGACGAGCTTCTCCAGATGACATGCAGCAGGATGTTGCAGTGATGATGATCAGGATGATCATGTGTACATCAGGATGATGTTTGATGAGTATCAGATGATACTTTGTGGCCGTGGATCAGGTTGTGCAGGAAAGCATGTAATTTGTGCCCTGGGATATTTGTAGATGGTCTTTCGAGGTTTTGCCTATGGCATGTAATTCGGTGCCCTGGGACATCTGGCAAATGCTCTTGCGAGGTTTTTCTTGGGAGGCCATGTAACTTGTGCCCTGGGAGATCTGCAGATAGTCTTTCGAGGTTTTGCCTATGGCATGTAATTCGGTGCCCTGGGATATCTGGCAGATGCTCTTGCGAGGTTTTGTCCTATGGCATGTAATTTGCTCCTGGGAGATCTGGACAGGATGAAAAAGGCCTCAGATGCTTCAGCCAGGTTTTTCCATGACCACATGTAATTTGCTCCTGGGAGATCTGGACAGGATGAAAAAGGCCTCAGATGCTTCAACCAAGTTTTGCCATGACCACATGTAATTTGCTCCTGCGAGATCTGGACAGGATGAAAAAGGCCTCAGATGCTTCAGCCAGGTTTTGTGGTGAGATCACATGTAATGTGCTCCTGGGAGATCCGACAGGTAGAGCCGCGTGCTCGTAACAGCCTGGGATGCTTCAGCCAAGTTTTGTGATGGGTCACATGTAATGTGCTCCTGGGAGATCCTACAGGTAGAGCTGTGTGCTCGTAATATCCTGGGATGCTTCAGCCAGGTTTTGTGACGCACGTAATAAGTCTTGAGGATTCCACAGTATGGCCAGTGATGATGAAGACCTGCAGATGGCGGGCCTACATCTAGTATGAAAAAGGACTGGCTCTGTAGAACTTCCTATGACGAGTAGAGTCAGAGATTGGTTGAGATAGAAGCAGCAGTGACGATGATGAGGACGATGCATTGATGACGATGATATAGAGAAGAAGACTTGTCTAGCAGATCGATGTCGAGAAATACCTTCCTAGTTAAGAGGGAGTGTTGATGTATAGGTAACTTCGAAATGTATTTCATCTGTGTATTTTATATATATTCATTGTACCCTTATAAGAGATGTGTTATTCCTCTATAAGGAAGTGTCGTCATGTGGATTGACAAGTGTCGAAAGTGTGTGTACTTGCTGAAGGGTTATTAGACCACCATGTGGGGTCGGCCCTGAATTATACATAATATAATGTGGATGTATCTAAGTAGACAAGTCGGCCCCATTAGGTCACTGGGAGAAAAGGTGAGTATAAATAGAGATAGGAGATCTCTATTTTACTCACTCAGAAAAGTAACTCACTCTCTCTCTGGAAAGTGGTGCACTTGTGAGGAGGAGGAGGATCATCTGCTAGGAGACTATCTCAGTGTTATTTGGTTGTATTTTGGTTGAGCCATTGCTCTCTCTATCTCTGAGGAAGTTGTGGGGTTTTTCACCTTAGGGTTTTCCCCACGGAAACTCTGTGTCTCTTGTCTCTATGCTTTTGATTCTTGTGATGTTTGTGATGCTTGTCATATTATGATTGTCATGCATTGATATACTTCAGATGTTATTCTCTCAGCAAAGATTCTAAAGTATAATGAATTAATGCTCAAAATTTAACAGATTGATTTGAACATATAAAATAAATATTCTAATTATGAGACATACTGTTTAGATATATAAACCATATTTCACAATAGAAAAACTTTAAATATATATATAACATTATGAGACAAAAAATGACAAATGAGAATATACCACTACAATAAAAAAAAACTGCAGTGTTCGTACCTGGATTAATCATCGAAAAAATTATGTGCTCCCTCTTTATTGTCAACCATGGAGGAATGTTGTTGTTGATAACAAAAATAGGTCACACCGAGTAAATAGATCTCATCTCTGCAAAAGGATTGGCACCATCTGTAGCCAAAGAAATCCTAAGATTATGAGGTTCGTCTTTAAAGTGAGGCCATTTTTCCTCCATATCTCTAAATGTAGACCCATCTGTAGGCATCCGACTAATGTCATCTTGACTTCCGTTCCGTGCATGGTAATCCATAAACTGCGCTATGTTTTTGCACCTGAACAGTCATTGCAAAGGGGGAATAATGGGAATATAATGTAGAACCTTGCGAGGCACCTTTTTAGTTACTTGATCTGTGCGATATATATTGATATGACATTCAGGACATTCTGTTGCAAATTGATGCTGGTTGTAATAAAGAACATGATCATCGGGGCATGCATGAATTGCTTCATACTGCATTTCAATTTCTTTCATGATGGCAGATAAATCTCGATATGTGCGAGGTAAAATATTTGAAGGTGGTAACAAATATTCACCTATCATGCTACAACAAATTAAAATAAAACTCTAGTTAATATAATATAGAAATAATATTAATGAAACAAATTTCATCCGTAGTAGTTTGACTTATATATGAATTAACAATAAAATACATGACAATCATATATATTTTGTGATGGAATATATTACATACCTTAACATTCATGTGACTGATATGTTTGAAAGACCATTCATAACCTTCAAGTTCATTACCAACAACATAGCAGAGATAAGATTTGGCTTGGAGACGTCATAAATGGGTTCGTATGCCTTGTCAAGAAGAGGTATATCATGAATATCATCAAAATGTTCATCATTTTCATGATCATCATCATCATCCATTCCAACATTAAATTAATCATGGATCAAAGTATTTGTAACATCATCTTCAACTATGTTATCAGTATGATCATCTTCTTCAATGTGATCATTAACTTGTTCTCCATTAATATTCATAGCTCCATGTCCTCCTGTACTTGTTCTAGAAGCACTTGTTGATCCGGACGATATGCCATAGGATGTCTTTCCTTTATAATTACATGAAACAATCAATAGATAAAAGTTAATATAAGAAATTCAAATGCAAAATGTAAAAATTTATGTGATACATTAAAAATTTAACAAATTTTGTACTGTTGGGATGAAAAGAACAATGACCAATTGTACTGTTGGGATGAAAAGAACAACGACCAATTGTACTGTTGGTCAAAAATAAGAAATATTATAATAATACATAAATTTACAAAAGCAATCAAAATAAAAACATATATAATGAAAACTTACAAATGGATGGTATTCATGTCCCCCCTCGGCTTGCCCATCCTCCCTACAATGTTTTGTGGCTTTTGTGATCAAAATTATTCTCCTCTTAAAGCCTCTGCATTGATTACATGGATAATAGCATTTACCATCACCCCTTCTTTCAACTCCTTCCCACAATATAGCAAGCAATTGTCGATTTTGTTCGTCTGGATCAAGAATATTTGTAGTTGACATTTTCTTGTAAAGACCTTAAATGAAGATTATCGATCTTAGAAAATGAAGCTCCAGAGTACTTTGCTCACTTGAATAACAAAAACAACGAAAAACAGTCTACCAAACAAAAAAACATCTGCAAACCGTCGCTGGTATGGCAAACATGTCAAAATGGTTTGATATTTATAAATTGTAAAATTCAAAAAGTCAAACCTACGTCGGATATCCGACGACACTAATCTAGTGACTGTTGGGAAAACAATAGTCAGATATCCAACCTCTTCAGGTTCAAAATGAAGTCGGTTATCTGACATCAATTTCGTCGGATATCCGAATAGGCGTCAGATATTAGCAGAGCCGTCGGATATCCGAATAGGCGTCAGATATTAGCATAGCCATCGGATATCCGATGACACTAATCTAGTGACCGTTGGAAAAAAATTCGTTAGATATCCGACCTCTTCGGGTTCAAAATGAAGTCAGTTATCCAACATCCATTTCGTCGGATATCCGAATAGGCGTCAGATATTAGTAGAGCCGTCTGATAACCGAAAGACGGTTATGTAACTATATTTGCATAGATATATATATATATATATATGTTGTTGATCTGATGTACCAGTTAAGAATGGTTCTATGATTGTATTCTGCTCTTGCTGGTTAATATAAAGGATTGTGTTCTCTCTATCTGTCTCGTCTCTTGTATCTGTATCATTGTGCATGCTTTGTTTATATTATGTAATGTATCTATGGTAACCTCATGGACCTTGGGACTACAACAGTGAGCAATATGCAGACATATCACAAATCTATGGACAGGTTTTGTGTTGAATAACTTCAGTCTTTGCTATATCAAGAACCTATGTCACCACCTTTTGATGCAGGTGTTCCTGATACAAGCAGTAGTAGCGAAGATGAATATTCTGAAGCTTTATCCGTCTGCATGCAACTCCTTCAGAAGAAGAAAAGGGAAATTCCTGAAGAGCCAATCGACCGACATGACACCATTATCCATGATTTTATAATAAATGAGGTTCCCATCACTCCAATAGCTCCCGTGAAGGAAGACCCACTGGCTAATTTCTCTGTTTTTGAAGACGTTGTGAATCATCTGGAAGTTCCTAAGGAATATTTTCGGATCTTCCGTGCCCTATTATAGACATCCAATATTTTGTCATTGAATTCTATAGTTTGTCATGGGATTCTTCCCGAAATTAGGAGATGAATCTCGTTTGGAAAATTTTGTTGAAGGATTGGAGAAAATCATTTCGAAGGGTGTTGTATTGAATAATCCGATTTTTTAATCCCTATTTAAGGGGAATTTATCCTTTGTACTATTTTTGTAAATTTCTATTTAAGGGGTAGATCTCTCTTAGGCAGGGGATGACCATTTTGGGGTAGAAATCAACAAAAGAAGACTCGAGATACTTTGTTTTATGCTGAGCTTGTAATTTATTACAGACTTTCATTAATACAGTAAAGTTATTCTCTTGCATCATCTTTTGTTCATTCATCAAGTTTCTTTGATAAATAATGATTTTTACTTCAGACTGTTATCTACACTGTTTAATCTTTTGCAATTATTATTTCGTGCAGAGATCTCTGATCTGTATTTTTCCTTACATTTGATTTGTGTATGCATTATGTTTTCATTGAATTTCTTCAACTAAAATATTTATCAATTTCTGCAAATGATTCACAGTAAATTATAATCTATGTTAATTTTTCAATTGACATATTGGTTACAGGTTAATCTTGAATGAGCTTAAACAATTAATATTACATTCAGTTAATTTTAATTGATTGGTTGTAATTTAAGCAGATAAGAAAAATTGATCTTCTTCGCATTTCTGTCAAGTGGATGAACATACTTATTCACCTTCACATCAAGTTGATCTGCATTCAAACAATACACCTTTTAGAGTAGGTCTAACTTAGCTTAGATTTCCCTTTCTAGATATATTTGTTTCAAACTGAATACACTTTGTTTTCCTTCATTGGAAGATAGATCCTTTTAGGATCAAAACCACAAGTGCCAGTGAGGCCTTTGTATTCATGGGATATCACTATTCCAAACAGCTCAAGGATAGGGTAATACTTGCGCAGGATTATCTGAAGCCTTTCGCTGGGTTTTCTTCCTCTGGTGAGAGCTTTGGAACCCATTCCAACACCCTACACACCCGAGGCCTCAATAGGTTCCTGGTTAGTTAACCAAGAAAAGTAAATAGTAAGTCCCTATAAGGTACCCTAGGGGCCCCATCTATCTCTTGGGGTTCTTGGTTGGGTACCCCATAGGTTGATGCCATGGAAAAGTCCCTAGCATGTCACTACGACCCCTATTTGTATCTAGGGTATTCTGGTCTGGGACCAAACAATTTCTTGGTCATGAGGACCAAGCAGGTCCTGGACGTTGAGATAGATACCTCCTAGTATGGGACCATGCAGGTCCTGGAGGTTGAGATAGAGACCTCCTGGTATGGGACCAAGTAGATTCTTTGTCATGAGGACCAAGCTGTAGTTCCTGCAGGAACATACCTGGTCAATTAAATAGGTGGATCTTGGTCAATTAACTACAATGATGATGTGCGATTCCTTCCTCTCCTAGGTATTTGAGATGGTTGACCTAGATGGTATTATTAAGGGACTAGCCTCCCTTTGATGGAGTCCCTAGCATTTGACCTTAGGAGAAGTATAGAGGACCACATGACCACATCATCCAGTGTGGATCTTCCTTATACAATGATGATTAAATTTCAGTTAGTTTATGGAACACTTGTACATTTGAGAGAGAGATAATTGGTTGTACCCCCACCTTGGTTGCTCTCCCCTTAGTCCTTCAACCTTGTTCTTGATCTTGTTATTTGGAGTTCTAACACTTTTCCTTGATAGCTTGTGGTTAGACGGGTTATCCACCCATCTTGATTTGTCTTGATTTGTACCACCTTGATATTTTGGTCTTATGGGTAATAGGGTTAATTGCCCACCTTTGTGGTACACCTTTTGGTCCTAGGGTTTGTGGGTCATATACCATTCCTTGTTTTATGATTTGAATTGTACCATTTACTATGACCCTAGTACCCTCACCTAAATACACCCTAATAATATTTTATTTTGACTTTATTGTTTTGGTGATTTAACCCTTATGTACTAGTACACACCTAAGAAATAATAATTATATTTTATAAGTGGTTTGATGTCTTTACCTCGATGTGTTAGTACCCACCCTAATTTATGGAACCCTAAATCGATTAAAGAATTATTTTATTATCCTTCTAGAAGTATTTTATGTTCTATATATTGAATTATAACCTCATCATTTGAAACACATCATCTTAGATAATGTTTTTCTGCTTGACGTCAAGGGTTTAGAGTTTCTTGTTGCTGCTTGATAAATTTTTTTGAGGCCGCCCACCTGTTGAAGACTACCCCACATCTCATATATGTTTTTTGGGTATATGTTTAGGGCCGACGTTAAGGAATTTCATGTTGCTGCCACCTTTGATCTACTTGTTTAGGGTTTTGATCTATTTTTTGAAGTTGGACTGAAGCTTGCTCTGCATACTGAAGGTTTTATTGAGGTCTGATCTGCTGATGAAAGTTTTGATCTGCTGCTAGTAGATATGATATGTTGTTATGGTGTTTGATATGCCCATTGAAAGAACCTGATATGCTAGCACAGGTTTTTTTAGGGCTCTATCTATCTCTTGTGATCTAGAAGTGATCCTTAGAGCTCAGTTTTACCTCAGCCGTGAGCTTGTGAAGACCAGATCTGCTAACTGTGACCTGATTAGGGTTTGTATTAGGATCGACACACCGTGCTGACATCTTGTTTAACTAAGGAATGAATTTGTTTAGGAGTATTCATGCATGTTGTGAACTTAATCCTGATTTGTGGACGAAATGAGGGTTAGTGGAAGTTTAATCTACTATTTTGAAGATTGTAACCCCTGAGTCTTTCTATGGTTATTCTCATGTGTTTATTCCTAGATATGATCCAATGTTAAGGCCTTATTAATTTATGATCTATAGTCATATATATATGTTGAGCCTTATCTTTAACTAAACCTATTTGATAGGACTTGGTTGTGTTTGGATCTATGTTGTTGATATTTATTTAGGGTCTATTCTATATTGTGGCCTGATCCCTTGTGCTACTTTCTTGAGGCATTATTATTGTTTGGGGTTAGAGTTTCATCTAGGGTTCATACCTCTTTTGATTATATATTTTGAAAACCTATTATGCGGTCTTGTTTTGTACTATCACTGTGTTTTGATTGTCATTGACCATCCCTGTTTAACTTTACAACATCCCTCTCATCTCTTTCTCTGAGGTTTGTACTTACCCTCTAGTTAAGGTTAGCTGGTACCTAGTGATTGACTGGCCTCTAAGAGGCATAGTCTATTATGAAAGTAAATTCTTCTGAGTATAAAATAGGAAGTGTCCCACACTCTAGGTAAGTATCCTGACTTATTCCTTTTATTGCACCGAGAGGCGCTCTACAACCAAGTATGGGGGAGATCATGTAACATGTGTCGAGTGTTTGTCGAGTGTAGTATGAGGGAGATCTTTTAACATGTGTGAGTGCTTGTCAAGTGTAGTATGAGGGAGATCTTCTAACATGTGTTGAGTGTTTTTAGAGTAAAAAATTAATAACCAAATAAAAAAAATATTGAAACATCGGCCATTAATAAACAAAAATTAAAAAAACATGTTTTTTCGAAATGAAATCAATTACTATATAGCACGTATAACCAGTGATCATGAATTCAAACAAGCGCGCCTTGAACAATTCTGAACTACGGCCTATGTGGAATAGAGAATCAAACCTGATCGCAACTAGCTACAAGGTACACATTTAAAATTCAAATTCAAATTTTATATTAAATTTTTAATTGAAATTTAAATTCAAAAATTTAAACCTGATCCTGGCTCCTCCCTACTACACGCTCCTCCATGCTGCACCTCCACACTTAGCTCCTCCCTGATGCACCCTCCTCCATGCTACACCCTCCCCCATGCCTAGTTCCTCCTTGCTACACCCTCCTCCATGCCCAGCTTCACCCTCCTCCACGTTGCTCCTCCCTCCTCCCTCCACGCTGCTCCTCCACTCCCAGCTCCCTCCATGCCCAGCTCCTCCCTTATCCCTGCTGCACCCTCCTCCATGTTGCACCTCCACGCCCAGCTCCTCCCTGCTACACCCTCCTCCATGCCTAGCTCCTCCCTATTGCTCCCTCCTCCACGCTACTCCTCCCTCCTCCCTCCACACCCAGCTCCTCCCTCCTCCCTCCACGCTGCTCCTCCACACCCAGATCCTCCCTCCTCCCTCCATGCTGCACCCTCCTCCGCCAGGCTCCCTGCACCAAAATATTAAAACATTAAAACACTAATTTTAAAATATTATATTTTTAAATTAAATTTAATATAGTATTTAATTTTTATATATTTGAATTGAAATAAAATATAGTATTTAATATAGTATTTTAAATATAAGTTAAATATAACTATTGAAATATAAATACTATAATATTTAAAATTAAATACTGTATAAATACTATAATATTTAATTTTAATATTGTTGGTGGAAATATCTAACAATAATATGTAACTTCTAATTCTATGAGGAACATTTAGACTTGCAACTTCGAGTCCTACCTAAATTAATTATGAAAGCAAAGCAATTGAAACAAATTACTAACTAGATTTCAGTGAAATATAGTATTTATATGTGTTACACCAAAATGTCGTCACCCTTGTGCAAGTGTCGCAAGTGTTGCAAGTGTCGTCGTCATGACCTAGTGTCATCATCATGACCGTTGCAAATACCGTCATTATGACCAAGTGTTGTCATCATGACCATTGTGATAATGTCGCCATCTTGACCATTGTGTATACATCCCTGAAGTCATCTGGACCAAGTATTCATTTGAGAGGATTTGTACTCAGTTTGTACACCCTTTTGAGAGGTCGTTGCAGGTTGCACACCAGCAGCATGTGACGTCGCAGGTTTCTCTATAGCAGGATGCGACGAGGTCTGTGAATGGGAAAAAATAGCCATTTCGATATCTTTCTCGAAGCTTGCCCATTTGGGGGCTTATCCTTGATCTCTTGGAGAGCTGGTACTCGACCCCTAGCCTATTGGGAAGATCCCATATCTCTCTCCTACCATCTCTCATCCTATCCTATCCATAAACTCATCCACCTAGTCCTATATATATGAGGCTCACTCCCATACCAAAGGGAGGAAGACTATGGTATCTACATGCTGGTGAAATCTCTCTTGGACACTTTCACTCACCTCTTAGAGACTCTCATGCTTCCTTGGAAGGGCTTAGCAATTGGCTTGTGTGGATAAGGACTGCTACGTTAAGTCATTGGTTGTAGTTCTATATCTCTATCATGTACTCCTTTATTTGCAGTAATACAAATGCTTTCCACCAATATTGTCTCTTATGTATGATGATGTTGTGTTGTTTACCTGCTTAACTGTTTACATAGATCTCTTATTGTATAGATGCTCTTTACTCGTTTCTCTTTTCTATGTCTTGACAGGTCTTGCAGCTTGGATTTGATGACCATGGGATGTGGAGCAACATAACGGGAGAAAGGATAGTGAATCAAAGAGGTAGGACATCTAGTACTTGATCCTTAAGTAGATCTAGGAAACACATTTGTAGTCTGTTTTATTTGTTCTAGAATCACATTGAGCTAGGGAGATCCGGCTCACCTCCAGTCGAGTGGATTGTCCGTCAACAAATCTGGTGACCATAGTGTGGAGTATTCTTGTTTAGTGATCGTTAATCTGACTCATTTTCAGTTTATTACTTGTCACAAGCCTTGTTGTCATTTCTTTTGCCATTTTCCTTCTTAGGATTGATTCCATTGTCAGATATTCATGTTGAAGATCCTGATCTTCTTCCTTTGAGTTTATACAACTCAGTTTCAAACCTGTTTCTGGTTCATTTTTGAGAGATTTGATTCATTTTTTAGTCTAGAACTCGCCTATCGCACCTGGGTAGTGAAAACAGAGTGACACTGTGTTTTCCTAAGCCTCTGTCCTTTGTCTGTAGCTTGCTCTTTGCGTCCTGTGCATTAGTGAACTGCGACATCGTCGCACCTCTTGTATAGGTAACCTGTGACATCACACTATCTGCAAAGACATAGTGCGCCGATCTATCAAAAGTTGACATACTAGCATCCCTTCCCTCATCTGGCAGTTTGAACCTTGGTCTGCTGTATGAACTCCCTCTGTGCTACAAGATCCGGCTAGAGATCCCATCCTTGATTTGTGTGTTTTTTTTGGCTTGTTTGTATTGGTTTTTGGGTCTTTTGAGATTTGGATTCATGTTTGGCCCATCTCAAGGCTTTGAAATCATTTTTGGTTTGGCATGATTTGCTTGTTTTAAAGACTTGAAGAGTGTGGGATGTACATGTCTTTTTGAGTCTCTCTTTCTTGGGTTATGCATCTTGTTTCCCTTACATTCTTAGCTATTCGATCATTTTTGGGGAAGATTGATTCTTTGTCTCCACTTTAGTTCAAAGAAAAGCTTGATTTTGTCACTCTTTTGCTATATTCATGAATTTGAAAAATGTAAATATTCTTCTTACTTTATTTTGATCATTTGATATTCTTGGTCTTATCATCATAAGAAGAAGAAAGGCTTGTTTCATATTTGTGTGCATTTGAATTAGATAAGATTGTTAAGTGCTTATCTTTGTCTTGCATTTGATTGGAAATGTTTGTGGAATCCTTCTTTTTGTAGCTTAGATGTGTCTTTTTCAAGTGTAAAAAGATAGGAAATGAGTTAAAATTCTTGCATTTGGTAGATTTTGAGCCTTTCTTGAGTGCCTTTGGGTTGTTTGGGTGTTTGCCATTTTTCTTTGGGAATTTTTGAAAGATTAGAGTGCTGTAGATATTCTCTCACTTTCTGTATATAGATATGAAAAGCATTTAGTTACCAAATCCCATTTTTAGTACATGCATTTGAAAATTGAAAGTGCTTCATTATCGTGTCTTATACATTGTTAAGATTAGTTGCATCTTTCATTTTCTTTACGCTTTTTCGATGATTATTGCAGAAAATTAGAATTATTGCACTCTAGGAAGGAATTCTTCTTTTCACTACTACTTAAGTACTTTTTGTTTGAAAGAAAGAAAAATCTCTCCCTACCTTAAGTAGTTTTCATTGAAGAGGGAAAAACAAATGTGCATTATCATGTAGTTGAGGATTGCATTATGTTTACATTTATGTACTCACCTCATGCATCCACCTAACTGTACAAGATAAAATTAATGCTAGATTAGGTTAAAATCATTTAGTAACTGTGTGTAAGTTAGAGACATGTTCCAGCGTCGTTAAGCGTGGCAGCTGTCATTATTTGACAGCACTGTAGTCTGGGGGTATTGTATTCTTCCACGTACATCGGTATATCAAGCTCCTTCACGTATCCACCAAGTACCATAATCTGTACTTGGCTTATATCAAAGGGTGTATCATGTACTCGACACGTGTATCAAAAGGTCTCGTGCCAACGACTGTTCATTAGACATCACCACTATGAATTTGAGCTCCCACGTACCTTGCGTATATTGGGAGACACCATTAGGATTCTTGAAACCAACCGAGTTAACCATTTGGCCATCTTGGCAAAGCAATACACTGAGAACAACACTCGAGGAGATTAGAACGCATGTACTCTCCAGGTAATCGGGTATGCAGGCAAGGGTACGGTCCCAATCCTCCTTGTCACGTCATATTGTTGGACCCTGCAGTATATAACAGTTTGCGATGCCTTGATAATCCTGTGAGGTTCCAGACTTTGAATCCACTCCTATTCACACAGTTTGCTTGTTGCTTTTAGACTTGAGTAGTGTTTGACTTGTGTGATACTGTAGAGACTATTAGGAAGTCTAGATATGGGAGACTCTTCCGGGACTACCAGCCAGGAGGTATCTTTCCAAGGTATGCCATTTGTTATTCCCCCTTGTGGGACTGTTGGTCCTCCCTTTATGGCTACGTTGAGTCTTCCTGGATTGACGATAGGATTACCAGTATGGTTATTCTACAATCCAGTTACTCCAAGTGCACCAATCGTGTCGGACCTAGGTCCTTCGCCACATGAGCATCAATCTCATGATGACCCTTCTCCTTCTCCATTGAAAGTTGAATCAGCTCGGATCTCTTCCTCTTCTCCTACTAAAAACTCTGATGTTACTAAGAAGGATGGTGTGAAGAAGAAGAAAGGGAAGATTAAAAAGAAGAAAGATAGAAAGAGACCATGTGTCAACCATCTGCCTCTGATGGCACTCATTCTATGAGAATGCCTTGTAATCCAAAGTTCCCTTTCAAACTTTGCAAGGGTGATCACCTTCTCAAAAATTGTCTCGGTCTTTCCCGTGTGTCAAAAGTGTGGTCTAAAAACCCCAAACCGCTTGTATCGTCAACCTTTGACCATCATGTTCATGACACTCCCTCAACCAGTGACCCATTGGTGAAGGGTCGGAAGGGTAGAGCTGCAGACCCTTGTTGGATATGCAAGGGCATGCATCGTACTTACCTTTGTCCAAGCATGGATGAAGCTTCACAGTGGTTGGAAGATATTACTAGTTCTCAACAAGTGCTTCCAACAAGCAATAGTAAGTTGTCCCTCGATCCCCCATTGGTTGACCAAGTGATCAATTCAGTTTCATCTGTAGTTGATCCCACTCTTCCTTCAGAGAGTGAAGTGATTGAGTCGTTGTCATCTCCACTTGATCCCTCTCTTTCATTGGAGAAAGTCCATACTGAAGCAGTCACCATGACACAATCTTCGTCTCATTCTTATCTTCCAAGTGAGAGTGAATTGGAAACCACTGATGTTTTCCTAGTCAGTTCAGAATTTCCTAGGCAAGGGGAGACCCTGTCCATTCCTACAGGACCTCCTCCAAGTACTGAGGTCATTTCCTTTGATTGGAATGGTCTAATAGAATCTCGTCTTCCTTTGAGTATCCCTTTTCAAATATCTATAGGAGTTTTCGATAAAGAAATCTTTCGTATAATAGTTGATGAGGGAGCTTCTGTTAGTATTTTATCCTCAACTGCTTGGCAAGCTATAGGTTCTCCTCAACTTGTGCTGGTCACTGACCAGATTTTTGCTTTTAATAGAAGGCCTACCAGACCTTTAGGTATTCTCCCACAGTTACCTGTCACGTTGAGAGGTAAAACTATTTATGTTGATGTCATGGTTGTCCAAGGTCCTTTAGATTTCAATCTACTCCTTGGACGTGATTATGTCTATACTATGAAAGCTGCTGTGTCCACACTCTTTCGAGTGATGTATTTTCCCCATCATGGGAATGTTGTGACCATTGATTAGCTTTCTTTCGTGACACCCACTCATCGTATGACTCCTAGTCATCAGACTTCCCTGAATGTTTCGCATGTTTTAGTGGTTTCTTCCCCCTAAGGATGGGGGGTATGAGCATGGTTTATGTTATGTTTCAAGCTCGTTAAAAAATGAAACCAACCTTCAAGCAAAGTTTCTCTTTGATTTCAAGGTTGCATAAAAATGAAACCATTTCACATGAGCATAGTTCCCATTCTATGTCAAGCTCATTAAAAAATGAAATAGGTTCCCATGAGCATAGTTCCCGTTCTATGTCAAGCTCATTAAAAAATGAAATAGGTTCCTACTAGCATAGTTTACATTTGGTTTCAATCTTATGTAAAAATGAAACCAATCCACTCGAGCATAGTTTTATTCCATTTCAAGCTCGTTAAAAAATAAGATGGCCCCCCTCAAGCATAGTTTTATTCCATTTCAAGCTCGTTAAAAAATAAGATGGGCCCCCTCGAGCATAGTTTTATTCCATTTCAAGCTCGTTAAAAAATAAGATGGGCCCCCTCAAGCATAGTTATTGTCTATTTCAAGCTTGTGTAAAAATGAAATAGATCTCCCTCCCATCAATTAGAGTCTATCAATAGAGTTAGAATTTGAACCTTCATTTCATCTGATTCTCGTTTTCCCCCCCTTGGTGAACATTTTTATATTAGTAGCCAGGTTGGTAGTTGGGTTAGCAAGCATCATTTTTAGATGAAATGAAGCTTGGGGGGCATGCCACATGTCGTACCGCCAGTAATCATGTTGAGGGAACACTATGATGTTAAGCCACTAGCAATCATGCTAGGGGCACACACCAACCTCTGGATGCCATGTTGGGAAAAAGTCCACCATTGGGAACATTTTCGAGCATACTTTCCTTTCTTGGGTTTCAAGTTCATTGAACCATGAAAAATATCCTAAGCATAGTTCATTTTCTGTTACAAGCTCATTAAAAAATGAAGCAGGCATCATGAGCATTCTTCCAACCTATCTTCGAGCTCGTTAAAAACAGTAAGATAGCATTTGAGCTTACTTTTTCACTTTTTTCATGCTCTGGTTGAAACATGAAAAGTGGTTTGAGCTTACTTTCTACTTTTTCGTGCTCTGGTTAAAACATGAAAAGTGGTTCGAGATTAGTTTTTACTTTTTCCTGCTTTGGTTCAAACATGAAAAAGATTCTGAGTGCTTTTGATACCATTATCGTGCTCGTTAAAAATTTGAGTTAAAAAGGTGTGTCTAATGGGTATAGGTTTATCACTTTATCCAGCCTCGCTAGACTAATTACGGAAAAGGAACTGTGCCGAGTTTACTTTTTCCTTTGTCGTACTTGGTCATCAACCGTGACAAAGTTGTTCATGGAGTCCTTTTAAGCTCTTTTCAGACTCCTTAAATAGGAAAAGATTGCCAAGTGAACTTGATGCTTTCATTCATGTAAAAACATTTGAATGATAGTCTTTCTGGTGATAGTTTACCCATTTTTCAGACCAGGAAGCACTATTTACGAAAAAGGAATACTCCAACCAACCATGACTGAAAGAGTCCTCTCCCATGTTGTTTTACCCTTTTTTGGGCGATGAGGCTAACTTCACGAAAAAGGATCATTGGAGTCTCCTTTAGTTCTTTTCAGACTCTCTAAACATGAAATATTGCCGAGTTTTCCTTCTCTGGACTCGTTAAATTTTAAACATTGAAGGGCCCATTATGGGACGAACCCCTCCTTTCCTAGGTTCGTAAAACATTTGGGATTGGACTCATCTATGAGATGAGCTATGCCGAGCATCTGGTTACCCTCATCAAGCTCACTAAAAAACAAGTGAGGAACTCATCATTCATGATGGGGTAAAAGGAAAGTGTTTGTATTACATACCTTAGTGGTAGTATATAGTCATTCTTGAACATGGAACTCATCTGCATTTGCATTCAGTACTTGGATAATCTATTTGTCCTCGATTCTTGTCAGTTCCATGAGTCACATCGCTCCTTTGGATCAACCAAAGAATGCTTCCACCATCAGTTGCATTAGGGGTTGGTATCATTCTCATTGTGTCAATACTGCCAAGTCATGCCACGCCCATGTTCAAGAACACATCCATAGTCAGTACACACGTCACCATGCCGTTGTTACTTTGAGTCAGTCTTACATGTTATTGTACTATCCGATCCACTCTATACATTTTTTCCGTGTTTCGTGTCGATTGATGGGGGATTCATTATGGCCCTCCTTCGATGGATTCATCCTTGTCAACTTCAACTCATCATCCAAGGATTGAATCTAGAAACTAGTCAAGTACCTTGGTCCTACATGCCTCAATGGCAGGTTACCTCGCTTTCATCATGAGTTTACATCATTGACTCTTGATTGAAAGATTTCATCTTGCATTCGACTTCAACTCATTTATTCACGCTTGATGATATGTATTGTGATACCTTGGGAATCATTGACATTAATGGTGATCTCCCTCGCACTTGTTAACGGTTTACATCAATGATCGGTAATCAAGTGGTTTCTACCATGTTCGACGTCAAGACATTTGTAATCACATGGATAGATTCATATCATTGCGGGTTTAGCTTGAAGACCCTGGGGAGTCATGTTTTTACCCAGGTTGCGATGGAGTTTGTATTGAGTCTTATTACACGGATCCACTTTTGTATTGGTCATGGCTGTGTTATCATCTCATCATGGATCTACACTTGTTTCTAGTAGCCATGATTGTGTTCAGTCGGTCATTACTCCCATGGATCTGCAATGTATTGGTCGACATCCATGTTGTACTACATATGAGATTGTTAGTTCATATTCAGTTGTATTCAAGCAACGTCCTTCATCCGACAAGTCTTTTTCCATTTTTTCTATCAAAGCATTTCACCTGTCTTATTCCGTCAACTTCATGCTTTGGGGGGAATTCTGTTACACCAAGATGTTGTCACTCTTGTGCAAGTGTCAGAAGTGTCACAAGTGTTGCAAGTGTCATCGTCATGACCTAGTGTCGTCATAATGACCGTTGCAAACACCATCATTATGACCAAGTGTTGTTATCATGACCATTGTGATAATTTCGTCATCTTGACCATTGTGTATACATCCTTGAAGTCATCTGAACCAAGTATTCATTTGAGAGGATTTGTACTCAGTTTGTACACCCTTTTGAGAGGTCGTCGTAGGTTGCACACCAGCAGCATGTGATGTCACAGGTTGCTCTATATCAGGATGCGATGAGGTCTGTTAATGGGAAAAAATAGCCATTTCGAGATCTTTCTCGAAGCTTGCCCATTTGGGGGCTTATCCCTGATCTCTTGGAGAGCCAGTACTCGAACCCTAGACTATTGGGAAGATCCCCTATCTCTCTCCTATCATCTCTCATCCTATCCTATCCATAACCTCATCCACTTAGTCCTATATATATGAGGCTCGCTCCCATACCAAAGGGAGGAAGACTATGGTATCTACATGCTGGTGAAATCTCTCTTGGACACTTTCACTCACCTCTTGGAGACTTTCATGCTTCCTTGGAAGGGCTTGGCAATTGGCTTGTGTGGAGAAGGGCTGCTACGTTAAGTCATTGGTTGTAGTTCTATATCTCTATCATGTACTCCTCTATTTGCAGTAATACAAATGCTTTCCACCAATATTGTCTCTTATGTATGACGATGTTGTGTTGTTTACCTGCTTAACTGTTTACATAGATCTCTTATTGTATAGATGCTCTTTACTCGTTTCTCTTTTCTGTGTCTTGACAGGTCTTGCAGCTTGGATCTGATGACTGTGGGACATGGAGCAACATAATGGGAGAAAGGATAGCGAATCAAAGAGGTAAGACATCTAGTACTTGATCCTTAAGTAGATATAGGAAACACATTTGTAGTCTTTTTTATTTGTTCTAGACTCGCATTGAGCTAGGGAGATCCGGCTCGCCTCCAGTCGAGTGGATTGTCCATCAACAATATGCCGGCATAGATTTTAGTGATTTAAATTTTTAAAATTTATATTTATATGCTTGCATATATTTCAGTGTAGTTTATCATTTAGTTTTTCAAACAATTGGGTGTATCCCATTGGTAAAACTGTGTGGTGTTTTTAGGTAGGTCACAGGGTCAAACCCTCTTAATCCACCATTCACCCATTTTCGCCAAATTCAATAATATTCTTGTGTATATATAACGTATTTACATTATTTAATAAGAATACCTATGGTATAGTGGTAAGGTTTTTGGGATAATGGGCGTGAGGTCAAAGGTTCAATCCTCCTGATCACCTATTTTTTGTCACCTACCCAAAATTTGAGAATATTTATTTTATTGCAAAATAGTTTATGTTAAATTATAATTACAAAGTTTTGTAATTATGACCAAGTTTGGTCAAGGATGATTGTAATTATTGATTATTATTATTAAATAAATTAAAATATGAGACAAACACCCAAGCGAATTGTTAAAAGAGTGTTCACTAACCCACTAGGAGGAATGGAAGCTGTTAGAAGGCATGGGACAAATGGCAGCATTTGAACTCCACCACTAGCTGTTGGTTATGGGACAACTACCCCTAAATTTGTGGCATTATCCCCCAGGTGGGTGGAAGAGAGCAGTCATCTCATTAATGACCAGTTAACCACTAAAAGGCCTAGGAAGCCTAGATAAGGCAATTCGAATTGAGCAGGCAGTTGCTACATTATTTTTTGTAGAAATATTTCCTCAAGTGTATCAGGTGATCACTGAGAGATTCAAATAGGGAGGCTATGTGAGAGTGCAATTGTGAGTCTGCTAGTTATTATGAGAATGAAAACCAGAGGTGTTGGTGCAGGTCTCTTTGACTGTTGAGTCTTTATGACTAGATAATCTATATTCTATTGCAAGTTTATGAACTAAGGCTTCTACAGACTCTTCTTCCTAGTGGTTCAGTGAACAGGCTCGGGGGTCCTAAGGAAAGTAACTTTGTTGTCTTCAGGAATAGGTTGGGTGGAACATGTTCCTTGGGCTGTTTGTTTCTCCTACAGTCAACCAGGTTCTACTATTCTTACTTTTGTTTATAGTTAAATGTTTTTCTGCATGGTAGAATTATTAATTATAGTTATACAAAAGAAACTATTTTATTTTCTGACTTAAGGATGACATGTTTCAAGAATAATTAAGTAATTTAAATGAATGATTAAATTCTTTTCTGTATTTTTCCTATATTGCTATTTGTATAGTACTCTAGTACATAAAAGTAAAAATTAATAGTGGTGAGTGATAGGCATAATTCCATTTGAATGGATAGATAAAATATAGTAGTATTTCTATTAAATTTTGTCATTTCAATCATAAGTTAAAATGCAAAAAATAGTACAACATAGTATGAACAGAAGTATAGCATTTCCTCTATTTTCTTAAATAAAAGAAAAACACATTTTATTTTTGCACAGATCTATATTTTCCATTTCAATTCTATCTATTTCAGATAGTAACAATATGCATCTCAATATTATAAATTCAATGTTTTCAAGCATTTATATTCTAGAAATATATAGCAGCTACAAAACTATTCTCTATACAGAGTGTCACTTACAAATAATAAGTAAACATTATCACTAACTATCACAGCTATATTTAATATAGATTTCACTCATTAGCTATAAATAGTTTCACTATAGAATCAAAATCCTATGTTATCACAAACCCTAGATTCTAAATGTTTACTTAGTATACAGTTCAATAAACTTCATATCAAACCATTCATGGCAAACACTGTTAATATCTCTGAAGGTATAACAGACATGTTTATCCAAACCCTAACCAACATTTTATATAACCATACCATCTTTTATTCGTGTCAAAAATACCAAAAATACACTTAATATCACTTAGCAGAAAGCACAATTTTAGTATCAATGTTTAACAAATAGCTTACAACCCTAACTAGAAACATACATAGTGTTGAAACATTTACATGCACAAGTCAAGACCCAGTTCTCAAGCTTGAATTCACAGTACAATCATGGTTGCCAACAAAACCTATAGGGTAGGGTTTCACTCATTGAAACAAAATCGAACCTTGTGGCATTTTCCATTTCAAAACATACGAAGACCAAAATTTACCAAATATTTATTTTAAAACTTGATTTCCAAAAATGATATGAAATACAGGTTTATCTACCAATAGACAAGCATCTAACTACTCTCAACCAGAGACAACTATTGTTGTTCAAAACCAAACCAACAGTTATACAAACGATTCTCAACCATTATTTTAAACAAAACATTTAAATACAAGACGAGCCATTGTCTTACAGAGGTAACTGAACCCTCGGCTCTTGGTTTCACATTCAAAATTATAAGTAAAATTTTGACAGAGATTACATTGCGGACTTTTCAAGGTTCCAACATTACACAGGGTCTATCCCTTATCAACCAGAAGCACTAAAACGAGTTCAAGGTTCCAAAAATGCACAGGGTTTTTCCCTTAACAAACAACAGTACAAACACAAGTTCGAAATCATTTTAAATGGATGCAGCAAGTCACTACAGAGCCGAATACCAACTAATACTGAGGATTGATCCTCTTAAAAATATTGTTCAAGATAAAACATTGAACTTGGCCATTACTCCTACAAGGTCATATTTTCCAACTCTTGTCACATAGTAATCACTAGCTAAAACGTGCCAAAGAAACCTACAAGATTTCAAGAACCACCGAGGCTTACCAGGAAGTAGTTGCAGCATCCTCATTCCAAATCTTGATCATAGAAATCCTCCAATATAGTATCACCTGCCATTGACAATTTAAAGAGGGTTAAAACAAGAAAAATGAAGGAATAACTTAAAGTGTAGTATTATTACCACTATCAATGAAAAACCTACCTTAAGCGTCGAAGTTCCTGGACTGAGATACACCACACCAGCAAAACGATGAAGCCTGATGGAATTTGCAGCAACCACAAGTTTAAACTCAGAAGACCATTTCATAAATTGGAGAATCGAACCCTAGTTCGATTTACATTCAACAAACTGACAGCAAGAACCACCCACAACTACAATGGCTGTACCGTGGCTCTATTGCACAAGTTTAAAGGCCTATAACATATAACTCTATCTCGCAGGTCTAAGGTTCGAAACCAAGGAAGGAGTCCTCCTCACAGCAAACTCTAAACCCTACATTGCACCAACACTATCGGCCCTTCTACCTTACCACTAAATGCAACAATGAAGACCAGGAAAACCATTTTGCATTACTTACCAATGAAAGACTAGGGTTTGTTCCAAGCCCTAGATCTTGTAGAGATCAACGGTGGATTAGCTGCTAGTCGAGCACATTGATATTCGAGCGATCATTGCAATCAATTCACTTTGATTACTTCATCTACCAAGTCGCCAAGTCAGGAGACTGAGAGCTAGTGCATGTCACAACTTAGCATTATTCGGTGCTTATTGCAAACTCAATCACGTGGAAACCATCCAACTAAGTTTCCACTTCACTTAACAAGTTGAACGACGTTAATGCTAGGACCTGTCAACACCAGTTTGGAAAGCATGCCAAGTACGAACTTTAATACCCTGTTACCATCGAAATCTTTGCAATATTAGATCCACAGTGCACATTTTATATAGTTTCGAAGATTTGTTTCCGGCATCGTGATGATAATAATATCACATGCTATTGTATAGTGCAAAAATGCATAGTTAGGGTAGATTATTTATATTTCATGCCCATAGTATATGTAAAGTCACATAAGGTAAAGTTTATATGGTTTCATGTATTAGCTATATATATTTCCAATTCATTTGAGATGAGTAAGACTATAGGTATTACATGCACATTATAATGTTAATTCATAGCATAAGAACTATAAGCACTATATATTTCATATATTGTTAATCAAATGATAAATGTGAGACTTTAGAATAGTCTAAGTTTTGTTGATGCAAAATGTAATGATAATTCAATTTGAAATAGTATAAACATTATTTCTACAAGCTTTCAAATAGAGTTGCATTTGGGCATTGGTATCAACACTTGACGTAATGACAATAGTCATATTAGGATGACTTTTCCTAGATAATCAATATAGCAATGTAACATCAATTTAACGACGTGAATTTTAATAAAACTGAGGAGTTTGTAAGCCAGCACGTAAACTAGAATTGGAACCAAAATATCCATACCTCCAGTAACCTATTTTGCAAGGAAGTACTTAGTATTTTCATATTACATTAACGATGAATTGAAAGACACATGTACTCTTAACTCATATTTTGTCGTAGAATTTCTTACTTGCATTATGCACATGGAAACAGGATTCAAATGCCTTAGCTAAACGTAGCTAAGTAAACCCCAGGGTACCTCATAGGACCCCTTCGTCATCATACAAACAAACTATCAACACATTATCAAGAACATCATAATAATACAAACCTATGTACATCATGTAATTGCATTTAGAACTTAAGCAGATCTGAAGATTGTATTCTTGTGTATAATCATAAAAGATCTTTCGTTAAAGAGATTAGCATCCATTTAAATCTGAAATAGTGAATACAACTACATCATATTTTATTTTGAGAAATTTAACGTGTCATTGTTATTAATTATCTTAGTTAAGAGATTTAATTATTTTATATGTTCCTCATTAACATCTTCGATCATTATTGCTATTTTAAAAAAAATTAAATTTTTGTTATTTTATGGGATGTTACATTTTTTTTGAAAAAATATTGTATTTTGAAAATATATTGAAATTGTTTTTTAAATATATTGACTTTTGAAAATTTAGTGAGATTTATACTTGCATTGATTTCAGTGAATTTTGTTTTATCCTTGCATAGAGTGTGAACAAAAAATGGAAGATGTGAATACGGAGGATGTGATGATACAAATAGGAGAAGAACAAAAAATACAGAACATTGAAAATCAAGGAAGAAAATCTAACGAAATTAGTACAGAGGAATGAGAAGAAGACTTGAAACGAAAAGCAGATCGACAAAAAGAATATTGAAAAATAAAGTTGGATGAAATGACGGAAGAAGAACGAGAAGAACGAAGAAAATGAAACACAGAACGACAAAGAGCATATCAAGAAGGAAAGTTGAAGCAGTTAGCAGAACAAGGAAATGACAATGTAGAACAACAAAGACAATGTTCGACCAATATACCCGTAGAACCAACTTTGGGAGATGTTGGACGAAGAAAATCTATCGAAATGACAGAAAAAGAATGAGAAGAAGAATTGGAACGAAAATCAAAACATCAAAGAGAATATCAAAAAAGAAAAATGGACGAAATGACAGCAGAAAAATGAGAAGAACGAAGAAAACGAAACACATATCGACAAAAGGAATATTGAGAGACAAAGTTGAAGCAATTTGAGGAACAAACAAATCAAAATGCAGAACAACAAAGAAATAAAAATGCTAAAAAACAAAGACAATACTTGACCAATATACCCATACAACCAATTGTGGGAGATGCTCAACGAAGAAAATCAAAGGAAATGATAGCAAAAGAACAAGAGGAAGACTTGGAACGAAAAACAGAACAACAAAAACAATATCGAAAAAGAAAGTTGGATGAAATAACATCAGAAGAATGAGAAGAACAAAGAAAATGAAACGCAGATCGAGAAAAGGAATATCAAAAAAGAAAGTTAGACGAAATGATAGCAGAAGAACGAGAAGAGCAAAGAAAACAAAGCGTTGAATGACAAAGAGCATATTGAGAGAGAAATTCGAAGCAAATGGAAGAACACAGAAATCAAATTGGAAAACAACAAAGAAATCAAAATGTAGAACGACAAAGGAAATATTCAACCAATATACCAGTAGAACCAAATGTGGGAGATGCTCAACAAGTAACGGTCGGAGGAAAGAATATTAAAATTGACCATAGTATAATGGTGCCATCTGAAGAGATGTATACTAGACATCGCAAATTTCATGAACGAATTGATAAATTAGAAAAAGTGAAAGTGTGTCATGTCTTCTAAGAGTCATATGTAGGAATACAAGTACGTAATACAAGTACGAGTCCAATGTGTTTGCGATGTCTTAGAGAGGGATCTAATAACAGATTCTTAGCTAAGAACCACATGGATCCAGGAACTCAACTCCGTGTCCTTGAAGATCTCACACAAGTTGAAGAGATGTTGATAGCACGTGCAAGTCCAATTTTGCAGGTGATGCATTCAATAGGTGGAAAATACAAATATCGAGGACACACCATTAGTTTTCCGCAAGAGATTAAATATGTTGCTAAGAAATTGCCACAACATATTAACAACTTGGACTTAATGGTCGTTGTGCGAAAAAAAGGACGACAAGGATCCAGTTATGATTTCACTGTTAGAAAACAAAGAGTTTGTTCGGATATCCATCATCTATTTCGGGATACATATCTATTTCAGGATACATATCTACTTCAGGATCTTGCATGATCTATTTCAGGATATGCAGCCCACTCACCAGTTTGATGCCTCCAACACCTTATCCAGCTTCTTCTAGCACCCGGGAGCCACTTACCACAGAGTTTTAGCCCTCCCAAGCTGAAAGGTGCCCTCTTATCACCTACTGACAGAGAAGGGCGCACTTGTTCACCTACCACTGCAGATTCACTCCAGTTACATTTAGTTAGCTCCGATTCTGATTGATTTCACTCCTGACTGACTGTTTCACCTCCGATTGACCTCCAGTTCGATTAGGTGACTTGTTCTGACTCTAGTTAGCCTCCCATGCGCCCCCACTGAGCCTCCAGATCCTATATCAGTGCTACACACTTCAGTTACATTTATTATGATCAGTTAGACTCAGCTTGACACCTGGATGACTGGTTGTTGTGATTGATGAGCAACACCGATGATTGATGAGGACTCCTAGATAGAGTCAAGCTACTCCATTCAGTGATTTGAATGACCTCCTTAGGCAATTCGAATTGCTCTGTTCATTGTGACAGTTTGTATTGTAGTTCATTCACCCTTTCTGGGATAGAGAGCACTGCTGCATGTTTTGCACAGTTTTGCACCATATTTTCTATGTTCATCTGTTGTGATTGATTTACTTGTTCATTAGATCTGCTGTGACTAATTTTACATGGTATCAGAGCCATTGCAGGGACAAGATCTCTTTTCTACAGGTGTTTATACAAGAAGATTTGACTGAATTGCTAAAAATTGCAAAAAGTTTGGCATGAGATATCTCAAGGGCATTCGCTCCTGTGCATGCAAAGCTTGAAAAATACTCCAATCCCACTCCAGAAGCTTGAGTTACCACATAATTCCTGGATCTGATACATTGGACCTATTCAACATTGCTTGAAATCCAATCCCAGGTGTGATGCAACTCTCAAAGGGTGGATTGTTCGACCTTATTGTGGTTGTTTTGATGTGATTTGCAGGTTTATTGTCTCCTCCAATTGCATTCGCTACCTTCTGCATGCAAGCCTTTCTACAGCAATTCCATTCGCTCTAGTCTGCATGCAAGCTTCCTCTTCATCAGTTGACTCAATCCTTGCAATGGAATACTCTTCTTCAAAGCCTATCCTCACCCCATTCAATTATTTTGATTGGAAAGATGATATGGAGATCATATTACGTTCAAAAGGTTACTACCGAGTCACTCTTGGTCTTGAATTGGAGCCAAACAATGTAGCAGAAAGAACCAAACACTACAACAAGCTTGATGAAGCTTACGGTCTTCTTTGTCTCTCCATCTCCAAGGATCTTCACTTCCATCTCAGCAGATTGAAGACTCCAAAAGCCATATGGGAGCAACTTGAGACACTATTCGGCAAGCAGGATGAGCTTAGGGCTTTTCAATTAGAGAATGAATTGATTGGCTTTAATCCTGAGAATTTCGAGACCATCAATGAATTCTTCACAAAATTCAAGAACTTGAACTTGCAATTGAAGAACAGTGGTGTTATCAAAGAGGATAAACAGTTGATCCTCTCCATTCTAAGAAATCTTGGGAAAGATTATTCGGTATTTGTCTCCACTTTCAATTCCGGTCGGCTAACTACCCCGAATTGGAAGATGCCTACCTTGAATGCCTTCATTGAGTCCGTTACGAAAGAGCATGACAAGTTGATTCAAATGGGGTCCATAAGCTCCAAAGATTCAGCCCTATTTGTTCAAGGACCCAAGATCTCGAATGGTAAAGGAAAGCTAAAGAAGGAGAAGCCCAAATTCGAGCCTCACAAGCAAAAAGACAAAGGCAAGCAAACGGATGCACCATCCAGTTCGAAATCCAAGCAAAAGGGCAAAGAAGGTAACCAAAAATCTAAATGTACTTATTGTAACCGTGGCTTTCATCCCGAAAGTTCATGTATGAAGAAGACTATAGATCAAATGGCCCTCCTTTTGGAAAAGAACAACATAACCCTTCCTGACGGTGCAAGGAAGAAGGATCGGAATGACGATCATGAAAGAGGACAAGCACTCATGGCAACGGTTTCGAAGCCCACTCTCTTGATAGATTCGGGTGCATCAAATCATATGGCTGCAAATATTGATTCTTTTTCCTCATTCGATCCAAACAGCTCCATCCCCATCCATTTGGGAGATGACTCAAAAATTTCTTCAAAGGGCAAAGGTACGATTCATGTAGATCATGGATGCTTTCAGAATGTTCTCTATGTGCCTTCCTTAGCTTCGAATCTCCTTTCTGTGTATCAAATGACACATACTGGTGATCCAAAGAAAGTCACATTCAGCCCTAATACAGTTGAAATTTCTGATATCAAAAGTGGAAGACTAGTTGCGGTTGGAAAGGCAAACCACACTGCAAAATGTTATGAGTTTTCGCACTTTATTCCGCTTGCAAAGCCCACTGCTCTTCGCACACATGGTAATGAGGTTAGTAGGATTTGGGATGAAAGATTTGGACATCTAAATTATAAGTATTTTCTGCTGCTATCAAATAAATCCATGGTTGATGGGATTCCACAACTCCGTTCCTCGAAGGGAATATGCACCGGTTGCGTTATTGGGAAGCACCCCGAGCACAGATTCGACCGCGGCAAGGCTAGCAGAGCCTCTACTATTTTGGGATTGATCCATTCTGATATCAGCGGTCCGCTGCCCCATATGTCATTAAATGGTTCAAGGTATGTTTTGACATTTATTGATGATTATTCTCGCTTTACATGGGTATTCTTTCTCAAAAACAAGTCAGAAGTGCTTGGAAAATTCAAGGATTTTAAGGCTTCTGTTGAGACCACCACTGAGAGCAAGATCAAAGCTCTTAGATCTGATAATGGTGGGGAATATATCAAGTCCGAGTTGTTGCAACTTTGTGCCCAAAGCGGAATCAAGATCCAACATACAGTTCCCTACACACCCCAGCAGAACGGTGTAGCGGAAAGGAAAAACCGGTCACTGAAAGAGATGGCTACATGCATGATTGAATCGAAAGGTTTGGCTGCAAATATTTGGGCTGAAGCAATCAATGTTGCTGCATATATTCAGAACCGTGTTCCACATTCATCCGTGAAAGGTATGACTCCTTTCGAAGCATTCTTTGGTCACAAACCGGATGTGTCAAATTTGAGAGTTTTTGGCTCTACTGCATGGGCTAGAATTCCTTCTGAGAAGAGACGAGCTTTGGATCCACAAAGTATCGAGTGCATATTGATAGGATATGGGGAAGAATCAAAAGCATATAAAGTCATGGATATCAGATCTAAAAAGATATTCATAGAGCGCAGTGTGCAGTTTGAAGAACCGCTTCAAGAATTGCAACTAGTTGAGGAGAAAACTGCCGATTCACCGCCTTCACCAGAAGAAGATTCGAGCAGCGATAATGAAGGTATGAGTTCTGATATTTCTGATATTGTAGCAGCATATGATGATCATGAAATATCAGGTTCGGAATCCGACCATTCAGATCCCCCTCAGTTACCAAAGTGGGCCCAAAATACTCTACAATCTGCTGGTTCGAATCTTGGAAATCCTGCTGATCCGAGACGAACAAGAGGAGACTTTCAAAGGGCAGGTATGGCTCTTTCTATTGCTGATCCATTTCTTCCTGAGATTTGTTATTTGATGGCTGGTTCAGATCCCCAATCATACTATTCAGCCCATCGAGATCCGAGATGGAAAGATGCCATGGATGAAGAGTACAGTTCTCTTCAAAAGAACAATACATGGGAGCTAGTTTCTCTTCCACCTGGAAGAAAATTAGTGAAGTGTAAATGGGTCTACCGTACTAAAGTTGCTGCTGATGGCACTATCAGCAAATATAAAGCAAGGTTGGTGGCAAAAGGTTTTTCCCAAGTCCAAGGAGTGGACTACACAGAGACCTTTGCACCGGTTGCAAAGATGGATTCCATCCGCCTTGTTTTAGCTATTGCCGCATCCAAGCACTGGGAGATGCATCACATGGATGTGAAGAGTGCATTTTTACATGGAGACCTTGCTGAAGAGGTCTATATGCAGCATCCAGAGGGTTATACATCAGATCCATCATTGGTTTGTAGATTGAAGAAGTCTTTGTACGGGTTAAAACAGGCCCCAAGAGCTTGGTACGCAAAGATGGACTCCTTCCTTCTTTCTCAGAATTTCCAAAGATGCAAATCTGATCCGAATGTCTATCTTCAGCGAGTTAAAGGTAATTTGTTGGTTATTGTACTTTATGTTGATGATCTGCTTATTACTGGTAGCACACTTACTTCAATAAACAAGCTAAAATCTGCCCTAAATCTAGCTTTTGACATGAGCGATTTGGGCTTGCTGAGTCACTTTTTGGGCTTGGAGATAGCTCAAAATTTAGATGGGATCACTATATCTCAGAAAAAATATGCTTCCGACCTGTTATTGAAGTTTAATATGGCTGAATGTAAGGCAGCCCCATTCCCATTCCTCTCAGGAATCAGTCTTGAGGAGGGAGATTCCACACCGCTTGCAGATTGCAGTATGTATCGACAGTTGATTGGTTCACTACTTTATTTGACACATTCACGGCCTGATATCTCATATGCCGTGAGTGCCGTGTCAAGATATATGCAGCAGCCACATGAGCTTCATTGGCGAGCAGCCAAGCGGATCTTGCAGTATGTGCAAGGTACGAGACAGTTTGGCATACATTATGCTGCAGATTCTGAGCTAGATTTCATTGGTTTTACTGATTCAGATTGGGCAGGTGATAGCATTGATTGGAAGTCCACTTCCGGTTATGTTTTCATGATTGGTCATGGTGCTATTTGCTGGTCCAGCAAAAAGCAAGCAGCCATTGCACTTTCTTCAGCAGAGGCAGAGTATCGAGGGGCAGTCAATGCCTGCATTCAGGCAGTTTGGTTGCAGGGTATTCTTTCCGAGTTTGGTTTTGGTGGCACTACTTCGACTGTCCTATTTTGTGACAATCAAAGTGCTATCAAGATCTCCACAGATCCAGTTCAGCGGCAGAGGACCAAACACATTGAGATTCATATGCATTACATTCGACAGTTGGTGCACGACCGCACCATCATTCTGCAATATTGCCCTACTGATGAGCAAATTGCAGACATCTTCACCAAGAGCTTCACTGAGAAGAAGTTCTCTTACCTCCGTTCACTGTTGGGGGTGAGTTCCATCATGGTGGAGACAGATTGATTCATTATTATGCTTTAGACTTGAGGGGGGGCTTTCTTCCCACTGGGTTTTCCCTCTTTCCTCACTTAGTTTATTTTTCAGCATTTTTTGGATTATTGTATTGGGGTGACCTTTGGTCTTAGTTACCAGGGCCCCACATTATTTTAGTTGGCACATCATAGTATAGCTTGAGGGGGGGTGTTCGGATATCCATCATCTATTTCGGGATACATATCTATTTCAGGATCATCTATTTCAGGATACATATCTACTTCAGGATCTTGCATGATCTATTTCAGGATATGCAGCCCAGTCACCAGTTTGATGCCTCCAGCACCTTATCCACCTTCTTCTAGCACCCGGGAGCCACTTACCACAGAGTTTTATCCCTCCCAAGCTGAAAGGCGCCCTCTTCTCACCTACTGACAGAGAAGGGCGCACTTGTTCACCTACCACTGCAGATTCACTCCAGTTACATTCAGTTAGCTCCGATTCTGATTGATTTCACTCCTGACTGACTGTTTCACCTCCGATTGACCTCCAGTTCGATTAGGTGACTTGTTCTGACTCCAGTTAGCCTCCCATGCGCCCCCACTGAGCCTCCAGATCCTATATCAGTGCTACACACTTCAGTTACATTTATTATGATCAGTTAGACTCAGCTTGACACCTGGATGACTGGTTGTTGTGATTGATGAGCAACACCGATGATTGATGAGGACTCCTAGATAGAGTCAAGCTACTCCATTCAGTGATTTGAATGACCTCCTTAGGCAATTCGAATTGCTCTGTTCATTGTGACAGTTTGTATTGTAATTCATTCACCCTTTCTGGGATAGAGATCACTGCTGCATGTTTTGCACAGTTTTGCACCATATTTTCTATGTTCATCTGTTGTGATTGATTTACTTGTTCATTAGATCTGCTGTGACTAATTTTACAGAGTTATGGATGCATTATTATATAAGATTTAAAATGATCCATATTATTGGGATGTTCGAGTTGATTATGATGCAGTAGAAGAGTTACCTGAAAATGCAATAAATATCTCACATATGCTTAATTCGGTTACTCTTCTCGATATTGACAACGACACAGAATTTGCAATGTTGGAAGGGATACCAGGAGTTGATGACATCTTAGATGGTTTACACACAACTTCTTTTGCATCAAGGCTTCCAAGTGCACCACGAGAGATAGAAATTATTAGAGCATGGGAAAATAATCCTAATCCAGATGAAAATAACACAAATGATGAATCGATCGATGTGCTTAACTGGCCTGGAATTGGCTCATCTCCAATTAACGAGTATAACACTGTTGGATTATTTGATATGGCATTTCTAGCATTGTTCCCTAAAGGAGAGGCTAATTGGTTACAACCGCGACCGCGAAATGTCCATCTACATGAGTATGCAAAACATCTTCTTAGATATCCTAATAATAGATTTGGAAGGCACCCTCGCCTCAGATATTTTTTACTGAATATCATAATGAGACACCGTTCTCAAGATTCCTCAACAGCTTTTGTCAAAAAAATATTGGTGAACTGCCCACAACAATGGAAGAGTTATGACCACATTTACAACACCTTCTAGATTCAAGATTGGGAGAAAGATTAATGAGATTTGAAATGGTATTAAGATGCACACATGCATATTGGAGCAAGTTTCGTCGAGAGTTCTCTAACTTGATTCAATAGATAGATTGTCTGACAATATTCTTCACACTAAGTGCAGTGGATATGCAGTGGCCTGATTTGCATAAATTAATGCCAGGCACAAGTCCTACTGATCCACGTGAAGCAAGAAAATGGAAACGTCAAAATGTAATTGATAATCCTCACATCGTGGCACATTATATGCACTTGAGACATACAATGTTTCGAGAAGAGGTTTTTGAACATTTTCATCAAGCTACGGATTATTGGATTCGCTACGAATGGAAACATCATGGATCTCCTCATGTCCACAGGTTTCTTTGGTTAAAAAATGCTCCCAACATGGACACTCTAAATTGGGATGATCCTACAGAAGTTATATCTGCAAAAAATTATTTCGACAAATGTGTGCATGCAGTAAATCCACATGAGGGACATCAATGAAATATTCAAATTGGAGATAATGTAGATGATCGTCCTTGTGTAAAAGGCATAGAAAAAATATTTCAATCAGATCCAATGACTGATTATGAAGAACTTCTTATCGGTGTTGAGCATCATATTACTTGCAATGAGAGAAGTTGTCTTCAAAAGAAGAGACGGAAATTGGTATGTTGGTACCATGCACCATGGGATCTATGTGACTAGTCAAAACTTTACATTGATGAACAAGGAGAAAAAAAGTATGAACCTAGACAAAATGATGACAGAGTCAATGCACACAATCGTGAAACACTGATGATGTGGAGGGATAACATAGATTGGCATCCTGTACTTTCCAATCACGACATTACTAATTACATAGAAAAATACGTTGCTAAATCAAAAAAGGGATCTAAAACGTTCCACAATATGTTGATGCGGGTCTCTTCTATCCAAAATCCGAACGAACCAGTAGCACGTGCATATAAAAATTTGTTGTGTGAATCCATTGTTGATAGGGACATTGGTGCACAGGAGACATGCCATATGCTTCTAGATATTCCTCTTTCGGAATGTATTCATTGTTTTGTGGTTCTAAATGTCGGTATGAATGTTTTCAAACAAGTGCAAGTTGAAACATATAATGCTGACAATGATAATTCTCTGATTGATGCATATACTAAGCGACCGGAGAATATGGATCAACTTACATTGATAGATGTTGCAAAATATTGGTCATATGACAAACGTCGATGGGGGGGAAAATGGTTACCACGAAGTAATGCATCTATTGTACGTGTGTTTCCGAGATTTAATTCTATTCTTGATCGAACAGATGATAAGTTTGTCGAATTCTGTTGGTCCGAGTTGGTTTTGTACAAGACATTTCATGACTTTAGAAGAGATACAGGCCACACATCTGATGAAATAGTACAGAATTGGAAAAATTTGCAATATGTACCTTGGCATGTTGATCTCCAACATGTTCCTACAGATGGTCGAGTTGAATCCAACGAGGAAGAAGAAACTCCAATTCCACAGAGCGATTTCAGGCAGCATGAATGGGAGATCATATGTGGATTATATAAAAATCAATTTATAAATTATAATGAGTTTGAGATGCTTGGATATAGGGATATTGATCGTATGAATGATTGGAACACTGATTTTCTATATGAAGAGACCTCCAATCGTGCAATTCATTTCATCTCTGATATGCAAAAATTGAAAACGATTTCTACTAGTCAACATGCAAAGTCTTACTCAATTGATAGTTTGGGTGATAAGTAAAGAATAGCATACGATGTTATCATTGAGCATTGTTATCACTTGGATTTTCCTTTGGTTGTATCAAAGAAACCCCAAGGTATCCTATTTCAAACCCATCTTTAGACTAAAAATTTGGTCTTCTTCAGTCAGAGAGGGCTCTCTCAGCAAATCTGCTATCCAATGTCACCACAACAGCAGTTTGACAATAAACTCAATGGCCAAATTGTAAAATGATAATAAAAACTTGTAGACTTTGAATGATGTGGTTGGATCAAATAGGAAAAAGATACCATTGGGAAATGGAGTCAAGATCATGTAATATGAAAGACGTGTCAGAGCTTCAACAATATAAATTTTCATTAGAGGCGGGATAGCTGCATTTTTTACATTCAATTTAAATTTGCAAGTGGTGTAGAAAGAAATAATGACAGTCCATCAACAACAGGCATCAAACTAGGATGAATCCATTGTCAACTTTGGAGAGATAAGCGGATGCTTAAATGCTATAAATCGAGGCATAACCAGTATGAATCCCAATTTATTTCATACATTCATTTCAAGCATAGAAGAAACACATACTGTTAGATGTAACAAAGAAGATAAACATGCACATTATGAGAAGGAAAAAGGACGAACTATAAAAAGTACAACACAAGAATCTCCAAATCTGTTAAAAATGTTTGCTTGGCTCTGCAATATTTATTCAAATATGAAGATGAGGAAGAACCCCTCGTAAACCTCTTTACTGAAAATCGAACCCCATTTACATTGCCAAATGCCTATTTTATACAAAAATTTGCCCTCTAAGCAAACCCTAACTGTATTTTTCTAAAAATAAACCACCAATACTAAAATAACAATCAAATAACTAATCACTACTTTACAAGAATTAGTTTTTAAATAGTAATATGACAGAAAATCTGGAATGTTTGTTTTGTCATATGTTCAGAAGTTAGAAGATGGCTGCCAGTTGCCTTTAATTTTTCACTTCTTTAACTGATGTTTATTATTTTTCCACCTGTTGATACTCTTCCTGGAATTTCTGGGCTTTCGAGGGTATTCTACTCCTTTGACACCTGTACAAAAACATTCCCCTATTTCCTCGTTACTGATCAAAGTCCTATCAGAATAGTAAACATGGGCACCACAAGCTATATTATATAATTTGTAAGCCAAAAAGTAAACACGAAACCGACTATCACCATTTCTATCACATCTTTGAATGGGAGTCCAACAAAGTAGGCATTTTGTTGTTGTTATAGCTATTATCAAAATAGAAAATAGTGTCCAACTAGTTGAGAACAAATTATTGTAGTTTGGTATTACAATAGCTGCTTCTAATTGCTGTAGAATGCTTGATTTATTTGGAATGCAGTGTTGACCTTCTCTGTAGTGTTCAATTTAGGTTTTGATAAACTTGAATTCCTTCGATCTCCGTTCTTAAACTCATTCTGGATCTTGTGAGGAAGAGCTACGCGGGTCTTGACAATGAATTCCCTTTTGGGTGATAATTGCAACAATACTTTCAGTTATGTTCTCCACTACATTGCCACTGCTCCATGGATCTTGTAGACCATTTGAGAAAATAAAAAATGCTTCAGCGCCTTTTCATGCCATGAATACCATATTTCGTTTTAGGATGGAAGCTAGATCACTAACTCCTCCAAAAGCGATGCAATCACCTCCGTGCAACAATGTCACTTGTTACTCTATGCCTGGAGGTAATAATCTTTGATGTTGCAGCCATTTGAAATAATAATGCTTCCATTTGACATCTGTGGCGAACGTTCATTGAAACCCTCGGTTCATTTTTTGAACATTTGTGCAGTAGCCTCGATACCTGGCAAATAAACGCGGGTTGCTTATTTGAACCAAATAAAATGTTTAGTTTTCGTCAATAAATAGAGGAAGTTTTTCGAGATGCCACAGAACCACGTTTGACATCTTTAGTAGCAACATTCTTCACATTAAATCCCACATTGTCACTGAGGTGATACCTTTTCAATTGATGACTCCAGTCTCCATACAACCAACAAGCATAGTCCCAATACCACCAATATTGTAAACATTCTGAAGTGGCAACTTCAGAGGCTCATCTGAAGGACACTTGGGCTCTGAAAACCAGTCGAGGGCTTACAAGAGTGTTGAAAAACTTGATAGTTTGCATCCTTACCTTTGAAACTTTTGCTTAGTGTTCTTTTGGACAATTTAGCTATATGCTTCTTAAAACCTGGCATTAGTGTTTGGGAGCTTGACGCTCAGGTCAAAAGAAAAAAAAAAACAAGTCGCCAAGAATGGGGCAACTCCCCTTTTATATTTTCCCCAAATTTTTGAGGTGGTACCGCATGGCCCATTGAGTTGTTTAAGATACCACTTATATGCATGCGATGATCTTGGACGGTGAAACATGTAGTAGTGGTTTTCATACCGCAACCACCAACCATCTTTATCTCCCGAACATGTAGACGATGCAAAATACATCATGAGCCATTGATCTCTTCGTTTGAATAAAAACTTTACACGTGTTACCACCAATGCCCAAGCTCTAATGATGAAACAACTGAATCTTGTACCAATCATTAATTCTTTAATCAACCATTCTTCCTTCATGAGATTGATGACGTTTTCATTTCTCAACCACTTGAGTAATCTCCTCTATGATGTGTAGACTAATACTGCCTTAATCTGATCTTCTCACAACCGACGTCATAGCTAGTATGTTGTTTATTTTAATATCAATGGAGGAAAACGTGGTTCAAACAACCATTATTAGAAACAAAAACAACAATCTTTTTTTATAGTCGTGGCACCATGCTTCAATCACAAATTTTTGTTATGCTCAGAGGTTCTTGATGCAATATTCATCAAAATTCGAGCTACTTCAAACTGAAATAGAAATAAATCATGCCTTCCAGAAAACTCTACAAGTCGATGGATCCACCCGCGGCAATAACTTCCTCAATTGGAAGATTCTGCGATTTTCATTTTTAACTCTATAGGCTATGTTTTTCCTTCTTGGCTTGGCACTTGGTCTCATGGTGAAGCCCTCGGTGTTGGGAGCATACCTTTTGCTCCATTTTAATTTGAAACTTTGGCCCAATATAAAAAAAAAATACAACAAACCTTTGGTTATAAGAAATTTTGATTAAAACTTCTTTAGCCGTATCATTTTTTATAAAGCCTTAGTCTCCTTCCTTCATAAAATTAATTTTTGGGCTAAAAATTAAAATATCAAAAACCTTCAAAAGGCTTAACTTTTGGCAAATAGAATATCGAAGCTTTTCCTATTCATAAAACCTCCAACTATGGCAAAATTATGAAAGCCTCTCTCCATACTTAGCTTTTGTCTTTAGCCAAAAAATATTAAACACTTTTCTTCATAAGTTTTGGCTTAGGTAAAAAATTGTCAAGGCTTTTCTCGCTTTCGACTTGGGTTTAAAAATCCTCTAGGTCCTTCATAAAAAGATTTAGTTCACAAACACCTAGGACCATTTTTTGCAACCTTGGTGTCTACAACTGAAGACATTTACTCTTTCTTGGGCAGGCTCGAAACCCCCCGTCATTGAGAAAAATGTTCTAATTTTGCACTGCCAATGCTACCAGAAGAATATTAATCACAAAAAATTTTGAGTGTTAACAACTGGCTCCTACTGGGGATGCTGTCCTCCCAGCGAGGCAGCAAAGAACACCATAGACCATGTGCCTGACCATTGGGCAGCTCCCAACTTTGACAATTTCAACCTGTAACCTATACCTGATCCTTCATCTGAAAATTGAGACTTAAAACCACTAAATGTCGAAAACTGAAAACATACATGCTGGAACTAAACTGAAAACAACACTGTACATACTGAAAAATTATTTTTCGGGCAAACTTATTCCTCCTACCTATCTACTCTGCTAAAATGTGACATTTGAATCAAATGACACAAAGGTGCCAATGAAGCCAATCTAATAACTGACCATTTTTTCGAAACTGGCTTGCATTCCCTTTGAGCAATTAAAGAAGACAGAAAGCAAACCACTTCAAACATTCCCTGATAATGAGTTCATGTCCCACAAATGCAAGAAAATTCATTTTCCCCTTAGACTGTAGTAAATTATCATAAGGATCTTCAACAGTTTGAAATATTACCATGTCTTGAGATTCGGCGAGAATGCAAATACCCCTTTCAGTTTGACCCGTAAGACTATTCAACTGTGGATCCATGAGAGTGCATAGGGCGTTGACTGCACCCTCCTCTAACATGAGCAGCTCTAATTCCCTTTTTAGTATGCCATCTATCCCATCTTTATACTTATCCACATCATAATCCAAAGCATCTTCAAACAACAAACCTCTTTCAATATCATTAATCATGACAACTCTATCCTCTTGATGGAAAGAAATGGTGTTTAACAGCTGATCCCCTGGCGAAGAATCATCATCATAAATAGGTTCCTTCAAAGGATCGTCATGACTTGGGTTGTGTGAACGATGCAGATCTGACATAACTGGGGTTGTAATATGACCTTTCAAGAGATGATCTATTTCATCTTTAGATAGAGGAGAAAGTTTGGAAATGCTATGGAGGCGCTCACCTTTCTTGTTTAAGGAAAAATCAGTAGCATCATCTAAGACCTGTTCTGTTCCTTGTGTTCTAAGAGAAGTACTGATGTGTTGTTTTTTAAGTGAATCAAATAAGACAGATTCCTCTAAACCCACAGCTTCTGAAATAGTATGACATGGAGAAAAGCTTATCTGACCTTCTTCTGAATCACAATACCACTGACAAGACTGAAGAATATTCTCATCCATCTCGGGACAAGAGATACAAAGGCCATCACCAATTTTATCTGAAAAATCAGAATTTAAAACTTGTTCTTCGTCTTCAAACATAGCAGAAATATCATTAGTTTTTTCAATAAAATCAAGTGCAACAAACTCTTCTTGATATAAAATTTCTGAATGTGAAAAGGAGACCTGATTTTCTGTTTGGCACCTTCCTTCCCTATGGGAAACTTCTGCTTCCTAGAACTGATTACACAATTGCTTCTCCTCTTTATCATCAATTTCAAAAAAAATTATTGAGCTTTCCATTTGAGAGTTTTGTATTTTATTAGAAGCCCTAATTCTTTTCTTTATCAATTCAAATGAAGCATAATAGAGGGGTAGACTGTCACTTTCAGCATGTTTATTTTCAGAGGTTTGATCATGGATAGTGGTCAAATTTCCTTCACTAACTGCCCTGGAGCTTATAAAGTTTTCAGCCGGTGCAATATCCAAGCAATCTTCTTCATACTCATCAAACTTAGGTGGAGTAAATTTTTTTTTAAAACCATCACTAACACAAATTTCAGAAGGCTGATTGTAATTTACATAAAACAAGTCAGAATTACCTTCTTCTGGCATATCACCGGGCTAATCATCTCTCTGTACATCCCGGGAAAGACTAGAATGAAAAGAAAATTATCCTTGTTCATACTTCTCTTCGAATCCAGATTCTTCTTCAATCCTTTCATCATTATCTTCGCTTGATAATTTCTTAGACATTCTAAGATTATCTTCAACTTCTAAAGCATCAACGAACATATGTTGTAAATTGGAGGACCTTCTTTCCAAGAGATGAAAAGATAAATCAGAAGGAAGAATAGATACATAATGTAACTTGGCAGCATTCTCTAGGGGCTGAATTTCTTTCGGCAGATCAAAATAGGTGCTGGAAAACCTTTTGTTGAAACTGGACATGACTTCCCCTTCCTGTGTTAAGATTTAATATGCTAAGACAGAAAATAGCAACATTGCATTCCATTTCACAATAATAGCATATACAGGATCACTGAAGAAACAACAAGCACAGCATAAACACAAGAGACACAAATTTATCCTGGGAAACGCTCATGGGGTAGAAAACCCAGTAAAGCTTCCTCAATATAGATGACCAGCAATATATAAAGATGTAACCCTGAGCATAAGCTCCTCCTTATCCATAGCAGACCTCTCCTCCACAAGTGCGACACTCTCAAGTGAGTGAGTGTGTGTAAAATGAGGAATACACTTCCTCTATTTATACACTACTTCGACTTGTCTTTTACACAAATCATGTAGGCTCGTATTTAACCAATGGGTTAAATAGCCCACTACAACTGACTGGGCCGACCCCTCTAGAGTGTTCTAATAACCCTTTGACCCACACAACACATACAGGGCCGACCCCCGCTAGGGAAGTCTAATAACCCAAGTTACAACATTCCGATGGAGGAATAAACATCTCTGGATATACAATAAGATCTTCACGGAGGAATGAATCATCTCCGGAATAATAAAGTACAAATATAATATTCTTTGAATTTACAATATCTCAACACTCCCCCTTAACGAGAAGGATATTATAACAGCATCTGCATGAGCAAGGAGTCATCAACATCATACATGATACATCTATAAATCATTGGAAGCTTTCTCAACATCATCAGTAACTCAAGCAGTTAGTGGAACATCTTCAATACATCAACATCTTCAATACTGATTCTTTATCTTCTGCAGCACTCGAACAACTACAACAACATCAACATCTGGATCCTCACGATCATCAGCATCGTCATCATACGATCATCAGCATCGGGATCATCTCGATCTACAGCATCTGGATCATCACGATCTACAGCATCTGGAACATCTCGATCTACAGCATCTGGATCATCACGATCTACATCATCTGGATCATCTCGATCTACAGCATCTGGATCATTTAATACATCTATCATCAAAAGCATGTATTCTCACTAATACATCTATCATCAAAAGCATGTATTCTCACTAATACATCTATTATCAAAAGCATGTATTCTCACTAATACATCTATCATCAATACATAGCAGCATACCCTACAACACACATGATCATATTGCAGGATGATCAATCCCGCTCTCTTTAGGACATAGGTCCATGAATGATACAATCTAGATCAAGTTCCAGGATGATCAATCCTTATCACTTTAAGACAAGTCTCATGTCTAGGGACGATTCAATACCATCACGTACATTTTGAACCTATTTCATGCACGATGCAGTCCTCACACGTACCTTTAAGACAAGTCCCATGTCTAGGGATCATGCAATACCATCACGTACATTTTGAACCCAGTTCATGGACGATGCAGTCCTCACACATACCTTTAAGGCAAGTCTCATGTCTAGGGATGATGCAATCCCATCACGTACATTTTGAACCCAGTTCATGGACGATGCAGTCCTCACACGTACCTTTAAGACAAGTCTCATGTCTAGGGATGATGCAATCCCATCACGTACATTTTGAACCCAGTTCATGGACGATGCAGTCCTCACACGTACCTTTAAGACAAGTCTCATGTTTAGGGATGATGCAATCCCATCACGTACATTTTGAACCCAGTTCATGGACGATGCAGTCCTCACACGTACTTTTAAGACAAGTCTCATGTCTAGGGATGATGCAATCCCATCACGTACATTTTGAACCCAGTTGATGGATGATGCAGTCCTCACACGTACCTTTAAGACAAGTCTCATATCTAGGGATGATGCAATCCCATCACGTACATTTTGAACCCAGTTCATGGACAATGCAGTACTCACACGTACCTTTAAGACAAGTCTCATGTCTAGGGATGATGCAATCTCATCACGTACATTTTGAACTGAGGTCCAGGGACGATGCAGTCCTATCTTCAATTCTCGGAGACATCAGTCTGCTGATCAATTCTGGGACCAAAGTCCATGGAAGATACAATCCCCTACCTATTCATTCACGACTACATTCTCGGAGACCTAGTCTACGGCTCAATTCTGGGACCGAAGTCTGGGGACGATACAATCCCCCACATGTTCATTCAGGACTTTATTCTCGAAGACATATGTCTATAGCTCTCTTTAGGATTGAAGTACAGGGATGATCTAATCCTCACATGTCCACCAAGGACTTCATTCTCAAAGACATCTGTCTATGGCTCCTTTTAGAACATGTGTTCAAGGATGATGCAATCCATCTTCTTTCTCGGAGACACCTATCTACAGCTCCTTTTAGAACATATGTTCAAGGATGATACAATCCCTCTTCTTTCTCGGAGACATCTGTCTACGGCTCTCTTTAGAACATGTGCTCAAGGATGATGCAATCCCTCTTCTTTCTCAGAGACATCTGTCTATAGCTCACTTTAGGACTGAAAGCCAAGGATGATTCAATCCTCACATGTCCACCAAGGACTTCATTCTCGAAGACATATGTCTACGGCTCTCTTTAGGACTGAAGTCCAAGGATGATACAATCCCCTCATGTCCACCAAGGACTTCATTCTCGAAGACATACGTCTACAGCTCTCTTTAGGACTGAAGTCCAGGGATGATCCAATCCCCTCATGTCCACCAAGGACTTCATTCTCGAAGACATACGTCTACGGATCTCTTTAGGACTGAACTCCAAGTATGATCCAATCCCCTCATGTCCACCAAGGACTTCATTCTCGAAGACATACGTCTACAGCTCTCTTTTATTTTCATTTATGTAGTCATTTTCTTCTTTCTTTTCATGATCTGTTTCTCATTCCTTGTCAGAAAGAGATCATCATCATACAATAATAGTATGATAGGTTCATCATCCACAACCCTAAGGTAAAGTTTAGGATGAGCTTTACTTCTGGTAAAGCCCAAGCTTTGTCAAGAAGCTGTCAATTGTCCATCATTCACACTCTGCATTGAGTGATCTTCTGCATATCTATCTGTGCCATCTCTCGTCAGATGGGTCTACTGATATGAGCCTCAATATCATTTGAACTATGTGGTGAGTTCCTTCTTGCATCCATGTCATCTTTGTATAGAAACCATATTCAACCTTGAAGTAAAGGTTGAGATCCACATCACCCATGGTGATCATTAATCTCATCAATTGATTATCGATCCTGGGTACCCATACAGAAGCTGATTCACACTTCTTCTTTAATTACACCATTAAGAGAATGGTCTTATCTAGCCACTTGGAGCAAACATCTCATCATGATTCTCTTCCTCTTTCTAAGAGAATCTTCTAGCCACAAGCCTTCTATAGTGTGTTTGATTTGTAAATCCTTTTGTTAAACATCCATCGCTTGTTCAATGTTCATCATTCATCAAGATCTTTCCTACAAATCAAAATTAAGTACATGATTAGTAATATTTTATAATCATGAAATCATGTTGACATGATAACCTATTATGCATACAGATATCATTTACATAGTTATGCAACTATCTTGACCAATACTTTGGCACAACACTTTTCCATATCCTATATGCATACAGTGGCTATCTAGATGCCTTCCATCTCTACCAGAACATACTATCGAGAGTGTGCACAGCTCTCAGCATGTCAGCAAAGATGTTTCATTCTAGACAAGCAACAATGGAATGTTTTGTCCAACTTACCAATCATATGCATATTAGAGTATATTGTTCAATGCTCTATGAATGTTTACACTCAGCATGATATATTCTAGGAATACAAATACGCATACAAGCAATATCATTTACTATTTCAAATACTTATCTTTTATGTTTGTGTGGTTGCCTCCCACTTGATCTTCTATATGTATTTTGAACTTCTATTCATTATGTACCACTATGCATGCTCAAGTGTGCACTAGTATCATCCTCCTGATCTCATACACAAACATACATTCGTTAGTATATTATCAAAACATTATAATTCTAAATAATCTTGAATATGTATAGTCATGATCATTAGTATTCAGGGTTTCAAGGAAGTCTTCTTTTACTCATGCATATTCTTGTTTGATCATAGTACTCTTCTGGTTAGTTAAATCATCAAGATAAGAGACATAATATGCATAAACCCTTGATTACTAACTTTATGAATAAGCATAACCAATCATACCACGTATACTTATATAAGGGATCCTAGCACAAGGTAAGATTCTAACTTGACATAGGAAAATATACATGGATTAGTATACCTGCTTAGTTATGTCTAACATACCTAAACAATATCTTCTTTGATCTCTTCAATAATTTAGAGATCCTGTGCTAGAACCTGCATATCTCATAAGTTAAGCATAATATAACAAAGCCATACATACCTCGTAAGTTGAACAAATAGTATGGATGAGTCTTTGTCTTCATGTTGTCATGATCATGGAACTTGATTTGTCTTTCGTGATGTACCTGTATCTTGTTAGTAGACAACATCAACCTCATACAACACCATAATGCATTAGTACAATCATATAGCCCTAATAAATGAATGTCTTTGATCATTCACATGCATTCATACTATTACTAGGGTGATAAGACAATTCTAACATTAATCAAGATTGTACTAATAAATAATATGAAGACAAACACATTATGAACTTAATCAGGAATCAAATTTCAAGACATACCTGAACCTCCTTAAGTCATACCTGTCGAGACTTCTTGTAGTCTTCTTATGTAAGGCCTTAGGGTCAACTCCCTCTGAAACTTGATTTGGAGCTTGATTAGGGCTTGCTGGAGAAACCCTAAAAATTCAATCTTTGACTTTCACACTTCTGAATGGATGGAAGGATGTGTCTTGTTGAGATGATCAAACTAGCATACTTCAATTTTGAAATCTCCAAAAATTTGACCCCTCAAAATTGCCTTCGAAACTTCTCGATCTTCTGTATAGGATCCTGAGCTAGGGTTTGATGAAGCCCACCCTTCTTCCCAATCAAAAGGTTCGATCCAAGGCTCTAAAATCTTATTTTTCTAAGGAGCTTCCATCCGTGGTCACAGACTTCAAAAATTCCAACTTTTTCTGAAGCCCTAATTTTCCATCTTTCTGATCAAAATCCCGAACTGGGGTTTGATCAAGCCCGGTTTTCTACCCAACCAAAAAATTTGATCTTGGTCTCTAAATTTTGATTTATTAGAATTCAGCCATGGATTTCGATTCCGAAAAACTCTAACTTTCTCCGAAACCCTAAATTCTGGAAGCCATGAATGAAGGTGCTCCAAAAATAATTCTGTTTTGACAGAAATATGTACCTGATTGTTTCTGCTGTAACTCTGAATTTTTCGCTCCACATGGTCTGAAAACGTTTTTTGTGGTAGCATGACCTGTCATATTTCCATCCCGAAAGGTCTGACCTCAATTGGATTTTCTGAGAGAGAGTTATGCCAAGTGTCGCAACGTGACCTGATTATGGGATAAAACAGGAGAGCGAACTTGTACGGCATGCCACGTGTCACTGGTTCAACTTCGGCCTCTGAAAATGTTTCCTAAGATAGTACAGTATGTGTACTACCTGTCACATTTTATGAAATTTCATTTGGATCTTCCTAGCCCAAGTTATGACCTTTTTTCCTAGGTCACCTGATTTTGATTGAGATATGGAAGAGGCAGAAACCCTAACTTGTACTGATCATAACGCACAAAGTACAACGAATATGAGGGTTCCCTTTGGACAAAAGGTACCTAAGGATATTATCTACGATCTGTAAACTTTTCAGATACTGAAACTTCGCATAAATGGATTTATAGCGAAAGTTCCACGATGACTGGTTTTTGCTATGTAAAACCCAAACCTTCAAATTGTCGCAAGTGAAGCAAGTGTCGTAAGTGCCATACATTGCCTTCCTTCAGGTTAGCTTTGATACCATGTTAAGATTTAATATGTTAAGATAGAAAATAGCAGCATTGCATTCCATTTCACAATAATAGCATATACAGGATCACTGAAGAAACGACAAGCACAGCATAAACACAAGAGACACAAATTTATCCTGGGAAACCCTCATGGGGTAGAAAACCCAGTAAAGCTTCCTCAATCTAGATGACCAGCAATATACAAAGATGTAACCCTGAGCATAAGCTCCTCCTTATCCATAGCAGACCTCTCCTCCACAAGTGCGCCACTCTCAAGTGAGTGAGTGTGTGTAAAATGAGGAATACACCTCCTCTATTTATACACTACTTCGACTTGTCTTTTACACAAATCATGTGGGCTCGTATTTAACCAATGGGTTAAATACCCCACTACAACTGACTGGGACGACCCCTCTAGAGTGGTCTAATAACCTTTTGACCCACATAACACATACAGGGCCGAGCCCCACTAGGGAAGTCTAATAACCCAAGTTACCACATTCCAACAGAGGAATAAACATCTCCAGATATACAATAAGATCTTCACGGAGGAATGAATCATCTCCGAAATAATAAAGTACAAATATAATATTCTTTGAAAATACAATATCTCAACATCTTGTATTCTCATGGAGTAAAATTCTGAAAGGAGTAGATCCCATGGCCTCCTCTTACCCCAAAAATTCAAGAAAACATCAGAAAACCTCTGCCATGTGTCTATAGACTCTGGCTATAAATGGCGAAACCATTTCTTCACATCTCCCTAGAAATATTGAGAGAAGACCCTCATACAACATCATCCTGATCCACTTCAAATAGATCCAGAAAATTTTCAAAGCCTTGAATATGTTTCTCAGCAGTAAGGCCTTTGATTTCTCCATCGAATTTAGGAAGGTATTTATGGTATTTAGGAGGATAATCATGGAGAGTAGGGGGTAGTTTCAAAGGACCATATCTCAGGTGAGATCTGAGAGGTAAAGGAATATGTTCAGGGAGAGCATTTTCAACCTCACTCTCATGGGATTTGCATGGCTAGCTATGAATCTTGTATGGTTCATACGAAGAGATGGGGTCAGCTCTAGGGTTTAAAGGAGGATATATGGAAGAGAGTCTCTTATGACTTAGAGCTCTTCAGTGGAACCAAATTTTCTTGATATATATACATAGAGGCGAAAGGAGACTGATACATAAGAACAATATTTCTTTGAAAAGATTAATGCTTTGATACCTGAACCTTGATTTTTCCATGTTTAAGGCGGCTGAGCTCATTCTCCAGTGGAATCTTCCAACTGAATTGAATTCTTGAGTGGATTCGCCATGTGAATGGTACAACCTGCTCATTGTCTAACTATTGTTCACCATCAACATTCAGATCTGCACTTTGTCGTTCATACCCAGGGAAAATGAGACCTTTCTTCCCCAGCAACGGCGACAAAATGTTATCACTCAGATTTTCCTTGGGTTGTATCAAAGAAACCCCGAGGTAACCTATTTCAAACCAATCTTTAGATTGAAAAGTTGGCCTCCTTCAGTTAGAGAGGGCTCTCTCAACAAATCTGCTATCCAATGTCACCACAACAGCAATTTGACAATAAACTCAATGGCCAAATTGTAAAATGATAATAAAAACTTGTAGACTTTGAATGATGTGGTTCGATCAAATAGGAAAAAGATACTGTTGGGAAATGGATTCAAGATCATGTAATATGAAAGATGTGTCAAAGCTTCAACAATATAAATTTTCATTAGAGGCGGGATAGCTGTGTTTTTTACAGTCAATTTAAATTTGCAAGTGGTGTAGAAAGAAATAATGACAGTCCATCAACAACAGGCATCAAACTAGGATGAATCGATTGTCAACTTTGGAGAAATAAGAGGATGCTTAAATGCTATAAATCAAGGCATAACCAGTATGAATCCCAATTTATTTCAGACTTTCATTTCAAGCATAGAAGAAACACATAATGGAAGATGTAACAAAGAATATAAACATGCACATTATGAGAAGGAAAAAGGATGGGCTGTAAGAGGTACAACACGAGAATCTCTAAATCTGTTAAAAATGTTTGCTTGGCTCTGCAATATTTATTCAAATATGAAGATGAGGCAGAACCCCTCGTAATCCTATTTACTGAAAATCGAACCCCGTTTACATTGCCAAATGCCTATTTTATGCAAAAAATTTGCCCTCTAAGCAAACCTTAACTGTATTTTTCTAATAATAAACCACCGATACTAAAATAACAATCAAATAAATAATCACTACTTTACAAGAATTAGTTTTTAAACAGTAATATGACAAAAAATCTGGAATGTTTGTTTTGTCATATCTTCGGAAGTTAGAAGATGGCTGCCAATTGCCTTTAATTTTTCATTTCTTTAACTGATATTTATTATTTTTCCACCTATTGATACTCTTCCTGGAATTTCCGGGCTTTCGGGGGTATTCTACTCCTTTGACAACTGTACAAAACCATTCACCTGTTTCCTCGTTATTGATCAAAGTCCTATCATAACATTCAACATGGGCACCACAAGCTGTATTATATAATTTGTAAGCCAAAAAGTAAACACGAAACCGACTATCACCATTTCTATCACATGTTTGAATGGGAATACAACAAACTAGGCATTTTGTTTCCGCTATAACTATTATCAAAATAACAAACAGTGTCCAACTAGTTGAGAACAAATTATTGTAGTTTGGTATTACAATAGCTGCTTCTAATTGCTGCAGAATGCTTGATTTATTTGGAACATACTGTTGACCTTCTCTATAGTGTTCAATTTAGGTTTTGATAAACTTGAATTCCTTCGATCTCCGTTCTTAAACCCATTCTGGATATCGCGAGGAAGAGCTACGCGGGTCTTGGCAATGAATTCCCTTTTGGGTGATAATTGCAACAATACATTCAGTTATGTTCTCCACTACATTGACACTGCTCCATGGATCCTGTAGACCATTTGAGAAAATAAAAAATGCTTCAGCACCTTCTCATGCCATGAATACCATATTGTGTTTTAGGATGGAAGCTAGATCACTGACTCCTCCAAAAGCGATGTAATCACCTCCGTGCAACAATGTCACTTGTTACTCTATTCCTAGAGGTAATAATATTTGATTTTGCGGCCATTTGGAATAGTAGTGCTTCCATTTGACATCTGTGGCGAACGTTCATTAAAACCCTCGGTTCATTTTTTGAACATTTGTGTAGTAGACTCGATACCTAGCAAATAAACGCTGGTTTCTTATTTGAACCAAATAAAATGCTGAGTTTTTGTCAATAAATAGAGGAACTTTTTTGGGATGCCACATAACCACGTTTGACATCTTTAGCAGCAACATTCTTCACATTAAATCCCACGTTGTCACTGAGGCCACACCTTTTGACTTGATGACTCCAGTCTCCATACAACCAACAAGCACAGTCCCAATACCACCAATCTTGTAAACATTCTGAAGTGGCAACATCAGAGGCTCGTCTGAAGGACGCTTGGGCTCTGAAAACCAGTCGAGAGCTTATAAGAGTGTCGAAAAACCTAATAGTTTGCATCCCTACCTTTGAAACTTATGCTTAGTTTTCTTTTGGACAATTTAGCTATATGATTCTTAAAACCTGGCGTTAGTGTTTGGGAGCTTGACGCTCAAGTCAAAAGAAAAAAAAAACAAGTCGCCAAGAATGGGGCGACTCCCCTTTTATATTTTCCCGAAATTTCCGAGATGGTACCGTATGGTCGATTGCGTTGTTTAAGATACCACTTATATGTATGCGGTGAGCTTGGAGGGTGACACATGTAGTAGTGGTTTTCATACCGCACCCACGAATTGTCTTTATCTCCCGAACATGTAGACGATGCGGAATACATCATGAGCCGTTGATGTCTTCGTTTGAATAAAAACTTTACATGTGTTACCACCAATGCCCAACTTCTAATGATGAAACAACTGAATCTTGTGCCAATCATTAATTCTTTAATCGACCATTCTTCCCTCATGAGATTGATGACGTTTGCATTTCTCAACCGCTTGAGTAATCTCCTCTACGACGTGTAGACTAATACTTCCTTAATCTGATCTTCTCACAGCCGACGTCATAGCTAGTTAGTTGTTTATTTTAATATCAATGGAGGAAAACGTGGTTCAAACAACCATTATTAGAAACAAAAACAACAATCTTTTTCTATAGTCCTGGCATCATGCTTCAATCACAAATTTCTGGTATGCTCAGAGGTTCTTGATGCAATATTCATCAAAACTCGAGCTACTTCAAACTGAAACAGAAATAAATCATGCCTTCCAGAAAACTCTACAAGTCGATGGATCCACCCACGGCAATAACTTCCTCAATTGGAAGATTCTGCGATTTTCATTTTTAACTCTGTAGGCTTTATCCCATAGGCACAGTAGAAAGTTACTTTTCACTCTTTATATACCTCGATGCCCTCAATATATACCAAGTAACAATGAAAGAAAGGCTTGCGCTTAGACGATGGAGGTTATGTTGGTCCTTCTTGGCTTGGCGCTTGGTCTCATGGTGAAGCCCTCGGTGTTGGGAGAATACCTTTTGCTCCATTTTAATTTGAAACTTTGGCCCAATATAAAAAAAATATAACAAGCCTTTGGTTATAAGAAACTTTAATTAAAACTTCTTTAGCCATACCATCTTTTATAAAGCCTTAGTCTCCTTCCTTCATAAAATTGATTTTTGGGCTAAAAATTAAAATATCAAAAACCTTCAAAAGGCTTAACTTTTGGCAAATAGAATATTGAAGCTTTTCCTCTTCATAAAACCTCCAACTATGGCCAAATTATGAAAGCCTCTCTCCATACTTAGCTTTTTTCTTTAGCCAAAAAATATTAAACACTTTTCTTCATAAGTTTTGGCTTAGGTAAAAAATTGTCAAGGCTTTTTTCGCTTTCGACTTGGGTTTAAAAATCCTCTAGGTCCTTCATAAAAAGATTTAGTTCACAAACACCTAGGACCATTTTTTGCAACCTTGGTGTCTACAATTGAAGATAATTTCTCTTTCTTGGGCAGGCTCGAAACCCCCCGTCATTGAGAAAAATGTTCTAATTTTGCACTGCCAATGCTACCAGAAGAATATTAATCACAAAAACTTTTGAGTGTTAACAAGCATAATAGAACGGGTGTTGATCCACTATGCATGATTATTCAAGGAACTGCAGTAACCTGAAAGTCATATTTGATTGGAGCCATTAAAAATACACTTGATAATCTCTCTCATCCAGGGAAAAGTCCATTACTTCTTCTATCTCCTACAGGGGTGGCAACTTTCAACATATCCATAAGAACCGTTCATTCTGCACTTCATATACTGATCAAAGAAATGAATCCTTTATGAGGGCCGACTTTAATTAACTTACAAGAAGATTTGAGGAATGTTAAATATATTTTGATCGATGAAATGAGTTTTATACGAAAAAATCTATTAATCAAAATAGATTCAAGACTTCACCAAGCCTTCCCAGAAAATGCTAATATACCTTTTGGTGGAAGATCAATTATATTGGTTGGTGATTTGGGAAAATTGCCACTTGTCATGGATAAGCATGTATATGCGTCAGAAGGTATTGCAAAAGAATTGTGCAACACATACACAACAGTTGTGACCCTCGATATTGTGTTTCGACAGAATGGACAAAGCAATGAACAAATATCTTTTCGTAATGTGTTAATGAATATTAGAGATGCAATTCCAACAATAGAGGATTGGAAATTACTGATGACTTCTATAGATACTTCCTTACATGCTACAATGAAAAATTCCTTCGATAAGGTGACACATTTGTTTGTGACAAATGATGATGTAAACTGTCATAACAACCGTTTAATAAGAAGCCTCAACTATCCCATTGTGACCCGTATTGCTACATCTGTAAGAAGCAACTATTCTATGGAAGGAGACGAAGAACGGTTGGAACTTGAATTACTTATAGCCATAGGATCAAGGGTAATTCTCACATCAAACCTATAGACTAATGCAGGACTTGTCAATGGTGCTCTTGGAGTTATACAACAAATTGTATATAACCCTGGAAGTTCACCTCCAAAACCACCGACATATGTTTTAATAAAATTTGATAGTTATGTGGGGGGACCATGGGATGAATCATTTCCTCAAGTTGTTCCTATTACACCTATCGAAAGAGGTAATAAAAAACAACTTCCATTGAAACTCGCTTGGGGTTTAACAATCCATAATTCACAAGGATTGACATTGGAGAAAGCTACTATTAGTATTGGAAAGCAAGAGAGGCAGGGTATGACATTTATAGCAATATCTCGAGTTAAATATTTGACAGGTCTACGATTTCAACCTTCGTTCTCATATGATCGATATGAGAATATTTCAAAACTACCAAGTGTGAAGACAAGAAAATATGAAGAAGATAGATTGAGAATGATCACGATGTGAACCATATTTTCATTTATTTAATCCTTTCAAAATGATTGTCTCTATTTTTCAGTTTAACAATTTAGCCAATCCTTAATACTTATTACTTACATTATCATATTCCTCGTAAATGTATTTTTGTTTTCAACTTAACTTGTTCCTTACATTGTTGATCAAACTCTAGTTTTGTGTCACCGCCCATGACTAAAACCAACCTAGATCCAAATCCTAGGCTCTATAAGGCGCCGAGAGGGATCAAATATCTCGAGGTACAAACCTCTTCTCAGGTATTGCACTCAAAGAGAGGTTTGCACCTCGGGATATTTGATCCCTCTCGGCACTTGATAGAGCTTAGGATTTGGATCTAGGCTGGTTATTAATTAAACATGTTATTGTTATGTATTCTTCTATTGTTGATTACATGTTACTGAATATTACTTTAATATAAGGACCGACTTAGTAGTGTTAAAGTTGAAAGAGATAAAAATATGTTTTAAATTATATTGGTTCTTTACTCATGTACTATTTTGTTTCAATACTAGTTTGTTGAATTTAATTTTTCCATTAAAGTATATGAATTTTTAATTCTTTGCATCAAACCCTAACCCTAACCAAATATTTAATGATTACTGATCTCTTTTGCATAGAGGAAAGAATATGGAAAACACTACAATATTAAAATCCATTGAAGTGCCCATGTTTGATATTGTATATTTGATATTCATACTTATATTTTTCTATATGTTATGATTCTTCATAATAGGGCCTTGGTTACTAAAGAGGAGTTGAAGATGATGTTGAGATATGCAGAGCTAAGTGGGGCAATTGAAGAGGAAGAGAAGGTACATAATTTGTCTTATTCTCTTTGACTATTTAATGAAAGGGATCAAATTGCAAGGACTAGATGTTGATTTCTTTTGATGAGTTATTTTGTTATAAATTGCAATATAAGTGGGTTTGTATCAGTAGACTACATTTCTTAAATTTTCCCTTTGGATTTTTCATCTTAAACAATGAATAATAACTTGCCTAGAATACTCATTATCTCATTTTGAATCTATGCATTCTTGTATAATTATACTTTTGAATGTTGATAATAGAGCTCACTCATCATAATGTTTTGTTTCCTAAATTGTCATATAAATGGAAGAATTTTAGCCCATGGGTGTATTTATGCTCCAACAACTTTCAAATCCAACTTTTGAAAGATCTGGGATTTTAGGATTGCATCCCTTGAGGCCATACTGGAAGGAAATTTTTAAGTGGAGGGGATTTCGACACCTCGCTGGGAAATTTTAGAAATAGAAAGACAAGAGACAAGTGAAACCACCAAATCCACTTTCAAACCTAACTCCAGAATTTTGTTGCATTGGATTTTCTTGAAAGTCCTCAGCCCTTGCTCCAACACCTAGGTTTTCCTTTGCTGAACAACTATGTCAATAGGAAAACTGTCTATTTCTATATTTTCCACAATGAATTTTCGTCTTCATTGTTCATGCCATCTATGACATGGCATGTCATATTGTCGGTATTTTGAGTCTCAATTAAACTAATAAAACAGAAAAATAGACAAAAATAGAACACATATATACATCATCAGTAACTCAAGCAGTTACTGGAACATATTCAATACATCAACATCTTCAGTACTGAGTCTTTATCTTCTACAGCACTCGAACAACTACAACAACATCAACATCTAGATCCTCACAATCATCAGCATCGTCATCATACGATCATCAACATCGGGACCATCTCGATCTAAAGCATCTGGATCATCACGATCTACAACATCTGGAACATCTCGATCTACAGCATCTGGATCATCACGATCTACATCATCTGGATCATCTCGATCTACAACATCTGGATCGTTTAATACATCTATCATCAAAAGCATGTATTCTCACTAATACATCTATCATCAAAAGCATTTATTCTCACTAATACATCTATCATCAATACATAGCAGCATACCCTACAACATACATGATCATATTGCAGGATGATCAATCCCGCTCTCTTTAGGACATAGGTCCATGGATGATACAATCCAGATCAAGTTCCAGAATGATCAATCCTTATCACTTTAAGACAATTCTCATATCTAGGGATGATGCAATACCATCACGTACATCTTGAACCCAGTTCATGGACGATGCAGTCCTCACATGTACCTTTAAGACAAGTCTCATGTCTAGGGACGATGCAATACCATCACGTACATTTTGAAACCAGTTCATGGATGATGCAGTCCTCACACGTACCTTTAAGAAAATTCTCATGTCTAGGGATGATGCAATCCCATCACGTACATTTTGAACCCAGTTCATGGACGATGCAGTCCTCACACGTACCTTTAAGACAAGTCTCATGTCTAGGGATGATGCAATCCCATCACGTACATTTTGAACCCAGTTCATGGACAATGCAGTCCTCACACGTACCTTTAAGACAAGTCTCATGTTTAGGGATGATGCAATCCCATCACGTACATTTTGAACACAGTTCATGGACGATGCAGTCCTCACACGTACCTTTAAGACAAGTCTCATGTCTAGGGATGATGCAATCCCATCACGTACATTTTGAACCCAGTTCCTGGACGATGCAGTCCTCACACGTACCTTTAAGACAAGTCTCATATCTAGGGATGATGCAATCCCATCATGTACATTTTGAACCCAATTCATGGCTGATGCAGTCCTCAGATGTACCTTTAAGACAAGTCTCATGTCTAGGGATGATGCAATCCTATCACATACATTTTGAATCGAGGTCCAGGGACGATGCAGTCCTATCTTCAATTCTCAGAGACATCAGTCTACGGATCAATTCTAGGACCAAAGTCAGGGGAAGATACAATCCCCTACCTGTTCATTCACGACTACATTCTCAAAGACCTAGTCTACAGCTCAATTCTGGGACCGAAGTCTGGGGACGATACAATCCCCCACCTGTTCATTCAGCACTTTATTCTCGAAGACATATGTCTACGACTCTCTTTAGGATTGAAGTACAGGGATGATCCAATCCTCACATGTCCACCAAGGACTTCATTCTCAAAGACATCTGTCTACGGCTCCTTTTAGAACATGTGTTCAAGAATGATGCAATCCATCTTCTTTCTCGGAGACACCTGTCTACGGCTCCTTTTAGAACATATGTTCAAGGATGATACAATCCCTCTTCTTTCTCGGAGACAACTGTCTACGGCTCTCTTTAGAACATGTGCTCAAGGATGATGCAATCCCTCTTCTTTCTCGGAGACATCTATCTACGGCTCACTTTAGGACTGAAATCCAAGGATGATTCAATCCTCACATGTCCACCAAGGACTTCATTCTCAAAGACATACATCTACGGATCTCTTTAGGACTAAAGTATAAGGATGATCCAATCCCCTCATGTCCACCAAGGACTTCATTCTCGAAGACATACGTCTACAGCTCTCTTTAGAACTAAGTCCAGGGATGATCCAATCCCCTCATGTCCACCAAGGACTTCATTCTCGAAGACATACGTCTACGGATCTCTTTAGGACTGAAGTCCAAGGAAGATCAAATCCCCTCATGTCCACCAAGGACTTCATTCTCGAAGACATACGTCCACAGCTCTCTTTTATTTTCATTTCTGCAGCCATTTTCTTCTTTCTTTTCATGATCTGTTTCTCATTCCTTGTCAGAAAGAGATCATCATCATACAATAATGGTATGATAGGTTCATCATCCACAACCTTAAGGTAAAGTTTAGGATGAGCTTTACTTCTGGTAAATCCCAAGCTTTGTCAAGAAGTTGTCAATTGTCCATCATTCACACTCTACATTGAGTGATCTTCTGCATATCTATTTGTGCCATCTCTCGTCAGATGGGTCTACTGATATGAGCCTCAATATCATTTGAACTATGTGGTGAGTTCCTTCTTGCATCCATGTCATCTATGTATTGAAACCATATTCAACCTTGTAGCAAAGGTTGAGATCCACATCACCCATGGTGATCATTAAGCTCATCAATTGATTATCGATGCTGGGTACCCATACAGAAACTGATTCACACTTCTTCTTTAATTACACCATTAAGAGAATGGTCTTATCTAGCCACTTGGAGCAAACATATCATCATGATTCTCTTCCTCTTTCTAAGAGAATCTTCTAGCCACAAGCCTTCTATAGTGTGTTTGATTTGTAAATCCTTTTGTTAAACATCCATCGCTTGTTCAGTGTTCATCATTCATCAAGATCTTTCCTACAAATCAAAATTAAGTACATGATTAGTAATATTTCATAATCATGAAATCATGTTGACATGATAACCTGTTATGCATACAGATATCATTTACATAGTTATGCAACTATCTTGACCAATACTTTGGCACAACACTTTTCCATATCCTATATGCATACAGTGGCTATCTAGATGCCTTCCATCTCTACCAGAACATACTATCGAGAGTGTGCACAACTCTCAGCATGTTAGCAAAGAGGTTTCATTCTAGACAAGCAACAATGGAATGTTTTTTCCAACTTACCAATCATATGCATATTAAATTATATTGTTCAATGCTCTATGAATGTTTACACTCAGCATGATATATTCTAGGAATACAAATATGCATACAAGCAAATATAATTTACTATTTCAAATACTTATCTTTTATGTTTGTGTGGTTGCCTCCCGCTTGATCTTCTATATGTCTTTTGAACTTCTATTCATTATGTACCACTATGCATGCTCAAGTGTGCACTAGTGTCATCCTCATGATCTCATACACAAACATACATTCGTTAGTATATTATCAAAACATTATAATTCTAAATAATCTTGAATATGTATAGTCATGATCATTAGTATTCAGGGTTTCAAGGAAGTCTTCTTTTACTCATGCATATTCTTGTTTGATCATAGTACTCTTCTGGTTAGTTAAATCATCAAGATAAGAGACATAATATGCATAAACCCTTGATTACTAAATTTATGAATAAGCATAGCCAATCATACCAAGTATACTTCTATAAGGGATCCTAGCACAAGGTAAGATTCTAACTTGACATAGGAAAACATACCTGGATTAGTATACCTCCTTAGTTATGTCTAACATACCTAAACAATATCTTCTTTGATCTCTCCAATGATTTACAGATCCTGTGCTAGAACCTACATATCTCATAGGTTAAGCATAATATAACAAAGCCATACATACCTCGTAAGTAGAACAAATATTATGGATGAGTCTTTGTCTTCATGTTGTCATGATCATGGAACTTGATTTGTCTTTTGTGATGTACCTGTATCTTGTTAGTAGAAAACATCAACCTCATACAACACCATAATGCATTATTACAATCATATAGCCCTAATCAATGAATGTCTTTGATCATTCACATGCATTCATACTGTTACTAGGGTGATAAGACAATTCTAACATTAATCAAGATTGTACTAATAAATAATATTAAGACAAACACATTATGAACTTAATCAAGAATCAAATTTCAAGACATACTTGAACCTCCTTAAGTCATACCTTTCGAGACTTCTTGTAGTCTTCTTATGTAAGGCCTTAGGGTCAACTCCCTCTGAAACTTGATTTGGAGCTTGATTAGGGTTTGCTAGAGAAATCCTAAAAATTCAATATTTGACTTTCACACTTCTGAATGGATGGAAGGATGTGTCTTGTTGAGATGATCAAACTAGCATACTTCAATTTTGAAATCTCCAAAAATTTGTCCCCTCAAAATTGCCTTCAAAACTTCTCAATCTTCTGTATAGGATCCTGAACTAGGGTTTGATGAAGCCCGCCCTTCTTCCCAATCAAAAGGTTCGATCCAAGGCTCTAAAATCTTATTTTTCTAAGGAGCTTCCAGCTGTGGTCACAGACTTCAAAAATTCCAACTTTTGCTGAAGCCCTAATTTTCCATCTTTCCGATCAAAATCCCAAACTGGGGTTTGATCAATGCCGGTCTTCTACCCAACCAAAAAATTCGATCTTGGTCTCTAAATTTCAATTTTCCTGATTAGCATTCAGCCGTGGATTTCGATTCCAAAAAATTCTAACTTTCTCCAAAACCCTAAATTCCGGAAGCCATGAATGAAGGTGCTCCAAAAATAATTCTGTTTTGACACAAATATGTACCTGATTGTTTCTGCTGTAACTCCGAACCTTTCGCTCCACAGGGTCTGAAAACGTTTTTTTTGGTAGCATGACCTGTCATCTTTCCATCCCGAAAGGTCTGACCTTAATTGGATTTTCTGAGAGAGAGTTATGCCAAGTGTCGCAACGTGACTTGTTTATGGGATAAAACAGGAGAGCGAACTTGTACGGTGTTCCACGTGTCACTGGTCAAACTTCGGCCTCTGAAAATGTTTCCTGAGATAGTACAGTATGTGTACTACCTGTCACATTTTATGAAATTTCATTTGGATCCTCCTATCCCATGTTATGACCTTTTTTCCTAGGTCACCTGATTTTGACTGAGATATGGAAGAGGCAGAAACCCTAACTTGTACTGATCATAACTCACAAAGTACAACGAATATGAGGGTGCCTTTTGGACACAAGGTACCTGGGGATGTTATCTATGACCTGTAAACTTTGCAGATCCTTGAAACTTCACATAAATGGATTTATAGCGAAAGCTCCACGATGACTGGTTTTTTCTATGTAAAACCCAAACCTTCAAATTGTCGCAAGTGAAGCAAGTGTCTTAAGTGACATACATTGCCTTCCTTCAGGTTAGCTCTGATACCATGTTAAGATTTAATATGCTAAGATAGAAAATAGCAGCATTGCATTCCATTTCACAACAATAGCATATACAGGATCACTGAAGAAACACCAAGCACGGCATAAACACAAGAGACACAAATTTATCCTGGGAAACCCTCATGGGGTAGAAAACCCAGTAAAGCTTCCTCAATATAGATGACCAGCAATATACAAAGATGTAACCCTGAGCATAAGCTCCTCCTTCTCCATAGCAGACCTCTCCTCCATAAGTGCGCCACTCTCAAGTGAGTGAGTGTGTGTAAAATGAGGAATACACCTCCTCTATTTATACACTTCTTCGACTTGTCTTTTACACAAATCATGTAGGCTCGTATTTAACCAATGGGTTAAATACCCCACTACAACTGACTGGGCCGACCCCTCTAGAGTGTTCTACTAACCCTATGACCCACATAACACATACAGGGCCGACCCCCACTAGGGAATTCTAATAACCCAAGTTACCACATTCCGACAGAGGAATAAACATCACCAGATATACAATAAGATCTTCACGGAGCAATGAATCATATCCGAAATAATAAAGTACAAATATAATATCCTTTGAAGTTACAATATCTCAACATCCTGCATTCTCATGGAGTAAAATTCTGAAAGGATTAGATCCCATGGCCTCCTCTTACCCCAAAAATTCAAGAAAACATCATAAAACCCCTGCCATGTGTCTATAGACTCTGGCTATAAATGGCGAAACCATTTCTTCACATCTCCGTAGAAATATTGAGAAAAAAACCTTCATACAACATCATCCTAATCCACTTCAAATAGATCCAGAAAATTTTCAAAGCCTTGAATATGTTTCTCAGCAGTAAGGCCTTTGATTTCTCCATCGAATTTAGGAAGGTATTTATGGTATTTAGGAGGATAATCATGGAGAATAGGGGGCAATTTCAAAGGACCATATCTCAGGTGAGATTTGAGAGGTAAAGGAATATGTTCAGGGAGAGCATTTTCAACCTCACTCTCATGGGATTTGCATGGCTAGCTATGAATCTTGTATGGTTCATACGAAGAAATGGGGTTAGCTCTAGGGTTTAAAGGAGGATATACGGAAGAGAGTCTCTTATGACTTAGAGCTCTTCAGTGGAACCAAATTTTCTTGATATATATACATAGAGGCGAAAGGAGACTGATACATAAGAACAAGATTTCTTTGAAAAGATTAATGCTTTGATACCTGAACCTTGATTTTTCCATGTTTAAGGCGGCTGAGCTCATTCTCCAGTGGAGTCTGCCAACTGAATTGAATTCTTGAGTGGATTCGCTAGGTGAATGGTACAACCTGATTATTGTCTGACTGTTGTTCACCATCAACATTCAGATCTGCACTTTGTCGTTCATACCCAGGGAAAATGAGACCTTCGTTCCCCAGCAACGGCGACAAAATGTTATCACTCGGATTTTCCTTGGGTTGTATCAAAGAAACCCCGAGGTAACCTATTTCAAACCAATCTTTAGACTGAAAAGTTGGCCTCCTTTAGTTAGAGAGGGATCTCTCAACAAATCTGCTATCCAATGTCACCACAACAGCAATTTGACAATAAACTCAATGGCCAAATTGTAAAATGATAATAAAAACTTGTAGACTTTGAATGATGTGGTTGGATCAAACAGGAAAAAGATACCGTTGGGAAATGGAGTCAAGATCATGTAATATGAAAGACGTGTCAGAGCTTCAACAATATAAATTTTCATTAGAGGCGGGATAGCTGTGTTTTTTACAGTCAATTTAAATTTGCAAGTAGTGTAGAAAGAAATAATGACAGTCCATCAACAACAGGCATCAAACTAGGATGAATCGATTGTCAACTTTGGAGAAATAAGAGGATGCTTAAATGCTATAAATCGAGGCATAACTAGTATGAATCCCAATTTATTTCAGACTTTCATTTCAAGCATAGAAGAAACACATAATGGAAGATGTAACAAAGAATATAAACATGCACAATATGAGAAGGAAAAAGGACAGGCTGTAAAAAGTACAACACGAGAATCTCTAAATCTATTAAAAATGTTTGCTTGGCTCTGCAATATTTATTCAAATATGAAGATGAGGCAGAACCCCTCGTAAACCTATTTAATTAAAATTGAACCCCGTTTACATTGCCAAATGCCTATTTTATGCAAAAATTTGCCCTCTAAGCAAACCTTAACTGTATTTTTCTAATAATAAACCACCGATACTAAAATAACAATCAAATAACTAATCACTACTTTACAAGAATTAGTTTTTAAACAGTAATATGACAAAAAATCTGGAATGTTTGTTTTGTCATATCTTCGGAAGTTAGAAGATGGCTGCCAGTTGCCTTTAATTTTTCACTTCTTTAACTGATATTTATTATTTTTCCACCTATTGATACTCTTCCTGGAATTTCTGGGCTTTTGGGGGTATTCTACTCCTTTGACACCTGTACAAAACCATTCACCTGTTTCCTCGATATTGATCAAAGTCCTATCAAAACAGTCAACATGGGCACCACAAGCTGTATTATATAATTTGTAAGCCAAAAAGTAAACACGAAACCGACTATCACCATTTCTATCACATATTTGAATGGGAATACAGAAAACTAGGCATTTTGTTGCCGCTATAACTATTATCAAAATAACAAACAGTGTCCAACTAGTTGAGAACAAATTATTGTAGTTTGGTATTACAATAGCTGCTTCTAATTGCTGCAGAATGCTTGATTTATTTGGAACATAGTGTTGACCTTCTCTGTAGTGTTCAATTTAGGTTTTGATAAACTTGAATTCCTTCGATCTCCGTTCTTAAACCCATTTTGGATATTGCGAGGAAGAGCTACGTGGGTCTTGGCAATGAATTCCCTTTTGGGTGATAATTGCAACAATACTTTCAGTTATGTTCTCCACTACATTGCCACTGCTCCATGGATCCCGTAGACCATTTGAGAAAATAAAAAATGCTTCAGCACCTTCTCATGCCATGAATACCATATTGCGTTTTAGGATGGAATCTAGATCACTGACTCCTCCAAAAGCGATGTAATCACCTCCGTGCAACAATGTCACTTGTTACTCTATTCCTAGAGGTAATAATCTTTGATGTTGCGTCCATTTGGAATAGTAGTGCTTCCATTTGACATCTATGGCGAATGTTCATTAAAACCCTCGGTTCATTTTTTGAACATTTGTGTAGTAGACTCGATACCTAGCAAATAAACGCTGGTTTCGTATTTGAACCAAAAAAAATGCTGAGTTTTCGTCAATAAATAGAGGAAGTTTTTTGGGATGCCACATAACCACGTTTGACATCTTTAGCAGTAACATTCTTCACATTAAATCCCACGTTGTCACTGAGGCCACACCTTTTGACTTGATGACTCCAGTCTCCATACAACCAACAAGCACAGTCCCAATACCACCAATCTTGTAAACATTCTGAAGTGGCAACTTCAGAGGCTCGTCTGAAGGACGCTTGGGATCTTAAAACTAGTCGAGGGCTTACAAGAGTGTCGAAAAACCTAATAGTTTGCATCCCTACCTTTGAAACTTCTGATTAGTTTTCTTTTGGACAATTTATCTATATGCTTCTTAAAACCTGGCGTTAGTGTTTGGGAGCTTGACGCTCAGGTAAAAAGAAAAAAAAAACAAGTCGCCGAGAATGGGGCGACTCCCCTTTTATATTTTCCCGAAATTTCCGAGATGGTATCGTATGGTCGATTGCGTTGTTTAAGATACCACTTATATGTATGCGGTGATCTTGGAGGGTGACACATGTAGTAGTGGTTTTCATACCGCACCCATGAACTGTCTTTATCTCCCGAACATGTAGACGATGTGGAATACATTATGAGCCGTTTATCTCTTCGTTTGAATAAAAAATTTACACGTGTTACCACCAATGCCCAACTTCTAATGATGAAACAACTGAATCTTGTGCCAATCATTAATTCTTTAATCGACCATTCTTCCCTCACGAGATTGATGATGTTTGCATTTCTCAACCGCCTGAGTAATCTCCTCTACGACGTGTAGACGAATACTTCCTTAATCTGATCTTCTCACAGCCGACGTCATAGCTAGTATGTTGTTTATTTTAATATCAATGGAGGAAAACGTGGTTCAAACAACCATTATTAGAAACAAAAACAACAATCTTTTTCTATAGTCATGGCACCATGCTTCAATCACAAATTTCTGGTATGCTCAGAGGTTCTTGATGCAATATTCATCAAAACTCGAGCTACTTCAAACTGAAACAGAAATAAATCATGCCTTCTAGAAAACTCTACAAGTTGATGGATCCACCCACGGCAACATCTTCCTCAATTGGAAAATTCTGCGATTTTCATTTTTAACTATGTAGGCTTTATCCCATAGGCACAGTAGAAAGTTTCTTTTGACTCTTTATATACCTCGATGCCCTCAATATATACCAAGTAACAATGAAAGAAAGGCTTGCGCTTAGACGATGGAGGCTATGTTGGTCCTTCTTGGCTTGGCGTTGGTCTCATGGTGAAGACCTCAGTGTTGGGAGCATACCTTTTGCTCCATTTTAAATTGAAACTTTGGCCCAATATAAAAAAAAAATACAACAAACCTTTGGTTATAAGAAACATTAATTAAAACTTCTTTAGCCATACCATTTTTTATAAAGCTTTAGTCTCCTTCCTTCATAAAATTGATTTTTGGGCTAAAAATTAAAATATCAAAAACCTTCAAAAGGCTTAACTTTTGGCAAATACAATATCGAAGCTTTTCCTCTTCATAAAACCTCCAACTATGGCCAAATTATGAAAGCCTCTCTCCATACTTAGCTTTTGTCTTTAGCCAAAAAATATTAAACAGTTTTCTTCATACGTTTTGGCTTAGGTAAAAAATTGTCAAGGCTTTTCTCGCTTTCGACTTGGGTTTAAAATCCTCTAGGTCCTTCATAAAAAGATTTAGTTCACAAACACCTAGGACCATTTTTTGCAACCTTGGTGTCTACAATTGAAGATAATTTCTCTTTCTTGGGCAGGCTCGAAACCCCCCGTCATTGAGAAAAATGTTCTAATTTTGCACTGCCAATGCTACCAGAAGAATATTAATCACAAAAACTTTTGAGTGTTAACAAGCATAATAGAATGGGTGTTGATCCACTATGCATGATTATTCAAGGAACTGCAGTAACCGGAAAGTCATATTTGATTGGAGCCATTAAAAATACACTTGATAATCTCTCTCATCCAGGGAAAAGTCCATTACTTCTTCTATCTCCTACAGGGGTGGCAACTTTCAACATATCCATAAGAACCGTTCATTCTGCACTTCATATACTGATCAAAGAAATGAATCCTTTATGAGGGCCGACTTTAATTAACTTACAAGAATATTTGAGGAATGTTAAATATATTTTGATCGATGAAATGAGTTTTATACGAAAAAATCTATTAATCAAAATAGATTCAAGACTTCACCAAGCCTTCCCAGAAAATGCTAATATACCTTTTGGTGGAAGATCAATTATATTGGTTGGTGATTTGGGAAAATTGCCACCTGTCATGGATAAGCCTGTATATGCATCAGAAGGTATTGCAAAAGAATTGTGGAACACATACACAACAGTTGTGACCCTCGATATTGTGTTTCGACAGAATGGACAAAGCAATGAACAAATATCTTTTCGTAATGTGTTAATGAATATTAGAGATGCAATTCCAACAATAGAGGATTGGAAATTACTAATGACTTCTATAGATACTTCCTTACATGCTACAATGAAAAATTCCTTCGATAAGGTGACACATTTGTTTGTGACAAATGATGATGTAAACTGTCATAACAAGAGTTTAATAAGAAGCCTCAACTATCCCATTGTGACCCGTATTGCTACATCTGTAAGAAGCAACTATTCTATGGAAGTAGACGAAGAAGGGTTGGAACTTGAATTACTTATAGCCATAGGATCAAGGGTAATTCTCACATCAAACGTATAGACTGATGCAGAACTTGTCAATGGTGCTCTTGGAGTTATACAACAAATTGTATATAACCCTGGAAGTTCACCTCCAGAACCACCGACGTATGTTTTAATAAAATTTGATAGTTATGTGGGGGGACCATGGGATGAATCATTTCCTCAAGTTGTTCCTATTACACCTATCGAAAGAGGTAATAAAAAACAACTTCCATTGAAACTCGCTTGGGGTTTAACAATCCATAAGTCACAAGGATTGACATTGGAGAAAGCTACTATTAGTATTGGAAAGCAAGAGAGGTAGGGTATGACATTTATAGCAATATCTCGAGTTAAATATTTGGCAGGTCTACGATTTCAACCTTCGTTCTCATATGGTCGATATGAGAATATTTCAAAACTACCAAGTGTGAAGACAAGAAAAGATGAATAAGATAGATTGAGAATGATCACGATGTGAACCATATTTTCATTTATTTAATCCTTTCAAAATGATTGTCTCTATTTTCCAGTTTAACAATTTAGCCAATCCTTAATACTTATTACTTACATTATCATATTCCTCGTAAATGTATTTTTGTTTTCAACTTAACTTGTTCCTTACAATGTTGATCAAACTCTATTTTTGTGTCACCACCCACGACTAAAACAAACCTAGATCCAAATCCTAGGCTCTATCAAGCGCCAAGAGGGATCAAATATCCCGAGGTGCAAACCTCTTCTCAGGTATTGCACTCAAGGAGAGGTTTGCACCTCGGGAGATTTGATCCCTCTCGACGCTTGATAGAGCCTAGGATTTGTATCTAGGCTGGTTATTAATTAAACATGTTATTGTTATGTATTCTTCTATTGTTGATTACATGTTACTGAATATTACTTTAATATAGGGACCGACTTGGTAGTGTTAAAGTTGAAAGAGATAAAAATATGTTTTAAATTATATTGGTTCTTTACTCATGTACTATTTTGTTTCAATACTAGTTTGTTGAATTTAATTTTTCCATTAAAGTATATGAATTTTTAATTCTTTGCATCAAACCCTAACCCTAACCAAATATTTAATGATTACTGATCTCTCCTGCATAGAGGAAAGAATATGGAAAACACTACAATATTAAAATCCATTGAAGTGCCCATGTTTGATATTGTATATTTGATATTCATACTTATATTTTTCTATATGTTATGATTCTTCATAATAGGGCATTAGTTACTAAGAGGAGTTGAAGATGATGTTGAGATATGCAGAGCTAAGTGGGGCAATTTAAGAGGAAGAGAAGGTACATAATTTGTCTTATTCTCTTTGACTATTTAAGGAAAGGGAACAAATTGCAAGGACTAGATGTTGATTTCTTTTGATGAGTTATTTTTGTTATAAATTGCAATATAAGTGGGTTTGTATCAGTAGACTACATTTCTTAAATTTTTCCTTTGGATTTTTCATCTTAAACCATGAATAATAACTTGCCTAGAATACTCATTATCTCATTTTGAATCTATGCATTCTTGTATAATTATACTTTTGAATGTGGATAATAGATCTCACTCGTCATAATGTTTTGTTTCCTAAATTGTCATATAAATGGAAGAATTTTAGCCCATGGGTGTATTTATGCTCCAACAACTTTCAAATCCAACTTTTGGAAGATATGGGATTTTAGGATTGCATCCCTTGAGGCCATACTGGAAGGAAATTTTTAATTGGAGGGGATTTCGATACCTCGCTGGGAAATTTTAGAAATAGAAAGACGAGACAAGTGAAACCACCAAATCCACTTTCAAACCTAACTCCAGAATTTTGCTACATTGGATTTTCTTGAAAGTCCTCAACCCTTGCTCCAACACCTAGTTTTTCCTTTGTTGAACAACTATATCAATAGGAAAATTGTTTGTTTCTATATTTTCCACAATGAATTTTCATCTTCATTGTTCATGCCATCTATGCCATTGCATGTCATATTGTCAGTATTTTGAGTCTCAATTAAACTAATAAACCAGAAAAATAGACAAAAATAGAACACAGATATACACTGTAGTTTAATGTGGTAAAAACCCAATTTGGGGAAACATCTAGAAGGAAAAGTATCGATGTATTATTCCTTTCAATAATGGAGATTACAATAGGCATTTCCTCATCCATACATTCCACTCTACCATACTCCTCTCAAATCACATATAAATAAATTTGATCGAGAAGTTGCAAGTTAGGAGAACTGTCCACTGGTTAGAGTAACTTCCAACCAATCAAAAATTAGATAAACTACGAGAAACCATCTTTTTCAATTATTGTTAATTAGTTTTCACAAATATTAACAATAACAACCTTGACAACAAATTATCTAATAATTTTCCCAAGACTATTCATCACCTTTTTTTCAAGCCAAGAGAAGCCACACACCACTGTATCTTCTCTAATAAAAATGGTTTTGTAAACATATATGTAGATCTACTCCACCTTCACCAATGGCCTGTCTTACAAAATGATACTTTACATCAATATGTTTGGTATTACTATGGGAAACAAGTTTTGTATCCAACTGTATATCACTTTGGCGATCACATAAAATAAGCACACTATTCTGCAACCTTCCTATTTCTCCAAGTATACCTTTCAGTGAAATTGCCTCTTTGCAAGCATGTGAGGCAGCAATGTATTCATCCTCTGTAGTGGATAAAGAAACTATTTCCTGGAGCTTTAATATCCAACTTATAGCTCCAACTGCAAGAGTAAAGACATAACCTGAAGAAGACCTTTTCTTGTCCAAATCACCTACAAAATATGAATAAAAAAAACCACATATAGAATCACTGTTATTATTAAAGGTTATACAATAGTCACGTGTGCCTCTTAGATACTAAATCACCCATTTCACTGCATTCCAATGTTCTTTTCCTGGATTATCCATGTATTTACTGAAAACACTTAGTGCATGTGAAATATCAGGTTTAGTGCACACCATCGCATAAATTAAACATCCTACTGCATTGGCATATGGAACACGAGACATATAATCCTTTTCTTCATCACTACTAGGAAATAAACCGAAAGAAAGCTTAAAATGGGAATCCAAAGGAACATTCACAAGTTTTACCTTGATCATTCTGAATCTTACAAGTATTTTCTCAACATACTTCTCCTATGAAAAACTAATCTTACCATTTATTCTGTCTTTGTGTATTTCAATACCCAAAATTTGTTTTGCATCTCCAAGATATTTCATATCAAATGCCCTAGCCATATGATCCTTCAACCTGTCAATCACATCCATGCTTTTCCTCACAATAAGCATATCATGAACATACAATACTAAGGTAATGAATATGTCATTCAACCTTTTGAAGTACAAACTATTAATATTCATTATGCTAAAATATATAACATCAGTATTCAATTCAATTTCACAACAATAGCATATGCAAGATCACTAAAAGAAACACAATCACAATATAGACATAGATTTATCCTGGGTAACCCTCTAGGGGAAGAAAACCCAACAAAAATTCGTCAATATAGATGATCAAAAGTACAAGAAAAAACCCCAAACAAGTGCTCCTTCTCCTTGCAAATATCTCACTCTCTTTATCCTATGCGAATTACACAAGTGAGTGTGTGTGTCCAAATGAGGAGCACTCACTCCTATTTATAATTTATCTTCCACTTGACTTGTTCACTAACTACGTCAGCCCCAACAAACTTAACTGGGTCGACTTACCTAGGAAGAATCAAAACAATATAATATTAATTTCTGGAGGTTTCTATCGACCCGACTTACAAGGGAGGTTTTACCTCATAACTCTATGATGACCAAATACAATAATAAAATCTTGACGGAGGAATAAAACATCTCCGAATAGATTACAATAATAAAATACAATAGAATATTCTTTGAAGTTACAATATTTCAACACTCCCCCTTAACGAGAAGGGTATTCTACTGAAAACAACAACATCAACTATAGGAGGAAGGAGAGAGAGTATCATCAACAACATCAAGGTGATACATGTATAAATAATCGTAATTTTTCTTCAACAACTGGAACAGTTACTAGAACATATTCAACATATTCAGTACTAGAGCATCATCTTCTACAGTACTGAGTCTTCATCTTTGATCTTCATATTCTACAGCACTTGATCACTCGATCGTCTACAACAACACTTTATCTCTCTGAATCAACAACAACATCATCTGTAGCAACATAACCTACAACACACATGATCCAATGAAGAGATCATCAATCCCTCTCACTTTAGGACATAAGTCCAAGGATGATGCAATCCTAACCACATCACTAAGAAAAAAGTCTGAGGATCACTTTAGGACTAATGTCCAGGGATGATACAATCCCAACCACATCACGGAGATAAAAGTCTGCGGATCACTTTAGGACTAATGTCTAGGGATTATATAATCCCAACCACATCACGGAGACAAAATTATTTGGATCACTTTAAGACTAATGTCAAGGGATGATACAATCCCAACCACATCATAGAGACAGAAGTATGCAGATCACTTTAGGACTAATGTCCAGGGATGATACAATCCCACTGCATCATCATCATCACTACTCCCCCTTTTGAGGAAGGTTTTTTCGAACCACACCAAGCTTTTCATGTAAGTACTCAAACTTCACTCGAGACAGAGGATTATTCAACACACCGGCAACTTGCTCATTAGTGCTCACATACTGGAGCTCTATAGCTCCCTTCTGTACCATATCCTATATGTAAAAATACTGGATTTCTATGTGCTTTGACTTGTCATGGAACACTGGGTTCTCACTAAAAAATTATGTGGATCACTTTAGGACTAATGTCCAGGGATGATACAATCCTAACAAAATAACGGAGACATAATTCTACGGATCACTTTAGGACTAATGCCCAGGGAGGATACAAACCAACCACATCACAGAGTCAAAATTATGCGGATCACTTTAAGACTAATGTCGAGGGATGATACAATCCCAACCACATCACAGAGACAGAAGTATGCAGATCACTTTAGGACTAATGTCCAGGGATGATACAATCCCACTGCATCATCATCATCACTGCTCCCCCTTTTGAGGAAGGTTTTTTCGAACCACACCAAGCTTGTCATGTAAGTACTCAAACTTCACTCAAGACAGAGGCTTATTCAACACACTGGAAACTTGCTCAGCAGTGCTCACATACTGGAGCACTATAGCTCCCTTCTGTACCATATCCCATATGTAAAAATATTTGATTTCTATGTGCTTTGACTTTTCATGGAACACTGGGTTCTCCTTCATCTTTATACAACTCTGGTTGTGACATAGAATCATTGTGGTATCCAACTCTAGTTCAAACAGACTTGACATCAATTTTCGAAGACATATGGCTTCACAACTAGCAGAACAAGCTTCTATATACTCTGCTTCAGTTGTGCTAAGAGAAACACTGGATTGCTTCCTGCTAAACCATGAAATCATGGTTGATCCCATACAATAAAATCCACCTTAGGTTCTCTTCCTGTCTGAGACACTTCCATCCCAATCATCATTTGTATAGCCATGCAATCTATAGTGATGATCTCCAACATAGGATAGACCAAAGTCTATTGTACCTTTGAGGCACCTCATCACATGATTTGCAGCTACCAGGTGAACACGTCTAGGCTCAACTAGATACTAACTCAGGGTGTTCACAACAAAGCATATATCTGTCCGTGTATTTGTCAAATACATCAACGACCCAATAATTTGTCTGTATTCAGTCACATCCACTAACTCTGACGATTCATCAGCTAACAAATTCAGGTTGGTATCCATGGGTGTGGCCATGGCTTTACATTCCAACATATCAAATCTTTTTAGGATTTCCACAACATACTTTCCTTGGATGAGAAATATTCCTTCTGAGCTATGCCATACTTCCAGACCTAGAAAATAGTGCATCAATCCAAGTTATTTCATCTCAAATTCTTCAGCAAGCTTCTTCTTGCACTCTACAGTCTATTTCTCATTTCCTGTCAGAAATAAATCATGCATATACAACAATAACATGACAGGTTCATCATCCATAACCTTAAATTAAAGGTTAGGGTCATCTTTACTTTTGGTAAATCTCAAGCTCGTCAAAAAGCTATATATCCTTCCATACCAAGCTCTAAGAGCTTCCTTCAATCCATACTGTTACAGAGAAAGCTTCCTATGGCTTGGGGCAGACCACAACAGACAGCTCACTACCAGAAAATAACTCAATTCTCAATGCTATGCTATATAAATGGCAATGCTAAGATAATGGATAGTATAACCAACCTCGATCCGGACGTTCGATGTAGATACCCGTTGAAGCTTTCAACTTATGCACTTCAGCCTACAAATTAGTCTTGAAAACCGATATACAACAAGCACATATAACATATGAAAGACATTAACATCATCAATAGTAATGGTCCATGATATCATAAGTAAATGTAACCCAATGTAATATAAACAACATTCACAACATTAATGGACGAGAATATGAGTATTTCTATTAATAAATAACAAGAAGTACAATATGATACGACCTCTTGCCGACAACCAATCTAAACCAAGAAATAGGTCTCTCCACTTGTGCCTCCACCACTTCAATCCTCCATGGAATGGAAAACTCAAACTATGAAAGGAGTTTGGAAGGTGAACATAGAAGGTTCAAAACAACTGGGATCAATGAGTGTAGACTCAATATGTGGGAAAAATCCACTAGAGTTATCTTGCTTTCTCTTTCTCCTCCCTTCCATATGCCATAAGGTTCAATATATAGCCTTCTAGAGGTAAGTGAAAGGACACATTGAAGAATTACTAGGAAAATGGAGGGCCAAAGGTCACCCTAAGACCGCTTTTTGGGAGTAAATATTAATTCATTAGTGAGTTTTACCATTTTACTAGTCACCCGCAAGCTATAGTGGAACAAATCGCAGGTACGTTGGCTAAAATGTAACAGCTAGCATACATGAAGAAAAATAGGGGAAAATGTGTTCTGAAGGACATAAAGTGAATCCGAGTCAGTGAAATGGATCATGAATGCCAAATAGTGTTGATGCTCACAAGGTGGAAAATTACGTTGTAACATATGCCCCCTAATGTGTGAGGTCAGAGAATGGTGCTATGATGGCCAATATACATTATAAAGCTCAAAAGTGAAGTGATGGAGACACAAGTGGAAGGATCAGCTCACTCGTCATAATACAATAGTATCTCATGTACATGTTGGTACAATACAACAATCTGTTACAATGGCAATGAGGCAGTACATAGTGAATACATATCATAAGTGATCATAGCCATGATCCCTCTATAGTAAGATATGGTTCCCTACTGAAAAGGAAACAACTGGTGCAAACTGGAGGTGTAAACTGCTGATATCTGAGAGATGATATCTTAGATGTAAAGTCATCGTCATAAGTAGCATACTGAATGCCACTATCGACTGGGGCCTTCTAAACAAATCGTCTACAGTGCAAGTCCCATCAAGTGAATAAAGGTGTTGAGGTTGAACCTGATGTGACATCGTCTGATTACTGGTCAATGATGTATACCTTTAACAAATGCGAGATATCCCACCAATAATGAAAATGGGCATCAAGGCACAAAGTACAATCATCAAAGTGCAAATAGATGGGTTGAAGTCGAACACTAAGATGAATCCATCGATCAAGGGACATTGATGTATTCCCAAAACTGTCAATGGAGAGAGGACCTACCACTATTGACTGCAAGCCTCAAGTTACTCATCTAAACTCTAAGTATCAAATTCTGGAATAAATGAGTTGAAGTCGATGGAACGAAACTCGTTGGAAGAAGGGCATTAAGGCATCCCCCATCGACCAACAAGAGGTACCAGCAATGCTGAAATATTTGGAAGAACTCAGGTGAAATGGATAGACTCAATAAGGACGGCCGACATGCAATAGTCAAGAGACATGAGGAGTGGCTGACTCTGGTTCCAGGACTTCCTTTGAACAAGAGCATGAGCAGATGAATAGACTTAGGCAGCATAGACTTGAAATAACACTCTATGATGCAGGAGGCACCAACAATGGGCTCCATAATGACTAGAAGCTTAACCAATCGGTGGAGTAAACTGAGAAACAAGTATAGCTCCTAAGGTCCAACTATAGTCCCGACTCATAATGTATGGAGTGGAATGAATGCTCTGTTCAAAGGCGACACAACAGCTGCCAACTAGAAGTAGTAACCATAATATTGTCTGGCTTTTTGGAATATTTGATTTTTTTGGAATTTTTCATATTTGGAAAAGCTTGAAAAAGAATAAACTTGCTTATAGTACAACAATGGAGGGAATGAGTGTCAAATAGCGAGCAGACTAGTCCCAAGCAATGGAACATACCTATGATCAATGCAAGGAAGCATGTGAAGGATATGCATACTCGGGGGGGTGTTCCTTCAGGGTCAAAAGGTCGTCAAATTATGAAAGGCCAATGAAATCTCTGCAAGGCTCAATAGGGAAAGTGCTCCCTCACCAGGCTATCAACTGAGTAAGCGAGAGCTGGCACAAGGCTCAAGAGACAAGCAAGATGATGCAATGCAATCACAACTTGGTAAAAATGTGGGGGAGTGCTTATGGGAGGTGGCTAGCATAAGACAAAGTAGAGTATGATTCTTTATCATAAATTCATGGCATAACTACAAATAACTCTCAATCTAAGGAGAAACAACAACATGGGCACCAAAATGCAAAAGGGGTCTAACTAGGGAACCCATGTTCGGAAAGGCCCTACCTCCAAATAACGACACTTCTAGAGTAGTGTGAAGGTTCTGTGTCGTTTAAGAAGCAGGGTTGCACCTAGGGTTAATTAAAATGGTCAAAAGGTCAAATGCATAATGCATGTGAAAATGACATCTAACCTATATGTCGGGTGTGAAATATACCTGTTGTAGGCATGGAACGATAAAAAACAACTCTCACCGAATAAATCTTGTCGAAAATTGCTACTCCAAGACATTATATTAGTCCAAAACAGCTTAAAATGGTGAAAACTACAGACAAGTGGGTTTTGAAAATTATAAATAGTAAGAAAAAATTAGAAATTACAATTCATTTTTACTATTCACCCAATTGGAGTTTTTGGGTAGTTTTCACCTCGAAGTTCAATCATTGATTCTAGGAGCTACGGGCATCCATTCGTCAAGCCATCTGGAGCAGGTTAGTTGTCTCATCCATAGCTTTTATTTGAATTTTCATTGGTTAGATTTTTTAAATGGCCAAGCCCTACTTAGTCACGGCGGTACCTACGGGCTACTAGCATACAGCTAGTAGGTAGGGCATAGTACCTGTGGTCAATGCATGTGTTGACCGCAGGTACCCTCCTCTATGAGCTAATTAGCTCACGAGTACGACCGTGGAGTTTGTTTTTTTAAATAAAATTGACTAAACTGTGGCTTTCTCTTCCTCCAGGGTGGTTCTAGAATGGAGAGAAAGAGAGCATGACCTTGTGGATGAGGCCGTCTATAATGATGTGCCTGTGCAACAAGCTTTACAAGCGTGTGGGATTTATAAATTTTGGAACATTGAGGGTTTAAGGGCCCAAAACCAATTGCTCTAGCGTTTGATAAGCTACTGGGACTAGACGCACAAAACTTCAACTTGGAGGGGAAAATACTTTCCTTGGAAATGGATGATATCTACTTCATTACTGGTTTGTCCCGCTGAGGTGAAGTGGCAATCCTTCGATCTTTTTCTGTGGGTGGTGGGATCACCATTTCTGACTACATTGAGCGATACTGTCTTCCCAACACTTGGACAGTGGGGAGTTAGGTTCCCATCATAGCCATAGTCAGTCTGAGCATGAAGGTTATAGTGGCTACCCTCGTACGGATTATAGGTTCTGCAGATCTTCACCAGGATTCAAGGTCGGTGATGTTCTATGCCTCACAGTGCATGCATCCCATGATATATGATTGGTGCACAATGTTACTGGGGTCCATGAAGACCCAGTTAACAGAGTGCAAGCATGGGGAGGCAAAAAACTTTGGATAAGGCAGTATCTTATGCAGTTTATTCTTTGAGCGAGTTTCGGGGCTCAGTCCGAGGGTTGAAATCCCTCCTCATAGTCTTCGTGACCCAGCCCTGACCCGGTGAGCAGAGGTCTTGACGCGACAGGGTGGTGGCCGACAGGCATCACCATACATTGATGAGTTCTTTCACTGGTGGGACCAGTAGGTCACAGCTATAGATTACTACCCCTATGCAGGGATAGACATCCGTCAGGATAGTGACATGCCGTTACCACCAGGAGAAGCATTCGGAGACATCGATGAGTTACTCTTTTATGTTTTTGGTGTATTAAATTTTTATGGATTTTTTATTATATCTGTAAATGAAAAAATATTTTTGGAGGTAGTATCATGTATTTAAATTTCACTGTTTTCTCTCAAACAAGGGTCTAGTGAGACCATAGGGCTTCCCGAGACATCGTCGAGGGGGAAAAGGTGATGAAGTAGTGGGTGCTACAGTGGAGCATACACTAGGGACTTCGCGGGTCAACCTTACACGGATGACCAATAGGGTACCATTGATAGAGGTAGTGCAACTACCAGAGGATATGCAGCACCATGTTGTGGGGGTACTGAGCAAATGGGTGAGACTACTGTAGCGTATAGCGAAAACAGTACATTACTATTATCAGATGCATCCTATCGAGGTGGCAGCTAGGCCTCCTCGTAGGGATTAGACATCTCAGAGTTCTATTTTTTGTATTGATATGTATATTTTGAGGGCTATGGGCTCCATTTTTGTATCATGACACGACCATTTTGGACATATTATTTATAAAAACTATGGTTCTGGATTCTACTATATGTGTATGTACAAATGTATGAATGTGTGTTTATTTGTATGCTTCATTATGAATCTGACAAATGCCAATCTAGGACATAATTAGCGTATGCATTAGATGTATGATTAAAAATTCTCGGAACATGTATGTATGTAATTGAAACAAAGTATCGTTCCAAGAGTCTTACCCTTAAGAATCTTCATAGTAAAGTAGGACCTCTCACATGGTATTGACCATTTAACTGAGACACAACCAGTTGTGAATCAAGGAGGGCTTCTAAAAACTAGAAACCATGTGAAATAGCATCTCGAAGTAGTTTAACCATGACACTATACTCAGCCACATTGTTAGATGTAGGACCAATACAGGAACCTCTCGAAGACACAACTAGGTGGTTAGGTGAATAAATAACCCAAGCAGCAGAAGCTAGTTGCTGCGTGTGATGGCTAGCACCATTCGCAAATCCCAAAAACATGGAAGATTCTTTTGACATATGTCAAGCAAACGGAAGCGAATCAATACACCTGAAAAATGAAAAGAAAACTAATCCTATGTACAGAAATAACTATACAATAATATACAAAAGTATTAGCTCAAGCGTAATATCGCTTGAGGTAGATCCCATTTCTAGGCTCCTTCAAGACGTTCCCCTCATAAACCTCTAATTCATAAGCTCCTTTTTCTAGGACGCGCCTCACAATGTAAGGACCGTGCCACAAAGGGTTAAACTTGCCTGCCCCCAGGGGTTCTTTATCTTGGTCATATAAAAGGACCAAGTCACCTTCAGCATATTGTCGGGGACGGACAAACCTATCATACTGAACCTTGATACGATAGTTATTGGCATATATAGCCACGGTGGCATCTCGACGGTGCTTGTCAATTTGCTCAAGGTGGGTCAAACATTTCTCAATACCTAACATATTAGGGAGGAACTCTATAGCTAGTTTGAGAGAAGGGCTTTCGCATTCAATCGGTAAAATAGACTATACACCGTGTACCAGCTAAAACGGTGAGAATCCAGTGGCAGTCTTGATTGCGGTTCGATATGCCCACAAAGCAAGATATAACAGAATATGCCAGTTGTTCTTGCTCTGTTGGATGGTACGTTAGAGAATGGTCTTCAAAGACTTATTAACTACTTCAACCTAACCATTCGCTTGGGGATAGTAAGAAGAGGAGTGTTCTTAACAAAATCCAAGCTTGAGTGACAAATCCTCCATCATTTTTTTCTGAAAGTGACTGCCATGGTCACTGAAAATCTATTTCAAAATACCGAACCAAGTAATAATCTGATTGAATACTAAATGGTCTGCTATAGCACTATAGACTCAGACCCAGTCGACAGGGGTTCCCATCACTGTCGACAGCAACCCACCGCGAACTCCCTGAGCACCGGCCCAGACAGTTTTTACCCTGTCTAATAACACCTGTAGAGAAGACGAGGTCTCACTCGAGGTGATCAAGGGAGAGTGGACGGAACCATGTTTCCGCCGAATGAAGGAGGATGATTGCGGCAACAATTACTTAACTTATCGCGACATTCAAAGACATATCTATGCATTCAAGTTTAGTATTACTTATATTCATAGCATCATTCAACAGGGACATTCATTGCAATAAGTACAACATCAAAACGTTAGCTACAACAGGAAATCATAGCAACATTTGAGAATTGCAACATGCATCATCATCAAAGAGGTACACACGGAATTTCACCAAATAGTTTCATCATGTCAAATTACTTCAGCAAACCCTGATACAATATTGCTGCAAACACAGACCTCACAGATACCCCTTGACTGTAATTATATATGTATATTACTTCCAGTTTCAGATCCAGATCGAGATATCCAACCCATATGACTCTATGACTATAAATAGGCTTCCTCCTTTACAATGCTTGTCCACTTACTAATAGCTTCCTAACCGACTCTTGGATAATTGACCCAAAATCTAACTGACGTGGTCAAATGACCCAAAACCCGCCTACTGCGGTACAATTAGTCCAAAATTACATATCATGTGGTCCAATGACCCAAAACCCGCATTCCGCAGTACAATCGTTTAAAAAATAGATAAAATAATCTATCCTGCTTCCTTCTGCGACCTCTCCTGACAAGTCGCAGTATCAGCGATGTTGCAATTATTCCTTACCAAACCACCTGCTAACAGGCCCCGAACACAATCTTATGGATCACCCTCAAGCCACGTCAACCGGACATGGTGTACTCCATGGTTTTGACTTTGAAGTCATCGTATTATTGCTCGACTGTTGTAACCATCTCCTTCGCCGCCGTAACCTCCTCCTGACTGTCGACAATGTCCTGGGGCGACGGATGCTCTATCAGCTTTGCGGCCACTTGTTGATGATGTCCTTGCACTGCCTGGAGAACTTCACTAGCCTTTGTCACGAACTGGATACCAACATCCTGGAACTCCTCCAACTGTGCATCCCCCTTCTTCTGTCGCTCATTGGCCTTGGAAACACGTTGTTGGAGATCCTTCAAATCCACGGACTTGGAAACCTGCTCCATGGGTGGCATTACGTGCATCGTCGCTTTGAGTGTTTCCAACTCCCCTTCCGCTTCCTGCCAAACCTTCATTAGCTGTTCAACCTGTTCATCCTGAATGATCTGGCCCCAGAATTGCACAGTGTCAGCTGTGAGCCTTGTTGCTGCAGTTTCCAGCTCCACCAGCTATGATGCAGTCTCCTCAATTGCTCATCTGCGGTCGTCCCCTTATGCTTGTGGTGTACCAGGGTTCATCTGAGCTCACAAATCCTGATTCTCTTGTCGTAGCTGGACAATCACATTTCCCATTTTCTGGATACGTTGAAGCATATCCACCTCGTCAGTGGGTTCCAGTACATGGTGATAAGACTACGTAATAGCCTGGTCCACCCGCACACTGTCATCCCACATCTGGGCCTTCTCTACGATGAGGCGGTCCTGTGTCTTCTTCAATTCTTCAATCTCGCGAGCCTTTTCATCTCGCTCTTTCTTGATGTCTTCCTCGAGCTCATACACAGCCTGCCATGCTATATCGGCTCCTCCCATTAACTCTGCAATGGCTTCTTGTGCAGCTACCTCGCACTCCTGCAACGTCGTGCACTTAACAATGATCTCTTGCATCTTGTATGCCATTTCTCTTCTAGCCACTGTCTTCATAGTGGTCAATCCTTGCACTGGAAATGCTTTAACATTGATGGACACCTTCTTCAACTACTACAGCAAGGTGTTCACAACCTCATCTTCAGTCACAATTGTAGTCGAGGGAATCTCCACATTCCTAACCCGTGGCTCGGTGCTGATTGTGCTAACTTGCAGTGGTGCTGCTTCTTTAGTTGCCCTCCACAACACCATGTCACACAAAGAGTCCATACGAGCAGTGAGTGCATGGAATCCTTCATATGTCTCCCTAGTCATCTTCTGAGCTGCTACGGTGGATGCCTCTATGATTGCTTGTATAAATCGGCCCAACTGTGCTTCCGATGACAAGAGAATCCCATTGATTGGTGTTGGGTCCTGGTTCCTTTACGTTCTGTTCTCTTCCAAATCGTGATCACTTTCATCATCTGTCGGTGTTCTAATGGACTCTTGATCGGAATCATGATGATTGTGTAGGTCCTGGGCCGATATACGATCATCTGGACCCTTCGTCGTCTCGCCAGCCTCAATCTTAGCCAACGCCACAGGTTCGCACCATTCCAGTGGCCAATCATTCACAATGGAATTCGGTGCTTCCATCGTTACCTTGTAAGGGGTCAACAACCACTGCTGACTGGGTTCACGCCTTTCTTGCACATAAATGGCATGCGGTCGAACTGCAAACTCCATAATCGGTTTAAAATTTTATGAAGTATCTTCAAATATCCATGGCACCTTTGTTGCTGCATCACAAAGCATCTCCTAATAGAGCGAGAATAGCAATTAGCAATCCCTGATTCGCTCTGGCTCCCGAACATACCATAAGTTCTGATAGCACACACCCCGCCGCTCTGTGGCAGCTGCAACTTCCATGCCCTAGTATGTGTCGGGCTCCTTCTAAGCCACAAATGCAACTATTAGAAGAAGCCAACTATAGGTGAATGAACCCTTACCTGATTGAAATACCACAACATCCTCCATCAATTGATTCATTAAGAACAAGGACCAGTTCATTTGGACACCCTTCGTGCATTGGACTTCACATGTGACAATCCCTGAGTTGCATTGGTTAGGACGACCACCCCTGACCACCTTGCAAGATAAAATCTTGGTGCCAGTGAGCACCGCCTTGTCATTGATGCTACTAATGCGATAGCCCCGACCATCTTTCTCCAACTTGAAGCACTTAACCAACTGCACGACCAATTTTTTATCTTCTCCTTGCCGCAGAAATACAAGCCTCCCTGCTGCCGCATTCTGTTCCTTTGGGTGTACAATCCTGCCATCGATCTACCTGCAAAATTTTTTATTTATATATATATTTTATTTTTATTTTTTTTGTCATTGTGACTTAGGCATTGTATTGTTCCAAGCCCAGCTAGTAAGGCTTCAACCTGCTACCATTAATCAACTTGGGGATCATCACTCCATCCAACTGCTGCAATTGTACCACTTCTCATGAGGTTATGCTACTGATGCGATACGAGCCAAGCCAATGCATCTGCAATTTTCCTGGATGTTTCATAAACTTGTTGTTGTATAGTAGCACCAAGTCTCCTTGCTGAAACTGCTTTTTTTTATGTGGCGATCAAGCCAAGCTTTCTGACGATCCTTCTCCACACCCTGATGGAAACCTGCAATGAAGTGATCTTCCTCCAGTTGTACTAACTGCACTAAATGTTCTTCCAATGCGACTGCTATATGCGCAGACTTGGAACAATGTACTCCATTGGCATAATCGCTTCCTGTCCATACACCAACTTAAAGGGTGTATGTCCCATCAACCTTTAACATGTGGTGAAATACGCCCACAACACTGCTGGGATTTTGAGATCCCAATCATCGTGGTTCTTATTGCACACCTTTGTCAGCACATGCTCCAATATCTTATTGAAGGCTTCCACCATACCATTTTCCTGCGGATGATAGGGCGTACTCTTCTTATGTTGTATCTGCAGCTCCTCCGTCAATGAGCTGATGGTGCTATTGAGAAAGTGGTTTCCCTGATCACTCAACAATATCTTGGGACAACCAAAGCGAGTGATAATGTTATCAAGCAAAAATCGTGCGGTCGTGGCCACAGAACAATCAACAACTGGTGCAACTTCCACCCACCGTGTCAAATACTCTATCGCAGTGATGATGTATCTGGCACTAGTGCGCTTACTCGGTGGATTAATTGGGCCCACAAAATCCACTTCCCATTTGTCAAATGGTTGTAGTGTTAACTGAGGCATCAACAACATCTCATCCCTCCTAGATGGCTTCCCAGTTCTTTGACTGATGTCACAGGACCGTGCAAAGTCTGTAGCATCAGTGTGTAGTGTGGGCCACTAGAGCCCCACACGAAGCACCTTCTTGGCTGTCATTCAACCGCCATAGTGTCCTCCAGGCACTCTTCCATGCGCTTCCTCCAATATATGCGCTTGCTCATGTGGAAAGACACACCGTCTCAATATCTCGTCGGCACCCATCTTATATAACTCCCCCACGATGAGTTGGAAGTCTACAAATTTGACCACCAACTGCTTCTTTTGACTAGTGGTGAACTCCTCTGGCACGGTACCGGTTACCATAAATTGAATGATTTCTTAGAAATAGCCATCAGCTACTTCAACTCTAAACAGTTGCGCATCAGGAAACCCGTATTCAATGTTAGTGGGATCCTCTCCTATTTCAATCCATGAGAGATGATCAGGGCCGGAATTCAACCTCCCTCGCTTCACAATTACCTCAATGTTGAACTCTTGAAAAAGAAGTAGCCAGTGGCATATCTTTCTCCCAAACATAGGCTTATTGACTAGGTATTTCAATGCAGAGTGGCCTGTGAACATCTTAAAATGTCCGCCCAATAAGTATTGTCGGAACTTCTGTAGCGCATAGACCATCACCAATCCTTAATGCTCAGTACTGGTGTAGTTCTTTTTTGCGGATGACAACTTTCGACTGGCGAAAGAAATAGGGTGATCAAGATCCCCCTCTTTTGGTTGTGCTAGCACCACACTGAGTGCAATTGACGATGCATCAACATGGACATGGAATTCCTTAATCCTGTCCGGGAATACTAGTATCGGTGCCGAAGCCATCTTAGCCTTTAGTTATTCAAAACTATCCTAACATTCAGGGCTCCATTGAAATACAGGATCCTTCTTCAATATCCTTTCCATAGGGGCGGTGATCGCTTCATATCCCCTAATCAACTTGCGGTAGTACCCAGTATGCGCTAACGTCGCCCTTAATTGCATAACAGTGTTTTGCGGTGTCGATCTCAAAATGAGTGCAATCTTGGCTGGATCGACTAATAACCCCTACTTACACACAATGTGACCCAGCAGTATCCCATACGGCGAGCAAAAAATGCACATCTTCAAATTCAGCGATATTTGGTGCTGGAGACAGCGCTCCAGCATCAACCGCAGGTTGGCCAAATGATCGCGGATCAAACCATAAAATTTCCAATCATCCATGTATATCTGTAAGAACTTCTGGATGAAATCCTTGAATGCAGGGAAAACAACCCGTGAAAATATCGCAGGTGCGTTCCTCAACCCAAACGGCATTACAGTATACTGAAAACATCCCCATTCTATCACAAAAGTTGTCTTATGGTGATCTTCTCTTGCAATATGGATCTGATGATAGCCTGAGAACCCATCTGTGAACGAATACATTTCTTGGCCGCCTACTCCCTCAAGTACTTCATCAATAAATGGGCTCAAGAAGGGATCATGCAAGCAGGCATCATTCAACTTTCACAAATCAACACAGATGCATATCTCACCATTCTTATTGTCTTGCACCACCATAGGACTAATCCATTCTGACTCTTCAACTATCTCAATGATACCAGCATTCAACATGCGATGCAGTTCTACCTTGACCTTCTCCTTATGTCGCAGATTCAGCCGATAGGGTCACTACCTGATCGGTTTAGCATCTGATTTCAAGGGAATTCTCATCTCGCCCAGATCACCCAAAATACCTTTCATTTCAGAAAACATTGTGGGAAAGAGGTCTTGAAACTCATGCAACAACTCAGTGACCTTTCCCATCATCTCATCGTCCCAATAATATCCAACATTCGCGAACTTGGGAGTAGCCTCCATCTCAATATTGATCTTGCGAAGCTTCAAGGGTTGACTAAATGGATCAGTTGGCACGCCAGGTGAAACCACGTCACGACTATCTCCAGACTCCAGAATATTGACATCTCGTGGATCATCACCGTCATTGGGCCCACTATTGATATTATAACATTCCATTATGGATTGCATCTAGCAGTGCATATGCGGATCCACCAGGTATACCGTAGGAACATCCTGTAGAACCACATCACGGATGATCTGCAGGGCATTATGGACATCTGGGTTGGGATCAATGAAACTGAGCGTGTGAGTAAAACGGATTGTCAGCTCCAACCAAGTAGTGATTTCTCCCCTTATTTCAGCTGCAGTATACCACGACCGTGGTATTACATCTAGGGTATGGATAAATGCATGGACCCACTTGTCCCATGGTCGCGCTATCCATAATGTCTGACACCATCAGATGGCCTCTAGGATCATTTCGACCATCGTATTTCCCTATCTGGTAGGCCTCAATATCGCCGAAGCGAACCATCATCAATATTCTACATTTCGACCATCCATCAATGGATGCTTTGTGTGTCACCCACCAGCATGCTGGAGAAACCTTTAGTGCTTCTCCTAATGCCAACAATTGCTGTGGTTCTGCAACTCTTTCCTCAAATTTCGCCAAAAAACTAGACAAGCCAGGAAGTCCTTCATAAACTGGTAATGTGACTGTTTCAGTCGCGACGCAGCATAGCAAGTGGTTCGACTAGTGTTCTAACGCATCATCATAATTGGATGACGTAGAGCTTTCACTGCGCCATCCCAGCTCACCATTGGCAGTCGGATGAATTTAATCTTTAGAGATGTTGAATGCATGGTCCCATCCACTGGGATCTTAATATTTCACTAGCTCAATGTATTTGTGACCTTCAGCCGGATCCAACAGGACTATGACTCTGAGATCGTAGTTTTCGAAAGTCATCATTCATCGCTTGAAGTTGATTACTACTCCACTATCATTATCCCATTTAATCCCCAGCAACACGGGATACGAACTCCCTCCTTCTACCACTTCGATGACATCGAAGTCAGCATAAGTCTACATACCCTCAATATCCACCACCAACCATGGGACTCTCCCAATCGGCGTTACCTTAGCGTGATTAGCTAACCAGAGTTGTACAGGAGACCAGCTCAATAGAGGGATCCCCATTTTCTGCCATGCCTGCTTGGTTAAGATGTTGACATCCGAACCAAGATCTAGAATAACTGATTCGACATCAAAATCGCCAATTTGAATATTCATCCGCATTTCCTTGCCAGTCTTCCTCCGTTGTAAAGAATTCAATGTGGATTCCTGGCATCCCCTTGGAAATTGTTGTAACAATCCCTCAATATCAACAAGTGCAGCAGGATCCCTGGTCAACAACAAACAGCTTTCCAGGAATTTCTACAAGGTTCCAAACTGTGCTGATGGACCAATGTCTGATGTGTCATCAAAGACAGGGGGCATGTCATAGACAATAGCCTTACGTTTATCCAACGCTCTTCATGCCTGGTGGAATGTATCATGCTCTGAATTGATGTCAAATGACACCTTATTTTTCCCGACCAACTAGATCAGTGAATGTGAGGTATCTTCTCCCATCTTCACACCTTCTTGAGTGATCACCACAACAGCTGCATCATGTGGCCTAGGCTCTGATGAGATTGTTGAAACACTTGCACTTGGATTCTGGTTCGGTGGTGGATTCCCCAACTAGTTTACATTTTGATTAGTAGTAATCGGGCGTTGGTTCTGGTTCTGGGATGGTTGCTATATCATATTTTTTACTAGTTGTTGCACCTGGGTCTGATTCTGCAACTGCAGAACATTCCTTGCCTGCCATCGTGCAATTAGATGTGGGCAGTTCTCTACTGTATGGTCTACAACAAAGAAAAATCTGCACTGCATCTGCAATAGTGAGAAATCGCATTGATAATGTCCCCATACCGCACAGTGATAGCATTGCACAGGTCCACGACCTCCTTGTCCTCCTCCGCGACCAAATCCTCCATGGCGTCCACCCCAGAATCCTCCACAGAATCCACCCTACTATTGGTATTGTTGTCGATTGTACTATTGTTGAATCGGTGTTGGTTGCATACCTTTCCCTTGTTGCGCATACAGCGGTTGCTGAATGTATTGTGGCTGCTGCAGATCCATTTGCATTGGAGCATATTGCGGCATGAACTAATGTGGTTGTTGCTGCAGTACAAACTAGACCCGTGGTTGAGGTAGCGGCTGGGATACCTACAGCTGTGGTTGCGGTTGTACGGCATGCTAGTCATCTTTCACATAGAATGCGTTGTATGTCCTTTCATGAAGCAATCCATATGCCTGGAAATATTTGTCATCATGTCCCACGGATTTGCAAAAAGTGAAATACAGATTCATCGGTTTAATGACCATCTTCTGCATATATGGACATTCTTCACGGCGGTGCCCGAATACCTGACAAACATGATGCCATGGCATGCCACCACCATTCAATGGGTTTGGCACTCCTGAAACCAAATAGTTACGGAAGTCAGGGCAATTGTCCTTCTTATGTCCTTCCCCTAGACATCGCGTGCACCACACTTCTTCATGCTGCTCCTTTCCCTTCTTCAAATCTTGCAGCTGTATAGTCAAATTAGCCAGCTGGGTCTGTATCTACGACATCCTAGCTGCATTTTCTCCAATCGGCGATGCCTCCAATCAAATTTAAATCTCCAGAGCTTCACTGGGCATGGTGATGTTCTGTTGCATCAATGGTAGTGGGATGTGTGGTAGTAGTGCCGCAATGAACCATTATTTATGTTGGATGACACTCATATCAAAAACTGACCTTCGCCATCAGCATCTTGAACCGCTGATCAAAATCCCACACCGTCTCAATGGAATACTGCTTAATTTCTTTCAATTCTGTGATGTACTGTGCTTCATACTTGGGCTTCCTGAATTCTGCAATCAACCCAACCCTAATGTCGTCGAGGGTCTTCTTCGAAGCTCCTGTAGGGACTAGAACAAATTTCATAAACTAATCTAGGGCGCAACCTCACAAAGTTGTCGCCAGCTGTCCTTTTTTGGTGGTATCATCAGTGATCTGTTTTATGGTCCATACTGATTCACACAAAAACCAATATTGTTCTGGGTTATCTGTCCCATTCCCATGGAACAATGGTAACTTAGCGTCATCGCCCACCATCCTGGGATTTTTTCCTGCGGGTATTGAACTACTAGCAATCAAATTGTGTTGACCCGGTGAGGTCGAAGTGGCGTTTCTCACTGGTTGACAGATAGTGAGTGGAGGTGTGGGTATGTTGCTGTTGGGGTTAGGTCCTACCTCTATCCTAGGCGTAGCCTGTGCGTCCTTGTCTGGACTGTGAGGTCACTTCGTCTCGTGTGGTATTCCTTCGCAAACTTGTAGTTCGATCGTAGCAGGACCTTCTCCTATCCGCTGCCTCTTTTCTTCTCAAAACCTTGCTCTTCCCCTTGTAAGAACACTCTCTTCCTCGGATTCACTCATAGTCTTGTCATGTCCTGCACCCATCTACCCCTGACCATTTCATGCACCATCCCCCAACCGTCATGGTACCCACGACCTTCTCCCACTATTCCTTCTACTGATCTAGATGCATATTCAGTATACCCTTCTTGCAAATGAGCATCTTAATGGATAGTTGAAGCGACAGCAAAAACCTTTCCCAGGGTTCGTGGAAGAAATACCTTTTAGATTCACTATAGGAATTTTGTGTATCAACTGCAAATTCAATAATATACCCTTCCAAGATGCTATCAAGCCACACTTTGACAGCCCACAATGCTTTATTTTAAACTTCCTGCAGTTCTTGGATCAACTCCGGGGTCGAAGTCGTCGGCTCACCGCCCTGGAAGTTCCTCTTCTGAAAAGTCAACTTCGCTAACCATTCGAGAAAAAGGACCTGGAATTCACAGAAGAACCATTCATGCAAACCGTCGTGAATATATCTATCCACCCACTGATCTACTGTCAGTCAAGTATTCCAGCTTTCTTCTTCAGCAAACTCCTACAGCTTCTGATCAAACCATTTCTGGATCTCCAGTTGCGTCGGATGCCACAACATATCCTCCTTTCACTTTGCACACAATCCCGGCAATGGAACCATTTGTTGACTGAGACCCAGTCAACAGGGGTTCCCATCACTGTCGACACCAACCCACCATGAACTTGCTAAGCACCGGCCCAGACAGTTTTTACCTTGTCCAGCAACACCTGCAGGGCAGATGAGGTCTCACTTGAGGCGATCAAGGGAGAGTAGACTGAACCATGTTTCCGTCGAATGAAGGAGGATGATTGCGACAACAATTACTTAACTTATCGCGACATTGAAAGAGAGATCGATGCATTCAACTTTAGTATTACTCATATTCATAGCATCATTCAACAGGGACATTCATTGCAATAAGTACAACATCAAAACATTAGCTACAACAGGAAATCATAGCAACATTTGAGAATCACAACATGCATCATCATCAAAGAGGTACACAGGGAATTTCACCAAATAGTTCCGTTATTTCATATTACTTCAGCAAACCCTGATACAATATCGTTGCAAACATAGACCTCGCAGATACCCCTTAACTGCAATTACAGATGTATATTACTCCCAGTTTCAGATCCAGATCGAGATATCCAACCCATATGACTCTATGACTATAAATAGGCTTCCGCCTTTACAATTCTTGTCCACTTACTAACAACTTCCTAACCAACTTTTGGATAATTGACCCAAAATCTAACTGACATGGTCAAATGACCCAAAAACCCCTACTGCAGTACAATTAGTCCAAAATTACATATCATGTGGTCTAATGACCCAAAACCCACATTCCGCAGTACAATCGTCTAAAAAATACATAAAATAATCTATCCTTCTGCCTTCCATGACCTCTCCTGGCGAGTCGCAGCATTGGCGATGCTACGATTATTCCTTACCAAACCGCCTGCCAACATGCACCATCGGCTTTTACGGTAGGCATGGTCTCAGCCCATTTGGAAAAGCAGTCCACGGACACTATGATATGGTGATGCTCCCCAGCTGAAGTTGGTTTGCAATCCATGAAATCCACCCCCCACTTGGTGAAGGGACCGATGGTGATGACCAGATGAAGGAGCGTTGGATGCGAGTGTACATTTCGAGAAAACACCTGGCAAGGGTGGCATCTCCTTACAGTGTTCATACAATCTTTAAATATTGAAGGACAAAAGTAACCAGCTCGCATAATACGTTGGGTTGTATCAATCCAGGATAAGTGACCGCCACACTCCCCATCACGGCAATCATTAAGCACACGCTCTGCTTCTTCATGAGTCAAACAACAACAGAGAATAGAATCCTTTCCTCGATGATACAAGGTGTCGTCAACGATAGTATAATCGTTAGCGTGATGTTTCACACGCCATCGTTCATCTCGTGAATAATGTGAAGGGAACTTCAAAGTTTGAAGATATAGAATAATATCCCCATACCAAGGGTCCTTAGACGAGATAAGAAATAAGTGCTCATCCACAAAGGAATCTTCATGGATGATATCCTTATCTAATCGCGGAAGGTTCGATATCATCTCAGCAAAAACCAGGGACTTGACTAACTTCACCGAAGCAAACTCAAGTTCAAATTCCTAAAGAATCACAATCCATTTATTGTACTTCCCCCCTATAAGACATCATGATAGCATGGACTGAAATGGATTGATATGTGCTATGACTGTGGTTTTTCTAAGCATGATATAGTCTCGTAACCATTGGACTAAATGAACAGTCGCAAGTGCCAACTTTTCCACATGAGTATATCTCAGTTCAGAGTCTACTAAATTTTGACTAAGGTAATAGATCACATGCTGTATGAGCACATCATCAACTTGAACTAAGACCATGCCAATCGTCTCTTGAGACGCAGCCACATAAAGTATAAAATCTCATGCGAAGTCCAGTGGACTAATCACAGGGGCCAATACCAAAGCTTTCTTAAGGGCATCAAAAGACTGTTGGGCTCACTCATCCCAAATAAACAGTGTGTCTTTCTTCAATAAGTGTGCGAAATGTTTAGTAATATTAGCATAATTCACTACAAAACGACATAGAAAACTAGCTTTCCCTTGGAGGCTCTGAAGTTGTAACAAGTTGTGCGAAGGAGGCAACCAAAGTATTTCCTCAACTTTGAGAGGATCGACTCTAATACCCTCTTTCGAAACTATGAAATCTAAAAGGCGGCCTGTCCTTACAACAAAGATAAATTTATTGGGGTTCAATCGAATCTTGTGGCGTATACATCGTTCAAGAATCAAACGGAGGTGCTTGGGGTGGTCCACTCTCTTGCGAGAATGTTTAGCAAGATCATCCAAGAAAACCTCCATTATACGTTTAAGGTCGTGAAAAGCATAGGTCATGGCACGCTGAAACGTAGCTTCGACGTTTTTAACGTCGAAGGGCATTTTCCGGTACGCAAAAATTCCCCAAGGACAAATGAAAGCAATCTTATGTTGGTTCTCAGGCTTGATCTTGATCTGATTATATCCCGAAAATCCATCCATGAATGAAAAAATATCACTTCCCGCACAAGCATCCAATATCTGATCTATGAATGGAGTGGGGAAATTGTCTTTCAGACATGCGTAGTTCAAGTCTCTAAAATCAATGCATACCCGAATAGTTCCCTATTTCGTATCCATAGGAACAAGGTTTGACACCCATTCGGTAAGGGGAACTGGGTAGATGAAACCTACTTTAAGCAATTTCTCCACCTATGGCTTGATAGCGGTTGCCTTCCTAGGGTTCACAGCACACAAGCATTGTCGAACTAGTTTAGCGTTTGGATATGTCCTAATCTCATGTTAAACAATGTTGGGGTCTATTCCTGGCATCTCCTCATATGACCAAGTGAAAGCTTCCCAAAGTTCTTTAAGCAATTTGATGTAAATGGAAACCTCCTCACAGGTGCAATCATCACCGACATAGACGTCATAAATCTTTCTGGAAGTACGAGACTTGTTGATCGGTATAGTCGGGGAAATATTGGTCATGTTCCCCTCTGCATAAGCCCCATGTGAACCCAAAAAAGCCACAGGGTGACCAACCATCTAAGCTAGAGTCATCCTAAACTCTTCTTACTCGGCAAGATCGAAATTGGGAAGAAAATGAGAGTGATGATGCATGTCTTCCCAAGGACTCTCACTACCACACATGACCTCCATAATATCTTCATCCAAAGGTAAAGTATCATCAAGGCAATCATGCGAACAAGACGAGTTGGCTACCCAAACTAGTACAATAACGGGATCTTCCTCTTCTGTCCATGAAGAGGAGAGATCCGGTTCTACCGTGGCTTGTTGAATATCTTGATAAGCAAGCTCAGCAGAAGATAGTGGCATAGTCATTCCAATATGCGTAATGTCTCCAGATGTGGAACTCGTGGATGGTAAGGTCCATGGATCATCAAAATATGAAGTCCGAAAAGGTACATTATTTAAAGGAGGAGACGCATTATCGGAAATGGTTCCAATAAAATTAATGGGTGCAGGGAAATCATAAGATCCCATCAATGAGGGGTACAATCCGACACCCATGTTCCCAGCTTCTAGCTGAGAATCTGTAACTTGAGGGACTACTGATCCTAAGGATGTTGTGGAAGGAGGACTAATGAAATCCAGCTGGTCGAATGTCAAAATATTTCCTTCGTGTGGAAAGAAAATAACTCTAATAACAGTAGACACAACTACTTTCATAGCATACATCCAGTTCCTACCCAGGAGAAGGTTGTAGTCGATGGGCGCATCAACCACCTCGACTTCATGAGGCATGGGTTTCCCACCCAAGCAGACAACAAGGGAAGGGATAATCCCATGCGGCTTAAATGATCGACCGTCAAATGCAGTGAGCCTGGTCATAGACTTAGACAAAGGAGGAGAGCCAAGAGCTTTCCAACAAGATAAAGACATTACTCAGGCAGAAGTGCCTTCATCAACCACCGTTCTTCTGACGAAATTTTGAAGGCACTCCACATAGATTTGATAAGCCACATGGTAAGGTAAGCGAGGTTGAACATCAGTGGTATCAAACTTGATAATGTTAGGAGTTCCCCCATCTTGAACTCCTAAAGCACTCAAAAGGGCATGCCTTTGAGAAGGACATGCCTGTAAAACTTCAAGAGCCGACATGGCGCACGGAGTTTGGCCCAAATATTCTACAATAGAGTAGTTATGGGCGGCTCGAGTATTGGGATTATGCATAGAGTGCTTAAGAACACCTTTCGGTATCCACGGCATAGTAGAGGGCTTCTCGATATGCAAGGAGGTATCAGGAGGAGGGGGAGGCTCATTCCCCATGTTCGGTTGTGGTGCACCATAATCGCGTTGATGGGTAGCAACACTAACTCTGATTGGACCATATTCATGCATCCATAGCCACTAGTATTGGGATTAGATGTGGTAGTCTCATTAGGTCTGTAACCATTAGCAGGAGCATGCGAAGCGATGTTCTGATGATGGGGAAGGGGATCCTTTAACACAGCTAGGTTCTGTGCCAGATGCTTCGATGCTTCTTCAATATGAGGACACAAGTGAGTAAGGTGATCTTCCCCACAAAGCTTGCAAGGAAATTTTACTTTACGCCTAGCTTTACGTTCCCCACTAGCATTTCCGTCGTCCCGAGGAGGGTTGGCGTTTTCTTTTCAAGGAGTATTGCGATTACTACCATTATTCCCATTGTTTCCACCCTTTCTATTAGTTATCCCCTTCTTCTTACCACTAGGCTGCTAGTTACCCGATGGATTCATTGATTGCACAGTGTGTACATCAGACGATGGATTGGAAGTGGACAAGGTGTGAACCTGTCTAGGAGTAGATTGGTTAATGGAAAAATTTTGGATTTTACTAGCAACCAAATCTACGAGTCGAGTGCTTGTGGATGCAACAATGCCATCGGCATGTGGTCCAAGAACTAACTTTGGCTCATGTCATGTTCGCGGTGCATCAGGGATAATGTCATACAAGATGCCATACTGAGAATATAATAAATCTAGTTGCTGGACTTTTAAGATGGCTTGTTCCTCAGTCACAATGTCGGACATCGAAACATACTTAGCAATATATGTAAGCAAATACTTGAGAAACCATTCCAATAGAAAATCTGAGGAATGTTGGATTTCACTAACCTCTTCCATCGATGCCACTCTTGAACGTGGTCAGAAATGTTTGTGGCCTTATTCTGGCGGAAGGTAGACAAAATTTCAATACCAGTATCGTAATGAACCGACAACCGGAAATGATCTAAGAAAACCTAAGCTATCTCATTAAAACCTATATATGTGCCCCCAAGCAACTCGACATACCATTTTGCGGCTGCCCCCGTGAGGGTGCGTTGAAATAATCTTAAGCGAATGGAATCGTGATTCAACGAGTTGGATGAAGACCACAGGTGAAAAGTCGTAACATGATCACCCATATCCTCACCACCCTTCCCCTCAAACTTAGGAATGTCTGAAGGGAGTTTATTAGGTACCAGAGGCCAAGACGGATCATGACACACCGGATCACTTGTGAGCTTCGAGAGATCCAGAGGATTCAGTCGAGCAAGGAACGAACGCTAGGGTTGTAAAGCGCTATTATAAGCTCCCATAAAAGGTTGGTTATATGGACCTGAAGGATAAGGCTGACGATGACCATAACCATGACCATGACCATGACCATAAGGCCGATAAAATCCTTCGAACTGACCCATGTGGGGGTAAACAAGCATGTGTGTATTATGAATTCCATAATGGGGTGGTTTATAGTAAGGGCCAGAACTGACTGTATTGTAGTGAGGATTACCGCCATAGCTATGGGGCATATAAGTACTATGTGTAGCGGGAACCGTGTTTTAAGAACCATTGTGGTAACGTATGTTCCCACCCCCTGCATAAGTACTCTCAGTAGCAGGAGCAGTTGTATTATGACCATAAGTGTAAGGTATATTCCCCCCCCATGTAAGCACTCCTAGTAGCAGGATCAGTGGTGTTGTGACCATAATTATAAGATGTATTCCCACACCCCAGATTGGTGTTATGAGTGGCAGGAGTAGTCGAAAAGGTATATGGTATATGTCCACTCCCGGTAGGAGGAGGATTGTTGACATTGGAAAAAGTGGTCCTACGTTGACGTGTAGAAGTGTGTGTAGTATTCTATGGAATACGACTCGTATTATGTAAAGTGTTCCCACTAGGTGTGATAGCCCTAGGAGACAGTCTTCCACCCAAATTTGGAATGTTTGGAGGAATGTAACCTGACCCAGTAGTATGTGTGTGAGAAGCAAATGTGGTGCCCCCAGCGAGGGTAGTGCCCCTAGTTAGGGTAGTGCCCCTAGCAAGGGTAGTGCCCCCAGTGGGTGCAGTTGTGCTAACACCATGACTAGTGCTAGCATGACTACCAGACGTAGTGGACAGATGGACAGTGCTATAATCAGGCATACCAAAAGAGAACAGGGTAGGGTTGATCGTAGGACCTGGGTCATCGTGTAACTTTGACATCCCATATAAATAATTGTGCGGAATCGAAGGATCGAACGGGTCGTCCTTGGGTGGATCTAGAACAAACAAACTAGGTTGGGTCGCGGGTGGATCACCCCCCCACGCCTCTAGGGGAGTAGGGGTGTCTCAAGTGTGTTCAACTCTAGCCGATGGATTCGTAGGGATTTCTCCCGTTCCAGAATGTGCAATCATGACTTCGGCGATATACGTCTCGTAAGAATCTAAAGACTTGGAGGGGGACTTCCGGCATCCCCTACTAACACGACGTGAAACCTCTGTAGCTGGTAAACCAACCAACCTATGAGACCGGTAGAGGGTTGGACCTCGTGCCATGATATCTTCGAAGAGACAATCGAAGTGTCCCCTAATGGCCAAACTATCGATCAAAAACAGAAAATCAAGAGCACACACCTAGAAAAACTACAGTCAAGAGCATGCAAACAGAGTGGCTATATGAGCTCCTGACACTACAGCTGGTATGTCTCGCCTAGAAGAGGCTTGAGACTTCCAAACTATAGCCAGAGGTAACATAATCAGTTATAAAGGCCCCCATACTTCACTGCATGCACAGGGTCAAGTCAATATACAACAGGAAACTGTGATGTCTGACCTCTATCTGACTCAGAATACCCACAGTATAACCACTACAAATACCCTATGCGATACCTAGGTAAGGAAACTAAGGTCACCAAAGTTTAACCAAAGCTGAGGGGACATTCGCAGGCAAGATCCGTTGTATGGGAAGGGTATCTAAGCCTGAAGCACAAGAAGACGAATGTGCGGTACCCCTAGATACAAACAAATCCTAGAAATATCTCCCACGTTCAGCCGGTATTGGAGGGATATCTCCACAACCAACCTCCGGTGACCTCTTGCTTAACTCTTGTCTGAGTAGAGCTTCGTGAGAACACTGACGTATATAATAGATTTCACCACTCCTTGGTCAGACACATAATGTTTCTTCTAGTAGTCTTGGATTGTTAACTCACAATGATCTATTCCAAGACTCTAAACCTATGCTAGTTGGTTCACCCTATAAAAGAAAAATCATCACTAATCAATTTTAAATTAAGCATTGATTTTAGTGGTTGCGGTTACTCAAAGGATATGGTCATGAAATTAATGATGTATAAGACTCAATAGTATGCACAATCGTCAAACTCTAGACTCATCTACTCAATGAAAACAATGCCACTAGAATGACAAGAAAATCCAACAATTTCGAAATAAAATGCAACTCTTTTAACTTTCCAATGCACAAGCAGATCCCAAATGAAAGCACATGCACTCAGATGCAAAATGCAATACATGAAAGTAAAAAAAAAATTGTATTTTCACTTATAAGCAAAAGGAAAATGCAAAACTATGTTTTTGTATTTTTCAATATAATGAAATGAAAAATGCAAGCAAACTTCTACTATTTAGTTACAGAAATGTAGAGGAGACCACTAAGACATCTCAGCGGATCCCAAATAGTAAGAATCAGCCAATGTAATGAGCTTGAAAATAAAAAATGGATAAAAACCAACAAGGCTCAAAACCAAGAGAAAAGAGGAGTTCTGGTCACAAACAAGAAATGGAATAGTCAGGAACAAGGCCAAAGAAGACTCAGGGACACTCACAACCAACCCAGCAACAAGCAAAGGCCATAAACTAATCACTCCCAGAGTTATACGCTATTGTCGAAGAAAAAACTGCGAGTAACGGGATATAATGCAAATAGATGTGGGTAGACACGGGCAGAACTAGGCTCACCCACGTACAGGGAAAAGCAAATGAGGAGAAAAAGAGTCCAATGGCCAAGAAAAAGCCTTTTTTCTATAGTGTATCCTAATATCCAATCAATGACATAGAGACTCGACACACAGCAACTCTAAATAAGGAAAATGCCCAAAAATCCCCAAAAATGGATGTTCTCCCCAGTGGAGTCGCCATTTCTGTTATGGAGAAAACTTCCTATGGCTTGGGGTAGACCACAACAGACAGCTGACTACCATAAAATAACTCAATTCTCAATGCTATGCTATATAAATGACAATGCTAAGATAATGGAGAATATAGACAACCTCGATTCGGATGTTCGATGTAGATCCTCGTTGAAGCTTTCAACTCATGCACTTGAGCCTGCAAATTAGTCTTGACAACCGATATACAACAAGCACATATAACATATGAAAGACATTAACATCATCAATAGCAATGGTCCATGATATCATAAGTAAATACAACCCAATGTAATATAAACAACATTCACAACATTAATGGACGAGAATATGAGAATTTCTATTAATAAATAACAAGAAGTACAATATGATACAACCTCTTGCCAGCAACCAATCTGAACCAAGAACTAGTTCTCTCCACTTGTGCCTCCACCACTTCAATCCTCCATGGAATGGCAAACTCAAACTATGAAAGGAGTTTGGAAGGTGAACATAGAAGGTTCACAACAACTAGGACCAATGAGTGTAGACTCAAGATGCATCAAAACTCCACTAGAGTTATCTTTCTTTCTCTTTCTCCTCCCTTCCATATGCCATAAGAGCTCAATATATATCCCTCCAAAGGTAAGTGAAAAGACACTGTTAACACCCAAAATGACCCCCTAGGTTGTGAGAGAGGGAAAACTGGGGTAACCACTAACCAATCTTTAGACTTAAGCTACTGACTGAGCTTAGTCTGAGAGGTCTCTCTCTACAGCTCTATGAAAGACTGGAATAATCAACGTTTTCAACAATAAAAACATGCACCAGCATTCATCATTCAAGATATTCAATTACAACAATACATAAGGTCAAATTTCTGTTGGAAACAAAATGGTTTAAATGTAGCTTGGCTGAAACATATGAAACTTTACTTGGGTGATGGAGTCACCTTAAGCAAATCTTGAAAATTATTCACAGACGATCTGCGAATGCATTCATATAGGGGCAAGGTAGCAAACAACTAGTAGTCAAAGAGATTTTAATTGGCGAGACAAAAGATAAAGAACAATCCATTGATATAAGGCATATATTAATGAATCCTATACCAACTTTAGCAGAGAATAAATGGTGGAATACTTGGAAAGAGATAAGTAGAACATAATTTCTATGAATTCTACTTAGCTATCACACTGCACCAAGTATGAAAGAATGTTACAAACTGGAATTAACGATGAGAAATACACAATTCACATGGAAAGGGAAAGACACACTACCAGACCAATTACACAAGAATCCCTGAGAAAACATTGGCTCGGATCTTGCGAACTTTATTCAAAATAGATGAAAAGCCTCTTACAAATCTGTACACAAATTTCCAATAAGTTTTCAACAACATTTTTCAACCCTTTATCATTCTATTACATCGCATATATATAGATGCTGGGAGCCCCTTGCTCGACTCGCCTAATACCAAAATAGTAATATCCGAATGACACCTCATTTACCCAAAAATTCAGGAATGTTACAGACGTGTCATGTTCCAAACGAACTGATTAAGACAAGGAATGGGATATCATAGACAGAGGGCCATCTTAACCCTGGGATTGCAAATTACCTTGCGAATCAAAGAAATCTTCCACTTTCAATGAGCTATCAGTCTGCGATGCATCATTCGGAAGGATAGGTGTCACTTCTTCAGTAGAGATTACAAACTCGTGAACCATTTATGTATCCAGTTGGCCGCATCGCTTGATTTCGAGGGTCTCCTTCTTCCTTCGTCGCCGGATTCCTCTAGACACTTGTCATCTATCAGGCTCCTCGTCTTAGCTGGCAGAGATGGACTCTATGAGATCAACTACCATAAGAGATGGAGGAGCAATATTTTCCTCCACCTCATCCCATGTTTGTTCTGGCATGAACACCACTTTGGACTCCTGCCCTTTCTCCATGAGCCAATCCCAACAGAAAAGATGCCCAATCCACCAGGTGCACCATCTTTCCCATATACCAACTTCGGACAAGGGACATGAAAACCATATCCATAACTGCTGTGATGATGACAGTGGCTACATGTGGCTATAATTGCCATGATAACTCAATCAGATTCCTTAATCAAGTAACCATGATGCCCAAGGTCTAAGATGACCTTCAGCATGCTCAGCAAAGCTTTCCCAAATAGACAGCATAGCCAATGATGATGCAGAGGTACCCTCCATCATACCAGTAATCATCTAGGGTAACAGTCAGAGGCCCCTTTTCCAGTCTATCCTTCTGACATCCCTCATGTGACAATACTTAACCTCACATTTTTGGCACACTTTGAAAGATGTGAGTCACCTCATCTTTGGAACCACTTAGGTCACATGTCATTCTGCACAAGTGACCTTCTTCCATCATTGCCGACCGACATTATAACCTACCTTTTCCACTGGTGCCGGTAAGTTTTTCTCATCCTGCCATGCTGTTCCATCCCATTCATACTACTATGCCTCATCTTCCCTTCACATGCTAAAATTCGTGGGTCACATCACTTCCACCACCTCTTGAGCCATCTGCTAATCCGCACAAGTGAATTTTATTTTTACCCTCATTGTCGGCTTCTCCGGCCTTTACACATCTACCAACCTCCCAATCATAAGCATCCAGCACCTTTAGGATGCGTATAACTCCTTGAGGAATTCCACCCTCATCCTAGTATGGTTGGGGTCGACGTCTTCTTTGCCTACTTGTTTCAGTCTCTGCCCTTTATCTGGAGCCTAGGCCTGAAGTCACTAGTACCAGGGGAAACTATCACCCGTGGGTGGATACCTTTGGTCAAAAAATCTCCCATATCGGGGCTTGGTATTGACCCACCTTCGCCTTCGAACATACCAACAATTACTTTGGATGCTCAATAGGACGTGGGAACTATCCTTCATGCCCAAGTCAGGTCTAAGGTGGGTGATTAAAAAGGTCCAACGACCTATGGATGGACTTTGGCGAAACAAGGCAACCACTGTCATTGTTGGGGAGACCTCTAGGATCAAAAGGTCGAGGTCCTGAAGGATAGCTTCCTCGCAGACTAGTCGGGCCTAGGCCGAACATGATACAGGATCTCTGGGGCCCTCCATGCTTGGACGCGACTGCAAGACCTTCACGCTTCGGCTGAACTGCTTGGAGACTAGCCACCAACCGGGGCTAGAACCTCATTCTCTAGAAAAAACCCCTTCTGCTCGGACAGGTTACGGAAAAATAAAAACATAAACTTTGACGGGCCCTCTCACATATATAACCGTTCCTCCATAACCTACGGTTTTCTTAGCGTATTGTCCTTTAATCTCAACCTTTGATCTCCCATGTGCTTGTTTCCCTTCGTCGGATCTGGCCCCTCTTTACCCAGTGATTTGACAACCCACTTATTTCCGTTGTCCGATCATCTTACTAACTCTCATTTGGGTTTTTCTTCTTATTTGCATGCATCTACAGGGTAGCATCGCATGCAACCTAAAAAGCTTCTCCTGTATTGCCCTTTCTTCATGCGACGAGTTGTGGAGCTGACACCTATCTAGCGGGACCCGGTCCATCGCATCTACTTTACCAATATTCATCATGCATCTTCTGGACGCGACGATCATCCAGGACCAATGATCTCTCTGGGGACAATCTCATCCATTTTCTTAGTCACATTGAATTCATTACTGCGGGACCCTTGGCCTTGACCATAGGCTACCACTCTTCCTTTTTCGGATCATCCACGTGGCCGAACACCTATTTTTCATCTTGGCACCATCGCAATGTTTATTAAAACGCTACCGCTCATTCCTTATAGTCTCTGCGATGTTCCCTCCGGTTGCCATCTGTCTAACGGGAAAGACACATCGCATCTGCTCATCCCTTCTCTTCCTTGCATTTTGGCCATGCGATCATCAATGGAAGCCGTTGATTGTGGGATTGCATTCGATCAACGGTGCCTATCCATACGGTACTTAGCCTCCCCATATATTTATAAGCGGACTATAGAACTTAGGGTCTTTTATCCTTATCATTTGATTTCTTTTGTATATTAATTCCTGTTGTGGGGAAAAATACACCTATAGTTAAGGGGAGAAACTACCAACTTACGGTGATAAAGATAGACTTACAAGCATTCTGCAAGTACAATGAATAAATGAAGAGATTAGGGTTTAGAGATGTAGGCACCTCATTCAGAAGGCTGATCCTAGCTTTGCTTTCCTCTCTCTTTAATGCTTATCCAGTGTCGCAATGCCCAGACCTGCAAAACAACTTGATACCTTTCTCAAACACATTTGACTACATATATAAGATTGATATTCATAATAGAAAGAGACATCAAACTATAATAAAACAGTAATCAAATCTAAGACACATTAATAGGTCATATTTGGAAAGAGAAGAACGTCTGATCTTTATTAATGAATGAAATCAAGTACATAAAGTTATACCTTCCTTCAAGCTTGGCACTTCACGAAACCTAGATTCAAGGTCTCTTGCTTATGTTCTCCAAAGATCCCAGCCTCTAAGCAATTGTACTAGGGTTTACCAAAACTGAAGCACAAGAGAGGGGATGAGGGTCTCCATTCCTCCAGCATAACTTTGTAATTGGGCTTGGTCCCCTCACATGACCCTTCTACCCTCCTTATATAGTCAATGAGGAAGAGGAAAAGAAGTTACAACCACTCAAGAGGTTTCCCAACCAACTTAACTTCCTCAAATTTTGAGATTTTGACCAAAACAGGTGTGTACTCTACTCTATAGTAGACAAAGTCGCGTACACATGGCAATGGGCGCTACTTTGAATGAGGTAAAGTCGCGTACACACGCTACTATTATAACAGTGGAGTCGCGCTCATGTTGAAAAATGGCCAAAAACAGGCTTTTCTGCTCATTTTCAGGAGATGGTTTGGTCTGGAAAAATGTTCCTAAGGGTCATATACATCAAATGGGTCAAGAATGAGGTAATTTCAACCATTTTTAATGCCCCAAATGACTCCTCCATCCACAAATGTCCTGTTGTGTGACTGAACTTGATCTCAAGAAGTGTCGTCATGCGACCAAGGGAAACAAGTGTCGTCACGGACAGAGAGGTGTCATTTCAAGCTATAACAGATGCCCCCTAATGTATGAGGTCAGAGGGAGTATGGGAAACGATGGCCGAAATAGATTATAAATAAAAAAGAGTTGAATCGTGGAGGAACGGAGAAACCAAGAATCATAGGCTCAAATGAAGTACCTAAAAGCAAAGGCAAAGTCAGACAAACTCATCCATGGGGTAACTGTCCATGTTCAAATGGTGGAACATGATCTCCAAGAGGATACAATAATGATCCAAAATACTGATGCATATATCATGGCCACTAAAAATACAAGCGTGGATCCATGAGGAACATAAGTGTAAACATAGCCACATAAATACAAGGTGGATCTATGTCAAAACTGGAGAACATAGCCATAGAGAACAAGCTAGATCTATGTCTCATCAAGAGCCAAAAAGATTGTGGCTCAGTCTTGCGCAACTTGGGTGATAACATAAATAAGGTGATGCCATCGAGGATCCCAAGGTCTTCATCCAAAAACAACCCAAGGTACAAACCTATCCATGCGAATAAATGAGTTGATGTCGAACATGGGAGGTATCGTTTGATTACCAGTCATTGATGTATACCGTTAACAAACGCGAGGGTGTCCACCAATAATGAAAATGGAACCCAAGGTACCTAGTACATTCAAGCAAGTGCGAATAAGTGGTCTTGCTGTCGAACACTTGAAGAATCCATCGGATAGGAGACATTGATATATTCCCATCTATCCAATAGCAAGGGAAACTGCCCCTAATGACTGCAATCCCCAAGGTACTAACCGAAACTATAAACTTCATTCCCAGAGCACAATGAGCTGAAGTCGATGGGAAGAAGTCCATTGGAAGGGAGGCCTTAATGCATCCTCCATCATTCAACACGAGGGACACTCAAAAGGTATGAGCTGATTTGGAGTAGGACTAAACACATGATGAAACATACTGACACCAAGGAACGGCCGACACATGAGGTCAAGGCAACTGCAGAATGGCTGACATAGGTTATATCCTTGAATAGTGAGCACGACACAAGAGTGACTTAGGCAGCTTTAAACACAAAGGGACCACGATACAAATATGCAATGTAGGAGACATTAACAGATTCTCCAAGTGATTGGAAGACTAACCAAATGGAGGAGTAGGAACTCTGAGATCAGGATTACCCTAAGGCCAACGCTAGAACCCAACTTGTTTGAGAGACTCAAAACAGGTGCTTTGTTCAAGGAAATAGTTGACTTGCTGCCATCATGTTGAAAGATATTTTGACATTCTTCCCTTCCCTTTCCTTTTTCATTTTTTAACGAGCTTGACAAAGAACTAAAGCATGCTCGACGGTATTTTCATATTTAAGGAGTCTGAAAAACCTAGAAGAAAACTCCATACACCTATCCGTGGATTTTATATCGAGCTCGGATTGGTCTGTGCTCGACAGTTTTTTCTTGCTTATAGAGTTGAAAAACTTAAACAGTCCTCTATCAGCCATCTCGTGGATTTCACATCGAGCCCAAGTAGGTGAATGCTCGCTTGGTGTTTTCACATTTCGAGAGTCTGAAAACCTTAAAGATGACTCCAAAGGTCCTTTTTCGTAAAGTTAGTCTCCTTCCCCGAAAAAGTGTAAAATGATGGAAGAAGAACTCTTCTAGCGCATACAAGAGTATACCTAGAGTATACCTTTTCTGTAAATTATCCACCAAGGCCCGGAAAAGGGGTAATTCTATACCTAAGTGGATGTCGGTTCAATTATTTTAACGAGCCCGAAAATACAACTATGCTCGGCAAACTTTTCCTATTTAAGGAGTCTGAAAAGGGCTTAAAAGAAATCCATAGGGATCTTTTCCATAAAGGTTTAACGAGTCTGGAAAAGTAAACTCATGACCTCCTTACTGTTTTTAACGAGCTCAAAGGAGATAGGAAAATGCTCATAACTTCCTTACTATTTTTAACGAGCTCGAAGGGAAGGTGAAAGAAATGCTCGTAGCCTCCTTACTGTTTTTAATGAGCTCGAAGGAAAGGTGGAAGAAATGCTCGTAACTTCCTTACTGTTTTTAACGAGCTCGAAGGAAAGGTGGAAGACTGCTCGTAACCTACTTACTGTTTTTAACGAGCTCGAAGTAAAGGCAGAAGAATGCTCGAAACCTACTTACTGTTTTTAACGAGCTCGAAGTAAAAGAAGAATGCTCGAAATGGGAGGAGACGAGTGTCAGGGACATGCAAAACTAGCTCCAAGCGCATGGAACAAAGCTATGCTTAATGCAAGGAACATGAGAAAGATAAGTACACTCAGGGTGTGTCTCCTCCAAGTAAAAGGTGTCAAATTGTGAGGGCAAAATGATACAAGGCTTAGCGGAAACGAGATCAGAGATGGAGGCTTATACAACGGGCTAAAAGCATGGAAGCTGGCTTCAGGCTCATTAGCGCAAGCGGGATCATAATAGATGCATATGCAATTTGAACACAAAGATGGGAGCCTTATCAGGGATGGCCAGAAATATATGAGGAAGAAAGATATGAGGCTTCTTCTCAAAGTCATGGTAAATCTAAAAAGGCTCTCGAGCCTATGAGAAAAACTTAGCATGGGCACCAGAATGGAATAAGGGTGCTGACTAGGGTGACCCATGTTAGGTAGGCTCTGCTGTCGGACTGGTGCACAATGCATAAAGAGATGGCTAACACACCAATATGCAACAGGTTCGACCCTATGGCGAATTCGGATGGAAAAAGGTTCAAATGCAACATAATAGCGGGGAAGCCTAAACCTATATGCAACGTTTCGAATATACCTGACATGGTTGCATAAGGTGTCGAAAATGACCAGTAAGCAAGTATACATCCAGCTAAGAATCCTGTCTCCAAGAAACATCAGTACAAAGATCATATCTAAAACATATGTAAAGAAAGACCTGATACAAGTCACTGTGGTAGAAATACTTTCAACTTCACTATCATCAACAACAAGCATAAACAAGGCAGAGTTTTCAAATGAAGACTCTATGGTACCCAAGCCTGAGGACTTATAATCAACAAGATCAACTTCAAGATGAAGATCAAAGTTGAAGGACATGATGGAATCTGTAGAAACAAATTCATCATCACGAGAGTTGAAAATTCTAGAAACAGAATCAAACTCAGCAGGAACACTGATTTGTGGATCTATAGGAGAGTCCAAAGACTCAACAGTAGGAAGATCAGACTTTAAGGTCAAACTGGGGCTGGACATAACTGCGACTGGATCAACATCCAAATGAATGGCAGACTGTACTATGGACTCTAGGAAAACTTCATCGGAAGGAAGTATATTATCCCAGATAGAACACATATCTAAACATTCAGATGGAGGTGTCACTTGGTCAAAAGCTGGGACCAAGTCCCGAGAAGGTAAGCATGAACTCATATACTTCTTCTCAGTAGTAGTTGAACTCAAGGAACAATATGCCACATAAGGCTCATGTGACATAGTAGTGCCTAATGACGAGGGATCAGATTGGTCTTCAGTTGGGTAATAAGGAGGATCAACGAATGCAAGCTGGTCGATGGTGACAATGTTTTCGTTATGAGGGAAATGCATCACACGAAAAAGCGTAGACACCACAGTATGCATAGCATAAATGTAATCACACCCAAGGATCATATCAAAGTCCACAGGGTCCTTTAGAACCATAAAATCAACTAAGACTGTTTTTCCACCCAAGGTAATAGGTGCCTGACGGAGGAATCCGATTGGTTCACTAGGTCTTCTATCGAAGGTCAACGGCCAATTAACAGCTAGAATAACATTAGGGAAACCCAAATCTCTCCAAGCATAAGCGGATAAGATACTAACAGAAGCACCTTCATCAACAATGCATCGATCAACCGTATGGTTCCCGATATCAACCTTTATCTGGAAAGGTGTCGAAGAAGGAAGACAAGGCTCGGCTAGACTATTCCAATCAAAGGAAACAATCCTAGGGCTTGGTAGGGGTTCACATGGCACAGATGAAGTGCCCCCTTTTTTCAGGAATATCCAAACTGGTAATGCAGAAGACTTCAGTAGTAGGTGCATCAATCTCCGAAGGACTGATGGGATCGGTCGAAGATTGCATCGATTCGATCACTTCACTCTCCGAAGGAAGAGTGGGGTCAACCAAAGATTGCATTGGTTCAACCACTTTATCAACCAAAGGTTGATCTGACTGTAGGGAATCTATGAACAACTCAGGAACAGAGGTTCCTTCAGACATGGACCACATTCTTCGTGCCTCTGGAATGGCAGGGCATCGGTGAGTAAGGTGATCTCCCTTACAAAGTTTGCAAGGGAACTTTGGTTTCCGTCCTATCGGTTTAGACTCCTTTACAACATCAGTACTCTCAGCATGATTAGCATTGGCTGACAGCTTGCCCCCAGCATGACTCACAGAGGTTGGTTTCTCAGAAGCAGAAGACTTTTTAACTAAGGACCACACTTTTTGCACTTCTGGAAGTACAGGGCACAAGTAAGTAAGGTGGTCTCCCTCGCAAAACTTACAAGGGAACTTAAGCTTCTGTTTGTTGGGTTTGTCGATAATGTCAACTCCCTCAGCATGACTTACAGTGGTTGATCTGGTGTCTCCAGTATGACTCACAGGAACTGGTGAGTTGTCATTAATATGACTAGCAGTGATCAATGACGTGTCCTCAACATGATTGACAGTGGTTGAAGACAAACTTTTAGTGTGATTTTCAGTGACTAAAATTTTTCTCCCATCATGACCTCCAGAGGCTGGGTAGGTGCCCCCTGCATGACTTAGAGAGGCAGGGTGATTTCCCCCAGCATGACTTACAGAGGCTGGGTTGCTGCCCCCTTGTTTTGGCATCTTCTTTCTATTCTTCCCCCATCTATTCCTTTTAGACTGCTGGCTACTAGTATTGCTACTTTCGCCACATGAGGTAGAAGGAGGAAGAGAAGATGTTAGTGGCAAAGAAGGCCCAGGGTTCTGATGCTCTTGATTTGAGGTGCTCACAAAAGAAGCGTCAGGAGCATGCAAGGCATTCGGAGTGGAAAACAACCAAACCGGCAGCCCAATAGTGAATCCAGGAAGATTCAGAGTAGCCATTAAGGGAGCACCAATGTTTCCAATGGATGGAACAGCACAAGGATCCCCCAGAACAGGGGTACCTTGATTGGAACTCGCCGGAATGCTAGACATAGTTTCCTGCTCAAATGAACAAGAAGTTCTCTAAGGCAAACTAAAACAAGTAGCACAAAGAGCACACCACTAAAAAAGGTCCTAGGTAAATCAAACCAGGCAAACAGATGCCTTTCGGAGAAGAGTCTGGGATGATAAGGGCCCAGAACAGATCAACGAAGGAAGAAAGACAGTTACCCGGGGTCCACAATACAATGACTAAGGGTGCAAGCGTTGGAATCACCCAACCGCCCTCCCAAATACCTGCAAGGGATTTCCTCCCACATCTGTCTTAGGTACAGCAGATATACCCTCTGTTGTCACCTGTGTATGAACCTAGAGTCTGATACTAAGGATACCACAACACCGAAAACTCCTGGGGGAACAGTCACCGGTTGAATCAGAAAGCGTGGGCAGGGTAGCTAAGCCCGAAACTCGAAAGAGTCCCAAAGACGCAATCTGATCCTGGTGTATGCTCGAACAGAAAGTAGGAGGGGTATTCCCACAAACTGATCTCGCAATGACCTACTGCATATAGCCCAGGAAAGTTTTGAGTGAGGTGGGTTTACCTGATGATAGTCTCACTACAATTTTTGTGCAATGTGTGATCTTGGGTGGTTTAAGGTGTTTTAAACCCAAGATCCTAACCAAAACTAGTTGGTGTAGTGTAACCTAGAAAAGAAAATGTTGCTACTTCATTTTATTATGGTTCATTTTAAAGGTTACTTGATTACTCAAAAAGGTAGTGGGTGTGTGAGAGTGGTTATAAGAGTACTGAAAATGAAATATTTACCGCCAAACAAATCTTTTTCTTTTCAATGCAAGTCTTAAAATTCTGATCTAGAATGCATGTGCAAATGCAGTTTTTAATATTTCAAATGCAAAAAAGGTAAAAATAAAGTCTAAATAAACCTAAGAATGCAGCTACTCAAGAAAATATGTATGCAAAAGAAAACTTGTTCTTTTTTATGCAAAGCACTCTAAAATCTTTTAAGCCACTTGCAAGGTACTCTATTCAAAAAATGAATCAAAATTCTTTATGCTTTTCAAAGGTAAGAAACAAAACTGAAACTAACCTACTATCAAAGCAAAGCAAAGAAACTTTCAAGTTCTCTTTATGAAACAGTAAAAGCTACCAAATATGACTTTCAAATTCTTATTGATGTAAGCATGCCAACCATTGGGAAAAGAGTATAAAAACTACTTTTAGACCCAAACAAAGCAAATGACCTACGAAGAAGTATGGTTTGGTAAAGTCAGGTCTGCACATAAACAATGCAAACAAGGCCTTGAACAACAGCCAAAACACTTGAGCTTTCACTACAAAAGAAAAACTAAAAGCATAAGGGAGGATAAAAAACCAATCTAAAAGAGAAATTTCACTCAAATAGATACAAACAGGGTCAAGAAGACTCAAGATGTTTCAAATCCAGTGGAAAATGGGGCAAGCAAGTTCATTCAGACTCAAATTAGGGTACAAAACACCAAACAGGTCCACAACCCCCCAACTTAGGTCAACAAACACCAAAACTTTCCAAACAAGCCCAAATTGATCAAAAGAGGTTCAAATGATGAATGTAAGATCAGTACAAGGATGGGAGACCACTTACAGGGGTTTAACTCAGACCTAGGGTCATCAGGGACCCCAAAAAATGCAGCCACAACCCCCAGATTTGGGTCCACAACCCAAAAACTCAAAAAATCAAACCCATATTTTGAGCGCTGCTGTGTATGAAGGAAACTAGCACTCATAGCAGTATGGGCGCTACTATGCAGAGGAAAAGTAGCGTATGGGCGCTACTGTGTGGTACAAACAGTAGCGTACAAGAAAAAAAGTCAAAAAAATGGGGTTAAAACCCCCAAACTGGGTCCACAAAGGTTTGCAAGGGCTGGGAAGGGTCTGTGAAAATCCCAGGAGGGTCAAACAGAGCCTACTAACTGATCCTAATCAAGAAAATGAACAAAGACCATCAAACAGAACTGAAGAAATGAACTTGGATACCCCTAAGCAGTTAGGCTTTCCCCAGTGGAGTCGCCATTCTGTTGTGGGGAAAAATGCACCTATAGTTAAGGGGAGAAACTACCAACTTACGGTGATAAAGATAGACTTACAAGCATTCTGCAAGTACAATGAATAAATGAAGAGATTAGGGTTTAGAGATGTAGGCACCTCATTCAGAAGGCTGATCCTAGCTTTGCTTCCCTCGCTCTTCAATGCTTATCTAGTGTCGCAATGCCCAGACCTGCAAAACAACTTGATACCTTTCTCAAACACATTTGACTACATATATAAGATTGATATTCATAATAGAAAGAGACATCAAACTATAATCAAACAGTAATCAAATCTAAGACACATTAATAGGTCATATTTGGAAAGAGAAGAACGTCTGATATTTATTAATGAATGAAAGCAAGTACATAAAGTTATACCTTCCTTCAAGCTTGGCACTTCACGAAACCTAGATTCAAGGTCTCCCGCTTCTGTTCTCCAAAGATCCCAGCCTCTAAGAAATTGTACTAGGGTTTACCAAAACTGAAGCACAAGAGAGGGGATGAGGGTCTCCATTCCTCTAGCATAACTTTGTAATTGGGCTTGGTCCCCTCACATGACCCTTCTACCCTCCTTATATAGTCAATGAGGAAGAGGAAAAGAAGTTACAACCACTCAAGAGGTTTCCCAACCAACTTAACTTACTCAAATTTCGAGATTTTGACCAAAACAGGTGTGTACTCTACTCTATAGTAGACAAAGTTGCATACACATGGCAATGGGCGCTACTTTGAATGAGTTAAAGTCGCGTACACACGCTACTATTGTAACAGTGGAGTCACGCTCATGTTGAAAAATGGCCAAAAACAGGCTTTTCTGCTCATTTTCAGGAGATGGTTTGGTCTAGAAAAATGTTCCTAAGGGTCATATACATCAAATGGGTCAAGAATGAGGTAATTTCAACCATTTTTAATGTCCCAAATGACTCCTCCATCCACAAATGTCCCGTTGTGTGACTGAACTTGATCTCAAGAAGTGTCGTCATGCGACCAAGGGAAACAAGTGTCGGCACAGACGGAGAGGTGTCATTTCAAGCTATAACAATTCCCACACTTAAAATAATTCCATTTTATATTGTGCTAGGTCCTCCTAGACCTATTCCTTTCTCGTTCTAGCTCCTGGCCATCAGGGATATGGAGTGCTCCAGGCTTCCATCAGGTAGTCATTTCCACCTTCCACCTTTCATATTCAGTGATTTTGTGCAAAAAAAAATAGGTGCTAATAGACACATCGAAGCGTTACTAGGAAAATGGAGGGCCAAAGGTCACCTTAAGACCGCTTTTTGGGAGTAAATATTAATTCATTAATGATTTTTGCCATTTTACTAGTCACCCGCGGGCTATAGTGGAACAGCTCGCGGGTACGCTATCTAAAATGTAACAACTAGCGTACAGGAAGAAAAATAGGGGAAAATGTGTTCTGAAGGACATAAAGTGAATTTGAGTCAGTGAAATGGATCCTAAAGGCCAAAGAGTGATGATGCTCACAAGGTGGAAAATTACATTGTAACACATACATATCCTTCTTCAATTTGCATACATGAGTTTGTCTGTATTCAACTTCAAATCCTTGCGGTTGTTCTATGTACACTTCTTCCTCAATCACACCATTTAGGAAAGTTGTCTTCGATCCATCTGGTGTAAACTCCACTTCATCATGGATGCAAGTGCAATGATTGTTCTAATGGAAGTGTACCTTGCTACTGGCGCAAATTTCTCTTAATAATCAATTCCCACTTTCTGAGAGAATCCTCTAGCGACAAACCTTGCCTTGTATTTCTCAATACTTCCATCAGCTGCATGCTTTATCTTGTCGATCCACTTATAATATAGCACACTTCTTCCTTTTGTTTCGGGAACTATATCCCAAACATCATTCATCAATATTGATTGGTATTCTTTCATCATTGCTTCTACCCATTCTTTCTTTTATATAGCTTATTCATGACTGGTAGGTTCTTGATCTACAATATCACACTTCAAAGCCACATAACTAGAAAATGGCTTTGGGTTCTTTCTTTCTCTTGTGGAGCCTTCTAGAGCTCCATACTTCTCTGCTTCTTGTATAATTTCTCTTTCCCAATAAGGCTTTCTCTTTCGTGTCATATTCATAGTGGTAGGTTCTTGAGGTTCTAGCATATCATGGTCTTCTGGTGTTTCATCTTCGGGGGAGGGTGCAACTTCTACATTTTTGGGAGGTACATATTCTTCATATACTTCTTCATGCTAGAACTTTCTGGATCTCTTGAGAGATACTACTTTTTCAAATGTTACATCTCTACTAATCTCCATGTGATGGAATCCTGGAATGTATATTCTGAAGGCTTTGGAGACTTCACAGTATCCAAGAAATATTCCTTTCTTTCCAGAAGGGTCCAACTTAGTTCTCTTTTCTTTTGGTATATGAACATATACCAGGAAACCAAATATCTTGAGGTGGCTCACTTCATGCTTTCTTCCTGTGAACATTTCTTGTGGAGTCTTGAATCCAAGGGCACTATGGGATAATATATTATGTACATAAACTTCCATCCTTGTTGCTTCAGCCCATAGATGCATTGGAATATCTTGATCATGTATCATTGTCTTGACTTCTTCCATAATGGTTCTATTCTTTCTTTCCACAACACCATTCTGTTGAGGATTGTAGGGAGTAGTTAGTTCCCTCTTGATTCTAGATTCTTTACAAAAGGCTTCAAAATATTTTGAAGTAAATTCTCCACTATTGTCTATTCTGAGTGTCTTGATTCTTCTTTCTGAATGATTCTCTATCAAGGCTTTGAATTTCTTGAATTTTCCAAATATTTCATCCTTTGATTTCAAGAAATATATCCATTTCTTTCTTGAATAGTAATCAATAAATATAAAATAATATTCATAACCACTCAAATATGTGGATGGAATTGGACCACATACATTTGAATGGATTAATTCCAACATACCTTTATTCTTTGTCTCACTCTTCGGAAATGGATTATTGATATTCTTTCCTTTTGCACATCCTTTGCAAATTCCTTCATGATCGATCTTCAAATCTAGTAATCCAGTCACTACTTTTCTCACATGGGGTAGTGCTTTGTAGTTGATGTGAGCAAGCCTCATATGCCATAATTCACTTATGATAGTGGTCTCATAAACAAGGGTTGTTTTTTAATATCCCTTGAGTTTATATAAGCCTCCTTCTTCTTCACCAATGAAAACTGCATCTTCAATTAATTTTCGTTTGGGCCACATAAGTACTTTTCCATCTATGAAAGCAACCCTATATCCTTTCTTATCTAATGTTGATATAGAAAGTAAGTTCTTCAAATTTGATACATATAAGACTTCCTTCATCTTCATGGGGGTTCCAGAATCAAGCTTGTAGCTTGCTTCACCAATTCCTTTGATAGGATATTGATAGTCATCTCCTAATGATACCTTCTGAAGAGAGTTATTATTTTCAAGTTTTGACATAGTTTTCTTTTGTCATGTCATGTTCTTTGAAGCAACACTATCAATAAGCCATGTATCTTCTCTAGGTGTCACGGACCTAGAGAGTGCAGAGAATAATACATACTCTTCTGCATCTTCTTCTTTTGCTTGTTTTCTTCGAGATCCTTCTTCCTCTTCTTCTTCATCTTCATCTTCATCTTCATATAGGTTTGCATGATGTATTTTTTGTTGTTCCTCTTCTTGTATTCTTCTTTCTTCAATGGAAAATTTATGGCAATGTGTCCCAGCTTGTCACAACTGAAACATTGAAAGTTGGAGTAGTTTCTTCTTGGATTGTTTCCTCTTGTCCTTTGGAACTTATTGGGAGGTTGATACTCCTTGTGGCTTTCATTCTTGAAGTTATATTGAATTATTCCTCTCTTGGTATGGATGGATAGGGCTTGATCATCTTCTTTAAGTAGAGCTTCTCTATTGGCTACTCTAGCCTCCTCTTGGATGCAATCTTCCCATACAATGTCGAATTTCATGCTTTCCTTCCTGGCACACATAGTCTAGATGAATGAATCTCAAGGTCTAGTGAGAGAATTAAGAGCAGTGATAACTAGCTCATCTTCATCAAGGGAGTCTCCAATGGCTTCTAGTTGTCCTTGAACTAGGAGACCCTTTTGAAGTAGTCTTCGATGGATTCTCCTTGGAACATCTTGGTACTCTTTAATTGAGCTCTCAAATTCCTATTCCTATTGATGTTCCTTCCTTCATACATTCTGTCTAGGGAATAATACATCTCCTTCAAGGTCTTCTTGGATGACACTTGAGGAATCAAGTGGTCTTTGATACAATCAACAATTATCCTCTTTTCCCTAATCAGGTCCTTCTTGTGATTCTCCTTAGCGTCATCCTCTTCAGGTTTTGCAACTTATTCCTTGATGTATTTGGAAAGATAATTCTCTTCAAGAATGAGTCCAATCCTATATTTCCATTCTTGGAAATTCTCTATGCCTTCTAGCTTATCCTCAAGTTTAGTGCTTGGGGCCATCTTATCCAGGAGGTCACCAAAAAATGAAATTTCTCAAAATGAAAAACTGACCTTAACAAGAGATGTGATTGACTGAGGCGAATTGAATGGTACACTTGGTTTCAGGAGATTCCAAATTTTCACCTCTCAAAATTGACTTGTGAAATTTTGATCTACAGTTTCTGTAGTTTTCTAGTCCAAATTCAAACTAGGGTTTGAATTTCCGGGAGATCTACCCACTCACAAATTTCGATCTAGGGCTCAATAGATGCGACCTAGGGAGGTGCAACTTTCTATGCAATCAGATTTCCAAAATTCCAATTTTGACAAAAACCCTAATTTCTTCTCAGAGGGAGAAGAGAGAGAGTTTCACCTTGTGAAAGTTGTCTTATTTAGGCTACCTATGATACCATGTTAAGATTCAATATGATAATATAGATAACATCAGTATTCAATTCAAAATTTCACAACAATAGCATATACAAGATCACTGAAAGAAACACAATCACAAGATACACACAGATTTATCCTCAGAAATCCTCTAGGGGAAGAAAACCCAACAAAAAATCCTCAATATAGATGATCAAAAGTACAAAGAAAAAACCCCAAACAAGTGATCTCTCTCTCTCTCTCTCTCTCTCTCTCTCTCTCCTATGCAAATTACACAAGTGAGTGTGTCTTTCCAAATGAGGAGCACATCACTCCTATTTATACTTTATCTTCCATTTGACTTTTTCACTGACTAGGTTGGCCCCAACAAACTTAACTAGGTTGAATTACCTAGGAAGAATCAAAACAATATAATAATACTTTTTGGAGGGTTCTATCGACCCGACTTACAAGGGAGGTTTTACTTCATGAATCTATGATGACCAAATACAATAATAACATCCCAACGGAGGAATAAAATATCTTTGAATAAATTACAATAATAAAATACAATAGAATATTCTTCGAAACTACAATATTTCAACAAAAACAATGATCATACTCACTTCTAGTATAACCTTGGCTCACCATGAAAGAATCAAACTTCTTGTACCATTTCTTGGGTGATTATTTTAGGCCATACAATTTTTTTTGAGCTTGCAAACTAATTTTTCTTTACGATGTTGTACAAAAACCTCTAGTTGTTCCATAAAAATATCCTCATCTAAATGTCCATGTAAAAATGATGTTTCACCATCCAGTTTCTCTAACTCCAAATCAAGCACTGCAACTAGTGCTAACACAATACGAACATATACAAGCTTGACAACTGGTGAAAAAATGTCATGATAATCAATACCTTCCATTTGAGAGTACCCTTTTATGACCAATCTGGCTTTATATCTTTCAATATTACCATCAATACCTTTCTTCAACTTGAAGACCCACTTACATCCAACAACTTTTCTATTTTTGGGCAGTTCAACCAAGTTCCATATCGCGTTCTTATCCAGAGAATCCATTTCTTCTTTCATTGCCATCTTCCATTTAGCATTGTCAACATAGTCAATGGATTCCTGAAAACAAGAAGGTTCTCCATCATCAGTAAATAAAGCAACAGACGAAACACAATTGGTATACCTTTTAGGAGGATTTCTCTCCCTCGTAGATTTTTTTGGTTTAGGTTGTGGAGTTTCCACAATTTCTTGAATTTCTTCATCTTCTATGATTTCTTTATCACCAAAATGTTCTTCTTGTTTCTTCGAGTCATGAGAAGATGGGGACTTCAAATGAACTAGTTGTTTTGATGGTACCCGTTCCTGTTCCACATCAACTTTTACATTTTCTGATTTAATGAGAGAAAACTCATCAAAAATTACATCTCTGCTAATGACAATTGTTCAAGCAGTATGATCGCACAACCTATATCCTTCTGTTACATCATCGTAACCAACAAAGATGTATTTCTTTGCTCTGGGGTCTAACTTAGAACGCTGATTTTTAGGAGTAAGTGCATAAGCTTCACAACAACAAAAAATTCAAATTTGAATAACTACAAGGCTGACCAGTCCATACCTCTTCCGGAACTTTACAATTTATTACAATTGATGGTGACTGATTTATTAAATAACAAGCAATAGAAACTGCTTCTATACACAACCGTTGACCCAAATTAACATCATTGAGCATGCTCCTTTCTCTCTCTAGAAGATTCCTATTCATGCATTCTACAACACCATTTTGTTGAGGAGTGTATACATTTGTTTTATGTCTTACGATCTCTTATTCTTTGCAATAACTTTCAAACTCTAAATAAATAAACTCACCTCCATTATCCGTTCTTAAGCATTTGATTTTCCTATCATATATTTTTTCAACCATAATTTTAAAACATTTGAAAGTGTCAAACACATCAGCCTTTCTTTTTAAAACATAGACCCAAACTTTCCTTTAAAAATCATCCACAAACAACACAAAATATGTTGCTCCTCCATAGGAAATAGTAGGACATGGACCCCATACATCAAAATGAATGTAATCAAGAACACATTTACTTGCATGAATCCATACTTTGAATTTTTGTCTAAACTATTTCCCAAATATACAATGTCTACAAAACATCAAATCTAAAGATTTTAGATTTTTGGAAGTAATTTACTATTCATTAATACCTGTAGTTCTCTCTCACTCATATGACCAAGACACTGATGCCATAATTGAGTGGATTTAGATGCCTCTTCAGATACCAATGATGTTTCATTAAATTGATTTTTTCCAACCAGTTTGTAAAGGTTTCCTATGTTCAATTCCTTCATGACCACTAAATCACCCTCAGATACTTTTAGCACCCCACTTAAACCTGTAAACTTATGACCAGAATAATCCAGCACTCCCAAAGAAATTAAGTTTTTCTTTAATTCAGGCACATGTCTAACATCTGTTAGTGTTCTTATAAATCCATCAGACATTTTATTTTTAATACTTTCTACCCCAACAATTTTACATGAATAATTGCTTCCCAAAAGAACTACACCATCATTAATTGTTCAATAAGAAGTAAGCCATTTTTTTATGACAGACATCGTGCGAAGTACCAGAATCTAACAACCATTCTTCATTGTATTCAAAAATATTACAAATGGAAAAAACCGCATCAATCATACCTGAATCTGTTTCAACTGAATTTGCCTCATATTTAGAGTCTTCTTTTTGGATTCTTGTCTTTTCCTACAGTCCTTCTTGAAATGACCATTCTTGTTGCAGTACCAATATTTGAGTTTGCTTTTTTTCTCTTTGATTTCGATCTGGAAGAACCTCTTTATTTTTATCATATTTCTTTGGATCGACCTCTAATAAACAAATCTTCTGGTGTAGAGAACTCAATACTAGTTTTATTTCTTAACTCCTCGGAAAACAAATCTCCAACAACATTGTCAAATTCCAAAGTTTCAGTTGTACTAAGAATAATAGAAGGCACTACGTGACCCCAAGATTCACGTAGAGTAACTAAAATATTTACCGCCTTATCTTCATCATCAATCTTAAAATCCATACTACTCAACTCGAAAATAAGAGTATTAAATACATTCACATGATTTGAAATCTTCATAGCTTCTTTCATCTTCATACCTTATAGATGCCTCTTCAAGTAAATTCATTTTGTCAAAGACTTCGTCATATACAGGCTTTCCAACTTGCTAAATAAACTTGTTGTTGACTTTTCTCCAGCGATATTAAACAAGACATCATCCGCAAGACATAACCAAATTGTGCTAAGTGCTCTGGAATCTAGCTCCTCCCATTCATCATCTTTCATAGTTACGGGTTTCTTTTTCTTTCCATCTAAGGCCTTCTGCAACTCTTGCTGAACTGATAGATCTCGCATCTTAAGTTTCCACAATTCAAAGTTATTTTTGCCATTAAACTTCTCTATTTCGAATTTAGAATTAAACATTTTTTCCATAATTTTTTTATAAAAAACATAGACTTCCCAAATATATATATATATGTATATATAGAATCTTTTCTGAGGAAAAAATAATAATAAGCCAAAAAATACCTCCGGCTGCAAACACCCACAAAGATGCAGGCAGATTCACGCACTCATAGTCTTGGTCTTCATCTTATGCACAGGGAAAACACTACTTTCACGCAGGCAACTCTCTGCGGCTCACTACTGCTCTACTTCATGCAAGCTTCACGTGAACTTAGGATTCTTCATGTGGGATTCAAGCTCTTCTCCTTCACACAGAAATGCACCAGCGTTCACACGGGCTTCAGGCGCTTCTCCTTGCGGTATGATTTCTCCTCACGCATAGACAGAGACAAAATAAATGGCATCTAGCAGTGCTCTATGGCGACTCCAGCTCCACGGGCTCTTCCAAAGGAATGGCGGCTAGTAGCTCTCTACGATGGATCCTCCCTTAGCCCTGCTCTACTTCACACGGGAATACTCTACGAGTGTTCTCCTCTCGGCTCTCTCTAGATATTCCTTCAAGGAACACTCCATGATTTTTCTCCTCTCGGCTCTCTCTGACTCTTCCTTAAAAAAATGATGACATCGCTACTCTTCTCTAGGTTTGACACACATTTACTCCTCTCGGCTCTCTCCGGATCTTCATGTGCGGCTTCACATTCGGCTTTGATACCACTTGTTGGTATTTGGAGTCTGAATTAAACTAATAAACAAGAAAAATAAACAAAAATATTACAAAGATATACACAGAAGTTTAACGTGGTAAAACCCCAATTTGGGGAAACATCCATAAGGAAAAGTATTGATGTCTTATTCATTTCCATAATGGCAATTACAATAAGAATTTCCTCGTCCATACATTCCACTCTACCATACTCCTCTCAAATCACATATAAATACATTTGATTGAGAAGTTACGAGTTAGGAGAAATTCCCACCGCTTAGAGTAACTTACAACCAACCAGCGGTTAGACAAACTACGAGAAGCCATCTTTGCCAATTATTTTTAATTAGTTGTCGCAAATTTTAACACATATGAGACCGCCAACTATTGTAGTACCCCTACTATCCTTTGATTTCATTCAACTAAATGTTGAAATAATGAAGTGAAGAAAGTCTTTGAGTCATTTGGCCAATATATCATTTGATTGCAAGCACAGAATTAGGTTATACACAAAATTTGAGAACAATGAGTCAAATTTTATGTCCAAACGAGAAGGAATTGGAAATTTCTATGGAAAGAATGGGATAGCATGAAAAAGCCTCTATAAGTAGCTCGGGAGATGACAATTGAGGTGAATAAGATGAAATTGAATAAGAAAAGGATTGTTAGGAACCCATGTCTTTACTTTGTTAGTATGTTGTTGTTGGATGCATATGCTTTGTAAGTCGTCCCGTAGTATTTGTTGATCAATAGTTTGTGTTATTGTTGTTGGCGCATATGCTTTGTAAGTCACCCGTAGTATTGTGATCCATAGTTTGTAATGGCCCATGGTTTTGACCCATAGTATTGGCGCCTAGAATTAGTATATAAGTGTGTGTTGAGACCTATGAAGGCACCGTGAAGTTATTTGTATTGAGCTTGCTCATAGGAGGTTGCCCCCTCGAAGTGGCTCGTGATCAATATAAAAGTGATTCTGAGTTCTGTCATTTCTGCTATTTCGCATAGTTTCATTAAGTAATTGTTGCAGGTGCTTCACATCTGGTATCAGAGCACTTTCTTGGGCTCGCTGGGTGAAATTTCTGCCAAATTTTTTTTTCGCATTTGTTGCAGGTTTGGATTTGGGAATAATCCCTATTCGCTTAACTGTGGGAAGTACTTGGGCATAAGCCCTAAAACTCATTGTGAGGAGTACCACAGGAACCCCGAAGTAGCTGGACCATTGAGAGGACCTGCCGGCGAAAAGGGCAACGACCCCTACCTGATTGACTAGTTCCCACCCGTGAGGTAAACCAGGAGCTGTCGTTTGTGGCAAAGCGGTTATCAGTTTTACCTGAGCCGTGGAGTGAGGGGTACTGCCCCAATACGCAAGCTGTCAGACAGCATTGGTGACCGAGTGAAAACCCTGAACTGTTAGGAAGCCACACATCCCTGGGGTCCATATCTACTTTCAGCTGAACTATTGTCGATCACTATTGCGCCGTTTCAGATCCATTTTGCAAGCCGTTCCAAATCCATCCGTTCTGCGTTGTTCCAGATTCCTTCCGAGCCGTAGCCGCTCCAGTCTGTAAAAAAAAAATAAAAAAAATTCAGGGAACCCCTGTCATTCCATTCTGCATATTTCATCCCTGAGGACCCTATCCTCAATTCCCCTTCCTACAGCCCGAAATCCCACATTTGTTTATTTTTAGGGTTTTCCATAACTTCCTCAGATTTCACCCAATCACCTTCAATTTTTACCACAGAGTTCCTTTCTGAATTCTGCTTCTTTGTTCCCCTCTGCCAAATTTTCCCATTCTTTCACCCCACTTCTGAAATCCTCATTTTTGCTTCCTTGTCTATCCAACAGTGTCCAAAAAACTAGTCAAACCCCAATTACCCTTCTGATTTTTTCCCAAATCCAAATTTTCCTTTACTGAAGTAGTTCCTGTTTTTGTTTTCCTACCCAGTCAAAAAAAAAAAAAAAAAATCCTGGTTATGGTTGTCACCCGTGCAGGAGCAAAAACCATGGAGGAAGCATTTGCAGCCATCCAAGCCAAACTCCAGGATCTGGATGAAAAATTTCTTGGTCTCCATCTTGAACATTCATCTATGAACAACAAATGGCAGTCCGAGTCTTCAGTAGACAATGGGTTCTCTTCTTCCAGCAATTTCCATGGTCCGAAGCTTGATTTTCCTCGCTTCAATGGTACCGATCCAACTGGATGGATCTATCATGAAGAATAGTATTTTAGTCTACATAATACTTTTGATGTCAACAAAGTTCCGTTGGCATCCTTTAATTTGGAACAGGAAGCTCTTCAATGGTACCGTTGGTACATCAAGGCTCATCCAGAGCCCAACTGGCCAGACTTTTTCCAGCTCCTTTTGCAACAATTTGGTCCTAGTGCTTTTGATGACTTCACAAGAGGCCTCACTAAACTTCGCCAAACTGGCACTGTGAGAGAGTATCAAACCGAATTTGAGAATCTAGCCAACCACATCGAAGGATTGTCTGATGAATTTTACCGGAGTTGTTTTATCAGTGTTCCAAAGGATGCCATCTGCTCGGAGGTCAAAATGTTCTGTCCCAACACAATGATGGAAGCACTCGAGTTGGCTAAGTTGGCAGAAGACAAGATTGCAGCCCAACAACGCTCCAAGCCCACTTTTGTTCCCTTTCGAAATATGGCTTCTCAGCGACCACCTATACCGCATGCTCCTCGACCGACTCCTATCAAGCGTTTGTCTGAAACAGAGATGCAAGCACGCAGAGAAAAGGGGCTTTGCTATAATTGTGATGAGAAATTCACTCGGGGACATAGATGTGTTCAGCAAAAGCTCTATCTCCTGGATGTGGAGTCTCCGCCTGCCTCTGAAATGGGTGACGAAGATCCAGAAACACTGGATGCTCCGGTCGACATTCAGGAACCGCCTAGTGACCCTCCGTCTCAGGATGACCAGCCAGAGATATCTCTCCATGCTTTAGCTGGAATCACCACCCCCCAAACAATGCGGGTTAGGGGTTACTTCAAGAAGCTTCCTCTTACAATCCTCATTGATTAAGGTAGCACTCATAATTTCATTGACCCTCGGATCGCCAAACAAGCTGATTGTTTTATCCATCCTTGCTCCAACTTTGAAGTCATGGTTGCCAATGGGGGCACCTTACCTTGCAAAGGGAAGTGTCGAAATGTGCGTATCTCTATGGGAGATTATACCTTGCGCTCTGACATGTTTGCCTTGCCCTTAGGCGGATGTGATGTGGTTTTGGGTGCTCAATGGCTACGCACACTCGGCCCTATCTTATGGGATTTTGCTGAACTTTGGATGCAGTTTTCCCTCAATGGACACAAACACACATTGACAGGATTACAACCAGGTTCTCTCAGCATCATCAGTTCACATCGCATGGAAAAACTCCTCAAGAAGAATTCACATGGTGTCATCGCTCAGATCCATTCCATCCAGATGCAACCATCAATGGTCTCCACTACTCCTTTGGATCTACAACAAATTTTGGATCGATATACAGGTGTCTTTGCTGAAGCAGTGGGATTACCACCTTCTAGGCCAGAATACCATCGTATTCAGCTCCTTCCTGGTAGTGCTCCTCCCAACATCAGGCCCTATCGCTACCCATTCCACCAAAAAACGAAGATTGAAATGCTCATTCCAGACTTATTGAAGCAAGGTATTATTCGCCCAAGCACTAGTTCCTTTTCTTCTCCAGTTATTCTTGTCCGCAAAAAAGATGGGTCATGGCGCCTCTGCATTGACTTCCGAGCACTTAATCACCTCACCATCAAGGATAAGTTTCCAATTCCTGTTGTTGATGAGCTTCTTGAAGAGCTTCATGGGGCTCACTTTTTCTCCAAGTTGGATCTTCGTTCTGGGTATCATCAAATTCGGGTTCATGAGGATGATATTCCTAAAACAGCTTTCCGCACACATGATGGCCATTATGAGTTTTTGGTCATGCCCTTTGGCCTCACTAATGCTCCTTCTACATTCCAGGCCTTAATGAATAAAATATTTCGACCCTACTTGCGGAAATTCATTCTGGTATTCTTTGATGATATCCTCATCTATAGTAAAACATGGGATGAACATCTCCAGCATCTGGATCTTGTCATGCAACTTTTCTCTGGCCATCATCTCCATTCCAAGCAGTCTAAATTTGTTTTTGGACAAAAGGAAGTTGAGTATCTTGGGCACATTATCTCAGCACAAGGGGTTCACATGGATCCTGCCAAAATCGATGCCATGAACAATTGGCCACATCCTTAGACACTCAAGAGCCTTCATGGTTTTTTGGGGTTGACTGGCTACTACCGCAAGTTTGTCAAGGATTATGGGAAGATTGCAGCTCCATTAACTGCTCTATTGAAAAAGGATGCTTTTACATGGACACCTCCTGCTCAGTGTGCATTTGACAAACTAAAACAAGCTATGTGTACTACACCTGTGCTAGCTATGCCCGATTTTTCCAAGCCCTTCACTATTGAGAGTGATGCTTGCGGCAATGGACTTGGTGTTTTTCTCCTTCAAGATGAACACCCCATTGCGTTCACCAGCAAAGCCCTTTTAGGTAAGAATTTAGCTGCCTCTACCTATGAGAAGGAAATGATGGCTATTTTGCATGTAGTACAGAAGTGGCGTCCATACCTATTAGGGAATCATTTCTGCATCAAGACTGATCACCAGAGTCTGAAATATTTCTTGGACCAGCGTGTCTCCTCCCCGAAACAACAGAAATGGGTTAGCAAACTCATGGGTTATGACTATTAGATCACTTACAAGAAGGGTAAAGACAATATTCTAGCAGATGCTCTTTCTCGCACATTTGATGCCCAAGGTTCTCTTTCAGCTATTTCTATGCCTGTTCCAAATTGGTTGCAATCTGTTCAACAGGGTTATGTCAATGACTCTTCCTTATCTCAAATCATCCAACGCTTGACCAAAAACCCTTATGTTGTACCACATTACTCTTGGGATGGTGCTTCTCTGCGATACAAGGGTCGTCTGGTGCTTCCCCAGAGCACAGATCTTCAACAGGCTGTCTTCTATGAACTCCATGCTTCTCCATCGGCCGGGCACTCTGGGTTCCTCAAAACATATGAACGAGCATGGCGTAACTTCTTTTGGCAGGGCATGAAAAGGACAATTCAATAGATGGTGGCCGAATGTGATACCTGCCAGCGCAATAAGGGTGAAACAACACTCGTTCCAGGATTGCTTGAACCCTTGCCCATACCTACACGGATTTGGACAGATATTTCTATGGATTTCATTAAAGGGCTCCCTAAATCTAGCGAGAAGATAGCGATTCTCGTTGTGGTTGATCGCCTCTCTAAATATAGTCATTTTTGTGCTCTCAGCCATCCCTATACAGCCTCCTCAGTTGCTCAAATTTTTATGGACCAGATCTTTCGTCTTCATGGCATCCCTTCTTCCATTGTCTCGGATCATGATGCGACTTTCACCAATCATTTTTGGACAGAACTATTTCGCCACACTGGCACCAAACTGAAGATGAGTTCAGGGTATCACCCACAAACAGATGGTCAGACTGAAATTTTCAATAAATGCTTGGAAACTTATCTTCGTTGCTTCACCTCGGAACAACAACATCAGTGGGCAAAGTGGCTCCCTCTTGCTGAATGGTGGTACAATACCTCTTACCACACTGCCTCTAAAATGACCCCATATGAAGCAGTCTATGGTCAAGCACCTCCAACTCTTCTTCCACACATCCCCACCAGTTCACCAGTTCAGGAAGTTGACACGGTCCTTCGCAACCGCGATCAAATTATTCGCATTTTGCGTGACAATCTTCACATGGCAAGAAATTGCATGAAGCAACAAGCGGATCAGCACCGTTCGGAGGGCACTTTTCAAGTCGGTGATATGGTTTTTCTTCGTCTCTAGCCATACAAACAATCCTCCTTGAAACTCAAAGGGCGTCATAAGCTCGCTCCAAAGTTCTATGGGCCATATCGGATTCTTCAGAAGATTGGGTCCATTGCTTATAAATTGGAACTTCCTCCTTCTTCCCGCATTCATCCAGTCTTGCATGTCTCTTGTCTGAAGAAAGTTCTTGGCACCAACATCAGCGGCCAAATGATTTTACCCGAACTGGATAATGAAGGATCCATCCTTTTGGAGCCAGAGGCCATCCTCAATCGGTGCACGCGTTAGCTTCTCTCTCGCTCTATCACAGAGGTCTTAATTCAGTAGCATGGCATGCAACTAGAGGATGCTACATGGGAACCACTCCTCCAAATTCAACAACAATTTCCACATCTAAAGCTTTGAGGACAAAGCTTTTTTTAAGGGGGAGGGGATGTTAGGAACCCATGTCTTTACTTTTTTAGTATGTTGTTGTTGGACGCATATGCTTTGTAAGTCATCCCGTAGTATTTGTTGATCAATAGTTTGTGTTATTGATGTTGGCGCATATGCTGTGTAAGTCGCTCGTAGTATTGTGATCCATAGTTTGTAACGGCCCATGGTTTCGACCCATAGTATTGGCGCCTAGAATTAGTATATAAGTGTGTGTTGAGACCTATGAAGGCACCGTGAAGTTATTTGTATTGAGCTTGCTCATAGGAGGTTGCCCCCTCGAAGTGGCTCGTGATCAATATAAAAGTGATTTTGAGTTCTGTCATTTCTACTATTTCGCATATTTTCATTAAGTAATTGTTGCAGGTGCCTCACAAGGATGCTCCAATTGGCACTTGAATCTCTTACTTCTAGGTTAGCTTCCCCTATTTATGTTATTTTCCTAAAATAATAATGAGTACCTTTCAGATTCATACCTTGGCTGATGATATTGTAGCAATATGGTTTAGTAGTTTTCTATTGATGATGCTAGAGTTGAATTGTTTTCTTTCTCAAAATAGTGTCACTCTTTGTAAATTTCCTTGCTTCATCCTACATGCATGTGGACATCTAAGTATGTACTGTTTTCACTATCTAAATATATACTATTTTATGATTTTGAAGGTTATAGTCTTTAACCAAACAATATTATTGAATATTATATTTTTTTGAAAGATATTATTAAGAGGTATAAATTTAAATAAAACATTTTGTGATATAAAAATCCATAAATGAAAAAAATTAGTGAGACGGGTAAAAATGAATCCAAATTTCAACATTGCTAGTAATGATGGGATAACATTTGTAATTTTGTAGCACTGAAAAATAAAAGCTTAGAATATCAAAAATAGGCATGAACTAACAGGAGGTATTGTTCTATTGGTAGACATGGAAAGTGCATTGAGCTGAATTTTCGAATGGCATTCACTCAGTTGTATCATCTGACGCAAGCTATTTTAGAAGAAGATAAAATGCACTCTTATTATTGCACAACTTATCCTCATATTTAGTCTTTTGACAACTCCAACAATCTTGTACATCTTTTGAGGTGCTTTCCATAAGTTGTAAAGTCAACTTATGAAGATGACACTAATCTAATATTTGCAATGATATAGTTATTCATCCCACAAGCATGTGAAGTACATAATTACAAGCTAGTCCCTTTTAGTCACAAAATATATTCTTTGCTTACATCCTTTAAGACAATATATAAAGATTTATTTTGTTGTCTCCCGATAATTATTAAATTGTAATGCCCCTCGAACTAACTATGACTATCGATATTGACGACATTTATTGGTAAGTGATCCAATTAAAGAAACCAAGATTATTGACTGCTTATGTGTTGATTTAGAATAAATTATTGACTGATTAGCGATATATGTGATAAATGAATAGGTTTCTAATGAATGATTGAATTAATGACGATTATGGATACTGGTGATGAAATATTGTTGATTGATTAGTGAAATCTTATGATGAATGTTGTATTTATGTTGAATTATGGAAATTAAATTATGTGGGCGATTATGATATGAATACATTGGACAAATATATATGTTTTCTTAACGATTAGTGAATGAATGAAGTGAATTATGATCTGATGGTTTTGAGCAGTACTATTGATATGTGTGCTCTGAGTATGTGTACAGTGACAGGTAATACAACTTACAACTAACTCACAACAGAATGGAAAGGGGGTCACAGAGGATGGGAAGAACACACACGGGGGTACGACGACGATGTCGGCTTCCGATAAGCATCCCTACATGAGTTTGGAAATCCCTTTCAGCTTTACTCAGGGGAAGCATGAAGCTATATGGGGGAGACCATAACGGATTGGTCATGTACGGGGTTGAGGGGCGTGCAATAAGAATGAACTTACTCATCAGCACCATTAGTATCACATAGAGTGTAGCCGGATGATTTATGGTAATGGTTCCTAAATCACTACATGGAATCGCAACACAACAGTAAAATGAGAAAGTATTTTCGGGAGGGCCCAAGAATGTGGTACCTATACAATTAAGGAAATATAGTCAAGAGGGCCCGACAATGTGGTACCTAGACAATTAAGGAATGAAAGCCAGGAGGACCTGACAATGTGGTACCTAGACAATTAAGGAAAGAAAGTCAGGAGGACCCAATGATGTGGTACTTAGACGAATAATGAAAATTGATAAATGAACACCCGTGTATTTGGCATATAGAATTGCATTCAATTAAACTATGCGTGAAAGGACTGTTTGTAATTATGTATTTGGCATATAGAATTGCATTCAATTAAACTATACATGAAAGGACTGTTTGTAATTATGTATTTGGCATATAGAATTGCATTAAATTAAATTATGCATGAAAGGACTGTTTGAAGTTATATATTTTGGCATATAGAATTGCACTAAATTATTTGTGCATGAAATGACTACTTGTAGTTATGTACTTGGCATATAGTATTGCATTAGATTATTTTTGCATGAAATGAGTATTTATAATTAAATAATTGGGAATAATTAAATATGGAGTAAAATATAGACTAGGAGTCATTAACTAGTCAACCCCACATGCACCCACTAAATTAGGGATTGGAATCCTAGCAATAGGGGACATCTAGGAGTAAAATGTGGAAAGTATGTGCACTCTCATGAGTGAGTGACACATGGGTGGATAAATATTTGTATTAAATAATATTACATAAAAGAGTATTTTTGCATGAATCGACATGTCTCGCAAGAAAATGTCATATTTAAGAAAGCCTTGAGAGGAAGGGGAAAATGAACATATTGTTGGATGAGTGCTGTAATGGATATGAGTTTCTGATTGTGCTTTCTATGGCGAGTTTGGCTAAGGATTCTGGTGAGGGGGAGCTCATTTCTGAACTTTTGCAAGTGTGCGTCCTCTACGACCCCAAAGCTGAGGGGTGGCTATGTGACTGATTGCATAAGCTTACAGTTGGGTGGCGAAGCTAACGGTTGCTTTGCCTATGGTTAAATGATATTTTACTAGAGGGATATAATGGGAGAAGTAGAAGGAAAAGGAAAAGCTAGATCGGTTGACGATGAGTACTCCTTCGACAGTGGGATCGACCGATGGTTGACACGTGGTTCCATTTGTATTTGCTAAAGATTAATTTTTTTTAGTGTAATTTAGTTTACTATCTTTGATAAGATCGAATATGTTTTATATTATGTTGATAAGTTTCAGATTAATTTTTGGGGATGACCCCGGAAATGGGTTCCCTACATTTGGTATCACAGCCAATCCAGCCTTGAGCGCACCGAACTCAAAAGTATATTTATATTGTTTGTTAATTCTGCACAACATACATTTATATTTTTGAAGAAAACCTGGAAATTTCTAATGTAATTTTATATATATATATATATATATATATATATATGCCAATAATCGATCTACGATCCTCGGCATTGATCAAAATCTGATTACCATGGCGCGACCTGAATTAAACCTGGGGACTGCTATTTCTATTTAATATGCATATGCACGCCCAAGAAATAATCTGTAATCTTTAGCGTGGAACTAGATTTATGAATTACTTTTGCATATCTACTATTTTTTTACCTCTGCGTGATTTGATAAGAACTTGGTATTGTTATTGTTGTTTGATATACTTTTATACGCTCCAAAAAATTGATCCACACACCCCCAACCGACAATCGATACAGATCTCATACAGATATGAGAGTTACTTATATTGTATCTGGAAAATCTCTTGAATCTGAATATTACTGCGGTGGTATTAGTATATATGCACACTAACATGAATAATATATAACCACCACCCATTGGCGGTCGACTAGATCTATGAGATTATCTTATGAACCTGAACGCCTCTTCTGTACATTTAACATTATCCTCTGGCTTGATTAAACCCGATCTGCAAATTGGCACTATTACATCCTTAAACTTCTTCTATTCGAACAGATCCGGAGCCTCTTCGTTGTACCGTTACCTGTACCAAAAGAACGGCTTACGAACATATATCTGCATGTCTCTTCCTGAATAACCAGTAGATGGATCTACACTGTATTATCATTCCGGATTACCCCTTTTATTTTTATGGATCTGAGATTGAAACCTTGTGCAATGTTCTTAATCTTGATCTAATTCTCTGTATATTTCTTTTTAAATATTTTTGAACCACTTCAATTCTACTAAACGATCCATGAATCGACTTGGATATTGACGCTCCATCAAACTCTGTCAAACTAATTTAGGCGATCGATCTGGAGATCGAATCTCAAACCCAGTCAACAGATAATGTGATCTCAAGACTACTAACCTAGGAGGTTTAATCAATGGATTGTTCATAATTAATTGATAACCACCGCGTTTACGTATAATGTTTCCAATATGAAGTGTGGCTCGATAGCCCAGTTCCTATTTCATTTATTAAATACTCATCAATATAAATATATATATAGATATATATATATATATAAGCTACCATCTTCGACCGAACCAACCCCCTCAGAACGCCCATCTAATTAATGCTTCTGTTGTTTACCCTCAATCACTAGTCAATATTTTCAGTGAGACGCACAACGGAATCCAAACTAATAAGTATACCATGGTTCCACTATCGTGCCCAACTCCGGATTGACAGTTTTGTGATCGGAGCAGTGGAATGCAAGCTCCCATTATTGCAGTGTTCAATTACTAAATTTGACAATTATTAAAAGTAAGGCCTCAGTTCGCCAAATATTTTGGGTAGAAAATTAACAGGTCCGAGAAACTTACATGTTTATTTATTTATTTACAATTCCTTTTTAATTATGCTTTTATAAGATAGGTAGTATATATATACCCTCGTATCAATTTAGGCATTGAAGAATTTTGGATCGAACGTATGCAAGGTTATGAAAAATCTTATATCATAAACTAAATGATTATCAAATTATGTTAGAAGAGTGTGTGGTATAGTAAGGAAATTTACACATGCATGAGAATGAAGGGTAAGTGACATAAATGTTTAAGCTCCTATTGAATTAGTTTATTATTAGTTGAAGGTTCAAATTATGTTAGAAGAGTGTGTGGTATAATAAGCAAATTTACAAATGCATGAGAATGAGGGTAAGTGAACTAAATGTTTAAGCTCCTATTGAAATTTAGTTATTGAAATTTAGTTATCTTTGTTTTATATATAAATAGTAATGAATGATTAGAAAAAGAATAAAGTTAGAATGGAAACAATTAAAGTAGATGTATAAATTCTTTTGAAATTTTAGTTATCTTTGGTTTTATAGACCAACATAGATCTATCTTAAACTCCTATCTATCAAGCACCGAGAGGGATCCAATTTTTTGAGGTGTATTTCTTTTTTTAAATTTAAACTCAAGAAATTTGATCTTTCTTGATTGATAGATCCGGGTTCAAGTTTTAAGTTTTTATTTTATAAACGAACGTCTATTTTTTAATTACTTTTCATAATATTTTATTTTATGAACCAACATGGATTTTTTTTAAAATATTTTCCATAACTTTTTGTTATATCACATTAAAGGATCTCTCCCATACTGGACTGTAGAGCACCTCGTTTCACTCGGTGCAATAATATAGCAATGTATGGATAGGTAAAAAATAAAGTTAGAATGAAAGCAAGTGAAGTATAGGTACAACCTCCCATTAAAATTTTAGTTACCCTTATTTTATTTAATAGTAATATATGAATAAAGGAGAAATGTCGTTAGAATGAAGAGCAAGTAAAGTAAATGATGGAATCCTAGTTATCTCTTGTTTTATATAACATAGCGATATATGGATAGAAAAGAAATGAATTAGAAAACCTTGAAAGTTTAGTAGTTGTCATATTTTTATGTTATAAGAAATCAGAATGAAAAATTTTGAATTCTTATTACAATTGTAGTGATTGTTTTCTAAAAAAAAATTAATGTATTACCCTCTGAAAGGTATAGTGTCTAATTACTCTAATTACAATTAGAAAGGTTTAGATATATAAATTAGATTGTTAAGCTTTTTTATGCTTTATATCAAATGAAGGGTTAGATATCCCATGGGAAGGCTAGCAATAAATCTTGAGATGGTAAATTTTATGAATTCTATAAATTATCTATTTCTACTTGAAGAATATGCATTCCATATATGTGTTAGATAAATTTTAATTTTAATTTATATATAAATTTTAATTTAATTTATAGATAAATTTTAATATGCATTCCTTTATATACGGAAGACAATAACATACTCCATTGGGAATGTTGTATTTCAATTAGATGTTTAAATGAAGAACCCTTATGTAAACATAAAAGTTGTAATTAGAGAGAAATGGGTTATTATTATCACTATGGGTATAAAGGTTGATTTTGTAAATATGAAGGATAGAAAAAGATTGAAGAATTTGTTCTAATGATTAATAGAACTAAAGTGATCAAGGTCAATATGTAAGGTCTTACATAATTATTGAGTAGAATGGAATGGCAATGAAGATTCTATCCCTTATTTGAAAAATATATGGTAATATTATGATGGTTGGGTAAAATATTAAAGGGTATTAAAACAATTAAGTTGTATTTATGATTATTTTAACATAGGAAAATGTTCTAAGTATAGGACAAAAAGAGTGTACTTAGGAACATTGAAAAAGCTAATAATTGAGTATTTAACTCTTTTATTATATAATTTCAATAGGTTACTTATGATAGGGGGTGATCAATTGTAGTTTTTGGGAAGATACATTATGATCATGAAAATGTGAGATATACTTAGGCTTGGGATGTATAGGAAATATATTTTAGAATTGAGTTTTGGTTAGAAACAGAATTGTCACTTCTTCACATGATAATATATTATGTTTTCTTGTAATATATTCACATGATTCTCAAAGGTGAGAAGAGAAGAAGTAACCTATTACATGTTGCATTTGAATTAGATTTCTACTTAGTAACTAAGTAATGTAGTGGATCTTAAGTGAGAACAATAAGTGCTAGTTACCTAAATTTTTATGATTAGAGATAATAAGGTCATATAAAATTGGAATGAAGACCTTGTACATTATTTTACCAAACCCCTATCTTGATTATAATCCATATGTTAAAATATAAGGGTTGGAACCTTACAAGCAAAATAATTTAAAACTAATACTACCCTTTCCCTTATATAGGTATAATTCTCTTATTTATATAAGTGACATAGATATATCATATGTATGGTTGATGAAGGAGATTAACGTAGGTATAAGTTATTACATTACCTGTTCTAGATGTTTCCCATATGTTGTGTGTTTTAAAAGGAAAGTTAAGCATCTACAGGTATATATGTATATAGATATATGTACCTCGAAGTGTAGATTGTTATAAAATTTATATGTATATCAAGGTGTAGATTGTTATAAAATTTATATGTATATCAAAGTGTAAATTGTTATATTGAAATGTTGATTGTTATGAAAGTTTTGAATAATCTTCTAAATTATTATGAATGTACATGTGGGCATTCAATTGAATATTCCTTTATACCATATGTACAAAATCAAGTGAAGCATATTTAAAAGATTTTTCAACCTCTACATGTATATATAAAAGATATATGTAATGTTAGAGGATGAAGAATTGAATTTGGAATGTTAATTCTTATTTTTTAAATTTAGATATTGTTATAAATATATGATAGTTATATATAATTGTAGAATAGGAAAAAATTGGAATTGAGAATTATATTCCTTATGTTGAAATTTAGTTAATGCTTTTAGGATTTATATAAAGGATATATATATAGTTTTGTTGAATGGAAAGAATTTGATATGGAAGATTTCAATTTATTTTGCAAGGAAATGTAAGATATAATATATAGTAAAGATGCAAACCCTTAAGTTGCGTAGCAAGGAGTGATTACATTTCAGACTCTCTCTCTCTCTCTCTCTCTCTCTCTCTCTCTCTCTCTCTCTATATATATATATATATATATATATATTTATTGTGTGTGAAGAAAGTTGATAATAAATCGAGTAATCAAAATTGATAGATAACATTGATGATAGTGGAAAGATAAGACCTTCCAAATAAGGAGTGTTATGAAGAGGAAAGCAATAAAAAAAGGAAATTGAGACGATAAGGATAAGGTTATTGAGTTTGTTGAGTCATTGAGCAAATTTCTTAGGAAAATCCAGTTATATTTGACTAGGTGTTAGGTGAATATTGTCCACACCGAGATGTAAATAGGCAAATTAGGGTTGCAAATAGTGAGTCATTAGAGAACTACTTTGGGGTTTCTACATTATATTTATTAATTATGAAAAATTGTAATTTTATGATGGTAGAAAAGAAGAAATGGAATTTTATTATCAAATGTTGTTATATTGATAAAATGAATAGAAGAGAGATGACCTACCTTTTGTTAGAACTCTTGACTCTAAGAAAAGAAATTGTTGGATAGAAATTGTATCAATAACACAAATTTGAAATTCAAAGAAAATGTACCCAGGAAAAAGGAACAAAGACCGGAGATATTTTAAACTTTTTCTACATGGCCATAATGAGAAAACAAGTGGACGGGTATAATTGGTGGATTTACTAAATGACAAAAAATTGATCAATTTTAAATGATAAGACACCAAGACACTCTGATTGACGAGACTTTAACAGATTGTCGAGGGGGTGAAACGAACTTATAAATTGGAAAACAAGATATCAATGTTACTAACATAAGGAGTTGATCCGAACAGAACTAAATTTTCAGCATGACAATGTTGTTAAAGAGAATGAAAAATTACAAACTCGACATGACTATGACAACGGTAAATGAAGAATTATTAATTGGGAAATTCCACTGAAAGGGCCAAATGAAGACAATTTTAGTAAAGCAACATATGGAGATGATCAACACAATATTGAACTGAACGCAATGAGGCTAACCTTGGGACATGATCAAACCTTGATAAAAAGACGACTATCCCTCGAGATGGAACTCCATAAGGTTAAGAAAACACACATAGTGCGACTTGATAAGTATGTCGAAGTGGTCCTAGGACAGTAGAAAGGATGAAATGAGGTAAGGATGTGATAATCTCATTGACCTGGACATGATATTACTAATGAAAGGACTAAGAGATAAAAATTTCAATATGTTCGACCAAGTCACTAAGTTTCTATGCCTAGAATCCTATCAAATTAAGAACCAACATTATTAAAACATTTAGGGGTTTTGGAAGTAGTCTTATAGGAATTGGTTTCTGGATTATTTGAGGGTCTCTCTTGATTTGTTAAAATCCGTAATTAAATACTACCCATCTATATTTTACTGAATATGTTATGATGGTTACCTTCTCGTCTTGGAGGGAAGGATAACCAAATAGATTTGAATTCTTGCTTGGGTTTGTTATACAAAATGATGATTTGATAACTATCGGGTGGCTATTGATGCAATATAGCTTGTAGCTAATTTGGATACCGTAGATCTTTGCATATGACTAGGAGGTGTAGGGAATCTAAGTTGGTATTGACAATTATGAAGGTATTATTGGGATTGCATTACACAAAAATTACGATTGAGTTCCTTAGGATATATTGGAACCATACTAGATAATCTAGGAAACTAATGATTAGAACCTTTAGTGCTTATGGACATGATTGTTTGAGGAAAATAGAAGAGAATGACAATAAGATGAGAATAGGAAATTAAAGAAAAGCATAGCATTGAAGGTACGAGAACAAAAAGTAACTTCGGGATGATGTTTTAATAAGAGGGGGTGTATGTAATGCCCCTCAAACTCGCTATGACTATTGATATTGACGAAACTTATTGGTAAGTGACCCAGTTGTAGAAACCAAGATAAATGATTGCTTATGTGTTGATTTAGAATAAATTATTTACTGATTATATATATATGTGATAAATGAATAGGTTTCTAATGAATGATTGATTTAATGACGATTATGGATACTGGTGATGAAATACTGTTGATTGATTAACACATGTGAAATATTATGATGAATGCCGTATTTATGCTGAATTGTGGAAATGAAATTATGCGGGTGATTATGATATCAATCCATTGGAAAAATATATATGTTTTCTTAACGATTAGCGAATGAATGAAGTGAATTATGATATGATGGTTTTGAGCAGTACAATTGATATGTGTGCTCTGAGTATGTGTACAATGATAGGTAAGACGGTTTATCGACTGACTCACGACAGAACGGAAAGGGGGTCACAGAGGATGGGAAGAACACAAATGGGGGTAGGGCGATGATGTCGGATTCTGATAAGCATGCACTCACGAGTTTGGAAATCCATTTCAGCTTTACTTGGGGGAAGCGTGAAGTTTTACGGGGGAGACCATAACGGATTGGTCATGTACGAGGTTGAGGGGCGCATAGTAAGAACGAACTTACTCCTTAGCGCCATTAGTCTCACATAGAGTTTAGCCAGAATATTTATGGTAACAGTTCCTAAATCATTACATGGAATCCCAACACAACAGTAAAATGAGAAAGTATTGTCAGGAGGGCCCGACGATGTGTTACCTAGAAAATTAAGGAAAGAAAGTTAGGAGGGCCCAACGATGTGGTACCTAGAAAACTAAGGAATAAAGTCACGAGGACCCGACGATGTGGTACCTAGACAATTAAGGAAATAAAGTCAAAAGGACCCGACAATGTGGCACATATACGAATAAAGAAAATTGATAAATGAATACCCATGTATTTGGCATATAGAATTGCATTCAATTAAACTATGCATGAAAGAACTATTTGTAGTTATGTATCTGGCATATAGAATTGCATTAAATTAAATTATGTATGAAAGGACTATTTGTAGTTATGTATTTGGCATATAGAATTGCATTAAATTATTTGTGCATGAAATGACTACTTGTAGTTATGTACTTGGCATATAGTATTTCATTAGATTGTTTGTGCATGAAATGCTTATTTATAATTAAATATGGAGCAAAAGATAGACTAGGATTCATTAACTAGTCAACCCCAGATGCATTCACTAAATTAGGGATTGGAATCCTAGAATTAGGGGACATTTATGATTAAAATGTGGAAAGTATGTGCACTCTCATGAGAGAGTGACACATGGGTGGGTGAATATTTGTATTAAATAATATTACATAAAAGAGTATTTTTGCATGAAGCGACATGTGTCACAGGAAAATCTCCTATTTAAGAAAGATGAGAGGAAGGGGAAAAGGACCCTATTGTTGGATTACTATCGTAATGGCTATGAGTTTATGATTGTTCTTTCTATAGCAAGTTTGGATAAGGATTCTAGTCAAGGGGAACTCATTTCTGAACCTTTGCAAGTGTGTGTCCTCTACAACCCCAAAGCTCGAGGGTGGCTATGCGACTGATTGCATAAGCCTACAGTTGGGTGGAGAAGCTAACGGTTGCTTCGCCTATGGTTAAATGAGCTTTTACTGGAGGCATCTAACGGGAGAAGTGGATGGCAAAGGAAAAGATGGATCAATTGGCAATGACTACACCTTCGACAACGGGATCGACCGACGGTTGATAGGTTTATGGTTCCATTTGTATTTGTTAAAGCTTAATTTTTTATAGTGTAATTTAGTTTTCTATCATTGATAAGATCGAATTTGTTTTATATTATGTTGATAAGTTTCAGAAAAGAAAAAAAATTGGGATGAACCTGGAAACGAGGGTCCCTACATAATTGAACAATCAAAACAACAGTGTTAATGAAAATCATATTACTAAATGATATAATCTTCATCGGAGGTGAAAAATGCATAAAGGAATCTCTACCAAACCTCCCAAAGACCAAAGGAAGAGAGAACGTTATTTCTCATGAATTCTGAAGAACTAAATTTGCAGATATTCACAGCTTCACTAATGTATTGTCGTATGGGTATACATATCATGGACTGAAACATTGTAGATATTGGTGTCCCATAAAGTATGGAGTGATATTCCCCTAAACATAGATGAAATATAATCACAGTTGAAGATGAGCAAGACCTTCCACAAGTTCTTCGATAAGGATTTTGAAAATTAGTACTTCTATCCCAATTCCTATCTCCATTCTTTCCTTCCAGAACTTTGTCCACTCTTCTTATTCTTTTTTCCATGCTATCTATATCATCCTTTCTGAAAATATTTGTTTCATCCTTCTTCTGTGTACAAATGTGATTACATATGTCCTTTGCTAAATTCTCAAAACAAAAACCTTCTTTGATAAAGGAGTATGTTAGAAAGTCAATGGCATACAATTTTCTTGGTGAACCCAACATCTCTTTCACATATTCCAAAAGGAACATCCTAGATTTCCTTGGTTCTTGTTTCTGTTGAGATATTGTAACTTCTAAGAATATTATATTTTTACTTTATTATTCCGGAGATGTTTCATTCCTCCGTGGAGACCCTATTGTATATCTAGATATGTTTATTCCTCCGAGAGAATGTGGTAACTAGGGTTATTAAACCTCCCTTCTGGGGTCGGCCCTGAGTTAGCTGTTTAGGGGTTATTAGACTCTCTTAGGAGAGGTCGACCCAGTTAGGGTGAAAAGTCAGTCAGAAGATGAGTATAAATAGAGGAGGTGTGTTCCTCATTTATCACTCATTCACTCACTTGTGTATTGCGCATAGGAGAGAGAGAGAGATCTTCATAGGAGGAGAAGGAGCTCTTGTTTGAGGACTACATCTTTGTATTGGTTGATTATCTATATTGAGGAAAGCTTTGTTGGGTTTTCTGTCCCATGAGGGTTTCCTAGGGTAAATCTTTGTCTATCTTGTGATTGTGTTTCTTTCAGTGATCTTGCTTGTGAATTTAGGCTAAACTTAACATGGGATCAAAGCTAGCCTGAGTAGGACATTATTCACAAGGTGAAAATACCTCTCTCTCCTCCTCCAGTGAAAATTAGGGTTTTTGCAAAAGTTGGAATTTTTTGATTCTGAGAGCATGGCTGGATGTTCCTCCTCAAAATCGAAATTTTGAGCCCTAGATCGAACTTTTTGAGTGGGTAGAACCCCGGGCTTTGTCAAACCCTAGTTTGACTTTTGGACCAGAAAACGAGTAAACCAGAAAAACTGCGAACTTGTGCACCAGTAAACCAGAAAAACTGCGAACCTGAAAACCAAAAAACCTATTGCAGATCCGAAAGTTGCTGGTCAGATTTGAAGGGTGAAAAGTTGAATTTTCCAGAAGCAGAGTACACCAGTCATCTCAATTCAATCAAGCACATCTCCTGGTAAGTTTTATATCTTTTGAGAAACTTCAATTTCTGTGACCTCCTGGATATGATGGATCCAAGCACTAAGATTGAAGACAAGCTAGAGGGTATAGAGAATTTCTAGGCATGGAAATATAGGATTGGTCTCATTCTTGAAGAGAATGACCTTGCCCAATATATCAAAGATGAGGTTGTAGAACCTGCGGAAGATGAAGCCAAAGAGAAGTATAAGAAGGACTTGATTAAGGCAAATAGAATCATTCTTGATTCTATCAAGGACCACTTGATTCCCCTGAGTGGCATCCAAGAATACCCCAAAGGAAATGTATGATGCCCTATGCAGAACGTATGAAGGGAGGAACATCGACAGGAAGATGAATTTGAGAACTCAATTGAAGAGTACCAAAATGAATAAAGGAGAATCTATTCAAGATTATTTCACAAGGGTCTCCCAGCTCAAGGAACAACTAGAAGCCATTGGAGACATCCTTGATGAATATGAACTAGTCATGACTGCTCTTAATGGTCTCACTAGACCTTGGGATTCATTCATCCAAACCATGTGTGCAAGAAAAGAAAGTATGAAGTTTGATGCGGTATGGGAGGATTGCATTCAAGAAGAGGCTAGGGTAGCCAATAGAGAAGCCTTGCTCAAAGAAGATGACCAAGCTTTGGCCACTCACGCCAAAAGAAGAAGGAGTCATTTCAACTCCAAGAAGAATGGCCATAAGAGGTCTCATCCTCCACATAGATTTCAAAAGAAAGAAGGAGTAAGTTCAGAAAGAGACCTCTCCTCAGTTAAATGTTACAGTTGTCACAAACCAAGACACTTTGCTAGAAATTGTCCTTCAAAGAAGAAGAAGAATCTTCACAAAAGACATCATGCACATCTAGAAGAAGATGATAGTGAAGAAGAAGAGGAGGAAAGGCCTCAAAAGAGAAGAGATAAAGTAGAAGAAGAAGATGCAGAAGAGTATCTTCTATTCTCTGCACTCTCTGGGTCAGTAACACCTAGAGAAGATACATGGCTCATTGATAGTGGTGATTCAAAGCACATGACAGAACAAAAGAAGACTCTCTCAAGACTAGAAGAAAAGACCTCTCCACAGAAGGTATCTTTGGGAGATGACTATCAATATCGCATCAAGGGAATTGGTGAAGCAAGCTACAAGCTTGATTCTGGAACTCCATTGAAGATGAAGAAAATCTTATATGTACCAGGTTTGAAAAAGAACTTAATTTCTATCTCAGCATTAGATAAGAAAGGTTATAGGGTTGCATTCATAGATGTACAAGTACTCATGTGGTCCAAAGGCAAATCAATTGAAGATGCAATTGTTATTCGTGAAGAGGAAGGAGGGCTATACAAACTCAAGGGTCATCTAGAAGCTTCCCTTGTTCATGAAGCCACTAGCCCTAGTGAGATATGGCATAGGAGGCTTGCTCACATTAACTACAAAGCATTACCTCATGTGAGCAAGATAGTTATAGGACTACCGGATTTGAAGATTGATCATAAAGGCACATGTAAAGGATGTGCAAAAGGAAAGATATCGAGAACCCATTTCCAAAGAGTGAGACAAAAACTAAAACTACCTTGGAGTTGATCCATTCAGATGTATGTGGACCAATGCCCTTCACATCCTTAAGTGGATTTGAATATTACCTTACATTCATTGATGACTACTCAAGGAAGACTTGGATATATTTACTAAAAGGAAAAGATGAAGTCTTTTGGAAGTTCAAGGAATTCAAAGCCTTGTTAGAAAATCATTCATAAAAGAAGATCAAAATACTTAAAACAGATAATGGTGGAGAATACACTTTGAAGGATTTTGAAGTCTTTTGTAAAGAAGCTGGAATCAAGAGGGAACTAACCACTCCCTACAATCCTCAACAAAATGGTGCTGCGGAGAGAAAGAATAGAACCATTATGGAAGCAGTAAAGATAATGATACATGATCAATACCTACTTATGTATCTATGGGCTGAAGCAGCCAGGACAACAGTCTATGTGCAGAATAGACTATCTCATAGTGCTCTTGAATTCAAGACCCCAAAAGAAGTGTTCACAGGGAAGAAGCCTAAGGTAAGTCACCTCAAGATATTTGGATGCCCAGTATATATTCACATTACAAAATAAAAGAGATCCAAGTTGGATCCTTCTGGGAAGAAGGGAATATTTGTTGGATATTGTGAAGCATCCAAAGCATTCAGAATATACATCCCAGGATTCCATCATATGGAAATAAGTAGGGATGTGACATTTGATGAAGAGGCGGCTCTTAAGAGATCTAGGAAGTGCCAGTATGAAGAAGTATATGAGAAATATGCACCTCCTAGAATTGTAGAAGTTGCACCCACCCCTGAAGATATAAGACCCGAAGACCATGACATGATAGAACCACAAGAACCACCTTCCGTAAACATATCAAGAAAGAGATAGCCAACATGGGCAAGAGACATTATACAAGGAGCAGAAAAGTATGGAGCTCTTGAAGGCTCCACTAGAGTGAGCAAGAAACCAAAGACATTCTCCATATATATGGCTTTGATGTGTGATCTTGTAGATCAAGAACCCACTAGTTATGAAGAATCATCTCATAAGAAAGAGTGGGTGGAGGAAATGACAGAGGAATACCAACCAATAATGAAGAGTGATGTTTGGGATGTAGTTCCCAAACCAAATGACAAGAGTGTGGTATACTCCAAATGGATATACAAGATATGGCATGCTATGGATGGTAGCATTGAAAAATATAAGGCAAGTTTTGTGGCCAGAGGATTCTCTCAGAAAGAGGGAATTGACTATGAAGAGACATTTGCATCAATTGCAAGGTACACTTCCATTAGAACCATCATGGCACTTGCATCCATGATGAAGTGGGAATTGCGCCAGATGGATGTGAGGATAGATTTCCTGAATGGTGTGATTGAGGAGGAAGTGTACATATAACAACCACAAGGATTTGAGGTTGGAGATAAAAGAACCCACGTATGCAAACTAAAGAAGGCTTTGTATGGGTTGAAACAAGCTCCAAGAGCTTGGTATGGAAGAATTAACAATTTCTTGAAAAGCTTGGGCTTTACCAAAAGTAAAGTTGATCTTAATCTTTATCTCAAAGTTATGGATGATGAACTTGTCATATTGTTGCTATATGTGGATGATCTATTTCTGACTGGAAATGAGAAACAAATTATTGAGTGCAAGAAGAAGCTCTCTACGGAGTTTGAGATGAAAGATCTCGGATTGATTCATTACTTCCTAGGTCTGGAAGTATGGCAAGGCCCAGAAGGAATCTTTCTCAACCAGGGAAAGTATGCGGTGGAAATCTTGAAAAGATTTGATATGTTGGAATGCAAAGACATGACCACTCCCATGGATTCCAACTTGAAGCTATTAGCTTATGACTCATCAGAGTTAGTGGATATGACTCATATGACTCTGTAAAGACATATTATTGGGTCATTGATGTATCTGACAAATACTAGACCAGATATATGCTTTGTTGTGAACACCTTGAGTCAGTATCTAGTAGAACCTAGATGTGTTCACCTAATTGCTACAAAGCATGTGATGAGGTACCTAAAAGGTATGATAGAATTTGGTCTATGTTATCTTGGAGATCATGACTTCAAATTGTATGGCTACACAGATGTTGATTGGGCAGGAAGTGTATCAGACAGGAAGAGCACATCAAGAGGATGTTATTTCCTGTGATTTGCCATGATCTCATGGTTTAGCAGGAAGCAGTCTAGTGTGGCTCTCAGCACAGCTGAAGCAGAATATATTCCTGCTTGCTCTGCTAGTTGTGAAGCGATATGGCTTCAGAAGTTGTTCTCAGGATTATTTGACTTAGAGATGGACCCCACTGTGATCCTATGTGACAACCAGAGTTGTATCAAGATGACAGAGAATCAAGTGTTTCATGATAAGTCAAAGCACATAGAGATCTGATATTTTTATATACAGGATATGGTGCAGAAAGGAGATATCAATCTCAAGTATGTGAGCACTGACGAACAAGTTGCTGATATATTGAACAAACCTCTGTCTCGAGTAAAGTTTGAGTATTTCCGAGACAAGCTTGGTGTAGTTTAGAAGGACCCTCCTTGAAAGGGGGAGTGATATGGTCGTTGTTGATGAGATTGGATGCATTGACGGAAAGATCGATGATGTGGATACCTGTATTGATGAGAACACTGTATGAGGTTACCTGTTTCGACGATGAGGTCGAAGATGAGGTTACTTGTTCCGATGATTAGGTCAATGTGTGGTCCTTAGACTTTGTCTAAGTGGACAAGAGGATTGCATCGTCCCTGAACAGTTAGTTCAAAATGTACGTGATAGGAATGCATCGTCCCTGAACAGTTAGTTCAAAATGTACGTGATAGGACTGCATCATACCTAAACAGTTAGTTCAAAATGAATGTGATAGGACTGCATCGTCCTTGAACAGTTAGTTCAAAATGTATGTGATAGGACTGCATCATCCCTAAACAGTTAGTTCAAAATGTACGTGATAGGACTACATCATCCTTAGACATGAGAAGATTCTTAAATTGATCTAGAATGCATCGTCCATAGACATCAGAGGTGTCTTAAATTGATCTGGACTGCATCGTCCATAAACATGAGAGGTGTCTTAAATTGATCTGGACTACATTGTCCATAGACATGAGAGGTGTCTTAAATTGATCTGGACAACATCATCCATAGACATGAGAGGTGTCTTAAATTGATCTGGATTGTATCGTCCATAGACATGAGAGGTGTCTTAAATTGATTTGGACTGCATCGTCCATAGACATGAGAGGTGTCTTAAATTGATCAAGATTGATCATCCTGTAAGTAGATTTGGATTGCATCATCCATAGACATGAGAGGTGTCTTAAAGTGAGAGGGATTGATCATCTCATAATTGGATCATGTGTATTGCAGAGTATGCTGCGATGATGATACTGTTGATCGAGAGGATCCAGATGATGATATTGTTGATCGAGAGGATCTAGATGATGATATTGTTCATCGAGAGGATCCAGATGATGATACAGTTTATCAAGAGGATCCAGATGATGATACTATTGATCGAGATGATCCATATGACGTTGATCGAGATGATCGAGATGATGTTGATCGAGATGATCCAGATGATGATGTTGATCCAGATGATCCAGATGATGATATTGATCGAGATGATCTAGAAGATGATGTTGATCGAGATGATCTAGATGATGATTGTTAGGACTCAGAAATGACGTATTTTCATCCACCTTTCCCTTCACTATTCCTTACATTTCATCGCCCTATTAAACCTTCGTCATATCATTTTCATAAATACATTTGGGTTTCACATTATTATTTTCCACTTTATTCATTTTAGTATTAAGAGTGAATTTATGATTAAATATTAGAAAATATACATGTTTTCATATATATCTCAATTATGTGTGAGCTTTGTAATGTGTAGGAATATGTGAATGATTAATTGAAAGAGACTTCTCGAATATATCTTACACCATTCCAAAGGAGATAGTTATTCAAGCCTCTTTTCAAGGAGAAGATCATGGAAGATTTGGTTGGCATATCTTATCTAGGATTCATGAGAGACATGTGGAGGATTTGAAGGAACCATATCTTGTAATAATAGGAAAGTGGTCGAGAGTAGTTGAGAGAATAGTGGATCTGTAATTAATGCATTCTTATCTTTTTCTTAAGGCCTCTCATGTATAAAGGAGAGTGCTCCCTCTCCATTCCATTAAGTTGGATTGGATTGGATTTTGTATTTGTTAGATTAGTCTTTGATTTGAGATTCTTAATGTGATTTAAGCTTTCATTGTTATGCTTTCATGATTTCCATTTGATTATGGATTTATAGATGTGAGCTCACTTATGTCATTGTTGTTAACTCTTCACATGTTGTATTTCCCTTATGCAATTTTCTGCTTTCCTAGTTAGTGTTTCAATGCTTTCCTAGATTAATTTGATTTTAGCAAATTAGATTAAGTTAGATTAGTTCTACTTCACTCCTGCACAAACAGTGCACGTGCTTCGTCAGTTTACATACCCCGAGTTGACAAGTAAATAGTTGGGCAACTGTACTACAACATAATTATGACGACATATATTTTGCCTAACAATGATACTGTCGATCGAGAAGATCCAGATGATGATGTTGCTATAGCTATTCGGATGCTGTAGAAGATGAAGACTCAGTATTGAAGATGTTGATATTCCAGTGTTGAAGCTTTGAAGATGTTCTAGTAATTGGTGGAGTTACTGATGATGTTAAAGAAATCTTCCAATAATTTATAGATGTATCATGTATCATGTAGTTGATGAATCCTTGCTCCTGCAAATGTTGTTATAATATCCTTCTCGTTAAGGGGGAGTGTTGAGATATTGTAACTTCTAAGAATATTATATTTGTACTTTATTATTCCGGAGATGTTTCATTCCTCCGTGGAGACCCTATTGTATATCCAGAGATGTTTATTCCTCTAAGAGAATGTGGTAACTAGGGTTATTAGACCTCCCTTGTGGGGTTGGCCCTGAGTTAGCTGTTTAGGGTTATTAGACTCTCTTAGGAGAGGTCGGCCCAGTTAGGGTGAAAAGTCAGTTAGAAGATGAGTATAAATAGAGGAGGTGTGTTCCTCATTTATCACTCATTCACTCACTTGTGTATTGCACATAGGAGAGAGAGAGATTTGCATAGGAGGAGAAGGAGCTCTTGTTTAAGGACTACATCTTTGTATTGGTTGATTATCTATATTGAGCAAAGCTTTGTTGGGTTTTCTACCCCATGAGGGTTTCCCAGGGTAAATCTTTGTCTATCTTGTGATTGTGTTTCTTTGAGTGATCATGCTTGTGAATTTAGGCTAAACTTAACAGTTTCCTCCTTAAGCATTTTGATGGGAAAGGAGTTTTTGCATGGGCAGTAGATTGGAAACCTGCAAATCCTTGGAATTTTCTACCATTTAAATCTTCAATTAGAGATGAAATTTTCTGAGATGGGTTAGGCATTTTTTTTATGTACTCCTCTATTCTACCTTCAGCCTAATCCATTCCCTCTTGGCATTTAAAACAAGCATGAGATGATATTTTATTACAGTCAGGTGTTTGAAGGTCATTGATATTGCCCTGATCCTGGAGCATATAATTCCTTCTTTCACTCTTAGAAGGGGTCATATTCCGTGAAGCTTTCTCTTTTAAGGTCAATGGATCTATACAAGAATAATGGATACAATTTATCAATCTTTGAAGCATCTTGTGGTTAACTACTATCAATATATATTATAAATGAATTGAAAGTTTTGGACGGTCAATAAAAAATGCAGACTCACATTCAGACTTGCAATTACTCAAGAATTATATAAATTGGCTTAAAGTGTAAGGCAAATAACTAATTCTGCAAAATCTACAATGTTAAAAAATCAAAATTTAATATCAAATGTAGAGATAAATAAGGACTGACTCTATATTCCTGATGGGTTATCTCAAGTGGTTGAGAGATGTGAATTGGTGTCCCATTACTATGAGGAGTCAAAAAATTGAAACATCATATAAGAATTGGGACTATAGTCAAGAGGTTGATAGTTTGAAGGATGTAGTATCGTTTTTGTGCAATTGAAGAATACTTTTATTATTGATGATGATCATATTGAGATGCTACCCCCATTCATTGCCATGGTTCCTCTAACTAGAACTCTAGCCACAAGGTTTTCATGTTTAGGGCCATACTTATCTCTTCATGTGACTTCATTACCACTATGTGGAATCTCACATGCAATTGTTGTGGTTCAAATAGGAAGGGAAAATACATATACATTTGAATAATTGGTTTTCGTTGTTCACTACTTTATATATGTCATAGCCTTTCAATTTAATGTTTTGGAAGTTTAGTTTTCATACTTTAGTTAACTTATCACTTTAAAACTTATGCACATGGTCTATTTTGAAACATAGCTATTAGGTCATGTTGATAATTGGTAGACAACGTATTTAATTCCCCAAGTTAATGCTCTACTTCTTATAATGTGATTTAGAATTATTATATATATTTGTTTATAACTGTTAAACTATATATATATAATATTCCACTTTGGTTTTTTCAATCACTTTGGTAAGGATTCAAATGGCATTGCAGTAAGAACCATTGAATCTAAATATAGAAGTGGCCATAAAAAAAAGCCATTTATTTTTATTGAAATGCTCTTTTTTTATAGAAAAACTTATATTATTCATTTTTTTTAAATGCAACTTATTATTTTCATCATTATTACTAAATGGAATATGTTTGGGTCAAGAGCTATTATAGGTGCGCACATACAAGATGTCTAGCTAAGAAGACAATTCAAAGAGACTCAAATGATCCAACATTACTAATTACAAAATTAATGACAAACCACAAACCATAACCGTGATCCACCAAAATTACAGGATTGCAAACTTAATATATCAATTACAAAATTAATGACAAACCATAACCATGATCCACCAAAATTACAGGATTGCAAACTTAATATATCACCTGCATAGAATTTCATCTATTTTAGTTATTTAGAGTACTTTTTCTCCGCCAATGTATAGTACAACTTCTGCAGCTATTCGGAGTTGTTTAGGAAAATCTATGAATATTAGAGCTTCTCACTGTTTTTAGAGCAATTCTCCAGTAATATCATTTGTACATATTTTGAGAACAGTTTTGTGGTTATGATTGTTTGTTTTAAAAAATCTAGAGAAGAAAGACATGCAATTGGGAATTTTGCTCGTCAAGATAAGTGTGAAGGGAATACTTTGGCTTTTGTGGTGATTGGTGTGGGCATAGACCAATTTTAGCAGCTGTTGTTGAAGAGAATTTGCCAAATTTTGTAGAATATGAAGTTTTGTGAAATTTTGTAGAGTATGAAGTTTTGTGTTTTAGTCGAGACTAAAACTGTGGAAGCTTACACCAATGGGAGTACCACCATGGATGAAGAACTTGTTATCAGTTTTAAATGATGAGGTTGAAGAGTCAATTAATTGTTTCAATATAGAGTCAACTAATCTTTCAAATGGAACTGTTTGCACTGTTTGCATTGGAGGAGGTTTATAGGGTTACAATTTGAAATGGTCTTAGAGACTTTGCTTATTATTGTAACGAGGCTTGTATAATGATTGTATCCATTATCTCTAATTGATTGGTTCAGGTTATAGGAATTTCAAATGGATATATCCTGAATATGGACATTCGGAGCCTTGGATGCATAGTTCTATAAATGGCTACCACAAAGCCACCCTGGAGTGAGTATGAGGGGGTAAGCCACTATATAATGTATTTTTTGTAATATTTAAAGGAAAATTAGATATGTTTCTGTAATATTTGGGGTTGAAGCTTGTGTCTTTTAAAGAAAATTTAGTCTTAATACTTTCTCTTTGCATCCTAAGTTTTTCTTGGGATTAGGTACATTCTCATTTTGTAGACTGATAATGTTAAAATTTGAGATTGTTGTAATGTTTAAAATTGTGAATATTTAGGAGCTTCCTACAATTCTTGACTTCCTTTCAGAAGAAGGTAAGGAATTTGTGAGGATTTGTTTGCAACGCAACCCAAAAAATCATCATGCACCTGCGCAACTTTTACAACAACCGTTGTAAAAAATGCTTCACCATATGTAAAGTTGGATTTTTCCACAGAAAGTGATGAGGTGTTTCCTTTTCCAAGTAATGTTGATCGATCTACGGTAAGATTTATAATTGGGTTGACACTTGGAGGTTTTTTTAGAGAATCTAGTGGCTACAGATTCTCAAATGCTTCACCATATGCAAAATTGGATTTCTCCACAGAAAGTGATGAGGTGTTTCCTTTTCCAAGTAATGTTAATCGATCTACGGTAAGGTTCATAATTGGGTTGACACTTGGAGGTTTTTTTTAGAGAATCTAGTGGCTACAGATTCTCCTTACTCTGCCCAGTTCATATTTTGAGTGCCTTCAATGCATGTACACTCTCATTTTTGCTTGGTTACGCAGTCTATAGTTTTAAGCTATGAAGGGGTTGAGGTTAGTGATTATGTCAAATCCAAATTTCATTGGAGCGTGGATCACTGTTTGACTTATTTAACGGTAATTTGTTCAAGTTGGTGTCTTTCTTTGTAGTGTGGGTAATTGTTTGACTTCTTTAACTGCAATTTGTTCAAGTTAGTTGATATGGATTGTTTCTGCATTAGTTTACAATTGTTTCAAATGTATACTGGCCCTGACGTGACACTGTTTCTCTTGTCCAAGTTTGCTCCATTTTTATCGTCTTTGATAATTAAAATATTCATATTATATTTCCTTTAAATTATTATTCTAAAACCAGAGATCTGCAGTTTTCAGACTCATTGGACTGTATAGAAAATGGTTTGGTTTTATACTTTATAGTGCTGCCTCTAGGGGATTGATTGGTTAGTCAAGAAGGGTAGTGATATTCTCCTCACCAAGGTTCAGTTCCGCCCAATGCGAGATGGGGCCCAAGGGTTGTCATGGAACCTATGTCTGTCGGCTTTCCACGTTGTTTGATTGGATGGCATTAATAGTTAAAGGAAATTTCTTCAAGAATTTTCTACTTTTAGTGCCAGAGCCAATAATAGTTCGAAGGTAGAGGCATAAAGCAGAGTGCCACAGTTGGGAAACTTGCATCCAGGCATTACCAAGTTTATGTCCCATGTATCCTGCTCCTTGGTTGACACTTGTTTCATACTTTAAGCATTTGGAGAGCATCACATATCATGCCATAATTCACCCCAAGAAACACACTTTTGTAATTCAATGGTGCATACTGGATTTTGTGTAAGTCATACTTATAAAGGAGAGACGAGAAAGGTATGGAGATAATGATCTTCTTGAAATATGGTCATAACATTATAGGTTCGAGAAAATATCTCTCTTCGCTCTCCACATGCTTCCCTCTCATTATTGTGCAGTTTTGGGAGTGTATCCCAGGCGGATCCCGATCCACAGATCCATCCTCTAGACCAAATGAAACCTGTAACATAGATTGTTTCATTTTTCATTATTATTATCATGGTTCAGTACCCTGCATGTGGAATCTGGTGCTAGCTAAAAAATATGACAAGGGTGTCTTTTTAAGGATTGTTTGAGTGTATTAAGCACAATATACTAGTTCCATTTAATAAACTCTGTAAAAGTGCTTCTTTTGGGTATCCGGCACTTGAGTTATATTGAGTAGAATGTGACTAAAACTAGGGGATGCACCTTTTTTCTTCTTATATTTGCATTCTGAATAATCAATGAATGAATAATTTCCTCGCCCCTGTTTGTTTCTTATTCATTTTTAGATGTCTTCTAAAATATTTTAAAGCTCCTTTGTTATGATGAAGATATCCATGTTCTTCACTAAGGTTAATGTATTGTTCTTAATCAGTTGGCATTTCTTGTTTACACTTACGGTTTCCATCGAACTTTCCATGGTCTCTTCCTCATTTTACAATTTTATCCACATAAATGCTAGTGGTGTATATCTCATTGGATTTACTAGTATTGAGGCACTTGCCTAATTTTTCAGGTGCATATGAGTGTGCTATTAACCAATGTATTGGAGGATCCACTACTGAAATATTCGTTGCAGAAAGTTCCATAGAGTGGAAATCCATATGCATTATTGTTAGCTTTGAAGTTTCATGACAAACTCCCTTCAGATATTATAAATTTGTGTAAAATGCCATCACATGCATACAATCCAAGTGAATTATTTACACCAGAGTTATTATTTACACCGTTATTGGATCCCTTGTTTGATACAGGTTTGATTGGTTTGTGGGTTTAAGGTAGTTTCCTTATTTGTTATGATTGGTATGCACCATTGGCTGGGCTTGGGAGAGAGTCATTTCCAATGTCGAGCCTAGGTCCTTGAGTAAAATGTCCTTGAGTCCAATATCTTACCTTATTTCCTAGTTTGTGAGGTCCTCACTTTCCGTGGACTAGGAAAGTCCTGGTGATGGACATGGGTAGTTCATTTTTTATATCAAGTTTGTTGGTAGGTTTGTCCTCACTTCTATTAGAGTAGGAAGTCTCAGTGAGGGACATGGGTGGGTCATCATTTATCTGAATTTGGTCGGTATATTGTTCTCACTTACCTCGGAATGGGAAAGATGTTTAAAATATGGTTCAAATATCACTTCAGTGATTGTATTCGTAACATTTTTTTGTTTTGCAAATCAGGAAACATCCTTATGTCATCCTTGAGTTCATTCTATTTGTCAAGTTCTGGTATAAATTTTGTTTGTAGACCTTCCGGTGGTCATGGAGGATGCAACGACATCTCTTTCTACTCAGAAAACAAATAGAAGAAAAAAACACAACAGCCCAAAAGTAATCTTGCAAGGAGGATTGCTAGTTTTTGAAAAGTTGTAGTTGAAGGATCACTTCTGTCATCATCTCATAATTGAAATAATTTAGCAATTGATATTTTTATTATGCTTCTTCCCAGGGTACCGGCATCATGTGTTCAGATCGTTTTTTTGCATAATATTGTCCATTATTTACTAGATGTTTTGTCAATAAAGGATAGTCATCTATATAAATATGCTCAGCATTGTTTGCAGGAAATGGTAGATTGGTGTGAAAATGACGATGAGTGACAATGAACAGTTGTTATAGCTTTACCACAAAACAATAATGGGAAGTTTGATGACATTTCTAGAACATAGACAATTAGAAAATTGGTCAGTAAATTTGTTACAAAAGCAGGGTTTTAGTTTTTGGCTGAGAATTGACTGGCTTATTTTTTTAAGGAATTCCCCTTTAGTTAAACAAGAATAGTTAGCTTGATAAATCTCTTACAGAGGAAAATGGTGAAGTATCAGGTGTGTCTCAAGTCTGTGGGTGAGGACATCGAAAATTTTTCAGAAGAAGCCAAAGACTGTGGGTGAGGACATTGAGAGTTTTTCAGAAGAAGCGAAAGATTTAGATGATTTTCTCATGTCATGGGTAATATATTCTCTGTATAATATTACAATGAATGCTTCTCTTCATCCTACTACGAAATTTCCACTTCAAAAGGAAATTTTGAAGTTTCTTATGGTGCAGGGACTCTTTACAACATCTCCTGGTATAGAAGTAACTTCATTTGAATTGCTAGAGAATTTAAAGTGGCCAAATAAGCTTGCATATGCTCACGTAAGAAGGCTCTGCATTGAGCAAATGCAACATTTATTAGTGGATGCAAAGAACTTTATGATTTCACATAAACACACATAATTGATTAAAAGTATGCAGCATTGAGTGAGTCCCATGGAATCCAATGATTTAGAAGAATATATGATTAGCTTCCTGGGGACATTGCAGAATATTCCATCTGTCTTTTTATTTTGGCCTTTAAGTAAGCATGATGAAGATACATTCAACAAACTACATAATGCAGAAGCACATATTTTTTCAGTTGTAAGTTGACTCATGAATTAGTTGTTTTTTCTTTCTTTTCTAAACTTGAAAAGATTTAACTTATCATATCAATAATTGAAAGTTGAAACAGTGTCCTTTCTGTTCTTTTTTCCTTATAAATAGTTTGTTCTTTTAGTTTGATAGTAAAATTGATAATTCTCATCAGAAGAAGGATTCATATTTTTCATGTTGTGTTCAATGAAATTTGTTATCCCTTGTGTTCATAATTTTGTTTGTTTAAATTATGGTCATTCTCTCTAATACTTGTATTTCCATCATATCCTTCCAAGGGTGAATTTAACTTCAGCAAAATGCAAGCAATGCACTAGGTGCAGCGACACATGTGTAGAGTACTGGTATGCATCTGTGACCCTCGAGTGCGAGTACCCTGGTAACTTAGTCTGAAACTAATGATGAAGTAGAGGAATTTGAGAATGATGAAAATTCAGATGATAATCTACAACATGTATTTCAAGATTCTTGAGATAACTGTGCATAGTATAGTATTTCAAGATTCTATGTTACTTCTCCTATTAAACAATGTGTTGTTTGCTTCTGCATTTTAAGTATTGAACTTGGACATCTGACAAGCTTGATATGTCTAGTGCATATGGATGGCTTAACCATAGAATTAACATACCAATATAGATCATTAGAGATTTGTGGAAGCTTGTGAACCTTTCAACTCTTTATGGGACTTTGTTTAGTAGGAATCTCTCAGTTGTAAAATCTCAAAGCATTTCCTTAAAGTGGCAATTTTTTTCGTGTAATCTTCTCACATGCATTGTATAATTGTTGGCATTTTATTCTCTTTTATGCAAGAAAAATGATATGCAATCTCACATCATTTCAAAACATAACATATGTATAGTTGGTAAAACATGCAATACATATTTGATTTTAAGATTTTAGTTTCACTGTGAACCAGTTTCCTTGCATTGTGAGAATATTTCTAACTTGTTAAATTAATTCATTATCTAGAAAGTAGTGACAAAACTTTAACTTAATGTATAGGATTCTATTAAAATCCAAGGAATATTGTAGTTGTAATCTTTGGTGTATTTTGAAGCTCCATGAATCTCATACGATGGATTTTCACTTTGAGAAAAATATTTGATGAAGATGCTTAGGCCTTTCGAAATTTTGCAAAGTTGTTATTTTTGAAGTTGTGGGTTTGATTTTTGATTTCTATGCTTTTTATCCTTGGACTTGCAACCTATATTGCATAATTGTTTTTTTTAACAGAAACGGTTAAAGAGATTTTGATTATATATAAAAAGAAGAGTACAGAGAAAATAGATAGGATTGCTCCCATAACAGGACAACATCCATTACACCTTGTTCATCCTTCTCTAACTTGTATCTATCATGGAACTTTCCTATTCTATGGAAGCTATATCTTCTTACATACTAACCGAGCAAAAATAAACAAAAGAAAAACATTGCATAAAAAAAACAAAGTAGGGGGATATATCCTTATAATACATATAACTAAGGGACCATAAAATATAATTCATAATTTATGCATAAAACAGAGTGTAACCCAAAACCATTATGCCTGCAACCTCCATCTGAACTTCTTCCTTCATGCCCGCATCCTCCATCTAAAGATATTTTATGCCCATGGCCTCCAACTGAACGACCTTTATGCCCGCAACATTCATTTGGGTTGCTTCCTTTATGCCCACAACCTCCATCTGGGTTTCCTATATGCACGTTGCCTCCATCTAAGCATCTTCCTTTATGACTGCATCCTCCATTTGGACTTATTTTATGCCCGTAGCCTCCAGCTGAACGACCTGTATGCCCGTAGCATTCATTTGGGTTGTTTCCTTTGTGCCCGCATCCACCATCTGGTCTTCCTTTATGCCCACAACCTTCATCTGAATGACTTCTTTCATGCCCACAGTCTCCAACTGAACAACCTTTATGCTCGTAGTCTTCAACTGGGCTACTTCCTTTATACCCGCAACCACCATCAGGGATTCCTTTATGCCCACAACCACCATCAGGGCTTCCTTTATTCCTGCAGCCTTCATCAGGACCTTGACTTTTATGCCTGCAGAATCCAACTGGAATTTTTTTGTGCTCGCAGCCACCAACTTAACTTCCTTTATGCCCGCAACATCCATTTGAACTACCTCCTTCATGCCCACAGCATTCATCTTCTCTTCCTTTATTCCCTCATGGGGATGAAATACTCCCATGACTTCTTCCAGATTGCAAACTCAATTCATGATCTTACTATTGTGATGCTTGACCTTAGAATGAGTTTCTTGGGAAAGGGAATACAGACGATTTAGGGCCCATTTCATATCAAGATTCTCATTTCTCGCCATCCTGATTTGATTTTCCAAGTCATTTATATGGCTCATGATTTCCCTAAGGGCATAGTTTCTTTCAATCCCCTGTCCACCGCCAGAGTTGGCATGATTATTCTTTTCTAGGGTGTTATCGAGATGCTCCTCCTTCCCTTTCAGTTCATAATGACAGAGAACATGATCTGGAGAGCTAACCTGCACGTGGACATGTACAATGCCCTGTACTCCATCAGAAATCAGTATCCCCCAACTATGAGAACCAGGAACACTTCTGAAAGGTTTTTCGTAGTGAAGACACTTGGTCAAAACCTCAGGGCCACTCAGGGATGGAGGGCCAAAACGAAAATGCTGCATGTCCATGCAATACCTCAAGTAGCAAGCAAAATGGGCAAAATTGAAAATGAAAACAGAGTTCTCTGAAAAAAAAGGTGGACACGGGGAAGAGGCTCGAATGAGGATAGAAGCAAACCCTCTGGTTATTAAAAAAATTCCTCGAAACCGATATATTTCCTCTGCCTTGTGCATGTAAGCCATGTGGTTAAGGCGTGGGACATTCCTTTGTCATTTAAGAGTGAAGCATGTGGAAATCAAAGGTAGATCCAGGAGAGAGACTTGGAGGGAAGGTAGGATGATTAGTGGTCCATGAGGATGTAAAATAAGGAGAGACACAATAAAACAAAAATGATGCCATTAAGCATGATCCAAGGGGGGATCAAGACCAATATTTTGTCATTGATTCTAGTAGGAGGGACAATAGAGTTACGGTATCCAAATTTTTTCAAGAGTAACATTATCCCTCTCTAAGACGCCACATCTCAAACCAACACCTTTATTATCCATGCTATCCACCTGACGATTATGATCTCTTAGAACATGAAGGAAGTTAATTGATTTAAATTCCTTGACTAGACAGATTAGAAGATGGTGCATCTTTATGGAGGGGCTCTTTCGGTTTCTAGAAATATTTCTTCCTTCCCTTGTGCCAATTGGAGAGTCTCCTATGGCAATCATTTCCTCAATTCCCATGTCTCTAGCTAGCTCCAACCCCTTAATTAAAGAAATCCATTCTGTGCCATTATTCGTTGTTCTCCCAATGCCCTAGGTGTATTCTTTTTGCTTGTTCCCCTTGGAGTCATAGATAACTCCACCTGCACCTGCTAGCCCTGGATTTCCTTTCGAGGCACCATCAAAGAACAAAGAACCACTTCCTATCTTTGTCCACCAGTTTTGGAATTCTTCATTGCTCATCCTTAGCTTCCAGTTCGAAGATCTCGGTTTCTTTGGTGGTTTTAAGCAGGAGCAGGGGCGAGTAGGAAAAAGGAATTCAGACACCCATTCTCTTTCCTCAACTGTTATAGGTTCCTTTTGTATGCTTTTCATTCCTCTCATGAATAAATATTCCACCCAGAGGGCCTTTGCCGAGGCAGAAACCTTATTAGTGATCGAGGCTTTCCCTTAAAAAAATTATTTGTTTCTTGCGGTCCATATTTTCCAGCAAATGAATCTAGGGAGATCTTCCCATGCTCTAGTAAGATCCAGTTTCTAGATGAGAGAACCATGATAGTAGTATTTCCAGCTTGAAAAGAGATCATTCCAGTTCATTGGCATTATAATATTAACCTTCAGATCTTGTAGAGCATAACTCCAAAATTCCTGCGAGAATTTACATTCAATAAAGGCATGCTCCAGGGTTTCTTCTGATTCTTTACAAAGGATGCAGCGAAGGGGCCCTACGATCCCTCATTTCCTCAAGTTTTCGGCAGTATGATTTTTGCGATGTGAAAGAATCCAAAAAAATACATTGACCTTTGGCAGAGCATCATTACACCAAATCTTATTCCACTTTGCATCTTTTTTTATCTTATTCTTGCTCATCTAAACCAGGCGGTAACCTTCCTTTACCGAAAAAGAGCCTGTATTTCTCCAACCTCGGTTGTATTTAATGTGTTTGTGAATTCGGGCTTGCCCATGGAAACGGGAAAGAAAAACTCTGTAGTGTGTTTGAAGGTGCACTGGAATTTCAAGATTCTTCCACCCAGCCCATCTACCACTATTTGTTCAGGAAGAAATATCATACAGGGTGTTGATGTTGTTGCGATCGAACCATTCCTTAAGATCATTTAGTTCCTATCGGAAGTTAGTTGGGGAATTCGAACCAAGCCTATCATACCAAATCGTAATTCGCCTGCCATTCCCTTTTATCCAATGAATGTTGTCTTGAATGATGAAAGCTTCCTTTTTGCAGAGGTCCCAAATAGGAGACCCAGCGCTACTCATATCTATATCCTCTACACATTTTCTTCTAGTACCTATCATGTATTTTTTCTAAAGAGCCCTCTTCCACCAAGCATTTTTGCAAGAGATTACTCTCCATAAAAATTTTGCGCCGAGGGCTAAATTCATTATTAGAGGATCTCTTACTCCCGCTCTGCCATAATGCTTTGGGTTGCACACTGTGTCCCAATCTATCAAATGGAATTTTTTTGTATTGGTAGCCTTGCCTCCTTGCCAGAGAACTTTCCGGATTTCTCTGTTTATTTCCTGTATAATTTGTTTAGGAGCTAAGGATATTGGGAAAACATAAATCAGAAAGGTAGAAAGGACTGCTTTTATAAGAACTAATTTTCCTATTGGGTTGAGCCATCTGGTTCCCCAAGAGTTGATTTTTTTTTAAAAAAATTCGATCAGACTATGCCAGTCTGCCATCTTTTTTTTCCCTTGAAGATAGGAATTCCCAAATAGCTGAAGGAGTTCCAAAAAGTTATTTCCTCAAAGCCGAGGATTCTTGATATCCTTGCCATGAATCTAGGGAGGCAATTCCACCCATAAAATTTTGATTTAGAGGCATTAACCTTACCATCCGAGGCTTTGAGTAAGATGGAGAGAACTCATTTGAACCTTTCTTCTATAACCGTAGATGCGCCTCCAACCAAAATGGTGTCATCAGCAAATTGTGCATGGTTTGCAGCTCTGAATCCTCTTGCAATTTTCAGGCCTTTAAGATCCCCATTTTCTTGTTGTTGCTGAAGCTTTCTGCTTATTGAGTCAACGAACAGAAGGTAGAGATAGGGGGACAAAGGGAAGCCTTGTCGAATACCCCTGGTGGCTTGAAAAAACTTGGTTGGCCTACCATTTACCAACGGACCAATCTAGGGTCTGCTAATGCAAGCCTTAATCCATCTAATGAACTTTTTAGAAAAGTCGTTAAATCAAAAGGGGATGGGACCCAGGTTTGCAGGGGAGGAAAGCACCAAGGAGATCAGCTTATGATCCGAAGCCACAAAAGGTAAAGAAAAAGAAGTAGGGAGGAGATATTTTTACAAGAATGAAGAGCTTACCAAGAAACGGTCAAGCCTGGTCGTGATGTATCCCAAGCCTAGCCTTTTGTTACTCCATGTATATTTTCCCTTTTTTAATGGTGGATCTAGAAGATCCAACTCTGATATCAAGTCCTCCATTTTTTCCCCATAGGGATCTCTTACTCTAGAGCCCCCTCTTTTTTTGAACTGAATTTTAGTAGCATTGAAGTCACCAACGATTATGAGATATTTCCCTTTTAGGTCCTCTTTTAGAGCAGAGAGGCTATTCCAGAACAAATGTTTCTCTCTATAATGTGTTGGTCCATACACATTGCAAACATAATAAATATTTGGATCCTCTTTTTCGTGGAACTCGATGAGGAGTCAGTGATGATTTTCCTTAACATTTTTTATAACAAACTTACTTGAAAAAATATTGCTATTCTTTTTGAGGCACCTCTAGAGCTTATAACGATTCCTTGGCTATGTTTCCAGAAGAGATGTGAAAGTGCCAAAACTTCTCCATCACTCATTTTTGTGTCTTGGATAAGTAGAATGTTTGGTCTTTCATATTTGATGCTATATTTTATTGCTTCCACTTTGTTTGTTCCTCCTAGTCCTCTACAATTCCAAGAGACAATTTTCATTACTTCTTGACTGATTGAGGCCTTGCTCTAGACCTTCCATCTTCTTTCCCTGAATTTTTGGATTTTTGAAGAAGCTTTGTTTCCTCAATGCTATGCTACCTTCCAAGTTCCAATTCTCTCTCTGCTTCCTGCTCTCTATGGTATCTTTGTGGCTTTCTTCCTCTGGTGTTTGCGGGTGGTTTTGGTTCAAGAAACTCTTGTGACCCTTTTGAAGAGGAATCCGAAGAGAGGGTAAAAGAGGAGACTCTACTCTGTTTTACCCTTTCAGCCCAAGATCCTCCAGGCGTTGGGGAGTCCTCAATCACAGTATTTAGTCGTTCTTATCTGGGAGAAGAGGTAGAGTGTATTGGAGAAAACTCACTATGGCTTGGGAATACCACAACAGATAGATGACTACCATAACTCAACTCAATTCTCAAAACAATGTTATTATAAATGACAATGTTAAGATAATGGAGAAATGTAACCAACCTCGATCCAAACGTTTGATGTAGATCCCCGTTGGAGCTTTCAATCCATGCACTTGAAATCTGCAAATTAGTCTTGACCACCAATATCCAACAAGTACATATAATATATAAATGACATTAACATTATCAATAACAATGGTCCATAATATCACAAGCAAATGTAACCCAATGTATAATAAACAACATTTACAACATGATGGACGAGAATATGAGTATTTCTATTAATTAACAAGAAGAAGTACAAAGTGATACGACCTCTTGCCGGCAACCAATATGAACCAAGATCCAGATCAATCCACGTGTGCCTCCACCGCTTCAATCCTCCATGAATGGCAAACTCAAACTAGATAGGAGTTTGGAAGGTGAACATAAAGGGTTCACAACTACAAGGATCAATGAGTGCAGACTCAAGATAGGGCAAAAGTCCACTAGAGTTCTCTTGATATTCCCTTCTCCCTCCCGTCCATAAGCCATATGTGCTCAATATATAGTCCTCTCAAAGGTAGGTGAAAGGACACATCGAGGTGTTACTCGGGCAGATGGAGAGCCAAAGGTCACCCAATGACCGCTTTTTGGGAGTAAAAAGTAATTAATAGTGGTTTTTACCATTTTACTTGATACCCCGGGCTATAGTGATGCAGCTCGCGGGTACGCATGCTATAAGGATGCAACATGCGGGTAAGAATAAAAATAGGGAAAACTAGTACCTCTGAAGGATATAAATGGATCTGAGACACTAAAATGGATCCTACAGGCCAAGTAATGCTGATGCTCACAGGGTTTAAGATTACGATGTAATAGATGCCCCCTAATGTGTGAGTTCAGAGACTGATGCTACGATGGCCGAAATACATTATAAAACTCAGAAGTGGAGTGATGGAGACACAAGTGGAAAGAGCAGCTCACTCATCATAATACAATAGTATCTCTGAATACATGTCAGTATAGTACATTAATCTGATACAATGGCCATGAAATAAGAAGTATAATAGATACATGTCATAAGTGATCATAGCCATGATCCCTCTACAGTAAGATATGGTCTTCTGCTGAAAAGAAGACAACTGGTGCAAAACTTGAGGTACAAACTGCTGAAATCTGAGAGGTGATATCTCAGATGTAAAGTCAAAGTCATATGTAGCATACTGAATGCCACTATCGCCTGGGGTCTTCTACACAAGTCTTCGATGGTGCAAGTCCCATCAAGTGAATAAAGGAGTTGGGGTCGAACCCGATGAGACATCATCTGATTACCGGTCAATGATGTATACCATTAACAGACGTGAGATGACCCACCAATAATGAAAATGGGCATCAAGGCACAGAGCACAATCATCAGAGTGTGAATAAATGGGTTGAAGTCGAACACTAGGATGAATCCATCGATCAGAGGACATTGATGTATTCCCAAAACTGTCGATGGCGAGAGAACCTGCCACTAATGACTGCAAGCCTCAAGGTACTCAACTGAACTCTAAGCCTCAAGTCCCGGAATAAATGGATTGAAGTCGAAGGAACGAGACTCGCTGGAAGGAGGGCATTAAGGCATCCCCCATTGACCAACACGAGATACCAGCAATGCTGAAAGATTTGGAAGATCTCAGGTGGCACGAACTGACTCAATAAGGATGGCCGACATGCAATAGTCAAGAGATCTGAGGAGTGGCCGACACTGGTTTCAGGACTTCCTTTGAACAAGAGCATGACCAGATGGATAGACTCAGGCAGCATAGACTTGACATAAACTATGCAATGCAGGAGGCATTACAGGGGGCTCCATAATGACTGGAAGCTTAACCAATCGGGGGAGAAAACTGAGAAACAAGTACAGCTCCTAAGGCCCAACTATAGTCTCGACTCATAATATACGGAGTGGAATGAATGCTTTGTTCAAAGACGACACAACAGCTGCCAACAAGAAATAGTGACCATAATCATGTCCATCTTTTTGGAATATTTGATTTTTTTGGTCTTTTTCATATTTGGGAAAAGCTTGAAAAAGAATAAAATTGCTTATAGTACTACAAGTGACGGAACGAGTGTCAAATAGCGAGCAGACTAGTTCCAAGCAATGGAACATACCTATGATCAATGCAAGGAAGTGCATGCAGGATGTGGACACTTGGGGGAGGTTCCCTCAAGGTCAAAAGGTGATCAAATTGTGAAGGACAAATATATAAGCTTTGCAGGGCTCGACAGGGAAAAGTGCTCAGGCACCAGGCTAACAATTGAGTAAGAGGGAGTCGACACAAGGCTCAAGCGGCAAGCAGGATGATGCAATGCAATCACAACATGATATAAAAGGGGAGTCCTTTTTCATAAAGTTAGTCTCCTCACCCGAAAAAGTGTAAAACAATGGGAGAAGAACTTTTCTAGTCACGTATGACTAGAGTATACCTTTTTCGTAATTAATCCACAAAGGTCCGGAAAAGGGGTAAACTTATACCTAAGTGAATGTCGCTTCAAATCCTTTAACGAGACTGAAATGACAAGCATACTCGGCAATCTTGTTTGATTTTGAAAAATTCTAACAAGGGCTTAAAAAATACTTTATAAAAATCTTTTCCGTAAAGTTTTAACAAGCCTGAAAAAGTAAACTCGTGACCTCCTTACTGTTTTTAACGAGCTCAAAGGAGATATGGAAGAATGCTCATAATGAGAGCAGACGAGTGTCAAGGACATGTGAGACTAGTTCCAAGCGCATGGGACAAAGCTATGCATAATTCAAGGAACATGAGCAAGATAAGGACACTCAAGGGGTGTCTGCAAATTCGGATAGTAATAGGCTCAAATGCATCCTAACAATGGGGAGGCCTAAACCTATATGCAAGGTTCCGAATATGCTTGCCATGACCGAAGCAAATGTCGAAAAAGGACTGGTAACCAAGTATAAGTCCATCTAAGAATCCTATCTCCAAGAAACATAAGTACCAAGATCATCTCTAAAATGTATGTAAAGAAAAATTTGATACAAGTCACTGCGGTAGAAGCATTTTCAACTTCACTATTGTTAACCTCAGACATAACGTAGGTAGAGCTAACCACTGAAGGTGCCATAGTACCAATACCTGAGGGATCAAAATGATCATCTTCAAAATGAAGAGCAAAGCTGAAGGATGTGAAGGAATCTGCACTGGAAAATTCATCATCACAGGAGTTGGAAATTATAGAAGTAGAATCGAACTCATCAGGATCACAGATTTGTAGATCTATAGGAGAGTCTAAAGACTCGTCACTAGGGAAATAAGACTTTAATGTCAAACCGGGGCTAGACAAAACTATGCCTAGATCAAAATGTATGGCAGACTGTATTCTAGACTCATCTTGTTCAATAAGATCAAGGGTAGGAGGGGAATGAGATTTATGATAAAGATCCCCCCACGGCTTGTCATCACCACTCATGGCCTCAATAAAAACTTCATCTGAAGGTAAAATACCATCGAGGAAACCATGTGAACAAGATAGGTCGACTGCACACGCAGGCAACATAACAGGATCTTCCTCTACTGTCTGGGAAGAAGAGAAATCTGGTTCTGCAGTGGCTTGTTGAATATGTTGGTAAGCAAGCTCAGCTACAGATAGTGGCATAGACATCCCGACATGCGAAATGTTTCCAGATGGGGAACTGGTGGAAGGTGGATCCCACGGATCACTAAAATATGATGTACGGAAAATTACATGATTCAACGACGAAGGAGCATCATCGGAGATGGTTCCTATGAAGGAGATTGGTGCAGGGAGGTCGAAAGATCCCATCAATGAAGGATACATTCCAACACCCATGTTCCCAATTGCCTACTGAGAATGAGTAACCTGCAGGACTATGGATCCCGTGGATGCTGTGGAAGAGGAATTAACGAAATCCAGTTGATCGATGGTCACAATCTTGCCTTCGTGAGGAAAGCAGATAAATCTGAATACAGTGGACGCGACAGCTTTCATGGCATACATCCAATTCCGACCCAGTAAAAGGTTGTATTCGATGGGCACATCAACCACCTCGACTTCAATAGGCACAGACTTACCTCCAAAGGAGACAACAAGGGAAGGGATAATTCCATGCAGCTTAAAAGAATGACTGTCGAATTCAGTGAGTGTGGTTCTAGATGCGAGTAAGGGAGGAGAGCCAAGATCTTTCCAACAAGCTAACGACATTACTAACACAGAGGCACCTTCGTTAACCATAGTACATTTGACAAAACTCTGAAGGCAAACCATCTGGATTTGAAAATCCACGTGGTAAGGTAAGTGAGGCTGGACATCAGTAGTATCAAACTTGATAACACTAGGATTTCCCCCATCCTGAACTCCTAACGCACTCAAAAGGACATGCTTCTGAGAAGGACAGGCTTGCAAAACCTCAAGAGCTGACATGGCACATGGAATTTGCCCAAATCTTCTACGATGGAGTAGTTCTGGGCGGCTTGAGCATTGGGATTATGCGTAGAGCGCTTAAGAACACCTTTCGGTATCCGCAGCATAATGGAGCACTTCTCAATATGCAAGGAATTGTTAGAAGGAGGGGGAGGCTCATTCCCCAAATCAGGTTGTGGTGCACCATAATCGCGCTGACGAGTAGCAACACAAACCTCCGACTGAACCATATTCACACATCCATAACCACTAGTATTGGAAGAAGACATTGCCATTTCATTAGTACCATAACCAGTGGTGGGAGCATGCAAAGCCATGTTTTGATGATGAGGAAGGGGATCCTTCAACACAGCTGGGCTCTATGCCAAATGCTTCGATGCTTCTTCAATTCGAGGACATAAGTGAGTAAGATGATCCTCCCCACAAAGCTTGCAAGGGAATTTCACCTTACGCCTAGGTTTACGATCCTCGTCAGCATTACCGCCTTCCCGAGGAGGGTTGGCATTCTCTGTACGAGGATTATTACGATTGCTATTGTTATTACTTTCATTGTTTCCACCCCTATGATTATTTCTCCCCTTTTTCTTGCCACCAGGTTGCTGGTTACCCGACGGCTTCGTTGATTGCACATTGTGTACATCAGATGACGGAGTGGAAGTGGACAAGGTGTGAACCTATCCGGGAGCAGACTGGTTTAGCGACAAATTTTGCATTTGATTAGCTACCAATTCTACAGGGCGAGTGCATGCGGACCCCACGATGCCATCAGCATGTGGTCCAAGAACTGACGTAGGCTCATGTCTTGTTCTTGGTGCATCAGGAATAATGTCATACAAAATGCCAGACTGAGAGTAAAGTAGATCTAATTGTTGGACTTTCAAGATAGCTTGTTCCTCAGTCACAATGTTAGACATAGAAACATCCTTAGCAATGTATGGAAGTAAAGACTTGAGGAACCATTCCAATAGGAACTTTGGAGGAATGTTGGCTTTCACTAATCTCTTCCGCCGACGCCACTCTTGAACGTGGTCAGAAATATGTGTGGCCTTATTCTGACGGAAGGTGGACAACAACTCAGTACCAGTATCATAATGAACCGGTAACTGGAAATGGTCTAAGAAAACCAAAGCAATCTCGTTGAATCACCTATAGGTGTTCCCAGGAAACTCTACATACCACTTCGCGGCTACCCCCATGAGAGTGCGTTGAAATAGTCGTAATCTAATGGAATCATGATTCAAAGAGTTGGAGGAGCACCAAAGGTGAAATGTCGTGACATGATCTGCCGGGTCCTCACCACCTTTCCCCTCAAACTTCACAATGTCCGAAGGGAGCTTGGTAGGGACCGAGGGCCAAGTAGGGTCATGACACACTGGATCATTCGTGAGCTTCGAAAGATCTGGGAGATTCAAGTGTGCAAGGAACGGGAGCTGCGGCTGGAAAGCTGGATTATAAGCCCCCACAAAAGGTTGGTTAAACAGAACTATGTTATAAGATGGACCAAAAGCTTGACCATGAGGATTAATCTGCTGATAATGAGGACCTGACGGACCATAAGCTTTCCCATGGCCATAAGATTGATAAACTCCTCCTACCTGACCCATTTGAGAGTAAGCAGGTATATGCGTGTTTTGGGCACCATATTGGGGTGGTTGGTTGAACTAGTGGCCAACACCGACTGTGTTGTAGTAAGGGTTGCCACCATGAGTATGGGGCATGTATGTACTATTCATAGCAGGAACCATGTTGTAATGACCGTAATGGTATGGTATGTTCCCACCCCCAACATTAGGATTAGCTTGATCAGTCGTGTGATGACCATAAGTATGAGAAGTATTCCCAACTCCAATATTGATGTGACTAGTAGCAGGGATGGTGGCATGATGTCCATGTGGATAGGAAATATTCCCACCCCCTACATTAGCATTACTAGTGGCGACAGTGGACGCAAAAGTATGCGGTATGTGTCCACCTCCGTGGTTGGGAGGAACATTATCATTCGTAAAAGTAGTCCTGAGTTGACAAGTAACGACACGTGTATTAGGTGGTGGATGGCGAGTCATGTTTCGAACAACGTTCCGATTAGGTTGGGTAATCCTAGGAAGTGGTCGTCTTCCAACATTAGCATTGTTAGGAATCTGACCAGTCCCCATACTATGTGTGTGGGTGGACAATGTAGTTCCCCCAACGAGGGTAGTGCCCCCAGTGGGTATAGTATGGCTAACACTTTGACTAGTGCCAGCGTGACTATCAACTGTAGTGGGAGGTTCGACATTACTATGACTAGGCATACCAAAAGAGAGTGCGGTCGGGTTGATCATAGGGCCAATGTCATCATGTAACTCTAGCATCCCATGTCTATAACTGCGTGGAAACGAAGGAATGAACGTGTCGTCCTGTTCTTCGTCCTCGGGTAAGTTGTGCATTCCGTAAAGATAATTATCCGGATTCGAAGGATCAAACAGATCTTGTTCAAGTGGATTAGGCCAAATAGAACCAAGTTGAGTCTTAGGTGGATCACCTCCCCACTCCTCATGAGGAGTATGGGGATCGGAAGTGTGGTCAACTCTACCCAAAGGAGTTAAAGGTTTTTCCTCAGTATCAGGATGTGCAGCCATGAATTCTTCAACGTAAGTAACGTAAGAATCCAAAGATTCAGAGGGAGCCCTCTGGTGTCCTCTAGCAACACGGCGTGAATCCTCAGCTGGCTTTAAACCATCCAACCGATGGGACCGGCCGAGAGTAGGGCTCCGGGCCACGATATCTCCAGAGAGAATATATAATCAAAACGTCCCCTAAAGGCCAATTATCAATCAAAAAAAGTAAATCAAAAGCACATACCTAGAGAAACTATAGCCAAGAGCAGACAAACAAAGAGGCTAAATGAGCTCCCGACACTAGAGCTGGTATGTCCCACCTAGGAGAGGCTTGAGGCTCCCAAACTATAGCTGGAGGTAACAGAATCAGTTATAGAGACACCCAGGCTTCACTGCGTGTACAGGGTCAAGTCCACTGCACAAACACAACTGTGTTGTCCAATCCCTATCTGACTCAGGACACAAACGGCATAACCACTGCAAGTACCCTGTGCGATACCTAGGTAAGGAAACTATGGTCACCGCAATATAACCAATGCTCAGGGGGACAGTCGCAGGTGGGACCCGTCGTATGGGCAGGGTAGCTAAGCCCGAAGCACAAGAGGACGAACCTCCGGTACCCCCAGATACGAACAAATCTTGGATATATCTCCCACGTTCAGCCGGTATCAGAGGGATATCTCCTCAACCAACCTCCCGTGACCTCGTGCTTAACTCTGGATTGAGTAGAGCTTCCTGAGAACATCGATCTATACCATGGATTCCTCCACTCCCTGGTCAGACACCTAATGTTTTGTCTAGTAGTCTTGGATTGTTAACTCATAATGGTCTATTCCAAGACTCTAAACCTATGCTAGTTGGTGTACCCTATACAGAAAATCAGTCTAATCAATTTTAAGATTAAGCGTTAATTTTAGTAGCTATGGTTACTCAAGGGATATGATTGTGAAACTAGTGATGTGTAGACTTAATAGTATGCAAAATCGTCCAATCCTAGACTCATCTATCCAATAAAACAATGTCACTATATGCACAATCAACCAGCAATTCCGAAATAAAGATGCAATCTTTTATCTTTTCAATGCACAAGAAGAACCTAGATGAAGGCAACAAGCACTCAATGCAAGATGTACATGAAAGTAAAATATTTTTGTATTTTCGCTTATAAACAAGAAGGAAAATGCAAAAAACTAGATGTATATTTTTGTATTTTTTCAATATAAATGGAATGAAAAAATGCAAGCAAAATCCTACTATTCAGTCACTGAAGTGCCGAGAATATCACTAAGACAACCCAGCAGATCCTAAACAATAAGACTCAGCCAAAGGAAAGAGCTCAAAAAGAAAAAACCAAGAGGCTAAATCCAAATATTGGTAAAAAACCAAGAAGGCTCAACCAAGAGAAACGAAGAGTTCTGGTCACAACCAAGGCATGAAACAGTCAAGAAAGAGGCCAACAAAGACTCAGGAACAACCAAAGCCAACCCAGCAACAACCAATAGCCATAAACCAACAAAAGCCGGAGTTACATGCTACTGTCGAAGGAATACCTGCAAGTACCCGCGAGCAGTAGAGTAAACAGAGGCGGGTAGACGCGGGCAAAACTAAGCTAGCCCGTGGGTGAGGAAAGGAAAATGGTCAAATAAAGAGTCCAAAGGCTCAGAAAAAAGCAAGTTTTCTATGGTGTATCTTAACGGCCAATCAGTGACACAGAGCTTCGATAAACAACAACTCTAATTAAGGACTAATGCTCAAAAATTTTCCCAAACATGGATGTTTTCCCTAGCAGAGTCGCCATTTCTGTATTGGAGAAAACTCACTATGGCTTGGGAATACCACAACAGATAGATGACTACCATAACTCAACTCAATTCTCAAAACAATGTTATTATAAATGACAATGTTAAGATAATGGAGAAATGTAACCAACCTCGATCCAAACGTTTGATGTAGATCCCCGTTGGAGCTTTCAATCCATGCACTTGAAATCTGCAAATTAGTCTTGACCACCAATATCCAACAAGTACATATAATATATAAATGACATTAACATTATCAATAACAATGGTCCATAATATCACAAGCAAATGTAACCCAATGTATAATAAACAACATTTACAACATGATGGACGAGAATATGAGTATTTCTATTAATTAACAAGAAGAAGTACAAAGTGATACGACCTCTTGCCGGCAACCAATATGAACCAAGATCCAGATCAATCCACTTGTGCCTCCACCGCTTCAATCCTCCATGAATGGCAAACTCAAACTAGATAGGAGTTTGGAAGGTGAACATAAAGGGTTCACAACTACAAGGATCAATGAGTGCAGACTCAAGATAGGGCAAAAGTCCACTAGAGTTCTCTTGCTATTCCCTTCTCCCTCCCGTCCATAAGCCATATGTGCTCAATATATAGTCCTCTCAAAGGTAGGTGAAAGGACACATCGAGGCGTTACTCGGGCAGATGGAGAGCCAAAGGTCACCCAATGACCACTTTTTGGGAGTAAAAGTAATTAATAGTGGTTTTTACCATTTTACTTGATACCCGCGGGCTATAGTGATGCAGCTCGCGGGTACGCATGCTATAAGGATGCAACATGTGGGTAAGAATAAAAATAGGGAAAACTAATACCTCTGAAGGATATAAATGGATCTGAGTCACTGAAATGGATCCTACAGGCCAAGTAATGCTGATGCTCACAAGGTGGAAGATTACGATGTAACATAGAGATGATGTTTCCTGCTAAGGCATTGTGGGGTTCTGAAATGTATTCAACTAGGGGGACTTCATTCATGATGATTTCGCCTTCTTCTATATTCAAAACATTGAACTGGTTTCTAGTTGTGGCCTCCTTTTCTACTTGCGTTGGTGCTTTTCCCTTCTTTATCTGTGGATCCTTTGGTTCGGGGAATGAAGTGGTCATTTTCCTTCCGTTTTTCACTTGTTGCCAACCTTCTTATTGAGTTTTCTCAGGTTTTTCCTGCACTGCTTTAGGGAATTTTTTGACGAAATGGCCATACTCATGTAATTTCTTACATTTAAAAGGCATTTGCTCGTAATCTACCTTATGTGCATGCTCCCAACCATCCATGCAAAGGATAACATGTTCTAGGAGACCTTTTTCTAGGTCCACCTCTACACAGATCCTTGCACAAGAGAAAAGAGGGCTTTTCGGTTCTACCTTGTCAATGTATCTTCCAAGAGATTTTCCTATTTCCTGGCGGTTTTCGTCGTTCCAGCAGTGTAAAGGGAGATGGGGAAGGCGAACCCAAACTGGAACTGCAGAAGACAGATCCTTTTTTGGATAAAAGGATAAACTCCATCGATTTAGATACAATCCCCTAGGGCCCATAAATTACGGCCCACTTCTGAAGATGAGGTCTCGATCTTTCTTATTTTCGAACAAAAAGGTGTAGAAGCCCTTACCGTAGAAATAATGCTGCAAGCCCTTGCCGTAGAAATAATGCTGCAAGCCCTTGGAGATCAATGACATCCAATTTTTTTAACCCAAAATTCCATTGACTTTGGTGATGTCCAGATCCCAGTAAACTGTTTGATCAAACCCCGTTCACTCAAATCAATGGCTTTAAGCCTTGAAGAATCCGACATGATCTGAATTTTGGGGGCACAAGCCCGCTTGACAAAACCATCGCGTGCAACAGGAGTAGAAGATGGGGGGAGAGTGGTGTGGAGGCCACAAGATCCTAGAAGGATGCGTCGAGGAGTCATCTGCATTCCTCCGGGCTTGGATCCGCAGGGGGATCCATCCCCAATTCGCAAGGGGGCATCTAGGGAAAGAACCCTAACCAACGTGAGAGCTCACGCTCGATCAGCTCACGCAACTCACAAAAAAAAGGACCTATATTGAATAATTGTTACCAATACCTTGAATGAAAGTATCATATATATATATATATATATATATATATATATATATTTGAAAGAATTTCCTCAAGAGAGGTTTCCAAGTCCACATTAGCATGAGAGGGGTGTATGTCTAAGCCAAGGTCTACCAAGATGTAATATGAATGGTCCTCCATCCCTAGAATGTTGGGCGCTTCCTACATGTGGAAGTGTAATATGAAATGTCACACCCCACAACTATCATACAATAACATAAACTGTAATGTTTGAAGTGTAGAGTTCTCAAAGAAATATGAAATGATGGAAATGCACACTTCTTTAGAAACTTCTAGTGCTAGAAATGCACATTTTTGTAGAAAATCAAGTGCTGGAAATGCACACTTTTTTAGAAAAAATGCACATTTCTATAGAAAATTAGAGTGCTAGAAATGCATGTTTTTTAAAAGAAAAAATGGGCATTTTTTGTATAAAATTGGAGGGTTGGGGAAAAAATGGACATTTTTTAGTATAAATGGGAATTTGGTATTGTTCAGATGCTATTACGTATTTGTATTTAGAATATCCAACAAGACTGACCCCATTATTAGTTATTTATCCTTCTCAGAATTATGCATTATGAGAGTAATATAAGGCCTTGATATCAACAAATATTGACATCTTGATTCATTTCACAAGGACAAATATGATACCATTGAGCTTGATTCATTATTTGATCTGCTATTAAATTTTCATGATATGATGCTCTAAAGAGAATGAGCACATACATAAGCATGTGTTGCTTATTGAGCTATGTAAAAGTAACTATAGTTTGTCACCATCAAACATATTCTATAGCATTCGTCACCATCCCTTTTTTGTATCGTTTCAAATCCAAATGCATAGAAATGACACAATTTTCCATATTTATGTGCAAAATAAAGAGGTGAAGTTTTGTATCTTAAAGATGATTGTACTTTTGGCTCCCACCTCAGGGAAGAAATACATAGGGGATCTAGATATACAAACATATATGGACAAAATATACACAATCATGGGGGTTTGTCCACAGCATGAGTAATTACTAATTCCCTTAGGAAATCCCTTGGTGATGTGCATTTTATGGCACTATTTTGAATGTGAAAATATGCAGCTAGATTTGGATGAAAATTATTGTTCTTTACTAGGTATAATTAATTATGTTCATGAACCACTCTCACTTTGTTAATTCTATTCATTTTAGGTGCATATTTATTAATTCCCACAAATGGTTTCAAGGATTGCATGCATATAAAAAACAATATGTGCATCAATGCTCTAAATTAGTGGTGAATGTGCAAGGGTTAGGAATATATTGGTAATACATTACGCTGTACACATACTTCTTAACATGCCTAAGGGGTTACATACATAAAATATCTAATGTTGGCATACACACCATTCATAAATATAGGCCATAGTGCAGGCTTGAATCTTTGAGAACTGTAGATTTGGTTTATGGTGATTGGTGCAAAGTATATTCATGCATCAAATTGATGTATATATGTGCATAGTCACATAAATAATGTTGAAATAGACTCACCCACCGCTTGTTTTTACTAGGCATGCAAATAGAGTAAGCTACAAGCTTGTATGAAAATGGTTGAGTGAGTGTATGCTTAGAAATCCCTTTGGCATGAAGCTACATTTGCTTAATATAATAGTGGGAAAATTTGAGATTTGGTTGGGTTGCTTGAATATACTTGTTGAAGGTGGAAAACCTTCATGTAGCTTATTTGGTTCATCTAATAAACCTTGTTTTGATATGTTACCTATAAACTTATATGTTGATGAATGAGGTCATTGTTGCATGGATGATGTGTATTTGGAGGCCTAATCTTCTTGTTATTGGGTGAGTTTCCTCATAGTTAAACACACACCATGAATGAATAGGCTATCAACACAACACAGTTATATCCAAATTTATGGTGTACTCAACAGAAATGGTTATGTAACCATCTAATTGCTTAACACTTGGAATCGAAAAGAGCACCACCTAAGTGCGATATTGAGGGATTTGTGCTTGGAGTGTTTAAGGTGCTTGGCACATGTGGATTTGTGCCTTCCTAACCTTGGGTACATAGATTGAGGAAGGATGTTATACTCAGGGGTGGAAATGGAGTTTGTTTGAAAGAAGATTATCTTTGCACATGTGGGATTCCCTACTCAGATTCCTTCTTGGATAAGTGTTCTTGACATAAATGGTAATGAAACCATCTACTTTCCTAACACTTGGAAAGAGAACCACCTAAGTGAAATACTTAGGTATTTTTTTTTGGAGTGGTTAGGGTGCTTGGGACACATGGATTTGTGAGTCCCTAACCTTAGATACATAGTTTTGAAAATGTTGTTATATTCAGGGTTGGTAGGTTATCTTGGAGATTGTGATGAGTGATTGAATGTTGCACACATCTGAAAGGGTGATCCACTTCTGAATTTGAACACATGCTTCCTTGTAACCTACTCTTGGGGTTGAATATTGTCATAGTCGTAGGTCCTAGCAGACGCATAAACCATCATTTTGGTGTGTGCCATTCAGGAACCAATTACAAGGGATCTATCAATGGGACTACAAAATGACATATTAGGTCACCTAAAAAGCTTGGATTTTGTTTACAAGGTTTCCTAATGCAAGAGCACATGGGAAATCTAAAGTGAATACAAAATCATCTAGGAAATTTTATTAGGTCAATTTTCAACCAATTTTTCAAGACTTTGCAAATTTGTATAGTTTAGTGTAAGATTCACCAAGATTTCACAAGATTTTCTAATTCCGTGAAAGATTCGCCAAAACTTTTATAATTTTGTGAAAGATTCACCCAATATTTACAAGATTTTATAATTCTGTGAAAGATTCGCCAAAAAATTATATATACATATTATAATATTGATAAAATAGCCTTCACGCTTTCCCACGTATCATGGGGATTCACCCATTTTTATACATATAAATTTAGGGGGGTTATTAAAATCATCCCTGATGAATATTATTGATTTTTCACTCCGAACCGGATTTTAATATTCTACTAGGAAATATCATGGTTGGAACAAACATTCGAAAAGATGTGTTCAATTAGCAAGTGATCAACGACTAAACAATATTTCTATCTAACAATAGAGCATGAAATGACAAGCATTGAAATTGGGACCGGGGGTGCACCCGAATGCATCAGCTTGAGATAACAGAAAGATGGAAATCTAGAGCACAAAAGCATAGGTTGTTTTCCATACCATTTGTCTTGAATTCAAAAAGATCACTGAAGAAAAGTCAATTTGGCAACCAAGCACTAGGATCACACAGTTGATTAAGAAATGGATGCACATAAGCTTTCAACTACATTTAAACAAAGTTCACTATAAAATTAGGTTAAGAGTCAACTATTATAAAACGTAAACAAGAAAACCATAGTACAAAGAAATCATCTTCTATCATAGACGGGCATCTGATGGACAACCAAAACACTATGGAGGAATATTGCATTTAGCACAAAGAGCAATATAGACACTACATAAAAATGCACAAATCACGCAAGCAGAACAAAATGCACATTGAAGGATCCTGTCCCCATTAAAATAGTCAAAAAAAATGGTGCACAATCAAAATCCTCTAGTCACATGGGGATCCTGCTTTATTAACAATGTACAAACCGGTGCAAACCCAAGAACAATGTATAGGCCTTCAATTAAAACACTCGATGATATGGAAGGAAAGAAGGCAAGTCGAATCCCATGAGCATTAACACCATACATTAAAATTAATCCAACATTTCCTTTGTCATTGTAATCCCGATGCCCGGGATCCAAATCCCAAGGGTGATGGCAACAAACCCTCCTCCAATCATCCTTTAGGAAAATGCAAATATCAAAAAAATGGGAAAATGACAAATATTTCAACATTTGAAAACATTATCCAAAGGTTGAAAATTATGCTTGTACGAAACCCGGACTAACCCCCTACCCATTCACTATATGTCTCTTTCCACCACATAGGGACATAACAAATTATATTTAGAGCATAGTACTACTAAAACATATTAGTTACTTTGAGGATTCCAATTTCATCATTGCCACTTACATAGGCACGATGGATATTTGGTGAGCATTGAAGCAACCTAGAGATAAGATAAATTGTGTATGCTGATACTTGTTCATGGAAATCGTACAATAGTATACATATTAATGCTTTTAGCCTTCTTGAAGTTGAAGTGAATGAAATTTGTAGCCAATGAGATTGCATGAGTAAGAATCATACTGAACTTGTGTTAATTATGGGATTTTATATGTAGAAACATGTGATCTATATACATGGGATTAATACACTTGGTTTTGAGTGGGTATCCTAGGGATACGAACAAAAAAACAAAAGAGACATTTTATTCATGGTCTCAAAAACTGCATGCATATTACAAATATTTATGCTAGCACACCATTTCGAAAAATGAAGAAGATATATTGCATAGAGACATGAATTTGACCTTATTGATCTATGCAAACCTATCTACTACACTTTGACAAGCAAACAAACACTACAAAAGATCCATAAAATGCAATAGAAATATAAAGGGACAAAAGAGCCATTTGTGCATAGTTTCAAAAAGACCACAAATACTATGAAGATTTAAGCTAAGATAACACATTGGAAAAATGCAAAAGATGTATTTCATAAACATATGAATTTTACCTTTAGCGATTTGCACAAGTTTTTGTACTTTTTCTTCACCAAAAAAATAGGAGTTGCAAAAGATTCAAAAACTTTAGGATAGATGTAAATACTATTTTGACAAGAAGAAAAAATACTACATACTTTTATCATTTAATTTGATAATATTAAAATTTTTAAGTCATGAGTAGCCAAATTATATGTTGTTAATCAAGCCCAAGAGAATTTTGGCTAGGACACAATCTAAGATGACAATGTCTGTTGTACATTGTGCATCTACAAATATGATATTATGATCTTGACAATACTCTGAGAAAATGTAATATATGTTTGGTCCACTCTCAACTTACAATTGATAAATTGATTTTATTAGGAATTGGTTGGGAAAATGAGAGTTAAAGAAAAACATATTTATTAAAACGAGCTACATATACAAAGCACTTCTAGAAAATCTGTATCTCAACCTCATATCTAAGTTCCTATTTGATGTTAAATCGAGTTATCACTGCCAGACAGATTAAAGCTCAATGAACAAAATTTCAATGATCAATTCTTTTTTGCTCTGACAATCAAAAGCGAATTTGTAAAGATTCAATTGGATTTTGGTCATTGTTACAAGTGTCTCATTAAGTAATATGGAAAATTTATAAGGCGGTATATCAGTTTCTTGTAATAATTCAACAAATTTATAGAAAAATAGGGAGTAGAGTAGTTGTACCATAACACTACTTTTTAGAGCTACCTTTGCTTAGATCCTAATTTGTGGTTGAATGAAAATTAGATCTAAAAATTTGATAACAAGAACTTGGGAATTAAGACGCAGTAGTTTAAAGAATGGATACCTAGTCTTCACATCAAAATGTTGGTAGGTCTATGTGCAACGAATGGAGCAGGCTCTGGGTTAACCTATAAGCATATAGCACACTTAAAAAACAAAATGGAAGTTGTTACTGACAATGGAAAAAGAGGCCCTTACAATTACTTTTGTCTAATATAAGACATTAGTTGCAAAATGCCAAAAGTTTATTAGACTAATAATATTATTTTTCTATTGTATTTTTTGCTTAATCATCGGAGCTTGTGTACTTCCAAAGTCACATATCCTAAGTTCCTTAATGCAATAATGAACCTACTGGAGAAAATGCATGGCACCGAAATAACTTATTAGATACAGTAAGCATAAACCAAATGCTTCTTATCAGAACCTAGTAGTTTCCAACATTATTGGGAATGTATTGTTAAATATTGTAACTTCAAAGAATATTATATTTGTACTTTATTATTCCGGAGATGTTTCATCCCTCCGAGGTAATCCTATTATGTATCCGGAGATGTTTATTCCTCCGAGGGTTAGTATTAACTAGGGTTATTAGACCCACCATGTGTGGGTCGGCCCTGTAGTTATATTTTAGGGGTTATTAGACTTCTCCAGGTGAGGTCGGCCCCAACAGGTCTTTTAGTCAGTTGAGAGTCAAGTATAAATAGATGAGGTGAACTCCTCATTAGATCATTCACTCACTTGTGAAAGGGTGCGCACTAGTTGAGGAGATCTGCTAAGGAGTCAAGAAGAGAAGGAACACATCTTGTATTTTGGTTGATCATCTTATTGAGGAAAGCTTTACTGGGTTTTCTACCCCATGAGGGTTTCCCAGGATATATTGTGTGTTATCTTGTGATTGTGTTTCTATCAGAGATCTTGCTTGTCTATTTGGTTTAAATCTAACATGGTATCAGAGCCAAACTGAATAGGACATCTTTCACAAGGTAAGAATACCTCTTTCTCTCTCTTTGGTGAAGTTAGGGTTTCAGCCCAAAGTTGATATTATTGATTTTTGGTTGCATGGCTGGATAGCCCTTTTCAATACCTTTCTTTTGAGCTATAGATCGAACTTTTTGGTTGGGTAGAACTCCGGGAAATCCAAACCCTAATTCTACCAAAAGTGCGATACGTCAGATTTTGGTTTCAGAAAAAAGTTGTAATTTTTGAATTCTGATTATATGGCTGGGTATCCCTTCTCAAGAGCATTCTTTTGAGCTATAGATCGAACTTTTTGGTTGGGTAGAACTCCGGGAAATTCAAACCCTAATTCTACCAAAAGTGCGATAAAATTCTGTTCCAGATTCCGGAAAAGTAAAAGGTAACTTTCCAGGTAAGTCTACTCTGTCTCTTGGACTCCCCCAAGAGAAGATGGCTCCAAATACTAAGCTTGAAGACAAGCTAGAAGGCATAGAGAATTTCCGAGCATGGAAATACAGAATTGGTCTAATTCTTGAGGAGAATGATCTTGCTCATTATATCAAGGAGGAAGTTGCAGAACCAGAAGAAGATGAAGCCAAAGAGAAACACAGGAAGGATCTGATTAGGGCAAAGAGAATCATAGCTGATTCCATTAAAGACCACTTGATTCCCCAAGTGTCTTCCAAGAAGACTCCAAAGGAAATGTATGATGCCCTAGGAAGAATGTATGAAGGAAAGAACATCAATAGGAAGATGAATCTAAGGACTCAGTTGAAGAGCACCAAGATGAAAAAAGGAGAATCCATTCAAGACTACTTCTCAAGAGTCCATCAAATCAAAGAACAACTAGATGCCATTGGTGATACCCTTGATGAAGATGAACTTGTGATGACAGCTCTAAATGGTCTCACTAGACCTTGGGAGTCATTCATTCAAACTATGTGTGCCAGAAAAGAAAGTATGAAGTTTGATGTAGTTTGGGAAGATTGTGTACAAGAGGAGGCTAGGGTTGCAAATAGAGAATCCTTGCTCAAAGAAGATGACCAAGCCTTGGCCACTCATACCAAAAGAAGAAGGAGTCAATCCTACTTCAAGAAAGGTGGTCTCAAGGAGTCTCATCCTCCTCACAGATTTCACAAGAAAAGAGGATCTACTCAAAGAAGGGATTACTCTTCTTTCCAATGCTACTCTTGTCACAAATTAGGACACATTGCTAAAGATTGCCCTCTACAGAAGAAAAATGGTAATCACTTCAAAAGACATCAAGCACATCTTGCAGAGGATGACAGTGAAGAAGAAGAAATAGAGGAAGAAAGGTCTCACAATAAAAGGCCTAGAGATGAAGGGGAAGAAGAAGAAAGGACCTTCTTCAAAAGGAGGTCAAGAAGAAACACAGAAGAAGATGCAGAAGAATATGTTCTATTCTCCGCACTCTCTGGATCCATAACCCCTGGTGAAGGTACATGGCTTATTGACAGTGGTGCTTCAAAGCACATGACTGGACAGAAGAGGACCCTCTCAAATCTTGAAGAAAAGAATTCTCCCCAAAAGGTATCTCTAGGAGATGACTATCAATATCCCATTAAGGGAATTGGTGAAGCAAACTACAAACTCGATTCTGGAACCCCCATGAAGATGAAGGAAGTTCTATATGTTCCAGGATTAAAGAAGAATTTGCTTTCAATCTCTGCTTTAGACAAGAAAGGCTATAGAGTTGCATTCATTGATGGACAAGTGTTAATGTGGTCCAAAGGCAAATCCATTAAGGATGCAATTGTTATTAGTGAAGAGGAAGGAGGTTTATATAAACTCAAGGGTCATCCAGAAGCTGCTCTTGTTCATGAAACCTCTAGCCCCAGTGAGCTATGGCATAGAAGACTAGCTCACATTAACTACAAAGCCTTACCTTATGTAAGCAAGGTGGTCATAGGACTACCAGATTTAAAGGTGGATCATAATGGCTCATGCAAAGGATGTAAGAAAGGCAAGAATGTCAAGAACCCATTTCCAAAGAGTGAAACAAAGACCAAAGGGATCTTGGAGTTAATACACTCAGATGTGTGTGGTCCAATGCCCACCACCTCTCTAAGTGGGTTTGAATACTATCTTTCTTTCATTGATGATCATTCAAGGAAAACTTGGATATACTTTCTAAAGGGTAAGAATGAAGTTTTTGGGAAGTTCAAAGAGTTCAAGGCTCTAATAGAAAATCTCTCAGAAAAGAAAATCAAGGTTCTCAGAACAAACAATGGTGGAGAGTATACTTCAAAAGAGTTTGAAGAATTCTGTAAGGAAGCTGGAATCAAAAGAGAACTAACCACTCCCTACAATCCCCAACAAAATGGGGTTGCAGAAAGGAAAAATAGAACCATCATGGAAGCTGTGAAGACTATGATACATGACCAGGATCTTCCCATGTATCTGTGGGCTGAAGCAGCCAGAACAGCAGTATATGTTCAAAACAGATTATCTCATAGTGCTCTTGATTTCAAAACTCCAGAAGAAGTGTTTTCTGGAAAGAAGCCCGAAGTAAGCCATCTTAAAATATTTGGGTGTCCTGTGTACATCCACATTCCAAAGGAAAAGAGAACCAAGTTGGATCCTTCTGGTAAGAAAGGAATATTTGTTGGCTATTGTGAATCATCCAAAGCCTTCAGGATTTACATACCAGGTTTTCATCATATAGAAATAAGTAGAGATGTAACCTTCGATGAGGAAGCAGCTCTTAAGAAATCTAGAAAATGTCAACTTGAAGAAGTTTATGAAGAAGATACATCTCCCAGATTCTCAGATACTGTTCACATCCCTGAGGAGGACATAACAGAGGATCATGACATGCTGGAACCACAAGAACCCCCTGTTGCAGAATTATCTAGGAAAAGAAGACCAGCATGGGCTAGAGATATTATACAAGGAGCTGAAAGATATGGTGCTCCTGAAGGCTCCACTAGAGAAAGGAAGAAACCAAAGCTAGTGTCCAACTATATGGCCTTGATGTGTGATCTTGTGGATCAACTACCTACTAGCTATGAAGAAGCAGCTCAAAAGAAAGAATGGGTAGAAGCAATGACTGAAGAATATCAGTCAATAATGAAAAATGATGTTTGGGATATAGTCCCCAAACCAAGAGATAAAAGTGTGGTTTCTTCCAAATGGATTTTCAAAATAAAACATGCTGCAGATGGAAGCATTGAAAAATACAAGGCAAGGTTTGTAGCCAGAGGATTCTCTCAAAAGGAGGGAATTGACTATGAAGATACATTTGCACCTGTTGCTAGGTATACTTCGATTAGAACTATCATGGCACTTGCATCTATGATGAAATGGAAATTGCATCAAATGGATGTTAAGACAGCCTTCCTGAATGGTGTAATTGAAGAAGAAGTATACATAGAACAACCTCAAGGTTTTGAGGTCAAAGACGGAAGGACCCATGTATGCAAACTGAAGAAGGCATTATATGGTTTGAAGCAAGCTCCCAGAGCTTGGTATGGAAGAATTGACAGCTTCTTATTAAGCATGGGCTTTACCAAAAGTAAAGCTGACCCCAATCTCTATCTTAAGGTAATGAATGATGAACCTGTTATATTGCTATTATATGTAGATGATTTATTTCTAACAGGAAATGAGAAACAAATCATTGAAAGCAAGAAGAAGCTTTCTTCAGAATTCGAAATGAAAGATCTCGGATTAATGCACTACTTCTTAGGCCTAGAAGTATGGCAAGAGCAAAAAGGGATATTTCTAAATCAAGGTAAGTATACTGTGGAGATCCTCAAAAGGTTTGATATGTTGGAGTGTAAAGCTATGGCCACTCCCATGGACTCCAACCTAAAACTACTAGCTAATGATTCATCAGAACTAGTGGACATAACCCTATATAGACAAATCATTGGATCTTTGATGTACTTGACAAATACTAGGCCTGATATATGCTTTGCTGTAAATACCCTAAGTCAGTTTCAAGTAGAACCTAGAAAGGTTCACCTTATAGCTGCAAAGCATATCATGAGGTACCTAAAAGGTACAGTGGACTATGGTCTTTACTATCTTAGAGAAAATGAACTCAAGTTGCATGGTTTCTCAGATTCTGATTGGGCAGGTAGTGTCTCAGACAGAAAAAGTACTTCAGGTGGATGTTATGGTCTTGGATCTGCCATGATCTCCTGGTTCAGCAAGAAACAATCTAGTGTGGCCCTCAGTACCGCTGAAGCAGAATATATAGCTGCTTGCTCTGCCAGCTGTGAAGCGGTGTGGCTTCGGAAACTCTTATCTGGAATCTTTGACTTAGAGATGGATCCTACTGTGATTATGTGTGATAATCAAAGCTGCATTAAGATGACTGAAAATCCTGTGTTCCATGATAAGTCAAAACACATTGAGATCCGTTACTTCTATATACGAGACATGGTGCAGAGAGGAGCCATCAAGCTCGAGTACATAAGCACTGAAGATCAGGTTGCCGATATCTTGACTAAACCTCTGTCTCGAGTAAAGTTTGAATACTTCCGAGACAAGCTTGGTTTAGTCCAGAAGGACCCTCCTCGAAAGGGGGAGTAGCATAGTATTTCTGTCACTTATTTTTTTTTGTTTTGTTAGCTACTTACAATTATTTAGATTTAGAACTCTTACATATCGTTTATACATGATTTGATATGATGTATTAGTGAGAATACATACATGTTTTGATGTACACATGTTTTGATGAGATGTGTACATGTTTTGATTAGTGATGTATACATGTTTTGATGTACACATGTTTTGATGTGATGTGTACATGTTTTGATTACTGATGTATACATGTTTTGATGTACACATGTTTTGATGTGATGTGTACATGTTTTGATTAGTGATGTATACATGTTTTGATGTACACATGTTTTGATGTGATGTGTACTGATGTATACATGTTTTGATGTACACATGTTTTGATGTGATTGTTGACGTATACATGTTTTGATGAACACATGTTTTGATGTGATGAATACATGTTTTGATGTGATATATGATTGTACCTGTATGGATGAAGATACAGTTGAGGGGATTGAATCATCCCTGGACTTTCAGTCCTAAAGAGAACCGTAGACGTAAGGTCTCCGAAAATGAAGTCCTTAGTGGACAGTTGAGGGGATTGAATCATCCCTGGACTTTCAGTCCTAAAGAGAACCGTAGACGTAAGGTCTCCGAAAATGAAGTCCTTAGTGGACAGTTGAGGGGATTGAATCATCCCTGGACTTTCAGTCCTAAAGAGAACCGTAGACGTAAGGTCTCCGAGAATGAAGTCCTTAGTGGACAGTTGAGGGGATTGGATCATCCCTGGACTTTCAGTCCTAAAGAGAGCCGTAGACGAGAGGTCTCCGAGAATGAAGTCCTTGGTGGACTTGAGGGGATTGGATCATCCCTGGACTCTCAGTCCTAAAGAGAGCCGTAGACGTGAGGTCTCCGAGAATAGAAGATAGGACTGCATCGTCCCTGGACCTTAGTTCAAAATGTACGTGATGGGGATTGCATCATCCCGGAACTGATAGTTCAAAATGTACGTGATGGGGATTGCATCATCCCGGAACTGATAGTTCAAAATGTACGTGATGGGGATTGCATCATCCCGGAACTGATAGTTCAAAATGTACGTGATGGGGATTGCATCATCCCGGAACTGGTAGTTCAAAATGTACGTGATGGGGATTGCATCATCCCGGAACTGATAGTTCAAAATGTACGTGATGGGGATTGCATCATCCCGGAACTGATAGTTCAAAATGTACGTGATGGGGATTGCATCATCCCGGAACTGATAGTTCAAAATGTACGTGATGGGGATTGCATCATCCCGGAACTGATAGTTCAAAATGTACGTGATGGGGATTGCATCATCCCGGAACTGATAGTTCAAAATGTACGTGAAGGGGATTGTATCATCCCTGGACTTCGGTCCCTGAATTGATCCGTAGACGAATGGTCTCCGAGAAAGTAATGGTATTAATGATGTGGTTACTTGTATCGGTAGGATACTTGTATTGATGATGTGGTTACTTGTATCAGTAGGATACTTGTATTGATGATGTGGTTACTTGTATCAGTAGGATACTTGTATTGATGATGTGGCTACTTGTATCGGTAGAATACTTGTATTGATGATGTGGTTACTTGTATCAGTAGGATACTTGTATTGATGATGTGATTACTTGTATCGGTAGGATACTTGTATTGATGATATGGTTACTTGTATCGGTAGGATACTTGTATTGATGATGTGGTTATCTGTATCGGTGGGATACTCATATTGTTGTGTAGGATACTTGTATGATCGTATGATGACGATGCTACTGATCGTGTGATGACGATGTTGCTGATCGTGTGATGACGATGCTGCTGATCGTGTGATGACGATGCTACTGATCATGTGATGACGATGCTGCTGATCGTGTGATGACGATGCTGCTGATCGTGTGATGACGATGCTGCTGATCGTGTGATGACGATGCTACTGATCATGTGATGACGATGCTGCTGATCGTGTGATGACGATGCTGCTGATCGTGTGATGACGATGCTGCTGATCGTGTGATGACGATGCTGCTGATCGTGTGATGACGATGCTGCTGATCGTGTGATGACGATGCTGCTGATCGTGTGATGACGATGCCGTTGATTGTGTGATGACGAAACTGTTGATCGTATGACGACGATGCAGCTGATCATGTGAAGACGATGCTAAAGATCGTGATGTTGATATTGATGTACCAGTAACTGGTTGAGTTACTGATGAAGTCGAATTGAAGAAAGCTTCCGATGATTTATAGATGTATCATGTGTAGTGACTCCTTGCTCCTGCAGATGCTGTTATAATATCCTTCTCGTTAAGGGGGAGTGTTAAATATTGTAACTTCAAAGAATATTATATTTGTACTTTATTATTCCGGAGATGTTTCATCCCTCCGAGGTAATCCTATTATGTATCCGGAGATGTTTATTCCTCCGAGGGTTAGTATTAACTAGGGTTATTAGACCCACCATGTGTGGGTCGGCCCTGTAGTTATATTTTAGGGGTTATTAGACTTCTCCAGGTGAGGTCGGCCCCAACAGGTCTTTTAGTCAGTTGAGAGTCAAGTATAAATAGATGAGGTGAACTCCTCATTAGATCATTCACTCACTTGTGAAAGGGTGCGCACTAGTTGAGGAGATCTGCTAAGGAGTCAAGAAGAGAAGGAACACATCTTGTATTTTGGTTGATCATCTTATTGAGGAAAGCTTTACTGGGTTTTCTACCCCATGAGGGTTTCCCAGGATATATTGTGTGTTATCTTGTGATTGTGTTTCTATCAGAGATCTTGCTTGTCTATTTGGTTTAAATCTAACATGTATATTGACCAATGCAACCATAATGTACTTTACAAAATTAGTTTTAAATATCTTGAAAACCATCAAAAGAAAATATCATTCATTCATTAATGAAATAAACTAGTTTCATGTGGCCATTGGTTCAAAAACATAAAAATATTTTGTGGTTTGATGGATCTATGACATATACTGAAAACATGATGGATATAAGCCAATGCTCTCTAAAGCCAAGATAGAGTGGGAAAAAAAAAGAAAATAGAAAAAGTGTACTTTTCTTATAAGAAGAGTTCGACTAACAATGTACTAAAGATTGTACCAAACAAGGAGATGATTTACTCACCTGGTAATTATAATGCCCTGTATAAGTAAGAGGCATGTGTTGTTTCATCTTACCATATTGCCTTTCAACTTTTTGAAGAGCTAAGTGCACATACTTTAATACTAGGTTTAGATACAATGCATTCCTATTTATTGTAGGCAACAAAAAATGTTTTAAGGTAAGCATATATGGACAATCTAGAAAATACACTATCTACAACTCTTTGCTTTTGCACCATCTATCTTGGAAAACCAAGTTATGTATATAGAATTCAAAGCTAGAATGAATCTATCCTACATAAACACTTACCAAGGTGCTATAAATATTTTCAAATGTTGGGTGCAAGAGTACAATTTACTATTGCTAAATCAATTTGGCCTTATTTCCACTATATTTTTTGCTTTATTCCTTATAGATAAATGTGCGATGCCATATAGTCCTATGTTGCTAAAGGAAATTATCCCACTTGTCAAACATGCCATGTGGCAAAATTTACGAAGTAAAGGAATTAAGGACTAGTGCTAGTAATCCCATTTGCTTATACAGATTATAATAGCAATCAACTATTGCACCCAAAAATATATATCAAACATATTATAAATATAGAGTCCAAGATACACCTACATGCCATTTGAAAAACCGAATACAATCACATTGAACAACAAAATAAGATTATTGGTCCATTACTTAATCATCATGCATATACATTTAACTCAGTCTACTCTAGGTTTTGAAAAATGGCTCCAAGAACGTTTGAAATTGCTCCAAGAAACCGTTAAACCCATAGCAGGAAGGAACTAAGACCTTCACACTATGAGATTTAGACCCAGCTAGGTATATTCTGGAAATCGCAGGGCTTGTGCATTGATTTTTTTTGCTTAGGGAAGGTGAGCGATGGTGGATTGAGCGCTTACTGAATTTAACTATGAATATGAATCCAGGAAAGCAGGTTCAGGATCATCACAAACAATACAGAGTACTATTTCCAAATCGATAGAATTTGACAGGAGATCGTGGGTTTCTTAGCCTTGGGCGATGGCGACTTGGGGAATGAGAGTTTCTGAGCTATGGAGATAGTTCGTGGGCTACTGTACACTGGTGTATTGGCTGGACGAGATGATTTTTTGGTTTGATGCTTGGAGACGTGTGGTGTCATTGAGGGGATTTGCAGATGGATTGTCTTCTTGCCGTGGATGTGTGTCGGGCTTTTCGGGGATGCGTGGGGACTTGAGGACAGTGTGGTGTTGATAGCAGATATCTTGGTATTGCGGATTGGGGGTCGGTCCCTCTCTATTTTGGGTTTTTTATTCTGGGGTCTTGGTCCTGTCAGTGTAGTTGTTCCCTGTTTTGTGCTTGGGTGTGGTGAACTGGCTGACTTGTTGAACATCTAGGTTGGCATGGCGGAGGACGTGGATTACACATCTGACGGGGTAATTGATAGAGGAACCTTTGTTGATGGAGCTGTCACTGCTGCGTTGACTGGGTCTAGGGTTTTGCTACCCACTTCTGCCAGGGTTATTAGTGGATCTGACCTGGGACAGGGTTGTGGAGGGAAGGAAATACCCAGAGCTATTCCTTCCAGTGGACATGCTGCGGCTGTCCCAGGCGGTGGATATTTTTTACCTGAAGTCGAATCCCTGCTTGCTCCTCGTCCTGGGGTTTCTGAGAATGCTAACTCACATAAAAATACTGCTAAGAAGGTTAAAGAACAGAAGAGAAGGGACAAGTTAGTGCTGGGGGTGGATGTTACGATGGAAGAGGCGGAGGATTTCTCTCTCACTGTTGTGGTTGGACATGTTCGGGGAAAAATATTTGGTCGCGGTTTCCTTCGGCGTTGGGCGGCTGAGCAATGGAAGGATATAGTGTCAACTGCCCCTGAGATCCGGGTTTTGACGAAAGGATGGTTTTCCTTCATTCTTATGCACAAAGGGGAGGTTGATGCGGTTTTAAGTCGACATTGGTCGATGTTGGGCGTCCCTATCGTTCTGAAACGCTGGTCCCCCTTCTTCGACTCAAAATCGGAGAAAATTGATAAAGAACCACTGTGGGTGAAGCTCCCCGGGTTCCCCATGCATTTGTGGAATGAAACTCGGTTTGTTGAGATTGGGAATTATCTTGGTGAATATGTGTGCTCTAATTACTCCCATTATGCGACTGGCATATACACGGTGGCTAAGATCTTGGTTAAAATTGACCTACGGCTGGGGCTCTCTGCTGAGATTAATGTTCAATCCAAGGATGGGGACTTCATTCAAATTCTGGATTATGTGGGTGTGTCGTTTAGGTGTCACCGCTGCCACGCTCATGGACATTTGGTAGTCGGTTTCCCTTTACCGTTTCGGGCTTGTAAGTCATTGGTTGATGAAGAAGCCGCTGAATGTGCTGATCCTAAGTTGACGGTGGACTGTCCGGCGGCGGTGGCTGATGGTTGTGGGCCTGCTTTTGACAGAGGGATGATCGTCGATAATGTGGTAACATCCGACAATAGTGGGATGCATGGACCAGAGGCATATTTGACTCCTTTGGTGAACAAAGGAACAGAGATTATTGGGAGTGCAGATCTGGTTGAAGTGGGGGCATCAATGTGTACAGCGACTCCTTTGACTCGGGCCTCCTCCAGAAAGTTACAGGAGCTATACAGTATTCGACGGGGTTCATCTGCGAATCCCGTGGGTATGTCTCTTTTCTCTTCTCCCAATGTTTCCTTATTTGTTGTCTCTAATGATTTGGGGGGGGATTGTATTAGGTCTCCTCCACTAGCCTATATTGTCTTCCCATGCACTTTAGCTCCTTGTATGTTACTTGATGTGGATAGTTTTTTCACACCGACCATTGTATCCACCCATCACTCTACTGGTTCTGAGGGTCGCAGTATCCGCTCTGCTCTTAGAAATAGGGAGATATCTGTTGATGGATCGGGGGGAAGGGACTTCCTGAATTGGCTTCTAGTGTTGGGGGGAAAGGTCGGGGCTGTAAATCCCTTTTGTCAAAAGCACAAGATCGGGCTAAAGTAGATTTAGTGATGGGTACACAATCTTCTATCGAGTGGGCACTTAGAGCAGCGAAAGCCCTGGAAGGGGGTAATATATGAAAATATTGTCCTTCAACTGTCGTGGGTTGGCGAGTCCCATTAAAAAATCGTCGCTTCGGAGGCTGGTGGACTTAAATCAGCCGGATGTTTTACTGTTGCAAGAAACTATGGGTGGTAGTGCGGATGTAGTTCGGGCTTTAGAATCATTTCTTCCAGGTTGGAAGTTTGTTGGAGTGGATGCTCAGGGACGCTCAGGTGGGCTGGCCTCGGGATGGAAGGTGAAGAGCTGTAGATATGCTAGCTCATGGGGTATCCCTTCTGGTATCGGTTTGGAAGTTTGGGATGCTGAGTTAGATGGGATGATCACGGTTCTCAATATCTATGGGCCCTATTTAAACAGGGTTGAATTCTGGGACTCATTGTTAAATATGGATCTTTTTGCTAGTAGGGATGTGATATTGGGTGGGGATCTCAACCTTTCTCTGGGGTCTTCTGAAGTGTGGGGGCCTCGGGCTACTCCGGATACATTAGCTAATTTTTTTATTCAAGCCTTCGCCAGGAAGGACCTGCTAGACATTCTACCATCCAAACTATCTCCAACTTGGAGTAAAAAGAGAGCAGGAGATCAGAGGGTGGCTAAGAGGCTGGACCGGTTTCTGGTGGCTTATGTGTTGGCACTGGGGGTTGATGTAGTCAGGCAGTGGGTTGGGTCAGGAGGGGTATCTGACCACTGCCCCATTTTTCTGGAATTAAGAGGTAGAAGGAATAAACCTCCCAGTCCTTTCAAATTCAATCCTAGTTGGCTGAAGGAGGAGGACTTTCTTAAGTTGGTTCAGGATCTGTGGGTTCATCGACCTCATGATTCTTTGGAGCATGCGGGTGCACACTTTCATCATAATCTTAAGCGTATTAAAGAGGCCACTATTCTCTGGGCTCATGAAAAAAGGGTGATAGATGATAAGGATTTGCGGGTTGTTGAGCTGAATATTGGCAGGCTTCTTCATGGTCAGGGAATGGGTTATCTGGATGAACAGCAAAAAGGAGAGATGTTGGAGTGGGAACGTCGTAGGAATGTGATTCTGTGTGAGAGAGAAGAGATGTGGAGAATGAAAAGCAGGGTGATTTGGCTTCAATGCGGTGATGAGAACACAAAATATTTTCAAGCATATGCTAAGGGGAGAAAATTCACAAACTCTATTTGGGAACTATCTTCAGCTGAAGGGGAACAGGTCTCCAGCTTTGATGGATTGGCGGATTTGGGAGTTAGACACTTTGGAGATTTATTCACTGCTCAACCTGGGGCCTCTATTGCAGAGGTTATTCGGGTGGCTCAGCTTTTCCCTCGTTTTGTGGGGGAAGATGAAAATCAACTGTTGATGGAGGAGGTGCTACCGATTGAGCTCTCGCTGGTAATGCATTCCTTTCAGAAAGATAAAAGCCCGGGGCCTGATGGCTGGCCTATAGAATTCTTCTTAGGATTCTATGACTTCTTCGGGGAGGAATTATTGAATGTGGTGGAAGAATCGCGAAAGGCTGGGTTTGTACATGGCCCCTTCAACTCGACCTTTATAGCTCTTATTCCAAAAACGGATAAGCCTGACAGCTTTGATGAATTCAGACCTATCTCTCTCTGTAATTGTATCTATAAGATCATCTCTAAGGTTATGGCGAGGAGACTCAAGAATATTTTGTCTAAGCATATATCTTGTGAGCAATTTGGCTTCTTGGAGGGGCGCCAAATTCATGAGGCCATCGGAGTTGCCCAGGAAGGAATACACACTCTGAAAGTGCAGAAGCAAAAGGGTGTTGTGATTAAGATTCATCTCTCAAAAGCATTTGATAGGGTTAGTTGGCTCTATATCCGGATGCTTCTAACTCACCTGGGTTTCTGCTACGAATTTATAAGATGGATTATGGCCTGCATCACTACGGTGAGCTTTGCTGTACTGATAAATGGTTCTGCTAGTCCATTCTTCCAAGCGGGAAGGGGTCTCCAACAAAGACGCCCCCTCTCTCCGCTGTTGTTTCTCCTTGTTGGTGAAGGCCTCAGTCGATTTATTCTGAAAGCAAAAGCTGATGGTTCATTCCGAGGCATATCCATTTCTCAGGTATTGTTTATTACACATCTCCTTTTTGTTGATGACATTCTGATATTTTGTGATGGCACGAGACAGGATATAGATAAGGTGGATGAAGGTCTCATTTTAGTGCAAGCTGCAGTGAGTATGTTAGTGAATATTGACAAATCTACTATCACATGCTCGCATTTAACCAAGCAGGAGATTCTTAGAATGACTATCAGACTACCTTACAGGATATTGGATATCGATGATGGTTTAAAGTACCTTGGCTTTCACTTGAAACCAAATGCTTATTTGAAGGCTGATTGGCACTGGTTATTAGCAAAATTAGAACAACGCCTTCATGGATGGAGTCAAAAATGGCTCTCTCGGGCAGGGAGGCTGATTCTGGTTAAATCAGTTTTGGAAGCAATTCCGGTGTATTGGATGTCTCTTGCTTGGATTCCCAAAGGAGTCTTGGAGCAGATCCGAAGGTTGTGTTTTGCCTTTCTTTGGAAGGGTAAGTGTGATAATCGAGCTTTGGTGTGGGTCAGATGGGAAAAAATTGCGGTCCCAAAAGCACTGGGAGGATGGGGTTTAAAGAATATTTTTCTGTTTGCTAAATCCTTGGGGGCCAAGGTGTCGTGGCGACTTATCCATACACATAGTCTCTGGACTAGAGTGGTATATCATAAATATATTTCCCCTCTAACTCTACTCGAATGGATTAGGCTGGGCAATAAGTCGAGGGCAAATTGCTCTGTGGTCTAGAAAGCGGTGGTGCAGCATTTTCATTTGGTTGGCTCTGGATTAGTGTGGAGGATTGGAAATGGGCGTCTTATTCGTATTGGACTGGACCCTTGGATTGGCTGTAGGGGAGGTCATGTTCTTCCTGTGGACTTGAGGACTTTTTTGACAGCTAGAGGCTGTCATTTTCTGGCTGATTTAGAGGATCTGGGATCATCTACTCTTTGGCATCATGGGTGGATCTCTGCACAGCGTCTTGAGATTCCTGAAGAAATGCTAGGAGCTTGGGAGGATTTTCTCCAGATATTAAGACATTCGAATATACGACTGACCAATAGGAATGATGAACTTATCTGGGATCACCATCCCTCTGGAATATACTCCCCAAAGAATGGATATATCCAGCTGAATGTGGAAGTACATAACAGGGAATTGGTGTGGTGGTGGAAATATCTGTGGAAGTTAAAGTGTCCGGGTAAAGCAAAATTGCTCTTCTGGGCTATTCTAGAAAATAAGGCCCCAACCTGGGACATTCTGCAAAAACGTTTCATCCAGGGTCTGGGGTTCTGTCCTCTTTGTAGGGAGGCGGAAGAGACTATTTCTCACCTATTTGTTCATTGTCGGTTTACTCAGGCAGTTTGGGCTAATATTTGCAAATATCTGGATATCAATGTGAGATGGCAGGGGGAGTGTGCCCATGAAGCATTCCAATTGTGGTGGTCATTACAAAAGACCTCTTCCATCCGAGATTCCCCTTGTATTTTCGCCTGGGGCATTTGGATTACCAGAAATAAGATCATTTTTTAGGATTGCAGGGTTCCGATGGAGCATGTAGTGGCACAAGTTGTGGCTGTTATCCAACATTTCAAGGCACCTGTCAAGGCGATTGGTACTCGACCTGTGCGCGTGGAACTGATTGATAAATCCATGTCGTGGGATTATTTCGATGGATCTTCACTCGACCATCAAACGGTGTGTGGAGGGGGGGGAGTACTATTCAAATCGGAGACAAATTACTATCATATCATGGCTGGTTTGGGGAGGGGATCAAATAACTATGCTGAACTCATGTCTCTTAGGCTGCTGATGTTATTTGCTCTTGAACAAGGATGTCTAACTCTTCAGATCTTTGGCGACTCCATGTTAGTTATCGATTGGGAAAAGGAGATAACACAGTGTCATGTGATGGTACTATTACCTATCCTGGAGGAGGTAATCCGGTTAAAGCTGTCCTTTAATCATATTACTTTTACACATGTCTACAGGGAGAGGAATGGGTTGGCCGATCAGCTTTCCAAAGAAGCGACGCAGCAACACTTAGCACTTGGTACATGGCGGATTACCATTCACTCAACGGGGGGCACTTACAGCTATTATCACAGACCATTTCATGAAGTTAATGAGGCACGGATCTGAGCTATAGCTCAGCTTTTAAATGACCGGTGATGGACACATTTCCTGTTACAGTATTTATATGTAATCGGATATTGTGAAATGAAGTTATTGAGGCACGGATTTGAGCTATAGCTCAGCTTTTAAATGACCGGTGGATTTCCTGTTACAGTATGTTTATACGTATTTGGATATTGGCGGGCAGAATAGACAGCAGATTTGGTGGACCAATGATGGACACCATCTTTATCTCTAATACTGTATTTGTGAATATGTCTTCGGATATATGCGGGCTGAATGGACAGCCGCATCCATTGTATTTGTTTGCATATGGGGCATTATATTTGATGTTAATATGGGGCAGAAAATATGTGACAATGTAGGGATCTCAGTGATTCTATTACATGTGCAGAATGTAATTTTGTTCATTTTTTTGAAATAAAATTACGACTTTTTCCAAGGAAAAAAAAAGATTATTGGTCCATTTAAAACTTATCTAAGGTTTCTTGTAAAAACACGTAGGGACAAAAGAACCATTTTATGAGGTCCAAAACTTGGAGATGCAGCTTACAGATATGCACGTTGATATATTTTCTCATGGAGCACAATGTAAGGAAAAAGACAATATGGAAAAGGAGCAAAGGGGAACAAAAAATTGTTGAAAATCATTTTTCCTTTAGAGATATCCAAGGAAAACATTGTCGAGATAGGTATGACATTTGTGGCTAGTATATGATAGTGTGCAAAAAAATGTTTTTCAGTATATAATCTTGCCACTAACTGAAGGTGTTTTGCACATTTAAGCCACAGATTTCCAAGAACTAGTTGTGCATAGGAACAAAGAAACCTGATCGATTATGAATATGGATATTCCAAGGAAAATAACAAAAAACGTTTTGATGCAATGTGCTAGGTCAAGACTTATATATTTATTTAGTATCAATATTTCAAAACTCCAAAATGGTGAACAAATCCATTAATACAAAAGCCAATTTTGTTGAGATTATACCAAATGCCAATACTTTCCATTAAATCGACATGAACTATATCTAATTTAGAGATTGCAAACACAAGAAAATGGAATCTACCATCAAAATAAGAATAAATGAACCTTGATATATACAATTAAATAGAAGGAAATATTGCATATTGTGAAAGCACCTAATCTAGTTGCTAATTGCATAAATATGCAGACAGAAATTGCTTTTGATGGAAAGTTGCGAACTCCTATTGGGTCAATCCATGAAGGTGGTTCACGATTTTTGGAAAGCGGAGTGGAAACAATTTGTGCCATGAACCCTCGATCGAGGTATTTTAAATCCCTCGATCGAGCTATTAAAACCTAGATCGAGGGTTTTAAAATACCTCGATCGAGGGATTTAAAGTACCTCGATCAAGGGTTTTAAAATACCTCAATCGAGGGCTTTAAAGTACCTCGATCGAGGGTTTTAAAATACCTTGATCGAGGGTTTTAAAATACCTTGATCGAGCGCTCGCGACACAAATTCACGGCAGCAATGAACCTTGATCGAGGGTTTGCGGAATCAATGAACCTCGATCGAGGATTCACAGCAGCAATGAACCTCGATCAAGGGTTCGCGGAAGCAAAGAACCTCGATCGAGGGTTCGCGGCAACAATGAACCTAGATCAAGGGTTCGCGGCAGCAATGAACCTCGATCGAGGTCTCTCTCAAAACCTCGATCGAGGTCTCTCTCAAACCCTCGATCGAGGTTTTTTAAAAACCTCGATCGAGCAAATACCTCGATCGAGGGCCTAAAAACAAGCCGAAATCCCTTTTCACTGCTAAAAAAAAAATTGGTATGCCTTTCACAGGCTTAAACTATGTCATTAAATGCACATTAATGGGAAGACTTGATACCATCGGATTCATCAATGAATCCTCTATCCATATACATATAATTTACGAATTTTTATCTTCGTATGTCATTTTTTTTTAATTTCTGCAAAAGCTTACCCTAAAAAACCCTATCGACAACTTCAAATGAGCTCAAAGATAAATCAACAACATTCAAAATACACATCCAAAAAATTTGAAAAAATATACAAGCACTACATTAGTGCGTCCTCTTCAAAATAGTATTTTTAGTTTTGGAAATTATGTAAACAATAAAAATATTTTGTGCACACACGCACATGTGTGCAAAATGGGACTGAAATATTCACTAGTCAGTTTCAAAAAATAATAATTATTATAATTTTCGAGGAAAATTAAAAGAAAAATATGTAAGCACTAGTGCATTATGTCTAGATTATGTTCACATATTTCATTTTTTTAATTATTACTTTATCATTATATTATTTTGCACACACACGAACCACTTGTTAATTTCTCTTCAAATTTTTAAAGACACACATTTCATTAAATGAAAATTTGACATGATAAATGACATTGGTATATTTTTAAAAAAATATCATTGGAAATCCAACATAATTCACTACATTTCGTCTTTTAACCGCATGTCGAAATTCATATGGAAAATATGAGTTTTGAGGGCTTCAATTTAATATATGGGTAAAATTTCCATTTTTCCTCACCATTTTTGGCAAAAAAGAGTTACCCATCTTCATAGAATCACCCTTGGAAACTCCAAAAATACATGTAGGCATATATCAGTTTTAAAACTTGTTCTAGCAAGCTTCAACAAGTATTAATGGACATCAATTATATCTAGAATATGTAAATAAATTGGGCACTTTATTACAAATTTATATCAAAATGAGAAGTTCTAAGATGGGGATCATTAGGGCCATGCCTATACACTATATTACAAAGTTATATCAAAACAACAAGTTCAAATATCAAGATCATTAGAGACATACCAATAGAATATGAAACATAAATGATTGTAAATACAAAAGTAAATCATGAAATAAGGTTTATTTGACCATGCTTTTGATTTGCCAATTTGGAATATACATTTAAGCAATGTAGAATAAAATGACATGAATAAATGTACAAGTACCTATTGAATTGTTTGTATTTATTTCTTTGTTTGTTAACTCATATCCAACAAAACATAGACCTTATTTTAATGTTGAGTCTAATAGCCTACCTAGAATTAATAGAAGCAAAGAAGGCTTCTATACTCAACACTTTTCATAATAGGAAAATGCTATTTGAAAGATAACAATAGTAGACAAAATATATGATCATTAAGCATAATAAAATCTGGACCAGGAAATATTGTAAAATGCATATCTAATATAACATATTTTCCAAACACAATTATGCAGGTATATATGTAGAAAAATATAAATGAAGCAAACTCTAGTAGATAATATATATATAATTTTTACATTTTTTTTTACTTAGTTCTGTCAAAATTCCTAAGATATTACATGGTGCAAAGCAACTTTTTCCTATGGAAGTTTATCAACCATAATACAAACTTTAGCATCATTACAAGGGAAAACCATCGAACCAAGTTTTGGGAGACATCTAAAACCAAGTACTAAAACCCAATTTGTCAAAATGGAAGGATTTTCGTACAAAATAATAGGTCTCTAATTGCATAAACTGTTTGTTTGGCATTAAGACAATGATCATAGTTTCTTGAATCCAGTAATATTGTTATCTAATGTTAATGTAAATAATCATCTCTAACACAACTTTCATAAACATAACACATTGAACAAGATTCGTTTTGAATAATCTTCATAGGAATTTTTTGCAATTGTTGGGAGAGTCCTCTAGTGTTGGGCTATGTAGAATGCATTCAATTGGTTTGTCTGTTATTTCTAGAATACATTCAACGTTATTCCTGTATCTAGTAATTGTTGCTTCCTTTCAAGATATACATTCAAAGGAATTATGTATTATTGGATGCTCACATTTGCTACATATTCGTTGAAATGGTGCGGAAAATCATTTTTGGTTTTTAGCAAACCTTCTATCTGCATACAGGAAATTGAAATAACATTTTTGTTTTGTTTTGTCCTTACAACAACATGAAATAACCAATTTTAAATAGAGAGGATGATAAGAAATAAGGGGGAAACTCTAAAATGCAGAATGGAATTAGCCAATTACATGAGTCTTTGTTGGAGGAGCCTAGTCGGCCACCCGACTATATCCTCCATTCGACTAATATGTAAAACATGTCGAAATATTATGTTGGTCATTACATGTCGAGTCGGTATATGTCAGTCATTACATGTCGAGTCGGTCAGTTGAACCGATAGGTAGTTATGTAACTGTCTGTAAACTGTATAAATAGGATGGAGAGCCAAATACAAGATATGTTGTGATATATTGTCAATCATCTATGTACATGTTCTTGCTGAGTAATAGAAAGACTTGTTGATTCCATATCCATTACTTGTCTACTATTCTTATCTTTATACTTGCTTGTTTATTCTATAACATGTATCGCTGGTAACTATGCAATCCACTTGACTACAACATTGGTTTTGTTGCCGATGATACATGCATAGGACGATAATGAGAATGATAAAATGATATAATAACACAAGATAAAGGAATGGTGGGAGAGAAAGATAGCAAAGTATCTGCAAAATTATGTTAGAAGAAACAAGTTGACTATCGCTCAAGCAAGGGAGAAGTTCTTCTCTGAAACACATGAAAAGTTCGTTGAATCTGTACCGTTCATGCTAAATAATCTCTTGGATGAAAAGACTTGCAAATGAAAAATATCGATAATTTCTCGAAATGTTAATGAGTGGAGGCCACACAAATCTGTCTGAATGGTGCAAAAGAATTGCCGATGCATTTTTTGAAGAGTGTGAAATTGAGGAGCAAGTATCTGTCGATAATGTGAATAAAAGGTTATATAATGACCTCGGCGACCAATTTATCTGTTCTTTACCGACGCTTTTGTTCAATTTTTTTATCGACAAAGGAGCAGCGCATATTGTCGAACCTCGACCACTGTTGTTATCACCACTCCCAAACACGAACTAGGAAGAAAAACAAAGAAAGTGGGAAAAATTTGTGCAAGAGAGAGAGTAGAAATACTTCCTAAGAAAATGAATTATTACATTACCCTATTTCTCTAAAGATATTTCAGGTCGGAATTAGGGGGGTAGCCGACCACATCCCTGATGGAGTAGATGAATGACAGTCGACAACTGAGAACACGATATGGCCAGCAATGAGAAATCCCAAAAATTCAACAAAGAAAGAACAATAATCCACAAAATCACTCTGGATATCCAAAACATTGAATGAGAAAAGAGGAGGAAGTGGCGCAAGGAGTTAAGGGAGCAGGCTAGTGCGCTACAGGAAAAAACAAGGTAGGGTATAGTGACAGATGCAGCAGGAAATCCACCAGAGTCAAGCTAAGCTCGAAAAAAAGATGGCGTTGATGAAGAGTTGTCACTGATGGATGAAGACCTGTGGATGGAGCATGGCAGCGCTCTCCAGGCGAGTATACCCGAGGTTATAACTCAGCATTCCCCGTTACATTTGACTCATAGTGGCCAAGTGTAAGATATTGTCAAAGAAGATGTAGGACTTCATGCTAGTCAATATGGAATTTGGAGTCGTCGAAATGACGAAGGTAATGAAGTTGGTAGATTATTGATCCATCGACCGCAATAAGGGAATTGGGACACTTTTCAACCCAGATTTTCCAACTGGATTTTTCATATACTCTTTTATATCATGAGAATGTGCCCCCAAACCACTTCCAAAGAAGTACAACCCAGATCGAACAGAACTTTTCCTGGTTATCAACAGAAGCTGCAGAAGAAAATCGACATCTGACAGTCATCGAAGAACTGACCGAAGCTAGATGCACTGCTGTCGAAAGTGAAGAGCGAGCATTAACTCTTGTTAATACATATCAAGAAATAGTACCTGTTGAAAACAACCGTAAGAGAATTTCTTCCACCGGCAGTAATACACCATCACCACCAGTTAGCTTGGAAGTCAAAATTGCAACAGATATGACACACTTAACAACACACCTTACCTTATATGAAGGAGACGAAGATCCAAGAAGACACTGGTTTGTCTATGAGTCAATAGGGGAAGCCAACCCCATTTTCAGCGAAGATCGACAAATGGCACAATTTGATGGTTCCCTTCGAAAAAGAGATCTTACATGGTACATGACTTATATATAAAGAACACCTACTGCAATGAAGGATCGGATAAAACAACAATTTATTTATTTCTTCAAAACTCTTGATGCAAAGTATCTAGCTGCTAAAAAATTGAAAACCACTTCTCAAAATCCTATAGAAACTGTTAGGGACTACGACAAAATATTCCAAGACTTGCTGAGCCATATTGAGTATGAAATTGAAGAACATTTAATGATCCAATGGTTCATGGTTGGATTACTATAGAAAATTGGAATGCACATCCGTCTACACGATTTTAGTAAGTATGAAGATGCATTGACGAAAGCGTTACAGATAGAAATGGATGATGATCATTAGAGGAAATTTCAATTTAAAATGAGCCTTCCAAAAATAATACAAATTCCATGTCATCATGTATTAGCCAATCAAAATGCTTTAAAATTAAAAAAGGGAGCACCTAAAAAAATTGGAGGGAAAAAATAAAAACTACTTTTTTGGATCATATTTTCAACCTATCTCCTTGTAGGTTTACTCAAATTTCAAGCGAGAGGACTCATTGGATGCATAATTAAATTATGCATCCAACGTGTACCCATGTTGCATACTTTTAACAACATCCACACCATGAAAAATCGAAAATACATTAAAAAACGTGTTTTCTTTCACTAGAAACACGTTTTTTAATGTGTTTTCCATTTTTTATCATGTAGATGTTGTTAAAAGTATACAACATGGGTACTCGTTGGATGCATAATTTAATTATGCATCCAACGAGTCCTCCCGCTTGAAATTTGAGTAAACCTACAAGGAGATAAGTTGAAAATACGATCCAAAAAAGTAGTTTTTTACTCTCTCTCTACTATTATTTTATTATTTTCTTATTATTTTCCTTAGGAGGCCCATTTTTTACTCAAATTTCCTCTAATGTATCTTACAGCTCCTGTCGACCGACGCATTGAAGAAAAACTGGAGAATATGCAAAAATCCTTTTGTTAAATCATCCTTAGAGGAGCCGACCTATGGTGTAAAAAATGCTCAACAGTAGGCCATACAAAAGATTATTGTCGACAAGATGATCGACGACATGACGTTCGATTTGTACAAACAAAATTCTTTTGCAACATTTGCCAAGAGCACGACTCACATTCAACAAAATATTGTCCCTACAATATGAAGAATGATCAAGCTCGATGGTGTGCCATATGTGACGTCAAATCCCATTCCACATCAGAATGTAGCCTAAATTTGAAGAATAAACATAATTATGATGCAGTATATCAGACTAATCCTGTCGATCAAAGAAATGACAGAAATGATAGAAACAACAGATATTAGAGGAACGACGGCCAACGATATGATCAAAAAAATGACAACTTTAATCGACGAGGAGGATTCCAAGTTCGGGGTTGAAACAATGGAAATCGATACCCCCGACCATGTCGACATCTACAGTGCTTTGCGTGCCTCGACAAAGAGCATCTCTTTGCAAATTGTCCCTTCAAAGATAGGACAGATCTCAAACTTTGTACAAAGTGTGGAGTAGGAGATCAATTATTGGAGGATTTCTCCACCATACTTGAAACGATTACTAATAAAAACAATGTTAACATCTTATCTAGTGTTCCTAAGTCTGATGTTGTTAAAACTATGAATCTTCAGATTGTAACTTGACAGGGAACTAAAATTGGTTCTCCCAAGAAAAATATGAAGGGACAATCTACAAAGAGATGCTCTTCAATGAGGCACGTAAAGCACTGTAGACGTCAGCATAGTCATGGGTCTCAATTTCCATTGTTTCGACTTCGAACTTGGAATCCTCCTCGTCGATTGAAGTTTTCATTTCGTCGATCATACCATCGGTCATCATTTCTCTGATATCGGTCAGTTCTTTTATTTCTGTCATTTCTCTGATCGACAGTATTAGTCTGATATACTACATGATAATTCTGTTTATTCTTCAAATTTAGGCTACATTCTGCTTTGGAATGGGATTTGATGTCACATCTGGCACAACATCGAGCTTGATCATTCTTCATTATGTAGGGACAATATTTTTTTGAATGTGAGTTTTGCTCTTGGAAAATGTCGCAAAAGCATTTTGTTTGTACAAACCGAACGTCATGTCGTTGGTCGTCCTGTCGTCGGTCATCCTATCAACAGTAATATTTTGTATGGCCTACTGTTGAGGATTTTGTACACAATAGGTCGAATCCTCTAAGGTTGATTTCATGAATGGATTTTTGCATATTCTCCAGTTCTTCTTCAATGCGTCGAGGGACAAGAGTTGTAGGATAATAATCATCCATTTCTATCTATAACGCTTTCATCAATGCATCCTCATACATAGTAAAATCGCGTAGACGGATGTGCATTCTAATTTTCTGTAGTAATCCATCCACGAACCATTGGATCAATAAATGTTCTTCAATGTCATACTCAATATGGATCAGAAAGTATTTGAATATTTTGTCGTAGTCCCTAATAGTTTCTGTAGACTTTTGAGAAGTGGTTTTCAATTTTTAGCAACTAGAGACTTTGCATCAAGAGTTTTGAAGAAAGACATAAATTGTTGTTTTATCTGGTCCTTGTGCCATTTGTTAATCTTCATTGGAAATGGTGTTGGCCTCCCATATTGACTCACGGAAAAACCAATGTCTTCTTGGTCTCTGTATGTCTTCTTGGTCTCTGTATCCTTCATAGAAGGGAAGGTATGTTGTTAAGTGTGTCATATCTGCTGCAATTTCAACTTCCAAGCTAACTGGTAGTGATGGTGGAATACTTCCGGTGGAAGAAATGCTCTTACGGTTTTTTTTACAAGTACTATTTCTTGATGTGTATTAACAGGATTTAATGCACGCTCTTCGATTTCGATAGCAGTGCCTCTAGATTCGATCGGTTCTTCATCGATTTTCGGATGTCGATTTTCTTCTGGATATTTTGTCGATACCCAGGAAAAGTTCTATTTGATCTAGGTTGTACTTATTTTCATATTTCCTGACTGACTGGACGAGTCACTCAATGATGGAAGCAGCTATGGAGGCGCTTTCTCACGATTTGAATAGAGTAGATGAAAAATACGATTGGAAAATTTGGGTTGACAAGTGACCCAATTCCCTTCTTGCGGTCGATGGATCAATAATCTATCAACTCCATTACCTTTGTCATTCCGACGACTCCATATGCCATATTAACTAGCGTGAAATCCTAAATCTTCTTCGACAATATCTTTCACTTGGGCACTCTTAGTCAAATGTAACAGGGAATGCGAAGTTATAACCTGAGAGCACTTCCATGCTCCATCCATAGGTCTTCATCCATCGGTGATAGGTATTCCTCAACGCCCTTTTTGTTTCGAGATCGACTTGAATCCGGTGGATTTCTTACTACATCTGTCACTATAGACGACCTTCTTTTTTTCTAGAGCGCACTAGCCTACTCCCTTAACTCCTCGTGCCACTTCCTCCTCTTTTATCATTCAATCTTTTGGATATCCATAGTGCTTTTGTGGATTATTTTTCTTTCTTTGTCAAATTTTTAGGATTTCTCACTGCTGGACATATTGTGTTATCATCTGTCGACTGTCATTCATCTACTCCATCAAGGATGTCGTCGGATACCCCCCCATTGCTGACCCGAAAGCTCTATAGAGAACTAGAGTAATGCAGTAATTCATTTGCTCAGGAAGTATTCCCAGTCTTTCTCTAGCACGAATTTTTCCCACTTTCTTTTTTTCCTTCCCAGTTCATGTTTGAGAGTGGTGATAGCAATAATGGTCAAGGTTCGACAATATGCACTGCTCCTTTGTCGATAAAAAATTTGAAGAAAAGCGTCGGTAAAGAACAAATAAATTGGTCGGTGAGGTCGTTATAGAACCTTTTCTTCACGTTATCGACAGATACTCGCTCCTCAATTGCACATTCTTCACAAAACTCGTCGTCAATTCTTTCACACCATTCCGACATATTTGTGTGGCCTCCTATGGTTAACATTTCGAGCAATTGTCTATATTTTTCATTTGCAAGTATTTTCATCCAAGAGATTCTTCAGCATGAATGGTACAGATTCAACGAAATTTTCATGTGTTTCAGAGAAGAACTTCTCCCTTGCTTGAGCGATAGTCAACTTATTTCTTCTAGCATAATTTTGCAGATAGTTTTCTATCTTTCTCTCCCACCATTCCTTTATCTCTTGTTTTGGTATCATTTGATCATGCTCATTATCATCATATGTGTTAACACTCAAAAAGTGATCACTACCTCATCTCCCTCATTACATGACTCATTTGTCCATATTTCCTACCATATTTGCCTCCAAAACCTTAAAAACCCATTAAAAAGCCTCCAAAAGGCCAAAAAACCCCTTTTTCCCCAAAAATAATCCAAAATTCCTCCAAAATATCAAAAACCCTCTAAAAAGGGAATAAAAAATACAAAAAAGAGGAAAAAAAGGGGAAAAAGGAAGCAAAAACCCTATACAGCTGACCTAAACCATATGGTGCCCAAAACCATGGGCTAGCACTCCACCACTTAAAAACCTATAAATAGGTGATGGAGGCCCCCCATTTCATATCCACAATCATCCATATCCTTACTCTGCCACAATCAATCCTGAAACCCTAGCTCACCCTTGAGCTACTTTCACACTTGAGTGCCCCTTTGGCCCATTTCCAAAACCCTTTACCGACCCAAGGCATAATGAACACTCAGCCGTTGGTTCCTCCTCAAAGAAACGCGCCACCACAACAGCAAATCACTTATGTCACTCCTGATCAACCCATGATAGACTCAGGTACCCACCACTTGTTAATGATGTCATTCGTCGATGTCAACCTTCAAACCCGTCGGAACCAATATGGCTCCACCCCTGAAGCCCCTCCCGCCGACAAAAACACTAACGCTCATCCCACTGATCAGACATTACGTATACCTCCGGCTCCACTAGATGGCGCCTCCAAAGCACCTCACTTCCCACTTCATCGCTTTAACAATAATCCCAATGCTCGTGCTGCGTCTAATTACAACATTGTAGATGACTTACCCCAGTCTCCCACAGCCATGTCTGCGTTAGAGGTCTTAAAAAACTATCCTTCATAGCGCAAAACTTTGCTCTCCGCCATTGGCGCTATTGACCCAAATGATTCACGACTAATGGCCTTCGATTTGGACCAATCCAAACCACGCCTGCCTTCCACTTTAGCGTTCCAAGTTTTTGTTTTCGTTCGGAATCTTGTCATCCATCGGTGCATTATCGATGAAGGTGCCTCTACATGCATTATGTCCACATTCGTTTGGCAGAAGTTGGGATCCCCTACTCTCTAGCAGTCCACCACTGTGTTGCGAGCCTACGACGGCTGTTCGGCTCAACCCCAAGGTCTCTTAGCTAATGTCCCCGTCCAGTTGGCTGGCAAAACTATGCTCATTGACATAGAGGTCATCAATGCCCAACTTGATTATAACCTCTTACTTGGCCGCAGCTACATGTATGCCATGCGGGCGGTTGCCTCATCCATTTTTCGTACCATGATGTTCCCCCATGACGGACACATGGTCAAGGTTGATCAACTCACCTATTACGATCCCAATACCCCCGCTGCACCTGAAAATGTTCTCCCCATGGTTGAACAACCTGTTTGTGGTGCATCTACCTCGTTGGTTTCCTCCGTGGGACCCATAATTTACTCAGATACGCCGATGACCTCAACATTCCAATCCATTCCACCTCCGTCACCAGTGATCGAAATATCTGACCTATGTACCCTTTCCCACAATACACAAACACCCAACAATCAACCACCCTTGTTACCCAAACCACCATTGGTACCTAGTCACATTGGTGTTACACCCATCCACACAATCCCCTTCCTATTCCCTCCCTCAGGAGTAGTAAGCACCCCGGTTATGGCTACTCTCAGCCTCCCCGGGTTAACCTTAGGATTACCCGTGTGGTATATTTCACCTCCCGTTCCCCCGCCAACACCAAATGTCATCCTACAACCGGTGCAACCCATTGCCACTACTAGTCAACCACGTCCCGGTGTCACTACCCCTTCGTCATCTACGAATCCACCCCCTCTTATCAAGCACATTGGGGGCAGATGCCCACAACCATACACTGTTGTACCACCGCCCAAAATAGTTTAAAACCCCCCCATGTTTCATGCTCCTCCCAAATGCTCATTGTGTGATCAGTTAGGCCATCCAACTCATCAATGTCCACAATTACCTGCATTACAGGAACACATGCAAATGCTTGACAACAACTCCAACATCCCGGTTGTCCAACTCGATCTAGTCCCTAAGCCTAGTGATAAATCACTGCGTACCAACCACCCTTGTGCAATATGCGGTATTTACGACCATTACTCACATCACTGTCCTGATCTCCCAGATTACAGAGCATCTCTCTACAAGATGAATAGTTTGGACCTTGAGATGGCACCCCCCACAATTGAGGAGATCCACCCCCCAGTATCACCCTCATCCAAAGAGATTAACACCATCTATATGATCTCTTCGACTACCACTCCCTCGTCAACCGATTTGACAACTCAAAGTTTCTGCAATGATGAGGAGATTCTAGAGGCTCTCACTGCCCCGGATTATCCTTGGGAATACATGCACCATCGTTCCTACTTCCTCCCAGAAGAGTCCTCCTCCACCACAGCCACCCAATTTACGGTTGAGTCCAAAGATTTCCTTCCCACCAAAGTCGACTAGTTTAAGAATCCCATTCCCGCTCCTAATGCCTTTGAGGAAGGCAACATGGCCAACATCTCACCTGTCATCCAAATTGATATCTCTGCCCCAGGAGGTGCCCCTGAACTCATTACATTAGGAGCCTCTTGCAGTGAGTATGAGATCGGAGAGTACAAAAAACTTTTCCAAGAGTTATGTGATGTCTTTGCCTGGTCCTATACCAAAATGCCTAGTCTTGACCCCGTTATTATAGAACACCACATTGACACATGGCCAAATGTACCCCTCGTTTTCCAAAAACAACGCCCCATTCATCCCTCAAAGCTACCTACCGTTAAAGCAGAGATTGAGAAACTTCGCAAAGTAGGGTTCATTTATCCTATTGCACCATCAGAGTATGTACTGACTTCCGCGATTTAAACCGAGCCTGTCCCAAAGACAACTTCCCCACGCCATTTATTGACCAACTCATCGATGCGTGTGCGGGGCATGAAGTCCTGTCTTTCATGGATGGTTTTTTCGGATACAACCAAATTCAGATCCATAAGGAAGATCAATACAAGACTGCCTTTACCACCCCATGGGGCAACTTTTGCTATCGCATCATGCCTTTCGGCCTCAAAAATGCTGGTGCCACCTTCCAGCGGGCCATGACCTACTGTTTTCATGACTTGGTCCATATCCTTCTAGTCTATCTTGACGATCTTACAGCTTGTTCCCGGAAACGATCAGACCACCTTAACGACCTCCGGCAAGTCTTTCTGCGTTGTCACAAATATCAAATCCGCTTCAACCTACACAAGTGTGTCTTTTGCGTTCCGGAAGGCCGGTTGTTGGGTTTCATTGTTTCCCAGAAAGGAATCATTGTTGATCCCCTAAAAGTCCAATCCATCATAGACCTTCCCGCTCCTCGCACACTCTGGAAGCTCCAGAGTCTGCAGGGGAGATCTAATTTCCTCTGTCGCTTCATTCCTGATTATGGCACCACTGTTCATGGTTTCTTACGCCTGCTTCGTACCCACATACCCTTTGTTTGGGATGACCAGGTGCAAGATGCATTTGAAGCCCTTAAGAAAGCTCTCACACAAGCCCCTCTGATCTCCCCCCCAGATTTCTATCAAGACTTCATCCTGTACGTCTCGGCATCCAATTATGCTTTGTCCGGAGTCCTTTTTCAAGAAGACGCCGCTTGCCAGGAGCATGTCATTTATTACGTCAGCCAGACCTTGTCTGGACCACCCCTCCGTTACCCATATGAGGAAAGACTAGCCCTTGCTGTGGTCTTTTCTGTCCAAAAATTGCGACATTACATTTTACTCAGTCATACCATAGTTATCGCCGACTCCAACCCCATGGTCTATCTCTTGAACCGGTGCCTCCTGCAAGGTCGCGTTGCTAAATGGGTAATTATCCTCCAAGAATATGACCTCACATTCACAACCCCTAAGAGCACTAAAGCCCTCGTGCTTCCCCAGCTCATCACCGATCTCCCATCCCTTTTGTCATCCCCACAAATCTCCGATGAGTTACCCGACAATCACTTGTTCATCATCTCGTCTGATGACCCATGGTACGGTGATATTTTGTTATACCTTCGCACACAGAAGTTTCGGCCCAACGTAAATCATGATGGACATCGTCGTATCCGTCACCAGGCCTCTCGATATCTCCTCTTGGGCGATGTCCTTTACCGGCGAGGGGTTGACACGATTCTCCATCATTGGCTTACACACGAGGAAGCCGAACAAGTCCTCAATGACTGTCATAGCGGTGCCTGCAGCGAACATTTCTCTGGAATGGCCACCACCCAAAAGGTCATCCGCGCCAGATACTTCTGGCCCACACTCTTTACTGACTGCATGACAGCGGTCAAACATTGCCATAATTGCCAACTTTTTGCCCCTAAGGCTCGGACACCACCCGCTCCATTACACCCAGTCATCACCGTTGGTCCCTTTTGTAAATGGGCCATCGACTTCATGGAATGTAAACCCTCATCTGTAAATGGCCATAAGTACATCATCGTCGCCGTCGACTACTTCACCAAATGGGTTGAAGCCATGCCCACCTTCAATTGTAAAGCTAACACCGTTGTCCGTTTCTTTTTTAACCATGTTATCACACGATTAGGGGTCCCCAAACAGTTGGTCTCAGACCATGGTTCACACTTCGAAGATTCCATTTGGCGTGATTTATCCACCCTACTGAAGTTCAAACATCAGTATTCCTCTGCTTACTACCCCCAAGGGAACGGCCAAGTAGAGGCCATTAACAAAATTTTAAAAACCATCCTCCAACGCACTGTTGACCGGCATAAGTCCAATTGGCATCACATGCTCTTCCCTGCATTATGGGCTTACCGTACATCAACCAAGACCGCCACTGGTTTTACCCCATTTCATTTAGTTCACGGTGTAGAGTCTTTCCTCCCCATCGAGTGTCAGATACCTTCCTTACACATCGCCGTCGAGCTTCTCCCAAATACCTCCCCACTCGAGCAACGTCTGCTATCACTAGAACAAGCCGATGAAGACCGTCGTGCCACCCTTCAGACCATTGAAGCCACCAAGAACCGCTCCAAAGCTGGTTACAAAAAACATGTCCACCCTCGAACTTTCCGTGAAGGGGACCTCATCCTCGCCTATGACCAAGACCACGACAAGACTCGTAAAGGAAAGTTTGAATCCATGTGGCAAGGCCCTTACATCGTGTAGACCTGCCTCGAAAATGGGGCATACATTTTAACTGACTCAGAAGGTCACCCTTTGCGCAACCCCCGTAATGGGTTATATCTTAAACGCTTTTATCCTTAAACAAACCCGCGGCCCCATTGGTCCGTATTGTACAGTTTGCTCTCTTTTTGTTTTTCACCTTTTTTACCGCAACCTTACATTCCTCATTTTTGCATGATCACAGATGGACCATCCTCCACTTCATTACATTGGCTTCGCTGATGGAGCAAGCTATTGGTCTCCAAACCTGGCTTCTGCAGCATGGGTCTTATATTCCCCTTCACATGAGTTGATTCACCTTGATGGAATATGTATAGGTGCTGCTACCAATAACTAGGCAGAGTATGATGCTGTGACCGGTCTCCTGACCGATGCCCTTCAGATGGGCATATGTCACCTTCGTGTGTTCCTTGACTCCCAGCTACTTGTCTCCCAGCTCAACAACTGCTACCAGGTGCGTGATCCCTTCCTCTTTAGAAAATTCCTGCGCACAAAACAACTCAGCCGACAATTTGAATCCATAACATTCACCCATGTCCCAAGAGCTCAAAATAGTGTCGCAGATCAAATGGCTAACAAAATCCTAGATTGGCATATCCATCACACCATGTAAAACATCCATCATGCATCATCATCCCATACCATCTCATCAAAAATATATAAAAACCCAAAAAAAATGCATTTACAACAAGGGGCATCCACGTGCCTATCATCGCATAAATATTTGCATCCATGTGCAATACCATAAACACATTACTATATAGGGGCATCCACGTGCCTATCCTACATACATAATGTTGCATCCATGTGCAATACATAACATAAAATACACAAGGGGCATCCACGTGCCCATCATCCTACACTACTTGCATCCACGTGTAGTACAAATATATAACAAACCATAAGCGCATCCATGTGCGTACACTAATTCATCATCGCAAAAAGGTGCATCCATGTGCATATATATATATCAAAAAATAAACGTCAATGTGCTACACATGTCCTGAGTACCCCCGTACTTAGCTATACAAAAAAATATCTATAAATCAATAAGCCTCATAGAATACATGGCATAGCTACAAAATCGGGGGGGAGTCCCCTACACTCCCTACTGAGAGTCATACCCTCCGTCACTGCCTGCATCAGCTGCCTCCGAGTCCTCACCCCGCTCCTCCTCCGGCAGATCCTCATCCCCTGCAAGCTCCTGCGCCCGACCCCTATCCACCAAAATGGCCACCCAGATCGCAATGGATCGAAACTCCCGTGGTGCCCTCAGACAATCCTGAATCACCTCCGGATCCACATCCTGCCACCCATCATCAGTCACTCCAACCAGCAAAGAATCGAGAAGCGTCCGTACGGACTCTAGAGTCCCCTCAGTGTCCCGTCGACGCACCTCCCCTCGGCCCGACAGAGCTGGTATCGCCACATGCCCCCTGCGAGCTACATGTCCTGGTGGTGGTCTCGGGCCAACATCTACAGATCATACATTAGTCAGTAACAGCATATCAATATCTCAAACCTATCATACACAAAACCTCACATCAACAACAATCAAGCAAATCAACACATAGCATCTGGCCCCCACGCCTGCCCTGGTGGTCGTGGTGCCTCTGGATCCCCTGTGTAGTCCATCTCTCTGTATGGATAATCCTCTAGTGTTAGCGGCATCTACAACCACTGTAAGTAGATCTCCTGGGTGAAGTACCTGCCAACATCAGCGCCACCCTGTCGATGCATCATCTCGCCCCACCACACCATGCGCGGCTCCATAGGTCCTGCTGCCTTGATCGGCACCTGCGACCACAGTGTAGGTACCCTCTCCATGAAGAAGGCACACAGAAAGGATCCATAACAAAATCCCTTTCCAGATTCCTTCACCGAGGTCAGTTGCCGCTGAACACAAGTGAGGAACATCTGGCCCCAGGCATAGTATACACCATCCAACACCTGCTCCACTAGCTGCATCTGGCCCCCTGACACCTTCTCAGGCGACTGGGACCCCAAAACCCGAACCACACACGCCACGATCTCCCGTACTGATGGCTCCCATAGGTCCACAACCCGGAGTGCATTCCTCTGCACCCTAGCCTCCGGCCCGCAATACCGCTCCAACATATCCTCGATATCCACATCTGCGGATACCCGTGGCTGCGTATCAGCCACCCTACCCAGACAGGGCAACCCAGTCAAGAAATATACATCTGCGAGGGTGAAATCCACCCTCTCTCCCTGCACCCTGAGCGCCTATATGTCAGGCTCCCAAAAGCTCACTAACCGGTTCAGCAGTAGCGCTGCTAAACGCATCATGGGCACCTGTGTGAACTTCAACAACCCGCACAAACCCAAAGTAGACCGCACATGCCGATCCCTCCGAATGACATCCACTATGTCATTTGGTACCTCTCGCTCTCGCCACAGTACTAACGGCATCCTGTCAATCACACAAGGCAAACTCATCAGACTCATGTCAAAGAAGTAACCCTTTCCCTCCCCCCTGGGGAAAACCTAAAAGTTCGATCCCAATCATGGCTTTAGGTCCCCTTGCCGCGGTTTCCGACCGCGGCTATCAAGGCTACAGTCACGGTCCGGGCCCACGCCTGTAGGAGCTGAACGCGCGGTCCCAAACTGCGAGTCTAGCCTCGGAACTCGCGGTACCAGACCACGTATCCCGACCCAGAACTCGCGGTCCCTGTCCACGTGATCAGCCTTGGAACCCGCGGTCCCCCGACCGCAGTTCCACCCCACAAAACCGTGGTCCACCCCACGTGGACCATACAAAAAATCCCCTAGGACCCACTACCCCCCCCCGAACCCATTGAAAAATGCAGGTATGAGTCTATCGGAATACCTGTAACTCCCGGATATGAAAACAGTCGATCGGATCGTCCAGAAACACCAACTAAGCTCTGGTCAACTATGATCTCTAGTCAAAGTCAACAAGTCCAAATGACACTTGTCATGTTGGACCCACTTACTATTTATAGTCTGTTGACTTTTTCTTGTTTTGGCCATTCTGAACCCATACGGAGTACATTTTTCGAACCGTTTCCACCACTGGAACCAGCACGACGAGACCGTCATGATGGTCGACTCGTTTTCTTATTTTTTCTGCATCATTTTTTGAGCATTTTTCTATACACCACTAGTCACCTCGGTTTACGTGCCACTTCGGATGCTCTCCATTTTTGGTATATTTTATATCATCGGATTCATTTTTTCGAGCCCATGATGATGCTTGAGATCATTTCTCGCTCTCATCCCCATATTTTTCAGGTATGTTTTCCCAAAATGCCCCCCGTCGCCTCGGCTTGCATGCCACATCGGTCGTTCTCCATTTTTGACACTTTTTATATCGCCATATTCATTTTTCCGAGCTTGTGATGATGCTTGAGATCATTTCTCGCTCTCACTAGGTATAGTTTCAACGTTGTGTCCCAACACCTTGCTGCCTCGATATGCGCGCAACATCGGCCGCCATCGGATTGTTCCACATTTTTACATGAGCCATTCACTCCTTTCATATTGCAATTATGTCGTTATTTTGCCACCATTCATTAACCCGCAAGGAGGCCCACCAGTGTTCCCCCCTACCCTCGTTCTTGGTCATCTTCATTGTTCCTTGATTGAGCACTTCCTCCTTGCCTAACCCTTCCTTTTGTTCGGTATAATTTTATCCATTTTTTGGGCCGGACAAGTCCTTTACAAAAAAGGCACTTAGGGAGTTTCTGTTAAGCTCTTTTCTGACTCCTAAAACAATGAAAAGATCGCCGAGCAATCTTGCTTCCTTTCATGCTCGTTAAAGTACCTGAAAGAGCGTCTATCTGGTATAAGTTTAACCCTTTTCCGGACTTGGTAGACTAAATTACGAAAAAGGAATACTCTAGTCACACCGGCTAGAAGAGTTCTTCATTGCATCCTTTTATGCTTCTTTAGGCCTTGGATACTAACACATGAAAAAGCACCCCCCTGGAGTTTTCTTATAGCTTTCAGACTCTCTAAAATTGAAAGCAACCACGAGCATGCACCATCCTGGGCTCAGACAAATCCACACGACTGTACCATTCCATTCTTTCAGAGTCTTCTTATCTCTTTTAGACTCTCTAAAATTGAAAGCAATTACGAGCATGAACTGTCCTAGGCTCGTATAAATCCACATGATAGTACCATTTTGAACACACTTCTTCTAGTTCCTTCACCCATGAAGAAGTTCCCCCTATGCCTCTCTACACTGTGATTGATCATCTTGGCAGCACCCCCAATAAGGTCGCCTTTGTTTAGAGTATCCTGCAGTCTCCTTCCATCTTACACCAACTTGAGTATCACTCATCCCAGTCACTATCCTTGATCCATTACAGCTATGATCCCTTTCCCACCAGTCAGTTTTATATGTTGCTCAATCATCCCCGTCATCATACTCTGAACAAAGGAAGTTTGAGTCCACCCACTCTACTTGCCTAGTTATCCTCCACAGTATGTCAGTTCTACCATTAGTACTCTCACACTTCGGGTCTCCACCTCGTGCTCCTATCAAGGCAACATCATTGCCTTGCTAGTTGCAGGTCTCCCTCTGTCGACGACAGCCCCTCTACTCCAGAGGATAGACCCAGAGGTCCCTATGCCTTGGACTCATCACCATCTGTGGTGCGTGCCTACAGACCATTTTGAGAAGAGTCCTCATTGCCTCTCCGAGTGGTTGTTTCTCACATGCTCGAATTCAACACATTGATTGCATCATTGAGAATCGCGCAGGGTATATATCCCTTCAGTTATTGGTCGAAGACCCCGAATTTCCCCCGACTCTAGTACATTGGTGAGTCACTTCGGAAAGCCCAATTATATGTTCCTGTGGATGTCCGGGTTGCGTTGGCGATTGTATTCGAAAGCCATCCAGTTATATCCTTCCTTGAGTACCCAGTTCAGTTCCAGTTCAGTGTACCATTGAGGGTATGACTCCCCGTCACTATGATCCAGCAACTCATCAGTTCCTCTAGTACCACACTCAACAGCACTGTTGCTATTCCAGTGTATCAGTTCTTCAGCTTAGACATGGTCATCCCAGCAGTATGTCCTAGATTTGTGTCCCCTCTGGACTCTTACGATGTACACAACGGTTCTCTATGTATCTTACAGGCCCCCCTTTTCGGGCCTCATTGTTATGTTTTATATATCTTCATACGAGCATGGGCATGCCCGCCTCGTTCGTATATTGAGATTCTTCCTCCTCTGAGGCCATGTATATTTCAGGTCCTCATTTATTGGACCCCCTTGTTATTGTTCTATATCTTGATACGAGCATGGGAATGCCCGCCTCGTCCATATGTTCAGATTATTCCTCATTCATTATTGAGGTCATGTACTTTCAGTTTTTGCAGTTTGTTCAGGACCGTTGTTCCGGGCTCTAGTTCATTTCTTCTCCTCTACACACCCCAGGAAAACCATAAAAGACTTATGATGTCTATCGGCCATACGATGAGCTCCTACCCTCACACATCAGGGGGCAATCTGTTAACACTCAAAAAGTGCTCACTACCTCATCTCCCTCATTACATGACTCATTTGTCCATATTTCCTACCATATTTGCTTCCAAAACCTTAAAAACCCATTAAAAATCCTCCAAAAGGCCAAAAAAACCCCTTTTTCCCCCAAAATAATCCAAAATTCCTCTAAAATAGCAAAACCCCTCTAAAATGGGAATAAAAAATATAAAAAAGAGGGAAAAGAGGGAAAAAAGGAAGCAAAAACCCTATATAGTTGACCTAAACCATATGGTGCCCAAAACCATGGGCCAACACTCCACCACTTAAAAACCTATAAATAGGTGATGGAGGCCCCCCATTTCATATCCACAGTCATCCATATCCTTACTCTGCCAAAATCACTCCTGAAACCCTAGCTCACCCTTGAGCTACTTTCACACTTGAGTGCCCCTTTGTCCCATTTCCAAAACCCTTTGGAGAAAGAGAAAGGAACAACACTGGAGCTTGGAAGAAACCCTCTTGGACTGCTGCAAAGGCTTCATCAACCTTCACATTGGAGGTATAATCAATACAAAAAACCATTTTTATTATCTTTCTGTTATTTTATGCACATGCTTAGAGTAGTTTACTGTTTTACTGTACTGTCTTTTATTTACTGTATTTTCTGAACAGCTACTAAGGAGGCCCTTCTCCTTAGTAGGTACTCATTTGTTCAAGCTAGGGTGAAAACCCTAGTTACAATATGCATGTATCACCGGCAACGAAACCAATGTTGTAGTCGACCAGATTGCATAGTTACTAGTGATACATGTTATATAATAAACAAGCAAGTATAAAGATAAGAACAATAGATAAGTAATGGAGATGGAATCAACAAGTCTTTCTATTACTCAGCATGAACATGTACAGAGATGATTGGCAATATATCACAACATATATTATATCCGGCTCTCCATCTTATTTATACAGTTTATAGAGATCTACATAACTACCTATCGGTTCAACTGACCAACTCAACATGTAATGACCGACATAATATTCCGACATGTTTTACAAAGTAGTCGAATGGAGGATCTATTCAGGTGGCTGAATAGGCTCCTCCAACAGTCTTCGAGTGAATAACTGCAAGCAAATTGTGTTGTGCATATTCATTATTAAGGACATCCACAAATGTCACTGCAGAGAACCACAATATCTAGCTTCCTTTTGTACCATTTCTCACAAAAAAATTTAATACATAGAGACATGTAATATTGCATGCAAGTTGTTCATGTATTTGTTGGAGAAGGTCTTTGTAACTTTCTTTAATTTGTACCTAAAACAAATTAGGAAGTAGTATCAGGGTATATCTATTGACTTAAGGAAACTACAACAATTTGGATGTTGAATAGTAGGGAGAGGTAAAAGGAATTGCAAATAAACAACGAGCAGATAGTTTCTATCAGAAAGGAAATAGACTTATTATTGCATGATCAAATATTGTTTCTCCATCTTTCATTGTTGCTAAGTTCATATTGGGTATTTTTTTTTGGCACCCAACAATGATTGCTACAATAGAGCCAACGGCATAAACATCATCTAATTGTATAAATTCACTGATAGCATTTTCTAGTGCAAGTTTGTGATATCTACAGCGTTGCTCTATGATTTAAATGTTTGTTTTGTTAGTAAGGATGATGCGATACTTTGCATCTCCTCTGTGATATGGCCCCTTTTCTTGCTCATATTTTCCTTGGGAAAATAAAATATGTGGTAGACATCTTGAGGAGATTTCAGATGGAGGATTGCAGGTCGATGGCCACCTATGATCACCAATTGGAAGAAGCTTAATGATTCTAAGAGTGATTTAGTGTATCTTCCTTTGTATCGTCATCTCATTGGCTTGTTGATGTATCTGGTCAACACCAGGCTTGATTCGTATTTTGCAGTGAACAATCTTAGTCAATACATGGTTGATACTAGGAGAGTGCATTGGGTAGCTACAAAACATGTGCTCGGTTATATTTGTGGTACTTTTGATTATGAGTTGGACAATACAAGAGGGGATGGAGTTGGTTTGGTTGGATACACAGACTCTGATTGGGCAGGCTATGTGACAGACCAAAAGAGCACTTCCAGGTGTTGTTTTAGTTTGAGCTCGGCAGTTGTGTCGTGGTTCAATCGAAATAAAAAGTTAGTTGCACTAAGTTTTGGTGAGGCAGAGTATATGGAAACTAGTCAGGCTAGATGTGAGGCCTTGTGGCTTCACAATTCATTGGTGGGATTGTTTGGTCAATAGCTAAGGACCATAGTGATATACTGTGACAATAAGAGTCACATCAAGCGCTTTGAGAATCCAATTTTCCATGGTAGGTCGAAGCATATTGATATTAGATATCATTTAATCCACGACTATGTTCATAGAGGAGCATTTGATCTATACTATATATACATTGCTGAGCATGTAACATATATCCTTACGAAATATTTGGGGAGGGGAAAGTTTTTTTTCTTTAGAGACAAGTTGGGAGTGGTGAAGAACACTTTCCCCGGTAAGAGGGAGTGTTCAAATTTGTACCTTAGACAAGTATTCCCCTAGGTGACTTTGTGCCTCGTCAAAAAGGGGAAATGTCTAACATGACCCTTGGCATTAATTTTATGAGATGTAAAGTTGATTTTCACTTTATGAGATATAAAGGGACATTTTGGACATTTAATGAGAATGTGACTTAAATTAATTTTCTAAGTTGAGAAAAAGAGATTTTTTCTCAACCATGGATTTAAGAGACTCAAGATCCAATATGGGCCCTTGGATCGAAGAGTTGGTTCATCTACCCTCATTAATAAAAAAAATACCAACGAAAGCAAAGAGGCACATCCATTATTCATAATATTTGCAGCAGAGGTTGAGAGAAAGAGAGAAACAAGGGGCATAAATTCCCAAGCATCCATCACACATCCATACAAAAAAATGAAGGACATGATTTCCAATCTTAATGGCATAGAAATCAAGGAGAATATTACATCAATAAATGAGGTCATACTGCAATAAATCCTGGAGGTTGTATAGTAGAGCAGTACCGTACAACAACACGAGTTTCTAGGCATTTAGCATAGATATTGAAAGACTAATTTTGTAGCACGGTGGCATAAATTTCAAGATAGATATTGGCACAAAATTAGAGTCAAACATGAAACCATACACCACAGATTTCGTATTGTACCTACACAGAAAATATGGGCATAGTTTTCAAGGCAAATTGGCATAGTTTTCAAAGTGTAACAATGACATAGTTTTTTAGATAAGTTTGTGCTTAACTACGGGAAAATATGATTAGAGCAAATTTCGGGTCTAAATGATCCTCATAAGGATACAAGCTACCTTGTAAGAAAACGAGCCACCTCATAAGAAAAAGAGCCATTGAATTCAAGAACCAATAGAATTTCAAGAAAAGAGTCGACCATAATGGTTGACATGGCATATTTGACATTAAAACTTTTTTTAATTCGTATTTTCAACATATCCCCACCCCACAAAAATGAGAAATACATATAAAAAAATGTGTTACTTTCAAAGTAACATGTTTTTTTTATGTATCTATCGTTTTTCATGGGGTGGGGTGCCTTCCAGTTTTCAAATTGTTCCTGAAGGAACCGGATTTGATACCAATTGTTAGTATAATTAGCTATACTGAGAGGGGGGTGAATCAATATATGACATGTTTTTAACTTTCAAATCTTGTTTACCATTCACGTCATCTTTCAACAAAATATATCATTACATTAATACACAACAGACATAAATATTTAGCATGGAAACCCAATAAGGAAGAAAACCATGGAAATATATTCTTGCAATAAACAATGATTACAATGCTTTGCAGACACCCATCTATTGGAGACACCAATATCCCAAGTTTACAAGAAACAACTTGTAGGAGGCACCAACCCCCTAGATTCTCTAGCACTAACTAAGGAATCACCAACTTCCTAGATTCTCCGGCGCCAACTCCCTAAATTCTGTATTGATGTATTGGTGCATGACAATTCACCTATCACACTCTGTTCTATCGCGCAAGACAATATTTACTACCGTCGCACTCTATTATATGCAAGGAAATATTTACTACTATCACACTATGCTCTGCACAAGAAAATCTTCACTACCATCTCACTTTTCCCTACATAAGACAATCTTCACTACTACCACACTTTGTTTTGTCACACTCTGCTCTACGCAAGACAATCTTCACTATTATCACACTTTTCTATGTCGCATTATGCTTTGTGCAAAAAACATATTCACTATTGCTTCACTCTGCTATGTCGCACTCCTCTCTACACAAGAAAACCTTCACTACTATCGCATTCTGCTCTGCGCAAGACAATCTTCACTACTGTGCGGTCTTTAACTTTTGTGTTGCTACTACGCAGCTTCAATAGTCTTAGCTTCTACGTAGTTTTAGCCTCTCTTCCTCTTTACAAGGTGTGCCTTCATCCTTTGACCACCTAAGAAAAACCTTCAAAATGATTTCATCAAGAATATCTTCAAAACCCATAAAACATCTTTAGATCCATTTTCAAGCCCTAGAAGACCTTTCTATAACACAAGTGCGCACCTTCTTCAGAGCTCATGACCATTGCTTGGATGGATAAACAAATGAGGGAGCATTCCACTTATTTATAGTGTTCTTAAATCACTTTCTGGGCTAACATAACATTATACAATATCCTCGCAGGGTTGACCTAAGCATTATGGCTGGGTTGAATTTACAAATTCTTTCATATCTCATTATTCCTATGGAGTTAGTGGGACTTCCATATACCGTTGAAAGATCTCGGGAAAAAGTTTTCAACCATGTAGCCTATACTCCAATTTGAGTCAGGTATATAGAATGAAAATTCCTTCAAAGATAGGGTATCCAAACTGGGCATCCAAAAACAATATTTCCAATAATCTTCATCTTGAAATCTCTATCAGTTGTCTCCTTTCCTTCAACATCGCTGACAACAATATTTCCAACACATGGTGTTCCTTTAATTCTAGGCAATCAACCCTCCAATGTCCGCCCTTACCACCACCCTTTTGCACAGAAGAATGAAGTTGAAAAAATCATTCAAGAATTATTGGTGATCGATTTTATGCATCCCAACATAAGCCCTTATTCTTCGCTAGTGGTTATGGCCCTAAAAAAAGAAGGAGATTGACATATGTGTCCTGATTTATGGGCTCTCAACAAATTAACCATCAAAGATAAATTCCCCATTTTTGTCATTGATGATCTCTTAAGATGAGTTGCATGGCACCGAATTCTTCACCAATCTCGACCTTCGCTCAACCTACCATCAAATCAGGGTGAAAGAGATAGATATACCCAAGGCCACTTTTCGCACTCATGAGGGTCATTATGAGTTCTTGCTCATGCCCTTCGACCTTTGCATGTGCCCTCCACTTTTTTAGGTCCTCATGAATAAGATTTTATGCCCCTTCCTCTGCTATTTTGTCTTTGTTTTCTTCAATAATATCTTGGTCTATATCCCCACATGGGTAATCCACTTCAAACATGTTGCTCATACCTTGCAATTATTACAAGACTACAAGTGATTTATATCCAAGTCTCTTTGTATAGTTAATCCAAGTTATTTAATTAGAAGTTTACATTTTGAATAATTTAATTAAAGTGATTTTTCTTTATTATTATTTACCTAATTGGGTAGTGTATATGAATGAGATTTTATGATAAGGGAATTGTTATAGAAGATGGATGAGAATTTATACTTTCCAGATGTTTGTGGTTAACATTTATGAAATATTTTTATGTGAATTCCTTTGAATTTGTGTTTCATAAAATTCAAATTAATAGTTTTCCTGTCATATTTCATTAGGTTATTAACATTATAACCACTCCTTTATGAATGGGGCGTTATGGCAAATGCACCTTGGATATTCTCAAAGGCCTTGCCTAATGGTCTCATCGGCTTTTGTTTGAAGATCGGAGTTAGGATGGTGAAGTACGGGGTATTTTGGCCTTCATTTTGTCAAAGCTCTACAAGGATGGGATGGTGTCTAGTGTAAGTATTTATCATGAAAAGTGTTCATTACATTGTTAATAAGATCAAGGATATGAAGCTTTCAAGGTTGTTAGGGCATAATTGGTAGATTAGTTCACAAGGAATCTAAGGCAATGTGAATTATGAGTTAGTGTCTTGGATGAAGGTCCTTAATTGTTGGATAGATGTGGCAAATTCATGTAAGTGAGTGTTGTCCAAGTAGGGTGTCACAACAAGTATATATTTTGTCCTTAAAGATAGATTCAAGGGTTTTTATCATGGAATTGAGTAGGTGCTCAATAAGCATCTAAGTTAGATGGGTTCTAGATGTATAACTCTAACAAGAGCTTAGGCATTTGATGACAAAATAAAGTTTTATTTACTTATTGATCTTTCTTACATAGATTCAAATTACAACTCTAATATGAGTTTAGGTATTAGATCACAAAATGAGATTTTACTTACTTATTGGTTTTTCTTAGATAGATTTAAATTCACACTTGATGACATATATTATATTTAGAACAACCTTCCATTTAAATTTATCCCTTGTAACCACTATTTTCTTAAATTATAGACATATGTTTTATTTTTTATTTTTTAATGAAATGTGTCTATCATTGAAACTAAATCAGTATAGATTTATCTTAAACCTGTATCTATCAAGCACCACCGAGAGGGATCCAATTTCTTGAGGTGTATTTCTTTTTTTAAATTTAAACTCAAAAAATTTGATCTCTCTTGATTGATGATGGGGATTTAAGTTTTAAATTTTTATTTTATAAACGAACATCTATTTTTTAATTACTTTTCATAATATTTTATTTTATGAATCAGCATGGATTTTTTTTTAAAATATTTTCCATAGTTTTTTTATTTTATGAACCCACATGAATTTTTTAATTATTTTGTTACATCACAAACGTTACATCACACACATTACAACATCTCCCCCATACTTAGCTGTAAAGCACCTCATTTCACTCGGTGCAAAAATATACCACCACTAACTTCGACAAATTGATCTAACTCCAATAACATCAAATCACTGTCTCAATTTGTTTTTGGAAATATGTTGTTTAACTAAATGTTTGAAGCTATTTCATTCCAAATTCTTCCACATTCATCCATATAGCTATTTCATTTCAAATTTATCTATAATTATTCTTTAGGTTACATTTCAATATAAGTACGAAAAATAATTTTTTCATAAACAATTTGGAATTCAGTTGGTGTTACTCTTCAGCCGTCAGATCTTCATAAACTACTTTGGTTGTTATTTCTTAAAAACAAAAAAAAGGTAGTCGGGCCTTCTACATCCACCAGGGTTGGATGCTTTCATAGCTGCACCAATACAAACAAAACAATACATATGGTCTTCCCCTCCAACAGGAAGACATGATGTAATTATTCAAAACATGTTAAAACCTAAATGTATTGGCATTCTGTATCATCCCACATAATTCTCGCGGTTGGCAACTGTATCGTTCAATGCAGCCAAGTATTTTCAGTTCTGAAAATGGTCACAGCAAAAACAAGAAATTTTAGGTGATCAAGCGATGGACAGAAGCCAATAGCCCTTTCTTCCGTTAACTCGAGGGCCTCCAATATGCTGGAACCAGCTCCAAACACATGAATTATTATTGTGTGTCTTCACGATATCATCATTATTGGCATTCTTCTTCAGATCATTGAAAGGTCCAGGAGATTCATTCCATCCATCCAAGCATTTTATCAGGCGGCCTTCCAGTTTACCTTCTGTCATTGCAATAAATACCTTGTCAATGTCCTCACCCGGCGTGCTTCCTCTCGGCCCTGATAACAAGCCCGTCCCAAGCTCCTCTCGAACGAATTCATAGAGCGGACACGTTCTGCACTCTCGAATTTTATTTGGAAAATCGAAATCTCCGCTCTCACATCTTTGGCGAATAAGAGGAACCTCAATTGCTAATTTCCTTCTCAACTCTTCTTCAAACATGGAGATTTTACCAAGCAAAGAATATTGCTCGCTATTAGCCTTCAATGCCTGTTCGACGAGGACTTGTCTGAGCTGCACCATCAATGGTGAAGAAGGGCCTGTTGGATCTTCTATGTAGCTGAAAACAGGCAGGCGATCAACAACCTGCAGTAGTTCTTTCTCACAGAATCTGAATGGCGAGAGCAATATCCCCTGATCGGTTGTTGAATACAAAATCCTTCCAGCTGTCTGGCACACAATTTGCTTAACACCACCATGGAAATTCTCTTCCAGATGACGAAGATCTACTGCCTGGCACAGCGCAATCAGATAAGTAGAAACCATAAGTTTGAGAATCTCCACAGCTTCTGCAGTCTTCCGAGCAGAGATCAGTCCCAAAGAATTCACATCTTGATTGTGTTGCTCTGCACTCTGAACGTGACTAGTCACACGATTTGCCAGAAACAGAATTTCTGATGTGTAGGACGCCATGGCTATCTCTGCACCCTTGAGACCATAATCCAGACTGGGATCAGCCCCTCCAGAGAGATTAGAAGGCAACCCATTGTTGTAATACTCATTGACAAGCTCAGAGAACTGAGCAAATATGAGCTTGGCTATGGCAGCCAGAGCTAGACGTATATTGTCCATGGATACCCCAATGGGGGTTCCCTGAAAATTGCCTCCATGCAGAGCCCTATCTCTAAAGACGTCTATCAGTGGATTATCGTTGACAGAATTTATTTCTCTGGCAATTGCATGTGTTGCCATGCGAATTACTTCAATCTGGGGACCTAACCACTGTGGAGAAGTCCTCAGTGCATATCGATCCTGCTTGGGTTTTTTCAATGGATCTGTTTCTGCCAATTTCAGATTAACATAAGGGCTTCCATCAAGAAGCCACTCCATCACAGCACCAGCTTCCATTTGGCCAGGATGGTGCTTGAGCCTGTGAGTTAATGGGTCTGTAAATTCTGGTTTCCCTTGCATCACCTCGCAGAAAAACGCAGAACCAATTTCTGCAAACACAGCCAAAACATTGGCATCATAGCACACAGTGCAGGCAACTGCAGCCCCTAAAGCTGTTCCATTAACCAGAGCCAGCCCTTCTTTAGGGTTAAGCTCGAAAGGCTTATCAATGCCCGCCATTCTCAAACCCTCCTCGGCACCCATTTCAATCCCGTTTGCCCCAGTGGCAACCGAGTTAGGTCTGGCAGTGAGCAAGCCTGCAATATATGACAGAGGAACAAGATCCCCAGATGCTGTAATGGTGCCTCGAAGGGGCAATTTAGGAGTAATGTGGGAATCAAGAAGCTTCTGCATTGCTTCCAGTATTTCCCATCTGATACCCGAAAAGCCTTGCATGAGCGTATTGGTTCGAACCAACATAGCAGCTCTGGTAGCAGAGACAGAAAGACAATTAGAACCCCCTTTCCCCATCACTCCAGCATTCAGAAAACGAATCAATTCTCTTTGCAATTCAACAGCCTGATTAGTTCTTCGATGGGATGTTGCACCGAAACCAGTAGTAACCCCATATGTATCAATTCCCTTGTTAATATTATTCATCACCCAGTCTGAGCTTGCATCCACTCTGTCCTTGGAATTCAGCTCATCCAGAACAACCTTCACATCCGGCCTGCGAGCCAATGCAGTTACCTGAGCTATACTCAAATTCGATCCTGTGAGAGATACAACCTTGATCCCTTGAAACTCTTCAATCATATTCCTCACCTCGTTCGCATGGCTGCCTTTCATGGCATCTGCAGCTCTTGACCAGTTTAGACGGTCATGATCATATGAATGAACGACCTCCATATTAATATCATCTTTTATAGCTAAAAAGTTCACCATTGATCCCATCACTTCAGCCGCTGTAGCTTCAGCCATTACTACCACCACATAAAATGAAACCACAGCAACATAAACAAAACACCAAGGAAGGAGGTAACAGGCTTCAACCAGAGACCTTAATTTGCAGCAAAATACTCAATACACTACTCTCAATGAGGGTGAGTGTACTGCTCTGGCTGCTCTCAGTTTGATCTTAGTTTCAGACATTCGTATATATGTATATGCATCCTCTGGCCTGACAACCCTCCGGATTTTCCAATGCACCAGCGAATATTTACTAAAAAGCCCATAGAGAACATGACCGTTGGCGAAAACAAACAAACTTCCTTGATTAAATCGATGCATGCAGCAGCGTAGAATGGAACTTCACAAAATCCTTTAAAGCGCAATTTCCAATAGCTGGTATTGGTAGTTGTAAATCTTAACTAGTCCTGGAAGCGATCGTGGTGTGTACAGATCAATTACGTCGAATACATCGCCTTCATATTTAAAGCACCGACAGAAACAACCAATACATTTCTTCTTTATATTTATTGAGTCCACCTCGGGATAGATAACGTAAACATGGCTCAGTAAGAAACATGGAATCCCAACGTTATGATGGCCATTGTAGTAAGATGCCCTTGTCACCTTTTTATTATGGTTAATATTTAAAAGCATAGAGAGGCTTGTAAATGCTTCATTAGGAATGTATTTTTAAATCGAATGTAAACAGTTTTTTGAAAAGTAAATATTCTTAAATATTAAGTTTATTAAGAAGTAAACTGTTTTTTGTTAGTTGTATACAACTTGTTCTAATTTTAGTAGTTAGGGGCGAGGGTTTTGAGTTTGATGTCACTACCAAGATGTCGTTAGGCACTTGAGTTTCATTCGAGTTAAATGTGAATAAAGAAAAGAATCCTTGACTTTATTCATGAATCCTTTAGTTTCTATATTCAAGTTAGACTTGAGTTTCTACATTTAAGAGACACCATGAGTATTCAAGTTTATATATGAATCCCTGTAGGTGATTGGTAAAACACACAACATGGAGAACACTTTGTTTGCTTAAGTATGGGTGTATAATGTTTGCAGAGCTCAAGTTATTGGTGTATGTATGCTAAGAGCTTGAGGTAAATGGTTGTAGTTAATTGTAATTGACCACTGAAGGGAATGTATGGGTAGATTATATGGATGGGTGTAAGAAATTAGTCAATCTCATAGTTTGGGGAATGTATGGTTATAGGTAAACAACATTCATAGTTGGTGAATTATTGTAAGTACTGATTATGCATTGCAAAAAGCATTACAATTCTAAAACCTGCAATTATTAAAGTTTAAACCTTGATTACTACTTGACTCAATGAGTAATCATCCCATCAAACAGAACAAAGGGGATGTGATGCAATTTATGAGTTGTAGCATGTAGTGTACACAAAACTTAAGCATTTTTTTCATGCCAATGATCAAGCATGATAGTAATTGGGCTAAGAGTTTAAGGAATGAAGAAAACCAACGATCCAAATAGAGGAAACATTGAGTTACATGTGTTGTATATGAGTTGTGTAGAAAGTTAACAAAGTTTGCAAGCAATCATGTAACCCAAACATCAAACAAACTAGTGATTGGGATTAATTATCAATAGAGTGAAACAAATAGTCATAAAAGTAGGCTCAATCACACAACAATTTACCATAATGGACACAGAGAATACCCTAAAGAAAACCCAAAGGAAAAACTCCAACACGAATGGTTATGCTTCACCTTTATTTCTTAGTAATGAGATGATTAGAATATTGTTTTGGCTCTCTGGAGCATTACTAATTACAAACTCGTGAACTTTTATGTATGTATGTATGTACATCCTCTAGCCAGGAAACCCTTGGGATTCTGCAAGACGCCAATAGATATTAAATAGAGAGCACTTGGAATATAAATAAGCAAACATCCATTTCTAAAGTGTTTCATTAAAATAAAATAAATGCAAGCAAGGTTAGAATTTGATGGGCATTTTTCTTATCAAAACCATTTGAAACTTCTATATACACATTTGGAGTGGCGACCAATTTTTATCCCACAATGTAATTTGACATGTACCATTTTATCCAAATTGTCATTAGGTTATGTGTAGATGTACAAACCTACAAGCTGCTACCTACTACCCACTACCTACCATCTTTTCTATTACTACAGGAATTTATGGTTTGTCTGTTTAAATGTGTGCATTATATTCATGAGTCTTGACTCCTAATACTTATTGTCAAGTTCGAATTTATGAGTCATGCATCACAAGTCAATTGTCCAATCGCTAAAATTAGCTCCCTCCCTTTACCCTACATATGCTAGACAATTACTATACTTAGTACTGAGTAAAGTTCTAAGTGACACTGTAATTCTACCATACCCCTATAAGATCGGTCACTTGAAGCATTGCTAGTTTGGGGATGACAGTCTTGAATCATTTCCCTCTTCAATTATTCATCTAGAAAAATCAATGATTTGTTTAGAAATGGATCACCTGGGCATGGTAGATATCTATTACAATTTCATAGGACCCCAAGTTGAATGCTTGCTACAAATTGAGGTAATAGGTTATCCATTCATTGTTTGGAAAGTTTTGTTCTTTGTCCCTTGATACATGAGTGATAAATATGTTTGCAATCTTGATGTATATAACACATCGAGCATCCTCCCCAAGAAGGCCTCTTTCTTCAAAAGGGCCACATCCAACCCAAGCAACATGGGCATCCTCTCCAAGGAGGATGCATTCACGTAGACAACATTATCTAGCTTAACAAAGTAACCATTGATGGTTACTCATTTCTGTTTTGACTTGAATGTAATTGTGTGTGGACATCTAGATGCATCTTCCCAACGTTAGGGCTTCATGCACTATTATCTTAATGTGTTTTTGATCTTGTGTGGACACTTTGTATTGCTACATAAGACTAGTAGGTCTTCCAAATAAATATGAAGCCATTTTCTTGCTACAAAGAACATGTGCATTCTCTATTGTTTTTATTGTGTTTCTTGATATTGAATATTATTTGAGTTATTTTTCCTTTAGTTGGTGCACTTCCTATCTAGCCTAGGTTTTGCAAGTTATAGAGTTCAAATATACATCAAATGGTATCAAAGAATCAGTCTAGGACCTTCTCTCCATCAAAATTCTAGGCTTAACACCTCTCAAAATAGAAGCAAAATTCTAGATCTAGTTTATTGGAGTGTGCCCTCCTACCAGATCTACCTTAACACCTGCTCTAATGCTCTCCCCTACTTTGATTCAACATTGAAGTGGAAGTCTTTCCTAGGAAATAAGATTTTTTTATGCAAATATGGTACATGGCAACCTATCCCTCCCACCCAAATCTTACCTTATTAGGTTAGTTTTCAATTTTGCATTCAATTTTTTTCTAGCTTTTTTAGTTCTTCGAGCTCTTAGTCTTAGATCCAAACTTGATTTATCCAATCACACATATGCGCATCTAGTGTATTCCTTACTTGAGTCGCTAGCATTTTTATGGTCTTATATTCATCTTAATGCCCTAACAAGCCTAGCCACTATGATTTTCTAGGAATAACTCGTGGCCCCTAGAAACTATGAATCCATGGATGAGATTGAATCTAAATTTTCCCCTCTATAATCATACATCAACAAGATACTAAAGCAAGTGATGATATGGATTATTTGGAGAACATAATGAATGTGGCAATATAAAACGGAAAAACACATACAAATATTTTCCAAAAAGAAAAGTAGTACAATAAAACCCAAAGTTTATTAATGAATGGAATGGGAAAACACTACAAACTATCAAACAATACATACTAGCTTAGACAGTGGTAGCTTAGCTCTAAAGAGAGATGGTTCGGTTATGCTCATTCTCCAAATTTGATTACAAAGAGACCACAAAGGTCCTTTTTATCATAAGCATAAATAGGCAAAAAACCTAACATCCAAAAACCTAACCCTAGGAGATGAAGCACTAAAGGATTTGTGGGCCCCGAGGTGGTTGATTGATACGTCAACTTCCTTTGGGCACAAATTTTGCATACAATCTCCATTTGTTAAGATTCAATATGCTAAGATAGATAACATCAGTATTCAATTCAATGTCACAACAATAACATATACAGGACCATTGAAAGAAACAAAATAACAAGATAGACACAGATGTATCCTAGGAAACCCTCTAGGGGAATAAAACCCAACAGAAATTCCTTAATATAGATGATCAAAAGTACAAAGAAAAAACCCCAAACAAGTGCTCCTTCTTCTTGCAGATCTCTCTCTCTCTCTCTCTCTCTCTCTCTCTCTCTCCTATGTGAATTACACAAGTGAGTGTGTGTGTACAAATGAGGAGCACATCACTCCTATTTATACTTTATCTTCCACTTGAATTTTTCACTAACTAGGTCGGCCCCAACAAACTTTACTGTGATGACTTACTTAGGAAGACTCAAAACAATATAATATTACTTTCTGGAGGGTTCTATCGACCCGAATTACAAAGGATGTTTTACCTCATGACTCTATGATGACCAAATACAATAATAACATCCCGACAGAGCAATAAAACATCTCTGAATAAATTACAATAATGAAATACAATAGAATATTCTTCAAGGTTACAATATTTCAACACTCCCCCTTAACGAGAAGGGTATCCTACTGACAACAACAACATCAACTGTAAGAGCAAGGAGAGAGAGCATCATCAACAACATCAAGGTGATACATCTATAAATCATTGGAATTTTTCTTCAACAACATCAACAACTGGAACAGTTGCTGGAACATCTTCAACATTTTCAGTACTAGAGCATCATCTTCTACAACACAGAGTCTTCATCTTCTGCAGCACTCGATCGTCTACTACAACACTTGATCTCTCGATCATCTACATCAACTCTTGATATTTCGATCAACAACAACTCTTGATCTTTCGATCAGTAACAACATCATCTGCAACAACATAACCTGCAACACACATGATCCAATTACAGGATGATCAATCCCTCTCACTTTAGGACATAAGTCCAAGGATGATGCAATCCGAACCACATCACTGAGGCAAAAGATTACTTTAGGACTAATGTCCAAGGATGATATAATCCCAACCACATCATGGAGACAAAAGTGTGTGGATCACTTTAGGACTAATGTCCAGGGATGATACAATCCCTACCACATCACAAAGAAAAAATTCTATTGATCGCTTTATGTTGACACAACGATTGTCAACAAGGCTTCACTTCACACTATCGTCAATAAACCATCAACCGAACTCCCTTACGCACCGACCCAGAAAAGATTTACCCTCTCCATCAACACTCGCAGAGCGAGTGAAGTCTCACCCGAGATGCACAAGAGGGCTACAGGAACCACATTTCTACAGTGGAGTTGAGGACATGCATCAAACATAAATTGCAACTGCAGAAACTAGAGATTATATCCTTCGCACTAGTTTGTTATTTTTTCAGCATTTAATTCAAACTAATCTAGGATCTTAACTGAGAGAACAACATGTACAGCATAACAAACACAAGAGACAAGAGACACAAAGCATTTAATTGGGGAAAACCAAGAAGGTGAAAAACCCCGCAACTTCCTCAGAGATAGAATGAGCATCAATACAAAGATCACAAAGATCAAACCCCACAACAAGAGATATTATCCTAGCAGCTGCTCCTCCTACACTTGTGCGCACTCCTCCTCTCTCTCACTAATGCGAAGTGAGTGAGTGTGTGAATGAACAAATGAGAGATTCACACTCTCTATTTATACTTTCCTTCACTTGAATTTTAACTCTAACTAGGTCGGCCCCAACTTAACCACTTAACATAATGCTAACTAGGTCGACCCCACTAGGGGACTTAAACACCCCATCACAACTGACTCTGGGATGACCTCCCTTAGGAGAGTCTAATAACTCACCACCACTTGACACTAGGCCAACCCCACTAGGGTGGTCTAATAATCCTTTAACCCACATGACTCATACAGGGCTAACCCCACCAAGGTGGTCTAATAACCCATCAAATATAAGTTACGACACTTACCATATAACTTGCGACACTTGCAAGTACAAATGACGACACTTCCAACTGGAGGAATAATACATCTCCATTGGGGATACAATAAAGTACACATGTAATACATACAATATACACGTGAATATCTTCCGAAGTTACAGATACATCAACACTCCCTCTTAACTATGAAGGTATTCTCTTGACACAGGTCATCAATACATGTCGGCACAAGTCTTCAATTCTAGAGCTAGATCATCGTCATTGGACCACGGGGACTCATCGTCACTGCTGCTGTACTCGTCATCTCGATCACTGGGTTATCTCTCAATTCTTCTCGTCAGAGGAAGTTCTACAAAGCCAGCCTTTTTTCGTGTTGGTTGCAGGCCTAGCCTCCCTTAGGTCTTCATCATCTCTGCAAGCTGCCCATCCTGTGGAATTCTCAGGACTGATTACGTGTGTCAACAAAACCTCGAAAGAGCATCCCAAGACTTTTATGAGCACACAACTCAACCTATCAGATCTCCCAGGATCTTTTACATGTGACCTTCACAAAACCTTAAAAGAGTGTCTTTCCCAACAAGATTTCTAAAGAATATCCGAGGACTTTTACATTCCTAGCACAACCTATCTGGATCTCCAGAACTAATTACTTGTGATCTCCACAAAACCTTAAAAGAATGTCTTTCCCAGCAATATCTCTAAATAGAATCCAGGGACTTTTACGTTCCTAGCACAACCTGTCCAGATCTCCAGGACTTATTACATGTGGTCCCCACAAAACCTTAAAAGAGTGTCTTTCCCAACAAGATCTCTATAGAGCATCCGAGGACTTTTACATGCCTAGCACAACCTGTCCGGATCTCCAGGACTTATTACATGTGGTCTAGCAAAACCTTAAAAGAGTGTCTTGCTCAGCAAGATCTCTAAAGAGCATCCGAGTACTTTTATTTGCCTAGCACAACCCGTCTGGATCTCCAGGACTTATTACATGCTACCCTTGCACAACCTGTCCACGGCCACAGAGTACCATCCTGATACTCAAGATCAACCTGATCATCCTCACACAAAGCATCATCCTAATGCTCATGATCATACTGATCATCATCATATAGTACATCCTCTTGATGCACAACATATGGAGCATCGACCTGATGCTCATCACATATCATCGTCCTGATCATCATCCTGATTTACCACATCTGGAGCATCGACCTAATGCTCACCACACATGATCGTCCTAATCATCATAGCATCATCGCATGATCATCCTCTTCAGATCATCTCATTGTCCATGGAGCACAGCCCAGATGCACATCATACAACACTTACACCACCGACATGGTAGAACACATCTACCACCATTCGGGGAAGGCTCCATCCCTTACTTTTTCACCATGGGAGAACACATATACCACCATGTGAAAAATGGCTCAACAATTACATCATGACCAAGGGAGAACACATCTACAATCATGTCGAAAAAGCTCGACAATTACATCATGACCATGGGAGAACACATCTACAACCATGTCGGAAAATCCCATGTGTATCTACATCTTCTAGACTCATCACTTCCCCTTGGAAGGAACCTCGATCTGAAGTACACCAAGCCTCTCTCTAAAGTACTCAAACTTCACTCTGGCTAGTGGTTTGGTCAACACATCTGCAATCTGCTCATCTATCGCAACATACTGGAGCTTTACTGCTTCTCTCTGCACCATATCCCTGATATAGTGATATTTGATCTCGATGTGCTTTGACTTTTCATGGAACACTAGGTTCTTTGACAACTTCACACAACTTTGGTTGTCACAATAGATACAAGTAGCATCCAACTGGAGACCAAATAAATCAGACAGTAGCTTCCTTAGCCATACTGCCTCATAACTGGCCGAACAAGCTACGACATACTCTGCTTCGGCTCTACTCAGTGCTACGCAGGACTACTTCCTGATAAACCAAGAGATCACACCTGATCCCATACTGAAGTAGCACCCCGAAGTGCTCTTCCTATCTGCAGCACAGCCTGCCCAATCTAAATCAACATAACCCTCCAGGTTAAACTTTTGGCTCGCATCATACTTGAGCCCATAATCAACCGTACCCCTCATGTACCTCAGAATATGCTTTACAACAAATCAAATATCTGGTCTTCTGTTCATCAAGTACATCAAGGACCCAATCATCTGACGATACATCGTGGAATCAACTGAATTTGATGAAGCATCACTCAATAGCTTCAAGTTCGATGCCATAGGTGTGGCCATGGCCTTGCAATCCATTATCCCGAACCGCTTCAGGATATCTACTGCATACTTCCCTTGTCCAAGGAAGATTCCATCTGCACTCTGCCACACCTCCATACCTAGAAGGTAATGTATCATACCCAAGTCCTTCATCTCGAACTCGGTGTTGGTGTCCATTTTGTCACTATTTTTTATCATCAAATCTACTCTGAATGGCGTTAATTTCACCATATTTTATTTAATAAGTTATTCTTTTCGCCATTCAGCCCATCAAATAGACCAGGTATGCATGTATTTGTTTATCATATGAATTTTGGTCAAATCTCGCTATATTATGATTTATTAATGATTAAAGTGACAATTCCAAACATGCATGGCATTTAGTTTTGATCTATAGGCTGCGGTTTCTCAAACGATCTTCGATTAGACTACGTGTTTATATTGCTAATGTTCAGTCGCGTCCAGCCCATCATTCAGCCTTGCATTCAGCTAGCGAAATCCATGGTTGGCATATTTCTAGCTATTAAAGACAAAAATGGGTACGTAGGTTCTGTTATCCACGTGATGGTTACGGTTGATAAGATCTTGTTCTGGAAGATTCGCCTTCCTTCCTTCCAAGCTCAACAACACATCATACCTCCACGTCAACACTCCATACACCGATTCTCTTGTCCGTTCATCCTGGTATCACGTTTCCTATTCATGCCAACGTTCTAAAAGACTCTGTTCACCCACGCTTAGTCCGCCAACACGTCACCTCTTTGCCCACATCAAAGGAAGATCAACGTTGCAGCAGCCTCGTGAAGGAACCGACCCTGTGAAGCTTGGTGGATGCTCCCTGCGTTGTCACGCATCACTCAAAGCAGTCATTTGCAGTCATAAAAGCCTCTATTTTTAGAGAGCTCGACTCTATCAACCTTATCTCCCACTGTAAATATATAAATAAATGCTTTGTATAGAGAAATAGAGTTAGTCGTTAGTTGGAAAAGATCATCAGATTAACAGATAGTTTGTAGAATTTCCAACAGATAGCAGACGTTTTGTAATTTTCTCAGTTAATGGAAGTCTTAGTTTGTTGATGCTCTGAGTAACTAATCAGTTTAGTTTTCCATCTCTGATTGCTGGGAAGGGCCCCTCATCAACCGGAGGTTTTGTTTATGTTTTTTCTGCATTTTCTTTTTTGCAAATAGATAGTTTATTTTCCTGTATATGTAATTAATTTTGTTTTCCTGTATATGTCATTTCTTTCTTCTCTGTAATTTATATTGTGTTGCTAATTTAATCTGTGTTTCCAGAATTAGTAAATGGTCGACCAAGTATAGATTTGATAGTTTAATTTCAGTCTTTTGTAATTCGATAGATTGTTTCATAGTTTCTTGCAATTAAATAGAACTTAGTTACTTGTTATTTCGAGCTTAGTTATGATTAGAATTAGTTTTATTAGCTTCTTCTTTATAGCTATAGGTTAATTCTATCTCTCATCTCAATCTTGCTTTAGCATAGAATAGGAATAGTTTATCTCTCCAACAATGATTAGAATAGGTTGCTTTATATTATCATAGCTTCTCAACAAGTATTCTCACTGATTTATTTGCATTGTAGGTTCATCTACATTCGTCGGCTTACATTAAGATCATCAAAACTACCTCTTTCCTTAGTTTAATTTGTCTTTCCTCATCCAAAATGTCATTCGTAATGTCATCCAGATCGTCATTCAGACTTTCATTCTTTCTGTACTGTTTTTATGCTCATTTCAATTCAGTTTCTTAGTTTTTCTTAACTGTAATCTTTCTTGCTCTTAATTAGTATTCTTAACCATAATTAGGCCCCTGTTTTACATTCCATAAAGTTTGAATTAAAGTATCAATTCATTCTTAGTTTGCTTTAACTATCTTTTAAATTATGTCTTTCATATTTAATTTGCTAATATGTTGTTGTTTTAGAATTTATCAGTTTTATTCCTAGTCTAGTTTATCATATGTTCTTAATATTTAGTTTAGATTAGAATTAATAATTTTATTCTTCAAGTATTCTAGTTTTGATAGTTTCATTTATTAAGATTAGGATCAGTTTCTTATTTAGATAGATAATGAAGATGTTCATAGAATAGAATTTGGATTTGGAAATTAATATGTTTATCAAGTTTTCTACTTGCTTCCAAATCAAGTTCAGAAATAAATATCTTTATTAATTTTTCTACTTGCTTCTAGTTTTCATTAGTTCCATATTATTCTGCTCATGGATAGTAGATAGATAAAAATGTTTAAAGTTAACTGTAATTGGTCTCTATGTAGTTTACATCTCTTTGTTGAAATCAGATTAGATTTACTTCCATTTTGTTTTGCTATTACATTTGAAAGCCACTATGATACATTTACTCCAGTTCCTATTACATGGGACACTACAACAAATCCTGGAATTAGCATCCATTTTTTGTGTAAATTTTTTTATCATTGAGTGGTCGAAGTAGACGCTAAATGGGACGTGCCATGGACAAAACTTAAAGAGTCTAAAATAGCGTCTTTTTTTGCTTCCTATATAGCATCCTTTCTGATGTCTAAAATAGTGCTCATTTTTTAGCTTCTAGAATAGCATCCAATTTTGCTTCCTAAACGACGTCGAGGTGTGCTTCCTAAATAACATCCTGTTTTGCTTCCTAGAGATTGTCCTCTTTTACTTCCTAAATGACGCCCCCATTAGCGCCCTATTTGCATCATTAAAAGCACCATGTTAGCATTTATGTTTGCATCTGCATTCGCACCATATTTGCATCCAAATTAGCATCCAATATTGCATCCATATGTGCTACCACTTTAGCATCCCATTTGCACCACATTTTACTTCCAATATGCACCAATTTTCGCTTCTAATTTTCCACCAATTTTTGCTTCATTTTTTGCATCGTGTTTTGCTACCAAAATGGCGCCAATTTTTTCTTCTATAGTTGCACCATATTTTTCTTCCTATGTAGCGCCATGTTTTGCATCCTAAGTAACATCTTATTTTGCTACCATATCAGCGCCATGTTTGGCTTCCTCATTAGCGTGAAGTGTTGCATCTTTTTAACGCCTAGTTTTGCAACTCTATTGATGTCAACATTAGCACCATGTTTTGCTACCACTTTAGCACCCAATTTAGCATCCATTTTTACTCCCACACTAGCGCCACATTTTGCTTCTCGTTTAGCTCCTTGAATTTCTTCTTATTTTGCTTCATCATGAACACCGCATTTAGCTTCCCATTAGGCATCTAATTTTGCTTCTTTTTTTACCATTAGTTTAGCTTCTGGTTTGGCTTCTACTTTGGCATCCAAAATAGCATCAGAATTGACGTCCAACTTAGTGCTAGGCATTGCATCCAATGTTTCTTCTAGATCTATGACATAGTGGGCTTCCATTTTAGCTCCTAGCTTTGCTTCCTATTTTGCTTCCTTATTAGAACCACATTAGGCTTGCTATTTAACACCTACAACTATATCCAATTATGTGCTAATATATTTATTATATCAAATTATTAAAATTATTTCATTAATTTCAATAGTTCTCATATATCATTTACTTCATAGTTCTTAAATAACATAATGAAACATTCAAATTAATTGTAGATACCTTTATTGAAATTAATTGCATAGCATTTGTGAAGAAAATTTAACACAAACAAACAACATTTATCCAAAGTAGTAACATCATATATATATCAATTTTACATGAAAAGATCATCGACAATTTCCAGTATAGATAAATTTACAATATAATAACGATAACATCACCATTATCTTTCATCAAAAGAAGTGAAATTATAAAACATCATCACATCAATGACCTATCATACAAATCATCGTATTAATGTTAAAAGAACAAGTGAACGATATATATTAAGGTTAAAAGAACAAGTGAATGATATATATAGTGGAAATACCAATATCACAAGAAATATCTTTTTTAATATCCATATTTAGAAATGTCAAAATGATCAAGGTTAATCAAAGTTTATATGTCAACATAAATCCACCATACAAATCAAAATGGCCCAAAATTTAATATGAATGTGGATCATCACAAAAATAAGAATACATGTCTAGTAGCATCGAGAAAGTAGTAAACATCCACAATCTCAATAGTAGCATCAATGGCTACCATCATAATCATCATCACCACCATTATCATCATCATCCTCATTCTCGTCTATCCCAACATCATATTCATCATCATTTTCATCTGATCCATTTGCATCATTATCAGCAATATCTTTCTCTGGTACATTGGTGACAACATAATCTAGATCATCTAAGGAGTCCACTTCACCATTTTTCTGCGAACAACAAGAAATAATCAATTTAAAATATTAGTATTAATTTCATTACATAATTCATATTTTGATTTATATTGCAAATATTAGTGTGATAATTTATGCATTCTCACAAGTTTTCCAACCAAGAATATAAACATCACCTCATCAACAGATAGTAACCATGCATATAAAGTGTATCCACAACCGTGCACACACACACACACACATACAAAGACATGTACACCGTAAATTTTCATACCACAACAAGGCATAGAGGCAAGGAAAAATAGACATCCCAGTGATTATATATAAAGTGGAGAAAAATATGATATCACATATAGTATTCGCTTCGAACTATTTTTTTTTGTAAAGTTGTTATATCATTAAATCTCTATATATAACATGTTATTCAATCTATATCTTTAAGAGCATATTAACCATGGTTTTCATCTCTCAATCAAGTTCATGAATTGTTTACATAAGTAAATTTAATATAACATGCTTGATAATATCCCCTCATAAACATGGCTAAAAGAATATTATCATAAATATAGTTGTTAACATATTAATCATATCTTTGGTATAATAATCACAAAGGTTATATAGCTTCGTTGGATTCATGTTATCCAAGTACCTGCAGGAAGCAATGGAACTCAATTTCGTTACTTGGCTTGGTTTTTATGCCCCTGGTTGAATTTTCACCTAGTATCCCTGAATGACCTTGGGAAGAGAGTTGAAATTTGCAATAAATTGAAAAGTGAGGCTTAGATGGGAAAATCGTCAGTTTCAATGGATTCTTGACATTCGAACACCTATAGGGACACCCCTGTCTAGCGACTTCCTGGACCAAACATAATTTATTTTGATGGTTTTCTACACTAGGGTTTTGATTAGAGACGTGCAGTGCAATTTTTGCACGATGGGATAAGATGTTCTAAATGTGCCAAGTGAGTGCGTCGGCATTGTGGTCCTCTCGCCATTTCCCAAATAGACATGCAAGATGTAACATAACTCAATTCCATTGCTCGGTTTGGTTTTTATGCTACCAGTTGAAATTTGTCTGGTTTCCCTTAATGGAAATGGGAAGCAAGATGAAACTCGCAATAACTCGAAAACCATGGCTGATCCGGATTTTATGAGCAGAATGAAATGAATATAGATTATTATCAGATGGTTAACACAAAATAACAGAGATACAGTAAAACTAGTTTTCTATTCAATAAGGAAATAAGCTAGACTGTAAAATGCAGCGGAAAACAAGCTTGCTGGAATGGTGGCGGCTTATCTCTGAGAAGAAATGCGACGGCTACGCTCATTTCGCAAGAAGATGGTTACAGTGAGGCTCTCAAGGCCTTTTGCAATAAACAGGAATGTCAAAAACCCTAGACATCCAAAAACCTAACCCTAGGAGATGAAGCACCCAAAGTCATGTGGGCCCCGTTTGGGTAAGTTAGTACATCAACTTCCCGGGGTCGTAACTTTTGCATACGATCTCCGTTTGGGGCGCTCGGTATCCCGTTGGAAAGGTCTATCCGAGATTTACAAATTTCGACTGGGGCCAAATGTATGTTGAGGGCAACCATTTGGCCCCCCAAATTTCCAAAAAAGGTCGTTTAGGGCCTCAAATGGCCCTGGAAGTTCAGGACCCGAAAAAATGCTAAAAATAGTACAATACCAAAATTGCCATAAAACTGTTTTGAGCTAGTTGGAACGTTGGGTGGCCACCAATATCCACCTGGATCAATGGATTTGATGGACAAACTGTCGATTATGTTGGATT